>CM060970.1:1537500-2737500 GCA_030765045.1 Tenodera sinensis
ATTTGCATCTGCGCACAAAATTGGAAACGACCACTCCCTCCTAAATGTCCTTGACTTTTCTTTTTCACCAAAAAGATTCACACACGAGAAGAAATTCTAATAGTCCAAAAACTGGTTCCAAGGCCACACCCACGGCAACAGATCTTCGTTTGGAAAATTTCCGTTGAAAAAAGCGAAAATGGTAAATTCTTCAATAATGAGGTCCTAAAAGCAAAATAACCGCACGTAATCAAGTGTGTTTGTCTTGTCTATTATTTGCTTTATTTACGTAGAATTGGATATTAATGACAGGTGTCGAGTTACTGACAGATGGAACGGCTGCTTTTGCACCAGAATTCGATCAACAGATGTCACCGGATATTCACGTTTCAAGGTCCCTGCTGAAAAATAATTTGTAGAAACTAGACAGCATCATAGATTTAAACAATGTTGTGTAAGTTCACATGACTTTTTCTACCCAGTATGTTGTCTTTTTAATGGCTTCTATTCTTATCAAATATTTTGACTGCCTCTAGTTGTTACACTAGGGAGGGGAAGTATTATATAACACATCCTCCCTCCCTTCACCTCAGAACTACCCCTTGGTGCTCGCAAAAATGAGCAAGGATTTTTATTAAAATACCATATTTAATATGGTTTCATAACTAATGAAATGTATATGTTAACATTGTCTGAAGTTGTAAGTAGCTCTTGTATAAGTGTTAAACTGTAAATAATACACAAAATGTTACTGTATATACATAAGTTTGTACAAGAGTGAGCAGAGAAAGTCGTGTGAATAGAGCATATCTTGTTATTTATAAGGAGATATAAGTAAGTAGGTACATATCTGTTTCATTTCTCCATACCCAAAAATACGTACGTCGCGAGAATGTGTTAGTATGCATTGAGGTAACCTCAAAATGTGTGTGTGTATTCCTTATGAAATCTCGCAGTTGTATTTTGTAGGAATGCAATATTATGTTTGCGGCTGTAATCCTAACCGTAAACCTTCAGATATATTTCCTAATAAATATTATTTTATCTTTATCCATGCGCACTTTGAGTACCGAGACTGGTGGTAGAAGTAGTTTATATAAAATGTTACATTTTGGGTTACGTTCGCTCGTAAGCTATGACAAAAAGTGCACAGACCGAACATAATGAAGTAAAAAAGGCGAGTAGTTGGTGCGCATTGCGAAGTGTAGGGCTTGTATAACAGAGCAGCGATTTGAGGTGAAGCAAAAACTTCCCCAGAAGAGAGTAACAGCCGTCAAGTTCCTGGTATATACGTACGTACGTACCTAGGCGAATACGTCATCCATCCACGGTTGGTCGGTCAGCTAGCTCCTCGCTACTGCAGAGAGAGAAAGAGAGAAGACACTGTAGTAATACATATAATACAGTAAGTGACGCGATAACAACAGTGTTGGTCGGTGAACTCATGTCCTTGCACTGAACGAACATACACTTACAGAAACATGCCACTTTTTACTTAACCACTAATACAAGTGACGTAGGACCTCTGTCCATCAGTAGAAGACGAGCTGCAGGAATCTTAACCTCCAACTGCACGCTAGAGATCACTGTAACCAACCAGTGTTGGCTAAAAGTGGCTGGAATGTACTAGGTATCCATCCCAATGTCCAGTAGTACTTCACTTATCAGTGTTACCAACTAGTGTTGGCTAAAAGTGGCTGGAATGTACTAGGTATCCATCCCAATGTCCAGTAGTACTTCACTTATCAGTGTTACCAACTAGTGTTGGCTAAAAGTGGCTGGAATGTTCTAGGTAACCATCCCAATGTCCAGTAGTACTTCACTTATCAGTGTTACCAACTAGTGTTGGCTAAAAGTGGCTGGAATGTTCTAGGTAACCATCCCAATGTCCAGTAGTACTTCACTTATCAGTGTTACCAACTAGTGTTGGCTAAAAGTGGCCGGAATGTTCTAGGTAACCATCCCAATGTCCAGTAGTACTTCACTTATCAGTGTTACCAACTAGTGTTGGCTAAAAGTGGCTGGAATGTACTAGGTATCCATCCCAATGTCCAGTAGTACTTCACTTATCAGTGTTACCAACTAGTGTTGGCTAAAAGTGGCTGGAATGTACTAGGTAACCATCCCAATGTCCAGTAGTACTTCACTTATCAGTGTTGCCAACTAGTGTTGGCTAAAAGTGGCTGGAATGTACTAGGTAACCATCCCAATGTCCAGTAGTACTTCACTTATCAGTGTTACCAACCAGTGTTGGCTAAAGGTCGCCAAACATTAAATTAAAAGTGGCTGGAATGTACTAGGTAACCATCCCAATGTCCAGTAGTACTTCACTTATCAGTGTTACCAACCAGTGTTGGCTAAAAGTCGCCAAACATTAAATTAAAAGTGGCTGGAATGTTCTAGGTAACCATCCCAATGTCCAGTAGTACTTCACTTATCAGTGTTACCAACTAGTGTTGGCTAAAAGTCGCCAAACATTAAATTAAAAGTGGCTGGAATGTACTAGGTAACCATCCCAATGTCCAGTAGTACTTCACTTATCAGTGTTACCAACTAGTGTTGGCTAAAAGTGGCTGGAATGTTCTAGGTAACCATCCCAATGTCCAGTAGTACTTCACTTATCAGTGTTACCAACTAGTGTTGGCTAAAAGTGGCTGGAATGTTCTAGGTAACCATCCCAATGTCCAGTAGTACTTCACTTATCAGTGTTACCAACTAGTGTTGGCTAAAAGTGGCTGGAATGTACTAGGTAACCATCCCAATGTCCAGTAGTACTTCACTTATCAGTGTTACCAACTAGTGTTGGCTAAAAGTGGCTGGAATGTACTAGGTAACCATCCCAATGTCCACTAGTACTTCACTTATCAGTGTTACCAACTAGTGTTGGCTAAAAGTGGCTGGAATGTACTAGGTAACCATCCCAATGTCCAGTAGTACTTCACTTATCAGTGTTACCAACTAGTGTTGGCTAAAAGTCGCCAAACATTAAATTAAAAGTGGCTGGAATGTACTAGGTAACCATCCCAATGTCCAGTAGTACTTCACTTATCAGTGTTACCAACTAGTGTTGGCTAAAAGTGGCTGGAATGTACTAGGTAACCATCCCAATGTCCACTAGTACTTCACTTATCAGTGTTACCAACTAGTGTTGGCTAAAAGTGGCTGGAATGTTCTAGGTAACCATCCCAATGTCCAGTAGTACTTCACTTATCAGTGTTACCAACTAGTGTTGGCTAAAAGTGGCTGGAATGTTCTAGGTAACCATCCCAATGTCCAGTAGTACTTCACCTATCAGTGTTACCAACTAGTGTTGGCTAAAAGTGGCTGGAATGTACTAGGTAACCATCCCAATGTCCAGTAGTACTTCACTTATCAGTGTTACCAACTAGTGTTGGCTAAAAGTGGCTGGAATGTACTAGGTAACCATCCCAATGTCCACTAGTACTTCACTTATCAGTGTTACCAACTAGTGTTGGCTAAAAGTGGCTGGAATGTACTAGGTAACCATCCCAATGTCCAGTAGTACTTCACTTATCAGTGTTACCAACTAGTGTTGGCTAAAAGTGGCTGGAATGTTCTAGGTAACCATCCCAATGTCCAGTAGTACTTCACTTATCAGTGTTACCAACTAGTGTTGGCTAAAAGTGGCTGGAATGTACTAGGTATCCATCCCAATGTCCAGTAGTACTTCACTTATCAGTGTTACCAACTAGTGTTGGCTAAAAGTGGCTGGAATGTTCTAGGTAACCATCCCAATGTCCAGTAGTACTTCACTTATCAGTGTTACCAACCAGTGTTGGCTAAAAGTCGCCAAACAGTAAATTAAAAGTGGCTGGAATGTACTAGGTATCCATCCCAATGTCCAGTAGTACTTCACTTATCAGTGTTACCAACTAGTGTTGGCTAAAAGTCGCCAAACAGTAAATTAAAAGTGGCTGGAATGTTCTAGGTAACCATCCCAATGTCCAGTAGTACTTCACTTATCAGTGTTACCAACTAGTGTTGGCTAAAAGTGGCTGGAATGTTCTAGGTAACCATCCCAATGTCCAGTAGTACTTCACTTATCAGTGTTACCAACTAGTGTTGGCTAAAAGTGGCTGGAATGTACTAGGTATCCATCCCAATGTCCAGTAGTACTTCACTTATCAGTGTTACCAACCAGTGTTGGCTAAAAGTCGCCAAACAGTAAATTAAAAGTGGCTGGAATGTACTAGGTATCCATCCCAATGTCCAGTAGTACTTCACTTATCAGTGTTACCAACTAGTGTTGGCTAAAAGTGGCTGGAATGTTCTAGGTAACCATCCCAATGTCCAGTAGTACTTCACTTATCAGTGTTACCAACTAGTGTTGGCTAAAAGTAGCTGGAATGTACTAGGTATCCATCCCAATGTCCAGTAGTACTTCACTTATCAGTGTTACCAACTAGTGTTGGCTAAAAGTGGCTGGAATGTTCTAGGTATCCATCCCAATGTCCAGTAGTACTTCACTTATCAGTGTTACCAACCAGTGTTGGCTAAAAGTCGCCAAACAGTAAATTAAAAGTGGCTGGAATGTACTAGGTATCCATCCCAATGTCCAGTAGTACTTCACTTATCAGTGTTACCAACCAGTGTTGGCTAAAAGTCGCCAAACAGTAAATTAAAAGTGGCTGGAATGTACTAGGTATCCATCCCAATGTCCAGTAGTACTTCACTTATCAGTGTTACCAACTAGTGTTGGCTAAAAGTGGCTGGAATGTACTAGGTATCCATCCCAATGTCCAGTAGTACTTCACTTATCAGTGTTACCAACTAGTGTTGGCTAAAAGTGGCTGGAATGTTCTAGGTAACCATCCCAATGTCCAGTAGTACTTCACTTATCAGTGTTACCAACTAGTGTTGGCTAAAAGTGGCTGGAATGTTCTAGGTAACCATCCCAATGTCCAGTAGTACTTCACTTATCAGTGTTACCAACTAGTGTTGGCTAAAAGTGGCTGGAATGTTCTAGGTAACCATCCCAATGTCCAGTAGTACTTCACTTATCAGTGTTACCAACTAGTGTTGGCTAAAAGTGGCTGGAATGTACTAGGTATCCATCCCAATGTCCAGTAGTACTTCACTTATCAGTGTTACCAACTAGTGTTGGCTAAAAGTGGCTGGAATGTACTAGGTATCCATCCCAATGTCCAGTAGTACTTCACTTATCAGTGTTACCAACTAGTGTTGGCTAAAAGTGGCTGGAATGTACTAGGTATCCATCCCAATGTCCAGTAGTACTTCACTTATCAGTGTTACCAACTAGTGTTGGCTAAAAGTGGCTGGAATGTTCTAGGTAACCATCCCAATGTCCAGTAGTACTTCACTTATCAGTGTTACCAACTAGTGTTGGCTAAAAGTGGCTGGAATGTTCTAGGTAACCATCCCTATGTCCACTAGTACTTCACTTATCAGTGTTACCAACTAGTGTTGGCTAAAAGTGGCTGGAATGTTCTAGGTAACCATCCCAATGTCCAGTAGTACTTCACTTATCAGTGTTACCAACTAGTGTTGGCTAAAAGTGGCTGGAATGTTCTAGGTAACCATCCCAATGTCCAGTAGTACTTCCTTATCAGTGTTACCAACTAGTGTTGGCTAAAAGTGGCTGGAATGTTCTAGGTAACCATCCCAATGTCCAGTAGTACTTCACTTATCAGTGTTACCAACTAGTGTTGGCTAAAAGTGGCTGGAATGTTCTAGGTAACCATCCCAATGTCCAGTAGTACTTCACTTATCAGTGTTACCAACCAGTGTTGGCTAAAAGTCGCCAAACAGTAAATTAAAAGTGGCTGGAATGTACTAGGTATCCATCCCAATGTCCAGTAGTACTTCACTTATCAGTGTTACCAACTAGTGTTGGCTAAAAGTGGCTGGAATGTTCTAGGTAACCATCCCAATGTCCAGTAGTACTTCACTTATCAGTGTTACCAACCAGTGTTGGCTAAAAGTCGCCAAACAGTAAATTAAAAGTGGCTGGAATGTACTAGGTATCCATCCCAATGTCCAGTAGTACTTCACTTATCAGTGTTACCAACTAGTGTTGGCTAAAAGTCGCCAAACAGTAAATTAAAGGTGGCTGGAATGTTCTAGGTAACCATCCCAATGTCCAGTAGTACTTCACTTATCAGTGTTACCAACTAGTGTGTGGGGTGGGGGTTGTTAAACAGAGATTTTCATGTGAAATATTGAGTGTTTAAGTGTCTTGTATGTACGAAGTTGGCAGAACTGCGGTAGAAGTTGCTTCATGAAGAAGTTGACTACTAGACAGAGGTTGGCAACCACTGATCAGAGAGCAACACGGCTAATAGAACGGAAGCGCTATCTAACACTCAACAATGGAATATTAGCGTTCAGTTTGCCTTGTTATCGTTAATGGAAATCAGTATTTAAACTAACGTTGAAATCGACAATTGTTTCCAGTAAAATCCGATGTTTAAACCAATACTATCACATTTAACTTGATCATACTTTGCATTTGTTTGATTGACGTACATAATGAAATATGTGCCTATGTATATTCCCATTTCCATGCCTAGTTCGCAAGTGCTTGAGGTTAGGCTCAGCTCTACAGCACCAACAGGCGCTGTGGGTTGGAGAATTGTGATCAGATGTTGGCACTGAAATAACACGGCAACTTACGGCACATATACAAGATTCTCACGGCACATATTGTAAAGTTTATCCATTTCAGGCTATACGTACGGTTTGTGCCTAGAAATCGCAACTTTGTATTTGTTTATATAGGTATATTAATGTCATATGTTTTTATTTTAGGTTATCCTTTATTGCACAAGTATATATGAGGTTATGTGATTCATGAATTAACTTGTTTGTTGCTAATATTAAATGGCACATAAGTAAAAGACGAGAAGTAGCTTCAACTTGGTATTTAACACTAATTGTGTTTAGTCAAAGTTATAGAATGTTGTAACAATGTTTTTTGTTGTTTTAATATTTAACATTATTTGTAGCTCAAAATCCATGCATTCGTAATCTAATGTTACCTTTTCATGATGTTACTGTTTCTTGTAGCCAAAACACAGAAAATGTCTGTTTACTTTACTGTGTATATTCTCTGAAGTTCCCTTTATTCTGAATAACTTCTATGTAGTTAGAAATACATAAAATATTACTGTGTAAACATGTAGAACTGGTTAAAACACACAGTTGGTGTGAAGCACATGTTTTTGAAATGTTTGGAATTAGCTATTTCCGAGATATTTGTTTGCATTTTGCAAAAGTTGAAGTAGATATTGTGAAATAAAGTGTAGTCGATGCTGGTGGTCGACCATGCTGGTTCATTGACATTGTAAATGTGGACCGGTCCAATTGCAGTAGAGGTCAAGTTCACCCGATACACAGACAGACACAAGGTGCCCTTGGTACGACTTGTCCACCACCACCACCACCAGCAGCAGCAGCTGAAGAAGACATATGCATGTCACGCACCACGCCCCTCCAGCCCTGCGTGTCATTTCCCTACCACGAACAGTGTTCAGTAGGTATCCATATTTCCTGGCCTTTCCGCTCAAGTTGTTGACATCTAACCCACCCACCTGCCGATATATTACCTACTTACGACACATCCTTAAACTTAACAGTACACATATGAAATATAACCAAACCTACTTGTCGATTTTTACCAAATTTACCTATTTATATTGTATACGAGATAAACGGAGTAGACCGTGCTCAGATCAATAATTACCTACCCATAGTAATCATGGCGAGTGTGTTGATTCAGAAAATTTTACACTTGGCGTATTTTGTTCCGCGATCGGAGTCTAGGACGTTTTTGTCGCACCTTAGCCTACTAAAAGTGCGCACTTATTGAGAAAAAGGACTTAAACGTTATACATTGTGCAAATATGTAAAGAATGTCGCATTTTGACTTTCTCTACTGCCTATAGAAAGTAGAGGACGTATTGTATTCCACCCAAAAATTCACTGTCGAGATTTCAGTAAAAATATGTTTTGAGACCCCCCTGAATACAAAATAGGCATTTTTAGAAAAAAGTCCGCGCGCGTGTGTGAGTAGAATAACTCGAAAACGAGAAGTCGATTAAAAACCAAAGGTAGCATTTAAGTTTAACATCTTTCAAGGAAGCGACACGAAGATTGGGAAGAAAATAGCCCCACCCTAAACTACCCTTTACATGGAACATTTTTCGAAAATTTGGATTTTCTTGAAAATGGCTCTAACAATTTTGATTAAAATGTCGCATGCTTGAGATATTTGTATGACAAATGAAATGTATATCTTGAATTTTCTGGCAATAGCCCATGTAGTCCTGTTTACTCTTGACTTTGGTATAACTCGTAAACCGTAAGAGACAGACATTATCTTAATATCAAAAAGTGTAGATATGACTAAAACACACAATTTATGTCTAAATAAATTTTCTTGTAGGGTGAACCATTTCAGACATATTCCTTGTTATGTGTGTGGGTTTCGGACAACTTAAAACTTTCGTGAAATGGAACATCGTTGTTCATTTTTATGTTAGCCGCGCAAAGAGAACAGAATCTCAAAGCTTTAAAAGATTTGACTATCGCTCAAAGCCTATTGTATTCTAATATTCCACTTGTACCTACAAGGAAATAAGCAGTAAGATAGTTTGTACAAATGTTTATCTCAACTAACACGAAGAAGGTATAGGAATAACACTTTGTAAGAATGGTTAGTACAAGAGTAGAGAAAGTAATGTGAGTGCAATACATCAGATTTTTTTATTTATAGAGTGAACCATTTCGGATATATTCGTTGTTATTTGTGCGAGTATTGCAACATTTAGACGTTCTCAAATGGAAGGTCGTTAATAATTTGTTTATCTCTTGGTCATGATCAAAATATGGTTTTATAATTATCATATTAAATCAGTTTTAAACTTAAGTTCTCTTGTTAATAATAGATCTTACCTGATGATGACGTCACGCAGTTCTTCTTTGTCATCTTCTCACACAAATAATGAAATTTCTACATTACACTATTTCTTATGCCTTTTTTACAATTAGTATATTGACTTTTAGTTTCACTGGACTTTAAAACCAATTGATCCATCACTTTTTAGAAAGGACTCGCACACACACACATATATATATATAAGCAGATAAGCACTGCAGGTATATCTAAACCACGCAGACCAGATCAGAAACGAGGTGCACCAGCTGGAAGGGAAGTGACGTGACATTGTTTCTGCATGTGCGTCGCATTGTTCGATGTCGAGTAGGAACAAGCGACTGTGGCCCAAATCCTGTTTCAGTGAAAGCTCTTCTTTACCAAAGTGGATATTTAAATTCACATTTTCCAAGGACATACACACACAAGTACTATTTTATTCTGAGTGCTTGCGAATTTTATTGGCAAAATGGAAAATAAGTAAAATGAGTGAACATAACCGAAGGTTAGCAACTTTGGTGTTTTTGTGTTTGTTTAATGAATAGCACATTGAGTGTGGACTGGAATGCAAGCTTATGTTCAGAGTGAACCGGAAACCAGAAGTGTCGACATGACAACACTCAAGTACGCCGACATTGATTTCCGGTTATCAGTTTGATCTCTCGTGACCTAACAGCATCCTCCCTACAGCCTGTGCAAAAAGTCAACACCTTACAACCACACTGAACCGGGATTTGAACCAGCCGTGGCACGACATTCAATTCTTCAACTGACTCGCATTTCCACACCATCTCAAATTCATGGTCTAAGTACCTCTTTATCCGAGTTCAAGCATGTGAACAAGACCTTCACTCAAGCTGAACTTAGAATTTTGGTTGTATAAAACTTGATCTTAGTTCATGGCATCTTGATTTAAGGTCTTATCTGACCTTATCTAATATTAAATATGACTTGATCGTAGTTTATTTCACTTTGATCTAAGATCAAGTATGACTTGATCTTAGTTCATTGCATCTTGATCTAGGATTAAATCTGACTTGATCTTGATCTACCGCTCTCGTATACCTTTCCTGCTTATAATAAACATAGTTGTGTTTCTTCCAGCCACACAGAGCTTGAACTCTTGGACTTGACCTCGCATCTCGTTTTCTCTGTTGCAGAAAGTGAAACATCGTGTTTTATTCCTGAAATAAATCTTTTAAACTCCATTTCGCGAGTAAATATCGCAATAAATTATTAATTTTATAGTAAATATTTTTATTGTGTATTAACACATTCATCGCAATCCACAAAAAAGTGTCTAAGCATGAGTTACATGTGCCCGAGCACACAAGAAAGTTGGACAGCCCTGTTTTAGAATATAATAGCAGGCGGTAAACGGGAGACACAATTTAATAAAATGGCTCTAATAGTATTAATTAAAATAGCATATGTTTAAGACCTTTTATCACAAACGTTGAACTTTCTGTGAATATATATATATATATATATATATATATATATATATATATACAATTTTTTTTTGAGGCCAACCATTTCCGAGATATTTGTTGTTATTGGTTTGAGTATTCGAATACTAAGTTTTTCTCAAATAGGAAGTATTACTTGCTTCTTTGAGAGAATGTAACTTCAAAGCTATTACATAGTGATTAGTTCTTAAAATATTTCACTGTCACATAAGTCCACTGTTTTGTCATATTCACATTGTATCTATAAGGAAATATGTAATAAGATAATTTATACATATCTTTATCTGTATTAACATTAAGGCAGAAGTATAAGTGTTTGTACAAGAGAACGCTATACGCAACCTGTTGCCTTACCAGATGACCTCAGTTGCGTAGTCGACCTGTTTTAACACCGAGTTCTGTTTATGAAGGGAATCCCGGCCATCACTTATCTGTCTCTGCCTATTTTCAGTGAATACACGCAGTTTTCCAACTTTCACATACAGGGTGAAAATATAATGATTTACTGACATTGCCAGCTATTGTCTGCTAACTCCACCATCTTTACGTATACTCTTATCAAAACTTGGCATTTGAATTCAATATCTTTCAAGGATGTCACACTAACATTTTCAAGAAAATATGCCCGCCCCAAGTTACTCTTTACATAGATCATTTTTCGAAAATTTTTGTTTTCTCCAAAATGCCTCGTTACGAGCGTTACTAAATATGTATTGAGACAGGCAAAATTGGCCGCCTATGGTTAAACAATGTTGCTCTGTCAAATAGCTGACTCATTGATACAATGACAGCAGACAGATCATTGTTGCGTAATTCATTCTTGTTCAGTTTATGTTTGAAGTGTGAATGGACAGAACATTTTCATGTAAAGATTTTGTACTTTGACTTATACGCAACTCAGTCACTTGAGTGTTTGAGGGGGACTATTCTGTCACGTGACACTGTGTGGGGCGGCAATGTCTTAAGGATGAGAACATGGTAACATTACGGAAGATGCAGGACTAACCTATAAGGACATCAAGCATCCTTTATGAACACCTTTTGTCAGCTCACAACACCCTATAGTCCCAGCATCTTCCTGTTCCCTCTGGTGAAGAGGTCACCCTGAAGAAGCAGTTTGAACATGAGCTGGGTACTTCCACAATCGTTCAGTGCCAGAAGAATACTTTGAGAAACTGTGATAAACCAAACATTTGTCTGATTATTCGTATTTTGCTGCATGAGTTTGTAAGAATAGTTTCATATAGCAAGGAGTAAAGAAAGTCATGTGAGTGCACGTATTAGACTTTTTGAAGTCGTTATTCATTTGTGTCTCTGAATGTGGAATTTGAAAGCCAGTGAGACATTGTGTAATACAAGTTTATCTCATTAATATTTAGTGTCCAGGTGCAGTGTTCCATTGTATCAAGAAAGCAGCTGCACGAGATGTCATTGTAAACAGAATATTCAAGGTTACTAGCAGTTAGCTAATACGAACATTCCAATTCGGAAATAACTCAACGTAATTTCACGTATATATGTGGTGTATCTCTTATAGGGCAGCTCATAAAATAAGGTCCAAATCGCCGTAGGTTATGGAATTTCGGGCGAACATTAAAACTACCGGTATACCTTGCTCGTAAAACGACTCCGTTTGCATTGCTAGTGTTGCAGGAACGTTTCAGCAGATCAGCGAAGTAAGTGGGTGAGAGATTTCAAGGACATTGTCCATAATGAACCACGACCACGGTTTTGGTCAATACTGTGGATGAAGGAAGATCCGTGATTGACAATTTCCGCTGCTTATCGTCACAGACTTCTATGACATACAAAAGCTTGCAGAACGCTATGATAAATGTTGGCAACTATTAGAAAAAACTGACCCTGTAGCTCACTCGGTAGAATTATTCCCCATCGTCCCTTGAGTCCGGAAGTATGAATGTGAATGAAAAGTTGAAACCAGCGTTAAGCGAGTGAACACCATTGCAGTTGTTCGAAGAGGTTAAAACTAGCCGATATAATCTTAGGTGCTAATGGTGACATAAGTTGAGCATTAGAAAAATATTACTGATTTAAATGAAGCAGCCGTTTTGGAACTATGATGCTTGATGTTCATAAATCATTAGACCTTACTTTTGGAGTTGCCGTTTTACAAAAGTTACTCAGAATCAAGAGAATGTTCACAAAAAATTCAACATATACATTTTATTACTCATTCTTGACGAAATAAGATTTTCTTAAACTGTTGCACCTAAAGGGCACTTTGAAGTGGCATTTCCGTACTCATCGACATCAACACCAGTGAATATTTGTTTCTGGGAAATTCCACACGTAATCACTTTTTGCACATTGTAATCACATCTGCGTGTGCATTTCTTCACATTTATAACATAAAAAACTGGACCAATTTAAAACTCGTTTACTAAATGACCAAAATTACCAAAAAACAACGTCGTTATAGCGATCATATACAGATTACATATATTAATCCACCTAAGCAACAACTCCCATTATGACGAATTTATTGCTTAAAAAACAAATATCACGCATATCCGTTGGAGTTTCCACTAAAAAAACAAAGAATATCTCGGAAATGGCTAACTCCATCTAAATGCCATCTTCATTTTACTATCTCTACTACGTATGTCGTATAGTAAGCAGAGCAAGTGAAAGGTATGTTTTGGGGCCCCCTGAATAAAAAAAAAAAAAAAAAAAGCATTTTTAGAAAAAGGATCGTGTGTTTCTGAACAGCATAACTGAAAAACGATGTCAGTTAAAACCGAAAGTTAGTATTTGAGTTTAATATCCTCTACAGATGCGACACGACGATTTTGAAGAAAATTGCTGCATACTAAACTACCCTTTACATGGAAAAATGTTCGAAAATTTTGATTTTTCTGAAAATAGTTCTAACCATTTTGATCAAAACGCCATATGTTTAAAATATTTTTATGACAAATGAAATGTATATTTTGAATTTTCTTACTATAGCCCGTAAGTCCTGTTTACTCTTGATGAGTTTTGTATAACTGGTAAACTAAGAGAGAGACCAAATCTTACTGTACAAAAAATGTAGATCTTGATAAAACATATAGTTCATGTCTATATCAATTTTGTTGCAGTGCGAACCATTTCGGAGATATTCCTTGTTATTTGTCTCAGTTTTGGAAAACTTGAAACTTTGGTAACTAGAAGTCTGTTTTACTAGACAGTTTAGGATCCAGGACTTTTCTTCAAAATCTTCGTGTCGCATCCTTCAAAGACATTAAACGTAAATACCAACTTTGGTTTTTAACCGTGTTTTCGTTTTTGGAGTTATGCTGTCGACAGGGACACAGAGCTTTTTTCTGAAAAATATTTTTGGAGGATGTTCGGAATTGGCTCAAAACATGTGTTTAAGGTGAAATTTGGTCACTGGTCTGCGGAGTGTGACATCAGCCATGTGCTGTTTCTGAAACTAAAATATGTATGAACCAACTTGGTTCTTTTTGTCTGTATTGTATGGAACTGATTTATGTTTGTGTTTGCCTTGAATAAGAAATGTCTGGAGCGTGAGTGAAATGGCACAACACGAGAGAGGGGACAGTTTTTGGACGTTTGGATATCGGGATAATTTATGAAGAACACAGGAAGCAATACTATAGCAATTTGGTCAACGGATTCAAGCACTAAGACATAATAATCTTGCTATAAAGTATAAAAAGTGATTTAATTTGAATTTCAAGTTGTTTTGCATGAAGCATATAAACGTGTTTCTACACTAAACAGGTTTCTGGAGTGGTTTTTTGTGTAAATCAACAAGAATTACATGGGCAGTAAAAACAAAAAGAAACATGCTTCCAGTTCTGCACACACAGTAGTTTTTGTGTCTCTATTTGTTGGTTAGAAATAACAACGAAACTACGTTTGAACTTTAACAAGGACTAGAATATATTGAGTAAATATATAATGTTCCACTTTGATGCATCTTGTTCAGTATCACTGACGAGCCAGTTCTGCTTCACCTTCACCCTGGATGAGCCTCAAGGTCACAAACACAAGACCCACAGAAACCACTACATCTCAAGTATCCACATGCAATCCTGCTTGACCTTCACTGTGGATGTTCCTGAACTTTGATCCAATCCTGCTTGACCTTCACTGTGGATGTTCCTGAACTTTGATCCAATCCTGCTTGATCATCACTGTGGATGTTCCTGAACTTTGATCCAATCCTGCTTGACCTTCACTGTGGATGTTCCTGAACTTTGATCCAATCCTGCTTGATCATCACTGTGGATGTTCCTGAACTTTGATCCAATCCTGCTTGATCTTCACTGTGGATGTTCCTGAACTTTGATCCAATCCTGCTTGACCTTCACTGTGGATGTTCCTGAACTTTGATCCAATCCTGCTTGATCATCACTGTGGATGTTCCTGAACTTTGATCCAATCCTGCTTGACCTTCACTGAGGATGATCCTCAACTTTGATCCAATCCTGCTTGATCTTCACTGTGGATGTTCCTGAACTTTGATCCAATCCTGCTTGACCTTCACTGTGGATGATCCTCAACTTTGATCCAATCCTGCTTGACCTTCACTGTGGATGATCCTGAACTTTGATCCAATCCTGCTTGACCTTCACTGTGGATGTTCCTGAACTTTGATCCAATCCTGCTTGATCATCACTGTGGATGTTCCTGAACTTTGATCCAATCCTGCTTGATCTTCACTGTGGATGTTCCTGAACTTTGATCCAATCCTGCTTGACCTTCACTGTGGATGATCCTCAACTTTGATCCAATCCTGCTTGACCTTCACTGTGGATGATCCTGAACTATGATCCAATCCTGCTTGACCTTCACTGTGGATGATCCTGAACTTTGATCCAATCCTGCTTGACCTTCACTGTGGATGATCCTCAACTTTGATCCAATCCTGCTTGACCTTCACTGTGGATGATCCTGAACTTTGATCCAATCCTGCTTGACCTTCACTGTGGATGTTCCTCAACTTTGATCCAATCCTGCTTGATCTTCACTGTGGATGTTCCTGAACTTTGATCCAATCCTGCTTGACCTTCACTGTGGATGATCCTGACCTTTGATCCAATCCTGCTTGACCTTCACTGTGGATGATCCTGAACTTTGATCCAATCCTGATTGACCTTCACTGTGGGTGATCCTGAACTTTGATCCAGTCCTCCTTGACCTTCACTGTGGATGTTCCTGAACTTTGATCTAATCCTGCTTGATCTTCACTGTGGATGTTCCTGAACTTTGATCCAATCCTGATTGACCTTTACTGTGGATGATCCTGAACTTCGATCCAATCCTGCTTCACCTTCACTGTGGATGTTCCTGAACTTTGATCCAATCCTGCTTGATCTTCACTGTGGATGTTCCTGAACTTTGATCCAATCCTGCTTGATATTCACTGTGGATGTTCCTGAACTTTGATCCAATCCTGATTGACCTTTACTGTGGATGATCCTAAACTTTGATCCAATCCTGATTGACCTTCACTGTGGATGATCCTCAACTTTGATCCAATCCTGTTTGACCTTTACTTGGATGATCCTGAACTTTGATCCAATCCTGCTTGACCTTCACTGTGGATGTTCCTCAACTTTGATCCAATCCTGCTTGACCTTCACTGTGGATGATCCTCAACTTTGATCCAATCCTGATTGACCTTCACTGTGGATGATCCTGAACTTTGATCCAATCCTGATTGACCTTTACTGTGGATGATCCTGAACTTTGATCCAATCGTGCTTGACCTTCACTGAGGATGATCCTCAACTTTGATCCAATCCTGCTTGATCTTCGCTGTGGATGTTCCTGAACTTTGATCCAATCCTGCTTGACCTTCACTGTGGATGATCCTTAACTTTGATCCAATCCTGCTTGATCTTCGCTGTGGATGTTCCTGAACTTTGATCCAATCCTGCTTGACCTTCACTGTGGATGTTCCTGAACCGTGATCCAATTTTGCTTGATCTTCTCTGGAGATTTACCTGAAACTTTGAGGAACCAATACTGTTTTGTCACAATTCAAGTTTATAACCGGAAAACCTAAAACAGTCACTAGGTGACAACTGTCCTGATGCAATCCTGCTTGATCTTCACTGTAGATCACCCTCAACGTTTGATGAACGAATCCTGTTTTACTACTGTGGATGATAACTAGAAGCCCAGTCTGATAACCTTGATGAACATTATTCATTGCAGATCGTTCTCAACCTTTGCTGAAAGAATGTTGTGTTGTATATTTTATCATGAATCTGATTATCACAAGAACTCTCAACCCAGTCTTCTGTGTGGAACGAGACTCACTTACAGTGACTAGTTCTGCTTGATGTTCGTGAACTCTTAAAGCAGGTGTATAACTGGTATATCAGCTCGATGCTACCTCGTTGACTCATCCTGGGTTTGTACAATCTGATGATCTTGCCAACACAATCTACAAGTGTGAAAGTTTGCTAACTTTACTGGCCAGGTCGCCGTTTATCACATTTCAATATCATAATGAGAAGCTTCAACGCAGATTTTAGTTCTGTTTGAAATGTCGACAGGATCTTCAATGCGAAAATCCTTCAACTCCGCTTGCACTTCATGATGTTTGATTTTGGTTTGAAGTCTGAGGAACACATTCTTCTGTATGGCTCGCCTTCAACAACCTTTACAAGGTTGATCACTCCCAAAACAGTTTCCAGTGTAAAACAGATCCTTGATCTCATCTTCAATTTGGAACCAGTTTGAGCTTGGTGCTCCCTTTATTTAGCCAATCCTGCTTGATGAGATCTGCTCCTTTCTCACCGATCATGATAGTGGGAGCGTTTGTGTTACCGCTGACAATTGTGGGCATGATGGAGGCATCGATGATCCTCAGGCCGTTAATGCCGTACAGCTTGAGCCGTGGGTCCACGACGGCCTCTGGGTCCCAAGAAGGTCCCATCTTGCAGGTGCCCACCGGGTGGTATATAGTCATTGAGATGGTTCGGACCGCACACTCCCAATATTCATCGGACCCAAAGCGATGTTTCCGACAGTTCGGAAGGGGTATCCGATGTAACCGTGACCCGAACTCCTTGAATGCACGCGTCTGTCCCATCCTGACGGCGATCTTCACACCTTCTACCAGTGTGGCTACGTCCAGAGGGTCATCGAAGTAATTTGAGTTTATGATGGGGTAGTGGAAGGGGTTGGAACTTCTGAGCCGGACCCATCCTCTGGAACGTGGACGTAGCAGCAGAGGAAGTAGTGTCCAGGAGTCACGGTTGGCGATGGGGCGGTACACCGTGTTATAGACACGGTCTGTGAGACCCAGGATCTTGCGCACCTGGAGGCCGCCGTCCGAGTTGACGGATGCGGGTGCGAAGTGGAACTGAATATCCGGGTATGTGCCGCTCTCATTGGCGTACTTGGTGTTGACAAAGGCAAGGCCCTCCAGACCCCCGAGCGTGGTCATGGGTCCCCGCTCACGGATGATGTACTGCGCTGTGACTGGCACAGTCTGGAAGCGCTCCTGTACAATGGCAACGGGTTTGTTGACCAGGAAGGTCATGCCACCCAGCCCAACGTGGTCCTGGAGGTTCTCACCAACCCTGGAACAAGTAAGTGTACGATTAGTTAGTGTTGCACTCTCGCTGCAGAAGCTCCAACATTTCCAAGAGCAGCACACAAAGATTTTCAAGAACATTCCTCCCTTTACGTAGAAAATTTTTCGAAAATCTTAATTTTTTCAAAGATAGTTCTCATATTTTATTTAAAATACCATATATTTAATATACATATTTCCTTAACAATTGAAATGTATGTATTGAATTTATCTGTGAATATTCTCTGAAGTTCTTATTCTGAATAACTGATAAACTGTAAGACATATACAAAATATTACTATATAAAAATATACATCTCGTTAAAACATATAATTTATCTCAAATCAAAGTTTTTGTAAGAAATTTCCTAGATCTTCTTTATCATTGGTTTCAGTTTTTAAATGCTAGGTTTTCATAATGCCTTTATTAGATTTTTATGCTGATTCTGCAATGGGAATGGAATTTCCAAATCATGATATAGTGACCAGCTCTTAAAATATTTAACTATCACACTTAGGTCTACTGTATTCCCATATTCCCCTTGTACCTACAACAGAATTAACAAGATAATTTGTACAAATGTTAACCGTGGTGCTGTATTTGTAAATAATATGAAGTTTCGCGTTGAGCTATGAGACTATTCTTCCTCTCTGGGCGAGGTACTGCGTGGAATGAATGAACACTCGATGTAACTTCACTATATAACACTTTTTTGTCTCTTATTACACTTGTTATAATTGAATTGACTTTCGTTGCTCCTATTTGTATTTTCTTGATAGTCTTTCCACTTTTATAAAGTCTTTTAGACCCACATCAACGCGCGTTATAGAAACAGGTCTTCACATCTCAAACATATAGATGCTAATAACAAAAATTGGCGCTTCTTTACATGGCGCCCTTTTTTGTATACATGCGCGTATGCGTTCATTTTATATTTTCCTACGTTAAATAGTTCCTGTATTGTTAGCGTAGCGATCTTTATTCTCCCTTCACTTTTAATATTAAATACATATGGTTCTTATACTTATACATATTATATTTAAACATGAAACTTAACATTTATGACGTTTTTAAACAATTCTGTTTTTATCTTTCTTTCATAGAAGTTTGAAAACAGTGTTGTTGTAATTAATTTAATTTAAAAGGTGAGTTAAATAATAACACTGAACAACACTTACAACGTATTTCTCCGGGACGCGTTTCGAAGGTAACTTTCCTCCATTATCAAGCGGACAATCACTGGGTTTCCATGGTGCTTGATGGTGATGCTTCTTCTGTTGTTTCTTCTGGTGGCGGTTCGATGAACTTACTGAAAATGTCTCTCTGAGGAATGTCGAAATTAAATACTCGGTTTCTATTTTTTAAAATAAAGATTTGTTCCCATGTGGACAGTTCCTGTTTTCCGGTTATGTGTTTAAGAAGTTTCGGTTCTAGCTTTATGTCATGATTTTTTGTCCAAAAGTGAAATGCAACCGCTGATTTTTCTAATTGTTTATTCTTAATGTTTCTAACGTGTTCCTTGGATCTAATTTCTAAATTTCTTTTGGTTTCTCCTATGTATATTCCATTACAATCACTGCATTCAATTTGGTATATGCCAGATTTTTTGTTAGGTGGAATAGCATCTTTGATGTTTGAAAGTAGTAGGTTTTTTATGGAGTAATGGTTTACTGCTGCTAGCTCAATGTTGTATTCCTTGAACACCTTTTTAAATTTATCAAAGGCCCATGGATGGTATGTGAATTTTTTGAATATCATTTTTGTTTTTCCTGCTGTGAGAGTTGTAGTTTCTTTTAATAATTTTTTCTTTTCTGCTTGTTTTACCTTTTTATCTACTAATTCTTTGGGAAAGCCGTTTTTTTGTGCTATTTCAGTTATTTTGTAATATTCTGTTTTATATTCTTCTGCTGAAAGAGGGATGTTCACCAATCTATGTGTTAAACTATTGAAAATTGCTTGTTTGTGGCTTCTTGGATTGTAACTATTAGCTTTTATGTAGTTGTCTGTCTGCGTTGGTTTTCTGTGAATACCAAAATTTATTCTATCCTTGTTTTTGATTAATAACTGTTTCTTATGCTTAAACTTTGAAATTTAGGAAATGAGTTAAATTTATTGGATAGCCATTTTGCCAGTTTGTAAGTTGGTGAATCTATGCTGCTAATTATGGGTCTCATGGTAATGTCTGTTATGAACTAATAGAACATATCAAAGACTTCAAATTAACAGAAGAGGACACCCTTGTCTCCTTGACGTAAAGTCACTATTTCCCAGTATACCAATAGAAAAGCTCCCATCACTGATCAAAAATTGGCTCAAATCACTTGGAATGTCATCGTCAGAAATTGCAGAATACATAGAACTCACCAAATTATGCACAGAACAAAATTTCTTCCAGTTCCAAACAAAGTATTCCCGTCAAACTTCAGGTTTAGCAATGGGCAACCCTCTCTCGCCATTCTTAGCAGATATTTACATGAGTTCATTGGAAATAAGGATCACAAAAGGTCTCCCGTGGATGTTCAAACTCTGGCAGCGATATGTGGATGATATATTTGCAATAGTTGCAAAAAGACACATCAGTGACGCATTAAAACTTCTGAACATACAGGACAAAAGTATAAATTTCACAGTGGAAGTAGAAAAAGATAATAAATTACCATTTTTAGATCTAAAATTAATCATGGATGATATGTGATTGATAAATTTAAAAAGGTGTTCAAGGAATACAACATTGAGCTAGCAGCAGTAAACCATTACTCCATAAAAAACCTACTACTTTCAAACATCAAAGATGCTATTCCACCTAACAAAAAATCTGGCATATACCAAATTGAATGCAGTGATTGTAATGAAATATACATAGGAAAAACCAAAAGAAATTTAGAAATTAGATCCAAGGAACACGTTAGAAACATTAAGAGTAAACAATTAGAAAAATCAGCGGTTGCATTTCACTTTTGGACAAAAAATCATGACATAAAGCTAGAACCGAAACTTCTTAAACACATAACCGGAAAACAGGAACTGTCCACATGGGAACAAATCTTTATTTTAAAAAATAGAAACCGAGTATTTAATTTCGACATTCCTCAGAGAGACATTTTCAGTAAGTTCATCGAACCGCCACCAGAAGAAACAACAGAAGAAGCTGCACCATCAAGCACCATGGAAACCCAGTGATTGTTCGGTTGATAATGGAGGAAAGTTACCTTCGAAACGCGTCCCGGAGAAATACGTTGTAAGTGTTGTTCAGTGTTATTATTTAACTCACCTTTTAAATTAAATTCTGTTTTTCTATGAAAAAATAGCAACACATTTTCGTTGCTCAACTAATTCTTATCAACACCAAAAATAAATTACATTTGCAATAAATATTTACATAAATGATTTCATTTTGGGGTCTAACCATATATTCTGTCTCAACCTGTATTAACAACAGTGAGTGGAGAAATTCAAGTGAGTGTAAGAGATATTTTTGCTTACTATTATTTCATGGAAATACCCGTTTTGAGATCCTTGAATTTAATTTTGTTAAGTAAAAGATGCGTGTGTGTACGTGAACCACGAATTGTGGGTGAAATCAAGCTGTAAATAAGAGTCCGGGGCCGTGTTCAGCGATACACGAAGAATGAATGGCGCAAGCGTTACTGCGCAGCCGTCATGTATGCACGCGCATCAGCAGACACCTGCAGTTGTGTACATGTATGCGCAAGTAGCAATAGTAGAACCCACGCGACTTATCACATAATTATCCGCTTTCTAGCCATAAGTTTCATTCGCAAGTAAATATTTATACATATTGTATAATAATGGAAACTGTTGGAGATTTTTTGAGAAAGTGGGAAAGAAATTAAATATGTTGGAATTTAAGGTTAGTTACGAATGGAAGATATCCAGTTTGATATTTCTTGAACCATTCAGACTCATGGGTCCGTCCTTCTATAAAAGGTAGATCACCTATGGTCGTAGATGTCATTTTAACCCCTCGCTCACTTGCAACACTTCCATATAAAGTATGAATGTAATGAAATGGTCAACTCCACGTGTTTTCAGCTCAGCTGCAGTTTTATGACACTGTGCAGATATCCAGTCAGCGGGGAAGACTTACGTATAACTCGCCTAAGTTTTACTTTGTCTACTACATATACATAGTACGTAGAACAAGTGTTGTATTCCATGTCGAGATTTCACCGGAAATATAAGTTTCGAAGCCCCTTGAAACCAAAACGGCATTTTTAGAAAAGGGTCCGTGTGTATGAACAGCATAACTCAAAAACGAAAAGTCGGTTAAAACCAAAGTTAGTTTAAAGTCTTTCAGGGATGCGGCACGAAGATTTTGAAGAAAATTGTTCCACCCTAAACTACCCTTTACATGGAAAATTTTGATTTTCTGAAAATGGTCCTAACAATTTTGATTAAAATGTCATACGTTTAAGATATTTGTATCACAAATGAAATGTAGGTTTATTTTGAATTTTCTGGCTATATCCCATGTAGTCCTGTTTACTCTGGATGACTTTTGTATAACTGGTAAACCGTAAGAGATACACCAAATCTTACTGTACAAAAGTGTAGATCTTGTTAAAATACACAATTTATGTACAAATACATTTTTTTTTCTAGAGTGAACCATTTCCGACACATTCTTTGTTATTTATGTGAGTTTTGGAAAACTTAACAAGAGTAGAGAAAGTTATGTGAGTGCAACACATCAGATTGTTAGTAAGGTTTTGTCTGTCTCTTACTGTTTAACATTTATACAAAAATCGTCCAGAATGAAGAGGGTTTGTGAGGACTTTCCAGTTCTGACGTATAAACTGTCATGGAATCGCCTGTGTCTGTCTGTTACTGCTACTGAAGGAGTGGAGTGGGGTATAGCCGCATATTACGTAAGGTCCATGGTCGTGTTCCAAGAGAGTGACAGACAGACAGACAGGCTGAACGATCGAACGGCTCCTCCGTCACGTTTACCTTCTTGACATGAGAGAGGTGGGCATGTATGTATGTATTATTTTTGATTGCTGACTCACGGCGACTGTATTAGCATCATCGCCTTGTGAAATAATTGCTCTTTGTTAGAACATCCCACACACACACACACACAGTACTTTCTCTCGTGTGTGAATAGACCTGCTTTCACTTCCAACTGTTTGTACCGGAAAATGCGAGTGGGCTGTTACAAAGATAGCTCAGTCGCAAAATCTCAAGTCTCATTCTGTCCTTTCCAAATTTGTGCTTCATTTTACAATAATGTAGAGGCCATGCACACCATGTATGCAAGACTGTGCAACTTTTTCATTTAAGGCACCAGGTCCCCCATCTACAGTTGAACCTAATTTATACGTATATCAAGGCGGAGAGCGAATTATAACTCAAAATTACTAACAACACAGATTTTGATAATGCATCACTTTTTTTTTTAAAAAAAAAAAAAAAGTCTGATGTGTTACACTCGCATGACTTTCTCTACTCTTGTACTAACCATTCTTACAAACTCTTATTGCTATATCTTCTTCATGTTATTACAGATGAACTCATACAAACAATAAGGAATATCTCCGAAATGGTTCACTCTACAACAAAAATGTATTTCGACATTAATTGTGTGCTTTAACAACATCTACATTTTTAACAGTAAGATTTGGTCTATCTCTTACCGTTTACCAGTTATACAAAAGTCATCAAGAGTAAACACGACCACATGGTCTATAGCCAGAAAATTCAAAATAAACCTACATTTCATTTGTCATACAAATAACTTAAACATGTGGTATTTTAATCATAATCGTTACTTATTTTCAAGAAAATCCAATTTTTCAAAAAATGTTCCATGTAAAGGGTAGTTTAGAGTGGAACAATTTTCTTCAAAATCTTCGTGTCGCATCCTTGAAAGACATTAAACTTAAATACCAACTTTTCGTTTGTCCACAGACTGACACATAAACGGACCTTTTTCTAAAAATGCTTTTTTGGATTCATGGGGCCTCAAAACATATTTCGACATGGAATTTTTGGATGGAATACAATACGTAGTAAAGAAAAAAAGAAGATACAGTGGGTGTTCGTGTGTCAGATTTAAGAAACAAAGATATATATGAAGAAAATATTTTATTGAATTTAGTCGTCGTTTAAAGAAATTACTTAAGTTGGCTTGTTTTCATTATTTTGCACCTTCATGACTATAGGCAACGTGGTATAAGAAATTCCTAAGTGAGGGCAGTTTTAGTTTTGGTTTTGTATGGATTAACTTCCCCTTCTCACATGAATTTTACTTTTTGATTTAGTGTGTACTATTTCCTTTTCTGTTCTTCATGGCTGATTAATGGCAACTGAGAACTGAAAGACAAAACCGCTGTTCAACAGTAAACACTAGATACGGAAAATGTCCATGTTTACTTCTCTTTGTTGCTACGCCATTGTCGTGCCGAAAGTCACCCGCTGAGGTTGTGTCTTTGTCAACAGAAAAGAGGAAAGTATGTACGTTTGGAGTTTGTATTAAGAAAACCTATGTCGTATGGTGATGTACGTATAACTGCGAATTACATATAAATAAGGTTTTATTAACACGTTTCTAAATTACATTTTCCAGGTCGTACAAACATTTACGTATAAATGTTAATTATGTAGAACTGGCTTAGGTATAAAGCAGGTTTAACTGTATTTTCTTGTCTTCTGTAGTGTACACCAAACAGAATGCAATCAGCGGGCAGTTTAATTTAATTAATTGTTCGTTCTGTAAGAAACAAGTAATGAAAAAGAATGAAACAAGAGAAATTGTGATGGGTGGGGAGGGCCCAAGTAAAGGTATCGGTGGTATGACAGTTGGATTTCTTTTTATTAAAGTGCTCCGACGTAATGTCATATCGGATGTTGAATGAATAAAATGATAGTGAAATGAGCGCCGGGTGCATAGAGTTTTAAGTTACTCGATATTGGTGTTATCAGGATAAGCGATAACGTTGGTAACTCAGTGTAAGCGAGATTGGAGGTGGCGACCTGTTGGACGTGAGGCAGTATTGGCGGTACGTGTGTGTGTGTGAGATGGTGAGGTTGTCCGGTGCCCAGCTCATAGTCTTAGTGGACTGAAGGAAGGGCGGAGCAAAGCAATTCCGAGATGATGTGTTAATGGGATCATTGAAACAAACTGTGAAATTTCGAGGGCTCTTTTTTCACATACCTATGTATATGCAACAGGGTAAAAATATTAAGGTTTTACTATGTAGTCGCAGAGAAATAATTTTTTCTCATAGCGGCAATTTATTTCAATAAATTTATTTCCAAAATATTTTTAATGTTAAATTGTTGTCTTACTTTATCAATTTTTCAAGTTTGTTGTATGGAGGATAGTAATGTTTATGGTGTGTAAAAATGTGCACCAATGTTCGGGGAAAATGAGGTGCAGTTTATGCTTTCTCGATATTTGTGATCATAATGTTTCATATTCTCATCTAAACTTTAAGGCGAGACTTTACTTGAATTTTAATAAAACTTTGGAATTTTTATTGTAATCATTTTTAAATGGTTATATATATGTATAATAAGAATATAAGATATTTTTTTTTTTAATTCGAGGTGCAGTGTGACAGTAGGTGACAGATAATACAGTCATAGAACATGGAATTTATACATATATGAAAATATTTAAAAATGGTTAAAATAAAAAATTCAAAATTTTATCGAAATTCAAGTAAAATCTGTCGTTAAGAAAACAAGTGCGCCATCTGTCCGGCAAGGACCCTTTCCGAGAGGAGGACATACGATATTAGTGGTAAACACACTTGTATACTGCATACATACATATATCAAATCCCAAGACACGACCTTGCTGAGCGCGGTTTCTCCTGCTTCCCCTCAATAAGTAAACTAAATATACAATTGTATATGTAATATGGCGACCCATGATTGCATGTTAAATATAAAACATTGGTATAAATAAAAATACATGTTAATAATGAATACTCTGCCATCTGTTGGTGACTGTTAGAAACTCATAGTGCTCGCTCAATCCACGTTTCCTTAAAACATAGCATTATCTTGTATCATTAAACATTTCTCAGATATCCTATTTTCATTTCTTTACTTTCTCTACTTCGTATATTGTATTCCACCCAAAAATTCAATGTCGACATTTCAGTGCAAATGTACGTTTTGAGCACCCCTATAAATACAAAAAGAAGCATTTCTAGAAGAAGGTCCGTGTGTGTATTTCTGAACAACCTAACTTAAAAACGAAAAGTCTGTTAAAAACAAAGTTAGTATTTAAATTTAATATCTTTCAAGGATGCGACACGAAGTCCACCCTAAACTATCCGTTGCATTGACAATTTTCATTTTCTCAAAAATGGCTTTAATGATTTTTATTAAAATGCCATATGTTTGAGATATTTTTATGACAAATGAAATGTATATTTTGAATTTTTTGGCTATAGCCTAATTAGTCCTATTTACTCTGGATGACTTTTGTATAACTGGTAAACCGTAAGAGATAGACAAAATGTTACGATACAAAAATGTAGATCTTGTTAAAATACACAATTTATGTCCAAATAATTTTTTCATAGAGTGAGCCATTTCCGAGATATTCCTTGTTATTTGTGTGAGTGGAAGGAGATTACCTGAGATCCTTGAGTGTGGGAATGCCCAGCTTGTGGAGGTGCTCCTTTGGTCCAATCCCAGACAACATGAGCAGCTGTGGTGAGCCGATCGCTCCAGCAGACAGAACCACTTCGCGACGCGCTATCACGATCTGCCTGACGCCGTTCCTCACGAACATCACTCCATACGCTCTCATCGTGGTGGGGTTGATCAGGATGCGGATCACGTGCGAGTTCATGGCCACGTGCAGGTTCCTCCTGAGTCGCACCGGTCTCAGGAACGCCTTGGCCGTGCTGCAGCGTGATCCTCTTCTGATGGTGCCCTGGGCGATCATCACGCCAGTCTGCAGCTCCCCGTTTATGTCCCTGTTCTCGTAGCCCAGCTCCTCTCCGGCCCTGATGAACGCCAGGGACAGGGGCGTCCTCCAGGGCGACTCCTGCACCGTCAGGTAACCTCCCCGGCCGTGATACCGTGTCCTCGCCAGGTACGGGTTCCTGTTGTCTTCGGACTTCTTGAAGTAGCGTAAAACATCCCTGCAACACATTGTTAGTGCTTTATCAAGCTTCAACATAACACTGGGGTGCGAGCTCACTAAATACCCTAGAAAAAGTGCACTGCCAGACAATTTATACTCCAAGACTGTCTAGCAAAGCATATCCATAAGATTGGGAGCTGCGGTCTTCAAGGCCAAATGGACCAATATTGCCATTGGTCTCTAGAGGCACTTCTAGGGTTGATCAAATATTACCATTGCTTTCCGAATGTCTGCCATTGGAGTTCATCAAGAAGTTGACTTTTTTTTACCAATTACAAGTTTTATATTACGAATGGTATGTTTTAAAACATTAAACACATGACAACTACGCCAAATATATTTTACGAGGGCTGTAAATAAAGTAGTGGCAACATTGATAAAGCACGTTGGGGACTTGATAAGGCGTTCTGTTGATGATCACTGCGACGGAGCGCCCTGTTGCGCGGACTACAGATGTCACGTCAGGAAAACGGCGGTCTCTGAGAGGTTCCTTCAACTTCGGAAACAGGTCAAAGTCGCAAGGAGTCATGTCTGGTGAGTAGGGAGGTTGTTGCAAGATCTCCGAATGCCACCGTTGCAATAGCAGCTGGACGTGCGTTGTCATGCAACACGATGGGGTGTCGTGGACGTTTACATCGCATAGCCGGACGCAGATGTCGCTCCAGAAATCGGCAACAGTAGTCAGTGTTGACGGTTTGTCCCTTAGGCTCAGCGTGCGTAAGACCAATCACCTCGTAGTTATCATCAGCTTCACCCGCCTGGGTTCCTGTAGACGTAGTGAACCTGGGTGACGGCTCGTAGACTCATCAATGGCAACAATTAGGTGCACAAGTACGTCTGGTTCGTTGCAGTGTTTGTCCAGCTGGATGTACCTGGACGCAGTTTTCCTCAGCTGAAGACATTTAATCAGGATGTGCCTGAGACCAACCTCTACAGATAACTCCCGGACAGTCCATCGACGGTCCCCGGCAACGATGTCAATCTGAACTTGAGGAATGAATGGCCGACCCGCACCAAACGCCTTGACCCATCGCACAACCGTCCTGTAATGTACAGGCTTCACGTAATCCTCGGTAACATTCTGATGCATTTTTACCAAGGGCAATCTTGCTGATCACCTTTGGTGAACATGCACTTGACAGTCTTCACTTCAACGCTTTACTCCCAACTGGCACCCCGAGCAATGTGCACCACACATCGACACTGATCACCTGGTCGCTCCTATACCCTATTGGCTGATACGCGCTCTCCTGCGACTGTACAGCACTCGTATAGTGACAGTAGACTACAACCTGGGTTAACTCCTCATCTGAGACGCACGGCTTGATAACGTGTAAATTATCTTCTTACTTGTGCAAAATACACAAACTTCTAGGGTGTATTTACAAGTAACCAGGACCGTTTTTATAAACGAATCATCGCGTTCTACTAAAGTACAGCATTGGCCGTTGTAACCAGCTGTTTTAAATCTGTACTGATAACAATCCATGTATTTTACTAATGTTGTACCTCAGTGTCCTATTTGGAGGCAAAACTGCTCTGACATTTTCACAAAGGACAACAAATATTGAAAGGAAACAAAATACATACAAGATTTCCTTGCTCAAACCTAAGGTAAGGTAGATGCACATCTACCACCAAGAGCCAAATAGAGATTCGATAGCCTCCATAGCACACCTGCCTCTGGAGTGGAGGACCCGGGTTCGATGTGCGTTTTCCCCGTTGGGGGGGGGGGGTCTGTTCTTGGGTGCACTCAGCCCCCATATGGAAGCAGTATACCTAGATCCCGACAACCCCTTGTTGGAACTGACAAGGAAACGCATCTACCTGGGGAATATAGTATGCCAACATCAATACTTGGGTTACAGAAGTGGGTCCACCGTATCTGTAGAGTAGACATAAAAAATGGGCTTGTTTCAAGGATTTCGTTGCTGAGGGTAATGAATGACAGCCTTGATTTTGACAGTCCCTGTTTCCTAGTTATTTTCTGTAATTAATTATCCTCTAATCTGGCTACCATTGGCAGTTCAGGTTTCTGCCGAAACGTCCATCTTCTGGGGACGATATAGTGGATCTATGTAGGGAAAACATTAATGAAACACATGTCCAGGCTTGTGTATGGTTGTGCCATATGACGGTGACTGCTGACTTACCAGACTCTCATGTACTCACCTGTATGTCCAGTGGTCTCACCGGTTGCCCCTCACAGAACATTGGAATCCAATAGTTACATCAAGTACTCACCTATATCCCCAACCGGGGTTTCCCAGTGACTCCCAGTGATCGTAGTCCTGCCGGTTGCCTCTCACGTACAGCATGTAGTTGAGGACACTGGATCCTCCCAGGACCTTGCCCCGGGGCCAGTTACAGCGTCCCCCGCGCATCCCCAGACACGCCTTGCCCGTGGGCTCCGTCTTGTACTGCCAGTCCAAGTTGGACAGCTGCAGATAGGCTGCTAGAGAAGGAACATCGCTGATCTCGTTCTCGTCGGGCCCCGCTTCTAGCAACAGCACGGTCCAGTGGGGCACCTCACTTAGCCTGTTGGCGACCACGGCCCCTGCCGAGCCTCCACCCACGATCACGAAGTCATACTCCTTGTAGAGCGGGTACCTATCGATGGGGCGCGACTCCGGGTCCAGCTTGTCGTACCGGTAGTAGGCCACACCGGCGATGAGCAAGGGGATGAGCCATAGACTGGTGCCGACCACACCCAGGGCCGTCTTGAGGGCGGCAGTTGTGGCGACTACACCCAGCAACATGTCAATCTAGCCTGGCGGACCTTCCTTGACTCGGTACATCATCTGTAACACAATGTGAGCAAGGGGATCAGCCATAGACTGGTGCCGACCACACCCAGGGCCGTCTTGAGGGTGGCAGTGGTGGCGACTACACCCAGCAACATGTCAATCTAGCCTGGCGGACCTTCCTTGACTCGGTACATCACCTGAAACACAATGTGAACAAGGGGATGAGCCATAGACTGGTGCCGACCACACCCAGGGTCGTCTTGAGGGCGGCAGTGGTGGCGACTACACACAGCAACATGTCAATCTAGCCTGGCGGACCTTCCTTGACTCGGTACATCATCTGTAACACAATGTGAGTAAGGGGATCAGCCATAGACTGGTGCCGACCACACCCAGGGTGGTCTTGAGGGCGGCAGTTGTGGCGACTACACCCAGCAACATGTCAATCTAGCCTGGCGGACCTTCCTTGACTCGCTACATCACCTGAAATAGCATTATAAAGGGTCATCAACAAGTTCCTCTGCAGCGTACCGCTGAAGATAACTTGGTATCCTCTTCATGAATTCCAATACGTGAATCTATGATATACTTTATTTCTTGGCACGTTATAAATGACCATAGGCTCGCGGCACCCAGTGCTGGCACCGGAATTCCCATCTCTAGGGGAATTTTGGTTACACGAGACTGCGAGGCGACTTCCCGATAATCCTAGACATTCTAAGTACTAATATAATACACAAGGATGGTACTGAAAGTATTGCAGCAATGTAACAAAAAGGAGTGTAGCATCGTGTTATAGAGGTGTCATTGTGACGTCATTAGCTTGTATCACGTGATCACAGGATGAATGTTTCGTTTCGACACAGTGCTGTTAAATAGCAAAATCCTGCTAAAACTTACTACAGACTTGAACGCGTAGTGTTCAATTCCTTATTAAGTTATTACTGTTTAACGCCCGATTTTACTACATGGGGCACCACAGGCGGTGACACTGATGATACACCGAATGAAAATGGAGCACCGAGGGGAACGGGTGAGCCCGCCCCAGCGCTGCCTTGTTCCACATGCAGTCGTCTGGGATCGAAACCGGCTCGCTTTGATGAGAGGCAAATGGTCTAACCACTCGGCCATGGCGCGGCCACGTGTTAGGAATTGGGAAAACGCCCTCAAACCTTCTCCACGGAACACAAAGGGGAAACTTGTTGGAGAAGACACGGCGTAGATTGAAAGCGTGTCTATTGACCGAAGACCAGCAACGTCACATGAAAACCTTCTTCGGAGATTCAAAAATGAAGGTGATGAACGAGTATTGTGACAGATGATATTCCATCAAACAAAACATCGGAGCAAGGCTGGGCAACTAGTGCTCACTGACTGCAGTATGCTCACGGCCTTGCATATGCGATTTATATGGAAATGCATATAGTTTTACAGCTGACTGTCATTTTGCATATTTATGGTGTGGTTGCATATATTGCCATTTTGGTATGCATATATGAAACTGTTTTAAGGACACCAGGGAGCGATATTGTCCCCATGAGGCTAAATTATTGCTGTAATTAAAAGTAATTGGGAGTGAGTATATTAATACATTATATTGACACAGTTGGTGCAGAAGGTTATACCTGCCCTTGCACCTTTATTACAGACAATCACTTCCGTAGCAGGACCATTCTTACGCCTTGAGTAATTTTATGCTGTTAAAGAATTTGTCTGCGGCCTGGATCCAAGTGACGCCACTTTAATTCAGCATTCTCAAGTTAAATTTCACGGAGATTTAAAAGTAATCAAAGTTAATTTCAAAGTTCTTCACGAAGGAATTAAGGAACTAAAAAAAAATTACCCCTTTATCATGTCCTATTAATCCTTGAAAAAGTTAAAACAATGTTCAGTGTTGAAAAAGAAATCGTGATTTTAACTATGCTGAACAAATACATGCAAGCTGAAACTGTTGACCCTTCAGACTTGACTCAAAGACAACTTGTGGAGGGAGACTTCGAAAGGAGCTGTTTTGTGCCCACGTCCCTGGAGGGCCACCACCCACGGGGGGGATGGATGAAGTGAATGGATCCTAAGGGCGGGCTGAACGTTGTTGCGACAGAGTAAAGGGCAGGGTCCCTATATTTTCCAGTTAGAAGCACCCCGGCGAAGGCTTGTAGCATCCCATGGGGGGGGGGGCAGAAACCACAGACTCGTCTTCCAATCCAGGGGACGAAGGTCGGTCAGAGGGATCGAACCCGCGACCAGAGACGTGCCGCTGGGCTTGTCATACTGCCGTATAATGTGTGTGGTCGTTCTCGGCCTACAAACTGGTACCAAGAAACAGACACGAGCATTTACTCCGGAACATTGAACACAGACACCACGTGTAACGCTGAATGCATGTTATCGTCATGAATACTCGCGTATGTAAATCCGATATCTGTTGGTAAGTAGCGAGTGGCCCAGGCCTGCACCTGGCCATCAAATGGCAACGGACTACAAACAAATGTTGTAGGTTAAAATGGCGACTTTGATTATTAACACTTGTTGACATCTTTGAGCAAGACTCGTATAATCCAAGGTAAAATGGATGTTTGAGTTTGCCTTTTAGCTAATGGGCAATTACTGATACCTACAGACGTAAGTAAGTTCCCTGCAATCAGTATATCCAGGCACAATATAAAAGGAGAGAAAAGTTGTTTGTCAGTTCTCAGAAACCACTCAGCCCATTTTGATACTTTGTTCACCATTGAAGACGCCAATTTATTCTGAGTGAGTGGGTCCACGAAACAGTTCTTATTTAATTTCACAAATTAGTAGATAAAACATTAAAAAGTACTTACAAAGTGGTTGTGAAGAAAACAACATGCTTGCTATTGTTGTTGTTGTTGTTACCACATAGAATATAAATAGTCAGGTTGAACAAAACAAAACAAGTTGTTACTGTGTGGAATATCAGTATATTGAGAGCGATATGCGTACTGTAGTCAACTCTAACCTAATAGTATAAAGTGATAACATGAGACGGTGTGTAGGTATTATTGACACAGTGAGCGAATGTGGGTGTTTCTCACTTGAACTTTACCGTGATGATCCTGAAGGGACCGGAAGTAGCCTTACGTAACAATCAACTTTCTCCCAACCGGTTGTAGGCACACTTTCAGTTCCTGTACCTGTGTGTGTATGACATCAGGCTGCAAATATCGGTCCAGCATAACAAACATATCTGCATGTCATCACGTAGCACCTTGCCATTTACAAATATTACATGGAATCACATGAAGCAGTGGAACATTATAAAAATATGTTTTATCAAAAATGCATTGGTATTAAAGAGTGATATTACTAGAAGAACCAAATCATGTAATATTTGTAGAAGTGGTTCTTGTTTAAACTGTGGAGTGTGAGGGCGTGTCTGTGAACTGGTTAGGACAAGTGTGTCACCCTGATAACGTGCATTTACTCTAATGTTGAACATTTTCACCCTTTCTGTCTTAACCTAACCCTAAAACGGTGCAGTTATTCCTGCGAATGATATATTTTATTTGCCTCCCTCCCTGCCTCCCTCGCACGTTCCACATGAAATGAGTGTATAGTAAATGCTCCATATGTGTAACAAGGGATGATATTGATACAGAAGAAGGTGAGATACCTCTCCCCGACAGTACAAGTATGCTTTGGTGCTGGAACAACAATCACTCATAGATACCTAACCTCTCTTTGCTCCGCTATATAAAACAAACCTGTTTTTGTTAACGACACAATCAATTGCAAAATTTCTCGAGAAGGAGTTGTTTACATGCCAATAAATATACTAATATAGGCCGTCGCTTTTAAATGCACTTAAAACTATGAGTCTGGGCCGGATTTGAAGCCGCGACCTTGGGATGAGTAGCCCACCAAGCGCGTATTCCACAAGTGTTGTTTGCAAAAGGTGATTGTGTTAGTTAACATAAAATGTAGGCTCAGTGTATGTCTAATGTTACGTACCAGAACTCTTCCTTGCAAGATAAATATTGTTACCAGTGCATACAATTACCATAAACATAGAGTAACAAATATCACTTGGAGTATATATAGGTGGCAATCATTTACATACGTATGTATATTCTATGTAACAACAAGGACAACTATTTTGTACATTCCCGTCTGCTCTTGTAGGGAATGGAAGTTGTTGCAATTCGCCAGAAGGCAACTCCGACACAGTGGTGTGTTTACTTGCACTAACTGTTCCCAGGTAAAGACACGGCCGCAGTTGCACTGCTTAACTTGCTTTAAAATGTTGAGGTTAATATGTAGGTTATGTCTCACGTCTGGATATTAGTATAAGTTCCTGTTTTAGTGTTTCCAACTTGCTCATTCTCAGTTTTACGATGCAATTGGTGTTGTAAATACAATACGAGTACCATATATTTAACTTGGAAAGTGTTTATCAAAACATTTGTGAAGTAGTGTTAGTAAATCACGTATCGGTGGCCTTTTGCCTTTGGAAAATAACGCTTAACTTGCACGGTTTACACTTTATATCTACATACTGAAATGTATACCTACCTAATCTAACTACATATTTCTGTAAAGATACGTACCTATGTCCCAAACAATACAACAAAACGTGTGACCTAACCTGTAAATTGTCGAAATTATTTTAACATTATTTTGTTGTTTAACGACGCTGTCAATTGCCATGATCACATCAGCGTCGCCGGTTTGCCAGAATTTCGTCCCGCAGGAGTTGTTTTACATGCCGGTAAATCTATTGACATGGAGCTGTCGTTTTAAGTACACATCGTCTGGGCCGGATTTGAACCCAGGACCTTGGGATCAGTAGGCCAGCGTCTAACCAACTGAGCCACCCACACCGACATACATTGTCGAGTAGAGTGAGAGTCACACTGTAAAATTATAGACTATTTCATAAATGTAATATGAATTTAAATATTATATGTGACTATAATATGTTAAATTGTATAAAATACAGTGGTGTGGTATAGTGGCATGTGAGTTTGGAGGGAGGGAGAGAAGCCGGTAGGCACCAACAGAACAGAAGCACTTTCTCTGCAGTAGGTACCGGAAGTGAGGTCCCTCCGTCCTTGGTATTGACTGGCCGCGGCGGAATGCTGTTGCTCGTGGTTTAATTACCTGCCAGAACAATGGACTTGCTTTCTAAAGCAAGCGCACTATCACGTTCCTTCACTTAACGGCATCCCGTGCACAAATACCAAAATTACTCACTTTAGTACTAACTATTCTTACAAACTTCCTTTCCATGGCGAATTACAATCGATTTGAGTCCAATACCATCCGCGTTTCTATGTACAATTCAATCCGGAATGAGATCGGTTTGGAGACGCAAGCGTAAATAATTCAAGCTTTTATGTTGGCGAACGTGTAAAAAATGTTTTCTGCGTATTTGAGGTTAATGAATGTTTTTGACAAAAATATAGTGCGAGATAATAAAATAAAAGTGCCTTATTATAAAGTTAGCATCTTTGTGGATTCAAATCGATTTGAGTATTGGATCCAAGGATTCAGTTCGCGTTTTCAGACAGTATTAATCCATGTGATTTGCCTTGGAAGTGTAGTGATAAACACACACACGGCAGTCTGGGTGACTTGGTCCACTAATCCCAAGGTCACGAGTTCAAACCCGGTAAAGACTGTCGGTGCCTGGGTTAGAGCTCCATGCCAATGATTTACTGGCATATAAAAGCACTCTTGCGGGATATGATCCTGTTACCGTTAACAGTGTTGTTAACAAACAAAACATACCAACATATGTTTGATAACTGTTTCGTAGATAGAAGTGTTAAATTATGATATACTATAAATCACGAGCTGGTTATTCTTCTGCTTAGTCAACTGTATCACATAAAAATAATTGATTACTCATTACAAGTGTGTTAGTTGGTTTAATAACAACAAGAGGCATACACGTAATATATGAACTCTGAGTTTGTAGGTTAGGTCACACGTATTAAGGTTTTGTGACGTATACGTACCACGTGCTTCTGCAGGCAGGCAGGCGGGCAGGCTCGCTCGACCACTGCACTTACTGTACTGTCGACTGCCTCTTACCTGGTGTTGTTGAAGATGAAAGTGGGACAGACGGACAGACAAACCTAGCCACCTTTCCCCTCCCCTGATCAGCCGCCTCTATCCACCCTACCAATTTAAACCCTTAGATACGTGTGTACAAACTCGTATTCCTGTATCTTAATACACATAAACAGTTCAAATTATCTTATTACCAGTTATACAAAAGTCACGGACCTTTTCTTTTTCTTTTTTCTTTTTTTATTTATTTTTTTTATTATTATTTTTTTTTTTATTTATTGAGGGCTCAAAACATATTTTCAGTGGAATCTCGACATCGAATTTTTGGGTGGATACAATACTTGCTCTACTTACTATACGTAGTAGAGAATGTAAAAAAAAAATCTATTTAAATTTTACACTCAAAAGATACGTTTTGAAAAGTCTGAAATCGAAAGCAAACTCTTTAACGTGCGAGTCTATCTGTGTGAAAAACATAACTGAAAAAGAAGAATGTCTTTAAATACCAAATTTGGTATTTAAGTTTAATATATTTCAAGGATGCGACACGAAGATTTTAAAGAAAATTCCTCCTCTCTAAACTACCCTTTCCATGGAAAATTTTTCGAAAATTTTGATTTTTTTGAAAATGGTTCTATCGATTTTGATTAAAATGACACATGTTTGAGATATTTTTATGACAAATGAAATGTATATCTTGAGTTTTCTATATGTAGCCCATGTAGTCCTGTTTACTCTGGATGACTTTTGTGTAACTGGCAAACCGTAAGAAATAGACAAAATCTTACTCTAGAAAAAAATGTAGATGTTGTTAAAATACACAATTTATGTCCAAATAAAAAAAATTTTTTTACAATGAACCATTTCGGAGATATTCGTGGTTATTAATTATTTTATGTTAGCCGTGCAGGAATCTCAAAGCTTTAAAAGATTTGACTATCGCTCAAAGTATACTGTATTCCCTATTCCCCTTGTACCTACAAGGAAATAAGCAACAAGATAATTTGTACAAATGTTTGTCTGTATTAACATGAAGAAGATATAGGAATAAGAGTTTGTACAAGAGTAGAGAAAGTCATGTGAGTGCAACACGTCAGATTTCTACAGTTATTGTGTAGGACAGATGAGTTGTATTGTTTACATTTTGCGCAGTCGAGTGAAATGTTCGAATGACAGACATGCGTGGTATGAAGCAATTTCTGTATCATTTCAACTGGAATAATAATAGCATTACTTTCTCTGTTTAAGGTCAAGGCTTTGAACCAAAATACTGCAGAGAAATGGAGCAACATGTTTTCTCCATTTACTGGCATGAGTCGTTTCCCTTATCAGGTAGTTCAAAGTTGAATAGAATTATTTAATCGCGTTTTTAAGTTATCATTTAGTAACTCTTCACGTTGTAATGCAGCAGCCTGTTCTTCGGGACGGTTCCTCGGGGGAGAGTCGAACACACAAAACATCTTGAATCCCTTCTCACTACAAATCTGTATACTTGTCTGTCATAAATTCGCTCGGAGAACGGCCTTTCTGGTCTCACACTCGCCAACACTTATATACCACACACTTCCAGAACGTTACACACACGGAAACAGGTTCTTGTTCTCTTGTGCAGCACTTGTTTATACTCGCGAGCGCGCGGCTTATCTTGTTTACGTGCCGACTGCCCGGCGGCCATTTCCCGATAACTTCGATTTAGATATTTGCTGCAATTTAATGCAAAGCTAAGCTTTATATATTCCAAATAGCGATTTCGTTTGCTATATTTTGTTGTATTTTCAAACTCTTATAGCAATATTTTCATGTTAATACAGATAAACATTTGTGCAAATTATCTTATTGTTTTTCTTATAGGTACAAGGGGAACACAGTAGACTTTAAAATTCTCTTCTCATTTTATGTCAAAGAGATGTCAAAAGATTTTGATTATTGTATAGTGATGTTTTGTGTAGGCGGCGCCGTGGCCGAGCTGTTAGACCGTTCACCTATCACCTAGGCAACCCGGATTCGATCACAGGGACTCGTAGGTGGCATTCGTGGCGGGAAAAGCAGCGACGGAGCGGGTTTACTCCGGGTTCTTTTGTTTCCCCCGCCACTCATTCCACCAATGCTCCATCATCACCTTTCCAGTATGAACTTCTTCCTCGCCATCATGCATTGTACTGGGCTGACCACTTGCTCCCAGGTCTTCACTCGGCTTGTTTTAATAGCAGAAACTTTCAAAAAGGACACAAGATACTTCGTAAAATTCCACGAAATGCATTCGCAGGTCCCGGGTTCAACCGCGGTGACCGAACCATGACTTTTTCATGGTTTTTCCAGTTCGGTAGGCAAGCACTGGGGTAATTGTTATGTATTTCTGCCAACAAAGTTACTGGTGGCGTTTTCACACACAGACACGGAGAGGTAGAATCGGCACAGCTGGGATATGAGACTTCTACATACTTTCTTTCCCACACGCTCGTGTTGACCATGACTCTTTCCTTGTTTTACGGATGGCCAGTGTCCCAAAACTTTGTGGGCAATTTTCGATAATTCAAGGTAAAGGACTTGTCAGTGGAGAAAGTTTGATTAGATGGTTGAAAGCATGAAGTTCACGTGTCGTTGAACCCCTCTAGTTCTTGGAACTGAGTTAACCACATTCCTAATCACTGGCAACTGTTGTGTTCCTTTACTTGAATGTCATAAACATTGACGTTTTGTTCTCTTTACGTGACCAGCAGCGATAGTGAATTACGCCTTCCATTTGAGAACGTCTACAAGTATTACAAAACTCACAAAGAATATCTCCGAAATAGTTCACTCTACGAAAAAAATTCATTTGGACATAAATTGTGTTTTAACAAGATCTACATTTTTTGTACAGTAAGATTTGGTCTATCTCTTATGGTTTACCAGTTATGCAAAAGTCATCCAGAGTAAACAGGGCTACATGGCTATAGCCAGAAAATTCAAAATATATATTTCATTTGTCATAAACATATCTTAAAGATATGGCATTTTAATCAATATCGTTACAGCCATTGTCGAGAAAATCAAAATTTTCGAAACATTTTGTACGTAAAGGATTGTTTAGGACACACACCCAAACGGACCTTTTTCTAAAAATGCTTTTTTGTATTCAGGGGACCTCAAAATATATTTTACTGGTGAAATCTTTACATGGAATTTTTGGGTGAGTACAATATTTGCTACGCAGTAGAGAAAGTAAAAAGTGGTTTACACACTCACAGTTCGCAGGGAAATATGTACAATATCGGGACATTTTCTGATCGTGGAGTACGGTGAAAATAAATGCGAGTATTTAAGTTGACGTTATTACTTGTAATAAATAAATTAATTGTTTCGTTTTTGTGAAATTGTTAGGTTAAAAATGCCCTTGTTTCCCATAACTTGTGTTACTGCGCATGACGGGTGATTTTGTCAAAGAAGTAACACAACTTGGAGTTTGGTTTGGCTTTTCTAGTGAATAATACATGAACACAGAATAAAACCAACTACTTATGGAATACATTAAGTAACATTATTGGTATTTTTGCCAGGAAGGACTGTAAAGTTTGCTGGATTACTATATCTTTACTGTTAAATCTGTTTGGAAGTAGGTACATACCTACACAAAATGAACAGATGCATGTCAGTAAATAAGGTTATGTTTCACTTGGTGTCTTCTGGTTTATAGGTAATATTGTATTAGGTATTTCATGGAAACTGAAGATTGCCCAAGTATCTACCTGCAGTAATGGTAGGTACGATAGCTTTGCTTGTGTATGTGTGGAGATGTGTTGTGTTGGAAGTCGATGTACCTATGTACCTATGTTTGATGCAAGTTTCGGGTTATGTAATGCGCAGTGGGAAGCGCATAGGTAGGTAACCTAAACATTTCGCAGGCTAGTGTGTAAAATACTTATGAATTATGATGTAAATAAACGTTTAAGCATTTTATCATTTGGACGTAAAAAGTCAGCCCTTTAATTGATAAACGTATACGGATATATGTAGCTTCTAGATGTTGAATACAAGAAACTGAAGTGATAGTGAAATGTTTAAAAAGTGGTTTGCTATATGCGGCTTTTAAATGACATACTTTTTACTTCACACGACGCGAAAAATAAAACAAATTCAAACCAGCAACATTGAGTATTTCGGAAACGGTTAATGCCAAGAAAAATATATTAGACACGAACTGTGTTTGTTGTATGTTTTCCTGTATTTGTTACGGCTTATTGGTTTTACGAAATTCATTCGGACGAAATATTATCCATGTAAAGGGTGGTTTGTTGTGGAAAGTTATTTGGGCTGCTGTAGCTGTAGAAGTAGCTGTGTGTGTAACGTATCAATGAATCCACCTGTTGATGAAGGAAGCCAGTCAAACGGTAGGTATTATCGTGATTTGTACGACTTCGTCTGTCGGGAGTGTTCAGTAAATTAACTGGCAATAATCGATTTGTGTAATGAGGCTGTTGAGTAAATGCTTGAGGTGAGAGTAAAGCACATACATATCTACAGATCTGAAATCGTCTCAGCCAAGAACTCAGGTCAACCTCATACAGTGAAGTTTCTGCCTTAAACTTTATTACCATTAATGACAAATAGGGCTCGGATTTTTATTTTTATTTCGTATTTGTTTATATAACTGATACTTTTGAGATCAAACTGAGTTATTAAATAACAAAGATAACAAAACAAACATAATTTATTTATCATGTTTTGTGTCCACTCTGTTTATTCCAGCCTCCTCCAGTCTTCCCATAGATATGCAATATTGCTGTGTTAGTAAAACATCCCAAACATAACCTAACAACTTTAGTGAACAGTTTAACACAGAGTACACATACTATATTACGAACACAGCTAATTAATGGTTTAACACAAATTTTATACAAAAAATAGAGAAATTTAAATATGCAAAAAGCCCTAAAAGAAATTTCCAACCTCAAGAAAATAAAACATCATTTTTGATCATTTAATCATGAAATAAGTCCAGAAGTTAAGTTATTAACGATTAAATAAACCCATATATGTAATGGTTTGGAAAAATATATTCATTTTGAAAAATAGGGATCGCGTAGTGAATTTTGAAATACCATCGTGTAATTGCGTTTATAAATTAGTTTTGTTTTTATAGGTCAGTAATGCATAGACATTTAAGCGATCACTATAAACAAGATTTGCACTGACGATACATTTTGGAGTTGAAGAACTTTGACCAGATATTAGGTTAAGTGAATCTTATAACCTCAAACCTGCAGAATTGTATTGCTTCACTGTTAATAGTTTCAGGTTTTGCGTAATGAGAAGGAACTCTAGTTTATTGATCTGATTCGTGTGTGCTCTATGTATGTAGTTGGTCCAGTAAATGTTAGGAATTGTGTAGAAATACAAGTACCGTGTTTGTGTGTTTAAATTCAAAGAAGGGGAAGAAGAAAACCGAACTACAGTTAGATAACTGAATAGGCATGTACCTCACCAGATGGAAAACCAGAACCTATTACGTCATTCTGTATTAAGCAGATGACATGCGCAGATTCTCTGTCATGATGTTCTTGTAGGTTGAAAAACTCCTTTAAACATGTTCCCCGTGTTTGTCTGAAGTCCACACCGTAATATGTTTGTATTACTTCTGGTAATACCAATTACGTTTTTACACAGTTCCGATGTAACTATATATTGTGCAAGAAATACACAACATGACAAAAACACAATAATGACTGAAACGTGATTGAGAAAGCTTCGATGTTTTCGTTTATTTTGGTTGATGAATTAACAGATAATGCTGATAATGAGCAAAGTTGTGGAAAACCTCTGAGGTACCTACATCGCATGTTTTCTAATCGTAGCCTATGAGATTGTGGTTATGAGGCACCTGAAGAACAAAAGTTGGTGCAGTAGTTAACACCAAAATGAAAGCCAGTCTTAATGTTACCTACGCTGGATATAGCTAAACGAACCTAACCAGCTCCAGAACGCACTGCCATAACCTAGCGTTTCTTCACATCACACCACATGTATTAGAACAAACAGAGCGATCAACTTCTCTCACTGCGCACATGTAGCATTATATTGCACTACTTGTTGGAAAACACCTAATTGACAGTAATTAAGCTATATAAATGAGGTCACTTAAGGGATGGTATGTTTTATAACCTCCAACTTCGCACGTTTCTAAGGAAACAGTTCTTTTAGCGGATACGCAATCTTAACCAGACGATTAAACGTTATCCAGAAAGACTAAATCTTATTTACTTATATAGGTAGGTACTTGATTTTCCTGATTCCTCTGTTTCCTTTAAAAGTCGGGTTTTCTGTGTATTTTTATACTCTGCATGCTGCAGACTGTATACAAGTTCGTTCGGCAATTCTTTCCTCTATAGGTACTGCGTGAAAACCCATTATAGGAAATTTGCAAAGTAAAGAAACCAATACCGCTACCCTAACCTCACTTCAGTTGGCCCTAGCTCTATTGAACTGAGTTGAAAAGATGTGATGTGTTGTACTCACATGAGTTTCTCTCCTCACTCTTGTAGCAACTATTATTCCTATATGTTCTTCATGTTAATGCAGATAATGTGAACAAACGCAGTGGTTGAAACTGATTCTCTACAGCGACGAATTGTGACTTATAAAACGTCGGTGTAAGAGATAAGGGGTTCGCCTACGCTACATGAGCCACGTATCTGTTCAACTGGACAAAACTGGTAACTTTAGAAATAGTGAATCACTCATAAATCACTGCACATTAAATGTACACTTTTGTGTAAGTAAACTGTAAGCAAAAGCGTTTTCCTGCGAAATAAGGATAAATACAGAAACAATTAAGTACTCACTTAGTTGTGTGTTAATTTGTAGAAGTGTGAAGAATACACAGAGCGTTCTGCCACACGAGGCCAGGCCACGCCAGGCTCACACATTATCTACTGGTACGTACGTACGTAGGTATATTTGGTAGAGAAAGTAATTCGACTGTAAGACGATGTGCAACACTTAAAGTGGTTCATTTAAATTTCGCGGATTACTGTGTGTGTGTGTGGGAAAGCGACCGCAAGCTTTCACCAGCCGTTAGCTATGTACGTACTTGAAAACAAACATCCACACCGCTACTTGTATTATCTACGCTACTTGACGTATTGCACCTGGGAAATAGTGTGTGTGCGTCTGTGCACACGACAGAAACATTTTCTGGAAAATTGTGCACCCTAACCTAACTTTCCAAGACTTTGAGTACGTTTTCGGACACACGCAATGTATTGGCTTCTTGTTTCCGGCATAGGCCGCGTCTTGTTAGCTTTTTTAAAAAATTAAAAATTATGCCGACGTTTCGCCGTAAACTATGTTCGGCTTCTTCAAAGGGCGACTGCAAAAAATTCACCCAAGTAGTCAGAGCCTGCTCTGATTGGCCTCGTTGTCCGCCCCACTCGTAATCCTATTGGTTCCTTCTCCTCCAATAGCAAGTTCACCTGCTGATAGGGTCTTGCCTGTGTCACGGTTCAGACTGCTCCTTTCTTTAAATATTTGTACGGTTTCCTTGAAAGAAACTGTCACAGATTGCCAAAAGTGTTAAATTGTTACATTGTGACTGGTGTTTTCTGCATGTTCAACGATGGAATTTAGTTATGCATCTCTTAATTAAGTATAATAATTAAATTACAATATTTATTTAAACATAGCACCCTTCCATGATATTTTCGAACATATACAACTAAAATTTATATTTTGGTTATTTTTTAAGCTCAAAATATTTTGCCTCATATATATATATATATATATATATATATATATATATATATATATATATATATATATATTTAATAACATATTTTAAATCAAGTTAGAACTAATTTTATGATGAAATCATTAATGTACATATAAGACGTCATGAATGTTTTCGTGATAAATGTGTTGATTTTTTTGTGAATATTCCCTGAGCTCCTAACTTTTGTATAAGATTACACAAAATATTATTGCATAAAAATGTGTATCTTTTTAAAACATAATTTATGTCCCATAATATTTTATACTATAGCATAAGCCGTTTCCGAGATATACCTTATTGTTGGTTCTAATTGTAGAATACGTTGTCATTGTTTTTGTGCTGTGGATATTGGTGTGAAAATAGGTAATTTTAAGAGTAGCATATAACATAGAGTTACTATCACTATTCACTTTGTATGTATGTATAATGTAGTTTGTGGAACAGTTGGACCAAGTCCCTCTCTATGTTCTGTTTCCGTTCGCCCTGACCTCGTTCATAAGAAGAAAAAGGTTGGCGGTAGCTGAGCTGAGCTGAGCTGTGCATGTAAGTATTTAATTAAGCGGTTATTACACAAGAGGCAATGAACTGACTACTGACAACTTGGTAGCACTGACCTCGATATCTGCTGGCAATAAGCTCACAGTTTCTGCAAGTGTGTACGTGCAGGTTGGCGCGTGTCCGGTAGTGAAAGTTCCGTCCTATATCTATACACCACATATTGGAATTAACCATTTCCGAGATGTTCTTTGTTATCAGTTTTTTATCTCCTGGCCATACAAAGAGGATAGAATGTCACACACAACGAGCTCTTCTAATATTTGACTATCACTTAAGCAGTTAAACACATGAAAAATATGTGATAATCTTTGTAATGTGAATATGTAAAAATGTGATGTGTTACACTCACATGGCTTTCTCTACTCAGTCTTGTACTAACCATTCTTACAAACTGTTATTCCTATATCTTCTTCGTGTTAATACAGATAAACATTTGTACAAATTATCTTATTGTTTATTTCCTTGTAGGTACAAGGGCAATATGGGAATACAGTAGCCCTAACTGATACTCGAAGCTTTAAAATTCCGTTCTCTTTGCACGTCCAAGAGATAAAAAAAGTTAATAACCACCTTCATTTGAGAAAAGTATAAGAACTGCAAAACTCACACGAATAACAAGGAATATCTCCGAAATGGTTAAGTCTACAAAAAATTTATTTAGATACAAATTGTGTGTTTTAACAAGATCTACATCTTTGTATAGTAAGATTTGGTCTATCTCTTACCGTTTACCAGTTATACAAAAGTCATCAAGAGTAAACAGAACTACATGGGCTATAGGCAGAAAATTCAAAATACACATTTCATTTGTCATAAAATATCTTAAACATATGGCATTTTAATCAAAATCGTTACAGCCATTTTCAAGAAAATCAAAATTTTCGAAACGTTTCCATGTAAATGGTATTGTAGGGTGGGGCTGTTTTCTTCAAAATCTTCGTGTCGCATCCTTGAAATACATTAAACTTAAATACCAACTTTGGTTTTTAACCGACTTTTCGTTTTTGAGTTATTTTCACAGACACACATACGGACTTTTTTCTAAAAATGCTTTTTTTTTTAATTCAGGGGTCCTCAAAACATATATTTCTGGTAAAATGTCGATATTGAATTTTTTGGTGGAATGCAATACTTCCTCTACTTACTATATGTAGTAGAGAAAGTAATACATATTAATCGATATGGGAAGAACTTTATTAAAGATTTCCATAGTGGAAAGAGAAAAAAATAGGTATTTTTATTATTTCCGAAACTACAACGTGTCTTTAAGTCTACTTATTCCCATATTGCCCTTGTACCTACAAGGAAATAACCAATAAGATAATTTGTACAAATGTTTATCTGTATTAACATGAAGATATAGGAATAAGAGTTTGTAAGAATGGTTAGTACAAGACTGAGTAGAGAAAGTCATGTGAGTGTAACATCAGATTTGGTATATTTAATTTTTTTTTTAAAAATTAGGTTAATTGTTGTAATATTTGTATAGGTGACAGCGAGTATTAGGTGTAAGCATTTGCGACATACATATGACTCAAGTAGTGAGGTGCAGTTGCTGTTTGTTATATGAAATGTGACGTAATATCAAGTGTTGACTCTATGATGATGTAAATGAAAGTCATCTCTCCGGTTCGTCCACATTCCTGCGACACTTTCTTCCTTCCTTGCTTCCTCCCTCCCGTCTTACGACAGTGAAAGTAAACACTGGCTTCAGAGCTAGCTGAATATTCACAAGCGACCTAACCTATAAACTGTCTGCCTCACATTCAACGTGAGGGTCGGTAATCCGGGGAAACTGCTTTTATCCCCTTAACACCAATGTGTGGTTTCATGGTCCGATATAACCTTGTGTGTTCCGGAATACAGGTACAAGGGAAGTCATTACATTAACTTAAACCAGTGATTCATCTCTCTCACGTTTTTGTCTGATTGTTGTCAGTACATAAACAAACACGTGTCTGGTGAACGTGAACAAATGCCATGTGCGAGTTTGGACCAATCAGAATCGTTATCTCCCAAAACATACACCGCCACGTTTGGGAAAGCTGCTCGGAATATTCCTTCAATTCATTATTTCTAAACCCTGTGTTGAAGATGTCTCGTGTCACAAATAAGTTACTCTACGCGACTTACATATAACAAACTATTATCTTTGTACATTCTTGTGCAATTACACGTCCAATTTGGACAAAAAGCATTTATTTTTTGTAAATAGGCTGATGAAAGATGTGGATGTTTGTTCTAAAGCACACATTAGAAGGAATGTAATGTGTTCTCTTGCACCTGTAGGTATATGGTACAGTTAAACAATATAGCTCTTGTACCTACAATGTACCAGTGCACAACGTTAAAACAAAATAATCACAAAGCATGTAACACATCAAATTTTTAAAATCTCTAACTCAAATATGTACTTCGAAACTTTAATTACAGAGGCGACTGAAAATGTGAAAAAATAAATACTTATTTAGCATTATATATGACAGCCAATAAAATGGACATGAATTTAACCAAAAATGGTCTAAAATTGAAAATGTTTATTTTGTTATAAGGTCATTCTGCCACAGTGAATGCTCGATCATGTCAGCATGGACCTCATTGTATCCATCTCTTGATAACGATACCGCTAACCACCAATCAATAGATACGCCTGTAGCAATTAACACTCGACGTATTGCCATGCAGCTGAAAACAAAACTATCGTTTCGTTATATGAAATAGCGTTAAATACAACGGTATAAATAATTAAGTCATTTAAAAACTATATACATTTATAGATAAGTGATATTGAAGGTTCTAGTTGCTGGTTTTCCACACGCAGAGAGTGATTGCGTTAAATTGCCAGAAGAAAGGGTTTGAAGCAAGCAACAAGTGTTTGCTGTTCCTAATTGCTTGATTTCTTAAGCAGTCAGTTTCTTGCTTCATGTTGCATAATAAGACAGACAGACAGACAGACAACGTGAATCATCAGGTGGTTGCTTGTAGCGTGTCCTACACATACAGATCTGCAAGGACACGATCTAACCTCTCTCACCATTCATATTCTGTCTTTCTTTATTTACATGCAGGCATGGTCTCACCCAACACAGACCCCACAAATTACCCTTATATGACCTTTAACTAGCATTCAAGAAATCTCAAAAACCATTTATTTTTTATAAATCAACTGATGGAAGATGCCAGTACTATTTGTTACATGGATAGATGCGGAAAAGAATGAAGACTTCGATAGTAAAGATAGGAAAAATCTTTCTTTTTGTAATGTGAGAAGCTAGAATGTGCCTTTAAAATGAAAACCCTACAAGATAAGTATGGTTTTAAAAGTAAGAAAAGTCTGGAAACATGTACAAGCGCAACAGAATGTGAGCGAGCTACGTACACTAAGAAGCCAACACTAGGAGAAAAGACATGTTTCTTTCATTTCTTGCCTAGTATTAACGCAATAACCATGACTGCAAGTATCCTGGTATCCTCGTATTTCAAAAGTGTGATAACAGCTTTGATATACAATACATAGTCAACATTTACTACGTTTCAATGGCGAATTCATTATGTGTGGAGTTCTTGTCCCGGACTGAATGCCACATGGAAAGGCCTATTAGTTGTAACACGCTGTGCACATTTTCTTAGTGCAACCGATGTAATAAAACACAACAAAGTCAATTTTATTGTTTCATATTCGTCTAAAAACATTCACTAACCTCAAAACCTGGTTAAAATGCACAGTTAACACATTTCTACAGGTTCACCAACATAAACCAAGTGAACAACGCTAGAATTGTGTCTGATTGAACCTTGCATATCCAAAGCGATCTCATTTCCGGATTGAATTCAACATGGAAACGCGGAAATGGGAATGTAGTCAATACGTTTTGAATTCGCCATGGAAAAACAGTAATTATTAAATAAGATGAGAAGAGATGAGATGATATGATGAAAGGTTTTATCACGTTGTGTGAGTGTAATAGAGGTTAGGTGAAGAAGCAACGAACTGCGCAAGCGCTGAAAGGAAAACAGAAATGCCGCGGTATGAATAATTGCAAGACGGGCTATAATACACAGCAGTAAACCCATGCTGTCCTCAACTGAACTAACCACTAAATCCCCTCCTATTCCTTACCTACTCACTAGGGTTTGAACTTTTTCACCAGAAATCTAGGAGTCGAAAATGACGGTGGCAGACTACCCATAGTATTGTATTCCACCCAACAATTGAATGTCGAGATTTCACCAGAAATATGTTTTGAGGCCCCCTTTATACAAAAACAGCATCTTTAGAAAAAGGTCCACGTGTTTGTTTGTGTGTGAACAACACCGCTCAAAAAGCAAAAGTCGGTTGAAAACCAAAGTTATTATTTAAGTTTAATGTCTTTCAAGGATGCGACACGAAGATTTTGAAGAAAATTGTTCCACCCTAAACTACCCTTTACATGAAAAATTTTTAAGATATTTGTATGAGAAATGAAATGCGTATTTTGAGTTTTCTGACTATAACCCTATAGCAGGAACCTTGTTATTTAGGGGACCTCAAAACGTGTACTTCCAGTAAAATATTTGGTGTATAATTTTTGCTTTACATATATACTATGTTGTCGGCATCTACTATGTATATAAAGGGTAAAAATACGCTAGTTAATTGTAGAAATGAGAAATGCAAAATGAATTATACGGTGACATAGTTTATGGTGTAGACTGCAGCGCTGACTATCGGCGGCTCATTGAACTTGGTAGCAGTACTCGCTTTTACTTGATAAATGTCATTCAGTAAAAGTCCGCTAGAGGGAAGGTGTTATACAGTACGTCACTAAGTAGGTTGAAAGCGTTTAGAAAGTGAGAAGAAAGACAGTGGCGGCTAGTGTGTCTGAGTGTTTAATTTCATGTGCATCCTGTGTTTGCAAGGTTTCCGTGGTGAATTATCAGGATTATAACTTCCTTTTAATGGCAAGTGTGTTATAAATTATATTGCTCACCAGTTGCCAGCCTTAACTAAAACTCGTGTTGTTTTACTATATATTCATGCTTTACTGAACGAAAATACTTTTATTACACGTGTCACTTCACTCTTCATAAATATGATGATGTTCTTAATATATTTGTCAAGTTGTTTCCTCTAAGAGGTCACCCAAGTGCACTTTTTATTGTGTGAATGACATGTTTTGTAACGATTCACTACTTAAACTTCTTCGTATATATGAATTGCGGCACAATCACGTGACTTCTATAGTCAGGGTGAGATGATGTTAGAAAAGTGAAGATTATTGGTAATATGTAAATTTTGGCTTGAGTACATCTCACATCTTCTTGGTTCGTCGGAAATTTTGGGCACTTTGGTCGCTCCGTTGTTTCTGCCTAAGGAGCATTGTTGACTAAAATCAGCCTTCTTGATGTGCAATACCGTCCCATTTAACTAGTCTGTTACGTAGATTTTTATAGGTCGACGATGTATCAGTTTTAATTACGTGCTTGAAACATTCATTAAAAACTTCATTGCTAGAATCTTCCATTGTTTGTTAAAACCGCATCCTCGCATGCGCTGGAATGGGAATCTCTGTGCTCAGCCACAGGAATGAACCAGCAAGAGACATCGTGAAGGTACAGTGCTCATAACAATCCATCATCAATGTGCGTATCAAATTGGCGCCCAACGTGGGGCTTCCAAACTTGTGTTTTCTAACGACTATCTTCTACTCCGTGACATTCTAACACCGTGTTACAGACAGAGGATGAACTTTCTAAATACTTATTTTACTAATTTATGAAATGAAACTAGGAGTGTTTTATAGCCCATTTCCGTCAGAACAAATTGGACATTTTCATAGTGAAACATCTTTGAAAAACTGTTAAGTGGTTTTCGATACTATCGTAATAGCAGCATTGGATACGCCAAGTTTTAACTGTTAAACTCACAGTTTATTGCAATTCAAGCCGCTAAATTTATAGGGAAGGTCGTATGTTGCAAAGATGGTGAAATGGTTTGGGTTATCACTGGCTAGGCTACCACGGCGAGGTTCAGATGCTTGCTTGACCTCACCAGACAGGGGAATTAACTGAGCAGTCTCAGGTGGGTTGAATTCTTCCCAGTTCCGCCAGAGGGAAGTCTTTTGATGTACCAGCTATTTTCTCCGTGAAATGCGATCCATAGGAATTATAGGTATTTCGGATACTGCCCTTTTGCAATCAGCACAAAATGAAAACAATAACAAAACATTTTATTTATAAAAATTGGGAACACAGTTTTATACAAACAGTAAAAAAACATAAATATTGAAGTAAATCTACTTTGGTTTTTGTATATACATTCTCTTATAAAGAAAATGTTAAAAGTCCGAGCTAGGATTGGCACATGAGCAAAAGCAGGTGTTGGTAACTAGGTTATCGGAATGTTCCAGTCTTCCTTGATCATGTCCGAGGCCTTCTCGCCGATCATGATGACTGGGGCGTTGGGGTTGCCGCTCACGATGGTGGGCATGATAGAGGCGTCCACGACCCTGAGTCTCTGGACGCCGTGCACCCTCAGTCGCGGGTCGACGACGGCCTCGGGGTCTGAGGAAGGCCCCATCTTACACGTCCCTGCAGGGTGGTAGATGGTGAAGGTGAAGTGCCTCAAGGCACACTCCCAGTACTCGTCAGACATGAACACGTGACCACCACACCCCGGCATCGGGATGTTGTGAGGGCGCGACCCGAACCTCTGGAAGGCTGGAGTCCCTGACAGGTTGATGGCGATCTTGATACCCTCCACCAGCACGTTCACGTCCTCCCGGTGCGTGAAGTAGTTGGGTTCGATGTCGGGCTGCACCCTGAAGTCGGTACTCTTGAGTCGCACCCAGCCCTTACTGCGGGGCCGCAGCAGTAGGGGCAATATCATCCAGGTCTCTGCTTGATGCAGAGGTTTGTACACCTGCGAGACAGAGAAACACATATCAAGTATGTGTATAGCCATTTTCCCTCTACAGAGCATGCGCAATGGCGACTTCTACGAAGAGAATGAAGTAATAACTCCGAGTGTTGTGATGTTGTGCATTATAGGTACACCCTGAACCCCCCCCCCCCCTTTAGTAGGTTTTCTTATGCAGTAATATAATCACCTAACTACAACAAACATGGCCATCTTCCCCTACAGAGCATGCGCAATAGCGATTTCTAACGCAGAAAAAATGCGAAGCATTAGTGGTTTTTTGATTTGTTTTCTTTTACAGTGAAATGCTGATACTACATTAACATAGTTTATGACGGATCGTGCACATACAATTGGACGTTTTAAGTTAACAGACCAATGACAAACGAATTGCGGAAATGTATAATAATATAAACAAAGTGAATTACGACCTCCCATTTGAGAATACTATGAGTATTGGAAAGCTCATACAAATAACAAGGAATATCTCCGAAATGGTTAACTCAAAAAAAAATATATATATCATCAAAATGGTCGAAACAATTTATAGTTTATTTACAACATTTTATAATTTTTGGTTATGACTCTTCCTTGAGACGCATGTTGACCGTATGGATATGGCACTATGACGGAAATGTTGGTAGATAGTTCTAGAATACCTTATTCCATAGACACTTTGTCATTAGTAAGTTGTTTTGAACATATGTCCTTGTTCCTCAAGTTCGTGTCGCTTAGCCGAAGTGATTCGAGTAAAAAAAAATTTTTTTTTAGAAAAAAGTCCGTGTGTGTAAGACTGAACAGCATGACTTAAAAACGGAAGTCAACTAAAAACCAAAGTTTGTATTTAATTTTAACGTCTTTCAAGGATGCAACACGAAGATTTTGGGGGAAAAAAAAATGCTGCACCCTACACTAACCTTTGCATGAAAAATTTTTCGAAAATTTTGATTTTCTCGAAAATACCTTTAACGATTTTGATTAAAATGCCATATGTTTGAGGTATTTTTATGACAAATGAAATGTATATTTTGAATTTTCTGTCTATATCCCTTGTATTCCAGTTTGCTCTGGATGACTTTTGTATAACTGGCAAACCGTAAACCATAAGAGATAGGCCAAATCTTACTGTACAAAAAATGTAGATGTTGTTAAAACACACAATTTATGTCCAAATAATGTTTTTCTGTAGTGTGAACCATTTCGGAGATATTCCTTGTTAAGTCATGTGAGTGGAGTACATCAGTATTTTGACGCTGGTTCAGTAGTTAGTATCGGACTTGAAGGATAACTGGTTTGGATTCTGGCAACGAGAGCAAATCAAGGAAAATGAAGATATGCAAGAAATGTACTAATTAATGTTTGTTGTGGAAGAATATTGACACGTGTCCTTGACTTAGCCACGTGCAGATACAGAAACGCTTCTCTGCTAGTTCTATGGTAATGTTTTAAGACCTGGTTGATATGAGAACACTTTGAAATTCCCTTCTGTTTGTAAGGGCAAGGGATAAGGAAACGAAGAACATATTCCTATTTGAAAAAAAAATGTAAACATTGGCATGTTCAATAAAAAAAAAATAAAGAATATCTGGGAAATGGTTGTTTCTAAAGAAAAAAGTATTTGACATAAATTGTCTGTTTTAACGAGAAGCACATTTATTAAGGCTTTGTCTGTTTATTACACTTTGCCAGTTATACAAAAGTCATTGAGAATGAAGAGGTCTTTCAAGAACGTCATATTATCGCCTGTGTGTGTCGGTCGCTGGATACTGACTGTCTCTTCCTTCGACTGAGGGAGTTCAAGAAAATGCCACCCTTTACCCCACATTTTTTATATATTTTATTTCGTCAAAATGGCTGTAAGAGGTTAGACTCATGTTATCCCATTTGCGCCATATCAATCTACCAAGGTTTGCTCCCCTAGCGAGGGAGTCACGCGTCTTTTGGATGCCATGTTTAAAGTGCTGCACCTCGGCGCATGCGCACACCTACCATTTCAACTTTAGTCATTTTTATCATTAATTACGAACGCTGTGAAGAATATTTGGCCTTCTCGAGCATATATAGATATCTAGGTCGTAGAGTGAACTGAACGGAGTTCAAACATTCTCTGACGATACAACATAACGAACTCTGGAGACGTTTATATTGGACTAAAGTTAGACAGGTAAAACCTGTTTGTACAACACACAAATACAATTATTATCGTTCCACTTTCACTATTAAAACTTAGACTCCACAAAAACTGGTCCAGCACAAGAACATGCCAAACTCAGGCTCCTGCAACGTGTAAATGAAACACAGTGTCGACATTTCAGACGGAATTCACGTTTTGAGGTCCCCTCATTGAAAGTATATTGTTGAGGAGTATGGTAGATATCAAAACAAATAACAAGGAATATCTCTGAAATGGTTCACTCTACAAAAAAAAATTACTGAGATATAAATTGTGTGGTTTAACGAGATCTACATTTTTTGTATAGTAAGATTTGGTCTATCTCTTACGGTTTAGCAGTTATACAAAAGTCATCTGGTGTAAACAGGACTTCATGGGCTATAGACAGAAAATTCAAAATATACATTTCATTTGTCATAAAAACATCTTAAATATATGGCATTTTAATCAAAGTCGTTGCAAGCATTTTTGAGAAAATCAAAATTTTAAAAAAATGTTCCATATAAAGAGTAGTTCAGAGTGGGGCTATTTTCTTCAAAATCTTCGTGTCGCATCCCTAGAAGATGTTAAACTTAAATACCAACTTCGGTTTTTGACAGGCTTTTCGTTTTTGAGTTATGTTGTTCACAGACAGACACACAGAGACTTTTTTCTAAAACTGCTTTATCTTTTATTCAGGGGGCCTCAAAACATATTTTCAGTGAGATTTCCACATTGAATTTTAGGCTGGAATACCATACTTCCTCTACTTGAGGTATATTAACATCTTCAAAATTTTTCATTTTCTCCAAAGTGCCTCTAACGTGGTAAACCGAAAGAGAGAACAAAATTTTACTATACAACAAATCTAGATATCGCTGAAACAGAAAATTTATAAAAGGTTTTCGTATAGTTAAACATTTCCGAGATACTTCTTGTTATTGGTTTGAGTTTTGAAATAGTTATATTGTTGTGAAATGGGAGATCGGTTGTTTCCTGGACAGATAAAGTTAAAACATTTAACTATCACTTTAGTGTAATGTACATATTCCCCTTGTACCTAGAAGAAAAGTACTTCTTCGTTAGCCGGTTACCTCCCCCTTGTGTAGGACTGACACCCACTGTCAGGGAGCACAGGAACGTATGAGTGGCGGGGGAAACCGGAGAAAACCCGCCCACATGTCTACCACCTGCGGATCCCTGGGATCGAACCCGCTTCATCTAGGTGCAGGAGGACGGTCTAACCACTCGGTCACGGCGCAGTCCCAAGAATATTACCAATAAGATTAATGTCTACAGAAATTCATCTGTATTATCATGAAGATAGAGGGATAACAGTTTGTGCAAGAGTGAGTCGAGAAAGTTATGTGAGGGAAGTGAATATGCTGTGTAGGAGTGACCATCCCTGGAGGAGTCATGAGGCAGAGGGCAGCATCCCCGACAGAGATCCACAGGTGGTTTGAAGGATGAAGGTGTAGAGAGTATGTTTGCTATGGAAACCGCCGGCCAGGTGAACAGAGAAGGGAAGTGGGTGAGTGAGAGGAAAGTTGGGAAGAGTCGTGGGTCAGGGGTCGAGCCCACGACCTGTGGATCACACAGACTACTCCTGACAGTACGTACCGTATTATACACTCTGTCACGGAGTCCGACGATGCGCCGGATGTGCTCGCCGCCGTCTGAGTTGATGGAGCTAGGGGCGAAGTGGAACTGGACGTCCGGCCAGTCTATGGACTTGTTGGCGTACTTGGTGTTGACGAAGGCGACGCCCTCCACGCCCAGGGTAGTGAGAGGTCCTCGCTCGTTCAGGATGTACTCCAGGGCGACTGGCAGTGACTGGTAGCGCGACTTCTTGAAGCTTACTGGCTCGTTCACCACGAACGTGAGGCCTCCAAGACCCACGTGGTCTTGTAGGTTGTGGCCAACCTGCAACATAAGTCAGCACACCCTGAGTGGGCAAAAGTCCCTGTGTAGTCAATATGCATGACAGACAGGCTACAGTGACGTCATTTTCCTACTCCAGCCGTGGCCCAATGGGATAAAATCACGTTCGCTTAATACATCCATATTGTAACAAATTTAAATGTAACAAATTTAGCAAATCTTTTTTATTTTCTCAAGCTTCAAGTACAGCCATACTACTCGTTTCTGTCTCTTAATCTTTCCAAACTCTCACACCATACTAGTTTCTGTCTCTTAATCTTCAACAACTCAAAACTGTCTCCATAGCAACCTCTTGAAAATCAAAGAGTCTTAATGACATGGAGAAGCCATGTCACACTGCTCCCTCCTCAGAGCTGGTCGTCCCGACCAGCACTATCACTGCGGCATCTCCCTTGCGCCCCGGTGGATTAACCCATCGAACCTCTTCTCCTGGTGGTCCACGAGGGCCTGGTGGTCCTGGTATACCTTGAGGTCCTGGGTTTCCATCTCTTCCAGGCATACCTTTAGTTCCAGGTTCACCATCTTTTCCCGACAATCCTGGAGGTCCAGTCATGCCTTTGTCTCCTGGAGGTCCCTGAGGTCCAGGTAACCCTTGTAGACCAATGAGACCACGGTGTCCTTTTGCACCCTTTGGACCTTCTTCTCCTCTATCACCCTTACCTCCCTCTGGCCCTGGAGGTCCTGGCTTTCCTCTAGCTCCCTGTGGCCCTTCTACACCCTGTGGTCCAGTTTCTCCTCGAAGACCCCGTTCTCCTGCTGGTCCTGGAGGTCCATTTGGACCAGGTGGCCCTGGAAGACCTGGTGCCCCTGGAGTTCCCGGAGGTCCTGAAGGTCCTACAGGTCCCTTATCTCCCGGTCTTCCTGCAATACCAGGTGTTCCTGCTTTACCTGGTGCTCCCTCTGGTCCCTGTTCTCCAATTGGTCCCGGTGGTCCTAGAGGTCCTGCAATACCTTGTGGTCCTGGAGGTCCTTCACTGCCTGGCTTCCCTGGTGGACCTGTCTCACCTTGTGCACCTCTCTGACCTCTGAGGCCAGCAGGTCCTGTTGGGCCGGGTAATCCTGGAAGTCCTCTGTCTCCTGGAGGGCCCTGTGGACCAGGTTGTCCTGGAGCTCCATGTTGTCCTTGAGAGCCTGAGTCACCCTTAGGTCCTTCAGGTCCTGGTGCACCAGCTTGTCCTGGAGGTCCTGGATTGCCCTGTTCACCTTTCATTCCTGGGAACCCACGTTCACCCTTCATTCCAGGCAAGCCTACCAGACCCTGAGGGCCAGGGAATCCTTGTAAACCTTGAGGGCCAGTAGGACCTCGCTCTCCAGGGGGCACGATCCTAGGTATCGCTGTTGGATAGTGTCCCTTGGTCCAGGTAGGACGATGTATCCCATCCTGCTTCGAAATTCTGCAACAGTACCGCCGGTCTTGACGGTCCCTCGTCCAGTTGCCCTTCTTCCTGGTGTGTTGACGGGCCATCCTGCGCACTTTGAAACGGCTCACTAGGTACCATGTCCGCCGACCTCTCTGGCGCACCTTCGCAGCCACCTTGCTTCCGATGGGTCCGGCAACAAACCCCACCACATCCGCGCGAGTCGCGTCCACCGCTGCACTCGTGTTCACTCGTGCTCGGCACGGCCTCTCCTGTATCCTGCCGTCCACGATGATGTCCACCATTCTTCCGTTCACGGCACTATGCGTCAGGTGATTGGATGGCCCCGACGGTCCCCCCATATCTTCCGAAACGGGCGCAACTGTCGCCTCGGCCACTAGGTGCTCCCTCCCCGGCTCCGCGCTATTCCGTCTGCCCCTGGCATCCAGTACTTTGACGCTCTCGTCAACTCTTACTACCAGGGCGCCAAGACGTTCCCCGTCGTCCTCCACGACGTCCACATGCTGGCAGAGGTCCTCCACCTTTTCGCCGAGTTGTTCCACGTCTTCCGTCATGCCAATCAGTTCGCCGAGTTGTTCCACGTCTTTCGTCACGCCAATCCGTTCGCCGAGTTGTTCCACGTCTTCCGTCACGCCAATCCGTTCGCCGAGTTGTTCCACGTCTTCCCTCATATCATCCGAAACGGGCGCAACTGTCGCCTCGGCCACTAGGTGCTCCCTCCCCGGCTCCGCGCTATTCCGTCTGCCCCTGGCATCCAGTACTTTGACGCTCTCGTCAACTCTTACTACCAGGGCGCCAAGACGTTCCCCGTCGTCCTCCACGACGTCCACGTGCTGGCAGAGGTCTTCCACCTTTTCGCCGAGTTGTTCCACGTCTTCCGTCACGCCAATCCGTTCGCCGAGTTGTTCTACGTCTTCCGTCACGCCAATCCGTTCGCCGAGTTGTTCCACGTCTTCCGTCACGCCAATCCGTTCGCCGAGTTGTTCCACGTTTTCCCTCATATCATCCGAAACGGGCGCAACTGTCGCCTCGGCCACTAGGTGCTCCCTCCCCGGCTCCGCGCTATTCCGTCTGCCCCTGGCATCCAGTACTTTGACGCTCTCGTCAACTCTTACTACCAGGGCGCCAAGACGTTCCCCGTCGTCCTCCACGACGTCCACGTGCTGGCAGAGGTCTTCCACCTTTTCGCCGAGTTCTTCCACGCCTTCCGTCACGCCAGCCAGTTGCCCGTCAATTTTCGCCGATAGCTCCGTCTTCGTCTCTTTCAGCTCGGCAGCGAGGTTGTCGTTTCTCGTTTCCATTTTGGCAAATAATTCTTTCATCATTGCCATCATCCTGGTTTCCGAATCTCCCTCCATCTTGGTTCTAACGTTGCAACTTCTAACGACGATGTAATGAAACTAGAAGCAACTCGACGAATCCCACTTCTGACACCAAATGTAACAAATTTAAATGTAACAAATTTAGCAAATCTTTTTTTATTTTCTCAAGCTTCAAGTACAGCCATACTACTCGTTTCTGTCTCTTAATCTTTCCAAACTCTCACACCATACTAGTTTCTGTCTCTTAATCTTCAACAACTCAAAACTGTCTCCATAGCAACCTCTTGAAAATCAAAGAGTCTTAATGACATGGAGAAGCCATGTCACAATATTCTAAACAACCAAAAAACTTAATTTTGGGCCGATTTGCTGTGGTCCGCTGTGGTAACTGCAGATGTTTCGTCCACATCTGTGGTCAGCATGATCAGTGGCGTGCTGTCAAATATTCTTGGTGAAGGCTCAGTCACAACTGAGGCCAACATCAAAATGCCAGCACACCACGATTTATCAACCTGGAAGAATTCACTGTTCACTATCTGCATCGCTAGACCGCCCTGATGCAGATGAACATGACAATACCACTCGTAGCCGCTGTTTGATGTCACACGAGAGCACTCTCGTGAAGTTACGACCAGATCACGCGATCTGAGTCCAATCTCTATGAGATCATGTGCATGCTCCATCAATTATACAACAACTATTGAAGGGTTCAAGAGAAGAAATGCCTAAATAAAAGACTTAGTCCATTAAATTGCTTACAGACACACTTTGAAAGTAATATTTCCAATAAGAGGAGATTCTTGCGTAGAGTTATAAATCGGAAGACTTAAAAGACTGGAAAGAGGTGTTCATATGAGCGCGGTCAAAGCCTTCACCAATTAATGTTGCAGCGACATCACCAATAGACAGCATTCCTGAAGCCTTTCTAGGTGTCCCTTCAATTACAGAACTCAGCCAAGACTTGGCGAATTCAGCACAAGAGTTCTAAACGAGAAATAACTCGTAATTAACATCACATATGGCACCTTATATGTTTTTCCGAGGTTTCCCTGCCCGCTGGGAAGTATTTCCATATTCTCCGAATTTCCTGTCCCTCCATTTAGTTACATTATTTAATTCCACCCTTTATCCCCCCGTTAGGTTTCTTTCAGGTTTGGAACCGTCAGCGAGCACGACATGGGGACGAAGTACGCTCTAGGAATCTAGTCCGAGCGAGTCTACTGGTTTCTCGGACTCTCTGGGATGGTGCATCTGCGAAGAGACCCTCGTCTTCTTGGGAGTACGTACTTGAAGACGTGACAAGGGAACCGGGCTGAACCGCCTCCGCTCGTGGGAACGCTCATTCACATGCCCCATGCCCATAATGAGATATAAGTGGTGACTGAAAATAAGACCTAAGAATTGAAGCTACAATCGGACCCCAAAATGTTTATGTAAAACTGTCTTATGTACGTTATGAGGATACTGACCTTGAGGTCCTTGATGACAGGTATCCCGAACTTGTCGAGGTGCTCCTTGGGGCCGATCCCTGACAACATGAGTAGCTGAGGAGTGTTAAGGGCCCCTGCTGAGAGTATGACCTCACGACGAGCTTTCACAGTCTTCACCTTGCCGTTCCTCATGAACTGCACGCCCTGGACGACTGGCTCGCCAGCTGGAGTGTTGTCCAGGAGGAGTTTCATGACGTGTGAGTGCATGGCGATGTGGAGGTTCCTCCTGAGACGTATGGGCCTGAGGAAGGCCTTGGCAGTGCTACATCTGGAGCCTCTCCTGATAGTCCCCTGGGCGATCATGAAGCCCGTCTGCACCTCGCCGTTACAGTCCCGGTTCTCGTAGCCCAGCTCGACGCCGCCCTGCACGAACGCTATGGCTAGTGGAGTCCTCCAGGGCGACTCCTGCACCGTGAGGTACCCACCTGTGGAGTGATAGGGCGTCCTGGACAGGTACGGGTTCCTGTTGTCCTCGGACTTGAGGAAGTACGGCAATACATCCCTGCAAACATACAACAATCACTCGTAGCTACAAGGGAAATAGAGTAGATGGCGATGCTCGCTATTTGATTCAAGTATTTTAATACTGAAGCTAATCAGTGTTCTAACGAGATCTACATTTTTACTTTCTCTACTACATACAGCAAGTAGAGGAAGTATTATATTCCATTCAAAAATTCAATGTCCAGATTTTACCAGAGATGTTTTGACCACTCCTAAAAAAACATTTTTAGAAAAAAGCACGAGTGTGTCTGTGGACAGCATAACTCAAAAACGAACAGTCGGTTAAAAACCAAAGTTTGAATTTAAGTTTAATATCACTCAAAGATGCGACACGAACATTTTCAAGCAAATCAGTCACGCAGAGTAAATATGAATACATGGGCTATAGCCAAATATTCAAAAAAATATATATTTCATTTGTCACAAAAATGTCTTAAACATATGACATTGTAATAAAAATCGCTAGCTATTTTTCAAAAGTAAACATTTTCGAAAAAATGACCCTATAAAGATAATTTAGGGTGGCTGAATTGTCTTCAAAATTGTCTTTGTGTCGCAACCTTGAAAGACAAAAATTAAAAACCAACTTTGATTTTAACCGACTTTCCGTTGTTGAGTTATGCTGTTAATAGGCACCTGCAGCGGTCGAACACACCGAACACACCGGTCGGAACACACCGACTGGAACACACCGAACACACCGGTCGGAACACATCTATAAGAACACACCGACTGGAACACACCGAACACACCGGTCGGAACACACCGAACACACCGGTCGGAACACATCGAACACGGACCGGAACACCGAACACACCGGTCGGAACACACCGAACACACCGGTCGGAACACATCGAACACGGACCGGAACACCGAACACACCGGTCGGAACACATCGAACACATGGACCGGAACACACCGGTCGGAACACACCGAACACACCGGTCGGAACACATCGAACACGCCGGTCGCAACACACCGAACACACCGGTCGGAACACACCGAACACACCGGTTGGAACACATCGAACACATGGACCGGAACACACCGGTCGGAACACACCGAACACACCGGTCGGAACACATCGAACACGCCGGTCGCAACACACCGAACACACCGGTCGGAACACACCAAACACACCGGTTGGAACACATCGAACACATGGACCGGAACACACCGGTCGGAACACACCGAACACACCGGTCGGAACACATCGAACACGCCGGTCGCAACACACCGAACACACCGGTCGGAACACACCGAACACACCGGTTGGAACACATCGAACACATGGACCGGAACACACCGGTCGGAACACATCGAACACACCGGTCGGAACACATCGAACACACCGGTCGCAACACACCGAACACACCGGTCGGAACACACCGAACACACCGGTTGGAACACATCGAACACATGGACCGGAACACACCGAACACACCGGTCGGAACACATCGAACACACCGGTCGGAACACACCGAACACACCGGTTGGAACACATCGAACACATGGACCGGAACACACCGGTCGGAACACATCGAACACACCGGTCCGAACACATCGAACACGCCGGTCGCAACACACCGAACACACCGGTCGGAACACACCGAACACACCGGTTGGAACACATCGAACACGCCGGTCGGAACACATCGAACACGCCGGTCGCAACACACCGAACACACCGGTCGGAACACATCGAACACGCCGGTCGCAACACACCGAACACACCGGTCGGAACACACCGAACACACCGGTTGGAGCACATCGAACACATGGACCGGAACACACCGGTCGGAACACATCGAACACATGGACCGGAACACCGAACACACCGGTCGGAACACATCGAACACATGGACCGGAACACACCGAATACACCGGTCGGAACACACCGAACACACCGGTCGCAACACATCGAACACACCGGTTGGAACACACCGAACACACCGGTTGGAACACATCGAACACATGGACCGGAACACACCGGTCGGAACACATCGAACACATGGACCGGAACACCGAACACACCGGTCGGAACACATCGAACACATGGACCGGAACACACCGAATACACCGGTCGGAACACACCGAACACACCGGTCGCAACACATCGAACACACCGGTTGGAACACACCGAACACACCGGTTGGAACACATCGAACACATGGACCGGAACACACCGGTCGGAACACATCGAACACAAGGACCGGAACACCGAACACACCGGTCGGAAGACATCGAACACATGGACCGGAACACACCGAACACATGGACCGGAACACACGGAACACACCGGTCGGAACAAGCTGAACACACCGGTCGGAACACATCGAACACATGAACCGGAACACACCGAACACACCTGTCGGAACACATCGAACACATGGACCGGAACACACCGAACACATGGACCGGAACACACCGAACACACCGGTCGGAACACCGAACACACCGGTCGGAACACATGGACCGGAACACACCGAACACATGGACCGGAATGCAACGAACACACCGGTTGGAACACACCGAACACACCGGTCGGAACACAACGAACACACCGGTCGGAACACATCGAACACGCCGGGCGCAACACACCGAACACACCGGTCGGAACACACCGAACACACCGGTTGGAACACATCGAACACATGGACCGGAACACACCGGTCGGAACACATCGAACACATGGACCGGAACACACCGAACACACTGGTCGGAACACACCGAACACACCGGTCGGAACACACCGAACACACCGGTTGGAACACATCGAACACATGGACCGGAACACACCGGTCGGAACACATCGAACACATGGACCGGAACACACCGAACACATGGACCGGAACACACGGAACACACCGGTCGGAACAAGCTGAACACACCGGTCGGAACACATCGAACACATGGAACGGAACACACCGAACACATGGACCGGAACACACCGAACACACCGGTCGGAACACCGAACACACCGGTCGGAACACATCGAACACATGGATCGGAACACACCGAACACATGGACCGGAACACACCGAACACACCGGTCGGAACACCGAACACACCGGTCGGAACACATGGAACACATGGACCGGAACACACCGAACACATGGACCGGAATGCACCGAACACACCGGTCGGAACACACCGAACACAACGGTCGGAACACATCGAACACACCGGTCGGAACACACCGAACACACCGGTCGGAACACACCGAACACACCGGTCGGAACACACCGAACTCACCGGTCGGAACACATCGAACACATGGAAACGGAACACACCGAACACACCGGTCAGAACACATCGAACACATGGAAACGGAACACACCGAACACACTGGTCGGAACACATGGAACACATGGACCGGAACACACCGAACACACCGGTCGGTACACATCGAACACATGGACCGGAACACACCGAACACACCGGTCGGTACACATCGAACACATGGACCGGAACACACCGAACACACTGGTCGGAACACATCGAACACATGGGCCGGAACACACCGAACACACCGGTCGGAACACACCGGTCGGAACACATCGAACACGCCGGTCGGAACACACCGAACACACCGGTCGGAACACACCGAACACACCGGTCGGAACACATCGAACACATGGATACGGAACACACCGAACACACTGGTCGGAACACATCGAACACATGGACCGGAACACACCGAACACACCGGTCGGTAGACATCGAACACATGGACCGGAACACACCGAACACACCGGTCGGTACACATCGAACATATGGACCGGAACACACCGAACACACCGGTCGGTACACATCGAACACATGGACCGGAACACACCGAACACACCGGTCGGAACACACCGAACACACCGGTTGGAACACACCGAACACACCGGTGGAACACATCGAAAACATGGACCGGAACACATCGAACACATGGACCGGAACACACCGAACACACCGGTTGGAACACACCGAACACACCGGTCCGAACACATCGAACACATGGACCGGAACACACCGAACACACCGGTCGGAACACACCGAACACACCGGTCGGAACACACCGAACACACTGGTCGGAACACACCGAACACACCGGTCGGAACACACCGAACACACCGGTCGGAACACATCGAACACATGGACCGGAACACATCGAACACATGGACCGGAACACACCTAACACATGGACCGGAACACATCGAACACATGGACCGGAACACACCGAACACACCGGTTGGAACACACCGGACACATGGACCGGAACACATCGAACACACCGGTCGGAACACATCGAAAACATGGACCGGAACACATCGAACACATGGACCGGAACACACCGAACACACCGGTCGGAACACATCGAACACATGGACCGGAACACACCGAACACATCTATCGCTATAGGCGGCATTACTGGGGTGCAGGTGGGACGTGGTCAGCGCCCCGAGACCTCAGCCAGTTATGCGGCTTTCTCGGGCTAGTCGGTCTGGGTTGTTCAGTTGGTTAGTCGCTGGCGTACTGATCCCAAGGTCGCGGGTTCAAATCCGGCCCAGACTGATGGTTTTTAAGTTGGTTTAAAAGTGACAGCTCCATGTCAGTGTATTTATTGGCATGTAAAAGTACTAACTCCTGCGGGACAAAATTCCGGCACACCCACGACGCTGATGTGATCCTAGCAATTGACAGCGTCTCCGCCTAGGACAGCTAGTTCTACTCCAAGTAGCTCCTCAGTTGTCTTCCCGGGACTGAACGAGGCTGAGTGCACCCCGTCCCAGGCCTCGCAACGGGGGAAAACTCCGCATGCTGGTACCTGAGATCGAACCCGGGCCCTCCGCGCGTCACTCTTGGAATCTTGATGTACAAGTGGAGTGTTGACAATCGTATTCAGGAATAAAGGCTTATTGCTCTTACTTTCGTGAACTTCTGATGCCAAGCTAAGTTACAGCAATAATCTACTTTTCCTTGATGTTAGAAAAATCATTTCAGATATTATTCACATTGTGAAACTTGTCACGTGTATTACGATAGGCGCAATACTTCCACCTGACTTCAGTGTGTTGATCATGCGCAGCGAACCATTTACGTCAACTACCCAGATGAGGTTTTATTTTCATTATTTTTAAAGCTGAACTTAAGACGTTAAGTAAATATATTTTAATGCAATCGTTACATTTTCCAGACACTCGAGCTATATAATATATAAGAACTGGTCTGTAGAAGGGGAATAAGAAAGTTTTTGTATGTAAAATGGCGTTTTTTTTCCCATGATAGACACTTCTGTAAATGAACTTATAAAGCAAAACCTTATCCGAATATAAAATTTAATTAAAATCGTCAGTCGTTTCTCATTTCTGCTACGTATAATCACGTATGGCCCCACATACATAATTAAGAAACTAGAAATTATGCAATCTCAAATTCTAACCTTTTTAACGCTAACTCCATTACCATTACGGTGTGACGTCACGCCACATGGAAAGCTTTCCAATGTTACACTAAATACAAGAATTGCTCGTATATATTAGGTTACTGTATATCGGTTTTGTTATGGTCTATTTCCCTACGGATACTGCGATGGTACAAAGCTGTTCCTAGTATCTTATATCAGTTCTTTGATAAGAAACAGAATGTAATATGTACCTACATTTGGTGTCTGTTGTACAAATTCTTGACGCCATCAACTTGAATATCAATAGATAACGTACGCAGTTAGCATAGAAATGACTTTGGTCAAAACGATTCTTTTAAATTAGCACAAAATGCAGAGTTTTAAGGTTCTTCTAGGTTAGTCCCAGCGAGAGTACGGAAGTATTATAATTATTAGTGTGCGCGATAGAGGTTAGATGCGCACGGAGAATGAATTATGTGACCACTACTGCGCAGGCGTCGTACATGCACGCGCATCAGTAGAACCTATCTGCAACTAAACTCGTGGCTTTTTGCACAATCTTCCACTCTCTAATAATCATAAATGAATTAACATTAATGCAGAAGGTGCCATAAACACTATTTACTGACCCAGATGTTGCCAGTCTTCATGTGATGCAATTTTACACTTGTTTGCCAAACAATGGCGGACAAAAATACAACATACAAAGTCTATATCACTGTTTAAACTCACAACAAATACTAAATTCAGATCAACTCTATTTGATAAACAGTTTTATCTATAAATATCACAGCTCTTTCACATTACAGTAAGTATATAGGTATATTCTACATCTTCCATCGTTAACCTATAAATCAGCGGCCATATTTCTGAACCTTTCTCGACTTCATCAACTGGAATAACTTATTTCTACCGAATCTATCTTGACTGAACAAGCGAAACATGTGTCTCCCAGTTGTAATTCCAGATACTTCTCAACTGTCACATTGAATATTCTATAATATACCTACATAACTGCATAGAAGGCATTCAGTATATTCCCAGGTATACATGTGTCTAACTCCCGCCAATGTTGTTATACAATCATAGAGATCATAGTTCTGTATGTTCCCATTGATGTAGATGTGTCTAGCTCCAGCCAATATTGTTATACAATTATAGAGGTCATAGTTCTGTACGTTCCCATTGATGTAGATGTGTCTAGCTCCAGCCAATATTGTTATACAATGATAGAGATCATAGTTCTGTACGTTCCCATTGATGTAGATGTGTCTAGCTCCAGCCAATATTATTATACAATTATAGAGGTCATAGTTCTGTACGTTCCCATTGATGTAGATGTGTCTAGCTCCAGCCAATATTATTATACAATTATAGAGGTCATAGTTCTGTATGTTCCCATTTATGTAGATGTGTCTAGCTCCAGCCAATATTGTTATACAATGATAGAGATCATAGTTCTGTACGTTCCCATTGATGTAGATGTGTCTAGCTCCAGCCAATATTGTTATACAATGATAGAGATCATAGTTCTGTACGTTCCCATTGATGTAGATGTGTCTAGCTCCAGCCAATATTGTTATACAATGATAGAGATCATAGTTCTGTACGTTCCCATTGATGTAGATGTGTCTAGCTCCAGCCAATATTATTATACAATTATAGAGGTCATAGTTCTGTATGTTCCCATTGATGTAGAAGTGTCTAGCTCCAGCCAATATTGTTATACAATTATAGAGGTCATAGTTCTGTATGTTCCCATTGATGTAGAAGTGTCTAACTCCAGCCAATATTGTTATACAATGATAGAGATCATAGTTCTGTATGTTCCCATTGATGTAGATGTGTCTAACTCCAGCCAATATTGTTATACAATGATAGAGATCATAGTTCTGTACGTTCCCATTGATGTAGATGTGTCTAACTCCAGCCAATATTGTTATACAATGATAGAGATCATAGTTCTGTATGTTCCCGTTGATGTAGATGTGTCTAACTCCAGCCAACATTGTTATACAATGATAGAGATCATAGTTCTGTATGTTCCCATTGATGTAGATGTGTCTAGCTCCAGCCAATATTGTTATACAATTATAGAGGTCATAGTTCTGTATGTTCCCATTGATGTAGAAGTGTCTAACTCCAGCCAATATTGTTATACAGTCATAGACATCATAGTTCTATACGTTCCCATTGATGTAGATGTGTCTAGCTCCAGCCAATATTGTTATACAATGATAGAGATCATAGTTCTGTATGTTCCCATTGATGTAGATGTGTCTAGCTCCAGCCAATATTGTTATACAATTATAGAGGTCATAGTTCTGTATGTTCCCATTGATGTAGATGTGTCTAGCTCCAGCCAATATTGTTATACAATTATAGAGGTCATAGTTCTGTATGTTCCCATTGATGTAGATGTGTCTAGCTCCAGCCAATATTGTTATACAATCATAGAGATCATAGTTCTGTATGTTCCCATTGATGTAGATGTGTCTAACTCCAGCCAATATTGTTATACAATGATAGAGATCATAGTTCTGTATGTTCCCATTGATGTAGATGTGTCTAACTCCAGCCAATATTGTTATACAATGATAGAGATCATAGTTCTGTACGTTCCCATTGATGTAGATGTGTCTAACTCCAGCCAATATTGTTATACAATCATAGAGGTCATAGTTCTGTATGTTCCCATTGATGTAGATGTGTCTAACTCCAGCCAATATTGTTATACAGTCATAGAGATCATAGTTCTGTACGTTCCCATTGATGTAGATGTGTCTAACTCCAGCCAATATTGTTATACAATCATAGAGATCATTGTTCTGTACGTTCCCATTGATGTAGATGTGTCTAGCTCCAGCCAATAGTTATACAATCATGGAGATCATATTCCTGAATGTTTCCTTTGATGTGTATGTGTCTAACACCAGCCAATATTGTAAAGCTAATCCCAGATACTTCCCTCTGATGCACATACCTGTAACTCCAGCCAGGGTTGCCTAGGGACTCCCAGAGATCATAGTCGTGCCTGTTCCCTCTGATGTATATCATGGCGTTGAGGACACTGGAGCCGCCCAGTACTTTTCCCCTGGGCCAGTTACAGCGGTCTCCCAGCATGGCGAGGCAGTAGGGCGAGCTCTCTGGCGGCGATGTTTGGTACTTCCAGTCCAGGTCGGACAGCTGCAGGTAGCCGGCGAGTGACGGGATGTCGGATATCTCGTTCTCGTCGCCGCCCGCCTCCAGGAGCAGCACTTTCCACCTGGACACCTCGCTGAGGCGGTTGGCGACAACTGCCCCGGCCGACCCCGCCCCGACAATGACGAAGTCATACTCCGCCAGAGTGTCCCGGACGTCGATCGGGTGACTCTCCGGGTCCACCGTGTTGTAACGAAGATAGGCAAGTCCTGCAGCTAGCAGGGGGAAGATGCCCCAACTCAGGGCTCCTCCTCCTGCACCCCCCACTACAGTCCCTAAGATGCTCGTCAAGGGTGGCATCTCCTCCTGCAACAGGTGTGCAAAAGTAAGAGCAACTCTCTTAAGATAAAAATTACACACTTTTAATGACTAAATAAATTTGATTTGTATTTGTCTATTTAAAGATACGTCGCCAGAGTAATTTAAAAATTGACTGTATAGAGATAAATTTATTTTTATAATAAGGGAAATCCAATGAGTATTACAGCTAACGTTTCATTTTATAATTTTTGGGAATACAACCATAGATCTACAAATTACTAGAGCTGTATAGTACCAGAAATTGCTGTAAAATTGGTTTTTATGTGATGGAGAAACAAAATGTCAAGTTTGGAACTATCTGTTGTTTTTACTGAAATTCGTTACTAAGGTCTTCAGAAATTTATTTGAGCGTAAATACGGGAGCGCATTCCAGGCACGACCAGATAATTCTGCGAGCTTTGTTTCCCCCGCCTCCCTTGAACATTGAGGGAGAAGCTCGTGTGATTCATTCCACTGCTACGTGTTAAAGACATTGAATAGTTACATTGTTGAAAACTTGGTGTTACACTCACATGACTTTCTCTACTCTTATACTAACTATTCTTACAAACACTTATTATACTTATATATTTGCTTATAGATAAAATGTGAATATGAGAAAGCAGTACACTTAAGTGATAGCTGAATGTTTTAAAACTGGACGTTTCTTCAAAATGTTTGTATGCTATCTGTGTAACAAGTTGAACTTGAGTTATATGTTTCGGGTTCAAGTGAGTTTTCGTTTTTTAGTTAGGCTCTTGACACACACATCTAGTTGCCCACACACGGACGCGTGAGGCATTTCCTAAAAATGACTTTTTGGATTCATATTGCCCTCAGACCGCATATTTTCGATGAAATTTCGACAGAATGTTTTGGTAGAGGTAACGTAACTAAAGCTTGCCAGTGAGATCGGGACTACTCAGATAAATTCGGGTTACTTCGCTCCCACTGTATAGTCTGGCTAGCTCATTCAGTGAAATGTGCACACCTCGAGACGTTGTTAGATACTGGAGCCCTGCAAGAGTCGTAGATGTAGGTTTGCGAAGATGCGTATCTTACAGATTGGTAAGGTTCCATTGTGCCAGCTCTAACATGTACTATTGTCCTACTTAACTAGAGAGAGAGTTTCTGCGCATGTAAGAGCCCGAGTCAGTGAAGTAACAATGAACAAGAGCATAGTAAAAATAAGAACACCATTAACTCCTAAATACATTTTATTTATCATTTAGATACATCCAGAACAAACTGAAGTAAACATTTCTACTGTGAACTGTGCGCTGAAGTAGGCGAACTTTCACTGTGAACTGTGTACTGAAGTAAATGAACTCTCACTGTGAACTGTGTACTGAAGTAAGTGAACTCTCACTGTGAACTGTGTACTGAAGTAGCTGAAGTCTCACTGTGAACTGTGTACTGAAGTAGGTGAAGTTTCACTGTGAACTGTGAACTCTCATTTTGAAGTGTGTACTGTACTAGGTGAACTGTCGAGTGAACTGTGTACTGAACTAGGTGAACTGTCGAGTGAAGTGTGTACTGAACTAGTGAACTCTCCATTAGAAGAATATGTAATGTGAGGTGCAATGAACTGACAGACTTCAGCGGATGGTCGATTCGTTAAATGGGATGGGAATACGAAGACGAAATTACTGGAATCGGTCCGAGAGAATGTAGCAGCTGACCGGGTCTGTATGCGCTGATGCACAGTGACAATATCTTGGTCATACTTGGAAGGTAGCAAGTGTACGAAAGCACGTAGGTGCATGACCGCATGACTGTGTAACATCCCCACGCCAACAGATGCGATGTAAGTATTTGTCAATGTTTGCCCTTGGCCTTTAACAAAAATTGCTCCACCATTATTGTCAAATTATACGACATCCTCCATCGTTAATGGTCAAACTGATGATACGTGCAATTACAAGGCGTGTCAGAACAGCTCCACTTGTAGGTACCTGAATATTAACTGTGGCAGTTAGTGCAAGTTTTCCTTATCTGTAGTAGCCACGTCGAAACATTGACATCGTGGATAAGAAACCTAACATCCAAATATATCTTTTTATAATGGGATATTTTACTTCTGTTTTTTTTTTTTTTTTTTTTTTTTTGTGAAAAAGTTATTTATAGATGTATCTTGATATTAACATTGTGAATATAGCAACATTAAATGAGTATATTTATTTAAATGGTGTTTAGCAATACAGTGATACAAGTGCAGCATTGTTTATAATGGTATTGAGTGCAAGTGAAGGGGTGTGTCAGTAATCCTAAAGTCCACGTGATGGACGGAGAAGTGAACAAGGAAAGCTCAGGTATCTGCTGCATAATGCGAGGAAATGGACTTAAAAATACGTTTGTTATATTTGGTGTAATTTTGAGTATAGGGAGGAGATTGAGAAAAATCATGAAATAGCCATTATTAACAATTACGTATTTGTAAAGCGCTTATAACCATACTCAGCCCCTAAGGAGAACTGTTACAGACAGTTTCAATTTACCTACTTAACCTCAATGTTGCTATTCTCAGCAACAAAACATGGCAACTAATGGGTTGGTTATCCTGAAGCGCCTGCGCCTGCGCAAAACATCTTAAACCATCTTGTATAATGTTTACTTACAAAGGAATCTGAACAAACACATCCACAGTTTCGTAATAACGCTGAGTAAAGACAAATCTCTAAACTTCCAACATAGAATCGAACCCACGTCATAAAACTACACACCAAGACACGCTGAGCACTACAGTTTACTAATGAATGTTAAACATCCCAATTTAGTCCAAATTCAAGGTGAAGATTCTCCCATCGTAAATGAAGTTTTACATAATGGAATATCCACTATATTGGACATGTTTGTATTAAATGGCATATTTTTAGTTACTGACGTGAGAAATAAAGATGGTGGGAAAAGCCTGTAAATTGTGAATGATAAAGTAGTAGCAGAGTTCATCAAAAGAAGCAGTAAGTGAGGTTAAACCACGTGAATACCACATTACAAACATTCACTAACCACACAAAGCAGATTTTACAGGTTCACCAACATAAACCAAGTGACCAACCAAAGGCTTGGATTGTTCCAACGCGATGAATTCCACATGGAAACGTGGGAATGGGAATGGGAATGGACTCAAATCGAGTCGAATTCCACATGGAAACGTAGTAAGTGTATAGCTACCTGAAGACTAACAAAAGGACATTGGTGATGGTTTTCTTGTTACTCCACAACTAGGTTACCTACGTCAGTAAACTCGCTAGCTGGTTATGAACAGTTATCGAGACTATCTACATATTTAGCGTTAAATTAACGTGACCATTCGCAACAAAGTTTTGCTATCCACTTGAGACGAATGGAACATGTTCTCGTGCACATGTAGTGAGGCGTTAACGATACAAGTATTTCAAACTCTCAACTAATAATGCTAAGTTTTTAAATGTCAAAGTAAATTTTAGTCACGCCTACTTAACCTTAAATTATATCTGAATTGTTTACGTGTCGCTCTTTTGTTTACTCAGTTCCGCCAGGTGTAGGTATCACATAAAATAGTTAATTACTCATTACAAGTGTGTTTGTTCTTTCAATAAGAAGGGTTATTTGGTGAGATTATAACGTGTAATACACTACACTAATATATTTTATATAATTTAATATTTTCTAGTCAAATATACTATTTAAATTGATGTTATATTTCTGAAGTAGTCCATCTAGACAGTCCGACTCACTCTACTTGACAATTTCTAGGTTAGGTCATATTACTTGAGATTATTCCATACGTGAAAGTGATGAACTTGTAGCTCTTGCAATTACTGAACAATTCCTAATATAGCTCCCCAAGATACCATTAAACTGTACAAGACTCCAATTTATAATGCGAAGTAAACCTGAAAACAAGAGTTCGAATCTCACCAGGCGTTTAAATGTGCTTTATAATTGTCAGATCTTGTGGTGCGAGTAGCCATTTCAACACTTGCCACTATAGAGCGTGGCGTGGTGTTTGTTGTGCTTTAAAACAATTAGAAACTCATGTAAGGGTAGAAAGGAAGTGAAGGTCAACTGGCAAGTGCACGGTTTACTTTCCCTTCCGCTCTATGCGCATGCGCATGTGCACATGCTTCTCTCCACTCAGTCATCGATATAAACCTTCATATGACATGACGAGAAACTAAAAAATATCTGTTTGGCACTTATAAAAATGTAAAATTATTGGAAAATTACAATCGAACAATAACGAACAAAATGAAAACTTTGGAAATTTTGTTAAGTTTGAGGTGGAAGAATTGTCTTAAAAATTTTAGGTCTAAACCATCATACAGTGACCACTGTTAAAAGTGTCACTACAAGAGAGTAATAAAATAATTTGTATTAACATAAACTAGAGGAGTAAGTGTGAGTAGAGAAAGTCATATGAGTGTAGGGCAGCAGATTGTGTGGTTATTTACCGCTATCTTCAGACAAGGACTTTGATTCATTCACCTTGTGACTTTGTCCAAGTGTCCATGACTTGAAGGACAGTGTATGAATGGATTAGGTTACTTACCCGATATCAGTTAGTTTTGAAATTTATTTACAAATTATTTAAGTCTCGACCCCATTTTTCTATGTAGGTGAGGTTTTTACCATGATAAATAGCTTAACACAGCGAGGTTAAGAAATATTATAGCCGCCGTGAAATTAGACATTGTCTGTAGTAAATAAAATAATTACCAATTACTTGTGCTGAAGTAGCGGCAAGTAAATCGACAATAATACAAGAGGCTCCGTAAGGCGCGCGTTATGGAAGTCCCGTCCCGTTGGGTTTTCATGGTTATCTTAGGTCGGTAGGCGAACTGTTAGTCAGTTTCTGATTATTTCATTCTCATTTTTAGGCGTGCTTGTCAGTTTCTTTTGCGGACAGATGGCGCGAATGGTTCCTTCACATTGAGGTCTGCTTGACCCATGGGTCATACGCTCCTTGGGGTGATATCACTCTTAGAGGAATGTTATAACTACAGCTAGCACAAGTATTCAATAATACTACGTTTCCATGCAGTATTCAATCCGGAATGAGAACTGAAGTGGCTGTAATGACTTCAGTTCCCCATGAAAGCTTAGTGAATGTGTAAGTAACGGAGTATAATTCATGAAGTATGAAGTATTGTTGGTTAGTACCAGATATATCATGTCATAACGTAGTGCTAACCACCAATCAAAACATCCACATGTAGCCGAAACCTAAACTATCGAATCCTCTACATGAAATTAACCTCAATTCATTTTGTCTTCTCAGTTTTTGTAATATATACAGCCTCTGTAATCATTTTGTCATGGACAACTTAAGAATAAAAGTTGAAGGTACAACTATCGATTGTCGTGTGCACAATCGAATCGATTAACAAATATTTAAAATGTCGGACACCACTAACAATCGTACAATATTTAAAACATTTTATAACACGATAGTCGCAGACACAAATAAGCACAATGACACTCAAATACTGTTTTCTTACACAGAGTTCACCAGTAGCAGTGTGACGTCACTTCACGGAACATTAAACATGAGGAATGCTTCCCGCTCGGAAGCGTTTAGCGTTGTATAGACCATCTGTGCCAACGCCACACTATGTTAACATAAATCTATTATAACGAATATTTTGCGATGTAAATGTGGAACATTAATGAAAGAAGCTGCACTTTGATGAGTTTTGAGGCTTGTTACTTACAGATATGGTGGTGCAGCAGTTGGTAGACGTTGCTCCATGCCACTAACACGTGAACCAGATACAAGACACTCTGTAGAAATGAAAACTCGACGTGTTTCTGTGCCGACCGACCGACCGACCTCAAACTTGCTTCATCACTTTCTCTGTACCTGGTGGGGTACATACATACGTACACTGTCATTACGGGGTTTACGGACATTTCACCCAAAACTTTATAACAAAATTTCACTGGAAATATATATTTTCAGGCTCTTTGAAACAACTAGTAAACCGTAAGATATAGACCAAATCGTAGTATACAAAACATGTACATCTTGTTAAAACACATAATTTATATTAAATGCATTTTTTTGTAGAGTGAACCATTTCCGAGATATTTCTTGTTATTTGTGTGAATGTTTAGTACAAGAGTAGAGAAAGTCATGCGAGTGGTGCACTTGGGTTTAAATTAGAAAATGCCATTTATAGATAAAATGTTAAAGCAAAAGATATAAGAAAATAGGTATAAATTTGTAAATGAAGAAGGTAGGAGTAGGAATTTGTAGCGAACACTGGTGGTGGGAAAGTGAAACAAGAAATTGGAGGTTATGGCCGGACAATCAGAAATAGGTCAGTTACTGGCCTTGAGACATACACACAGTGTCGAGCTCTGCTGAGAGATATTTCATCAACATACACTAGAACATTCTACCCAAACCATTCTTAAACAACAACGAATATCTCCGAAATGGTTCACTCAACAAAAAAAAATATTTAGACATAAATGGTGTATTTTAGTAAGCTCTACATTTTTGTATAGTAATATTTGGTCTATCTGTTACGATTTACCAGTTATACAAAAGTCATCAGGAGTTTTAATAAAAATGTTCAATAAATTTCCTAGTTTAGGGTGGAGGAATTTTCTTTAAAATCTTCGTGTCGCATCCTTGAGGGATGTTGAACTTGAATACCAAGTTTCGTTTTGGAGTTATGCTGTCCACAGACAGAACTTTTTCTAAGACTGCTGTTTTTTGCATTGAGGGGGCCTCAAAACATTTTTAGTGAAAGTTCGACACGGAAGTTTAAATGTACGGATATTTGTCCCAAAGAGTGTGCGGTATGCAGTCGAACACACGTGGTGCAAGGCACAAAGTGTATAAATGTGGACAAGTACGTGAAAATACGCCTTATAGATCTGTAGGGGCTCTAATGACCTAGCTGTCGACGGGCCCTTAAACCCTACTCACTCGCTCGCTCACTAGATCTGTATGGTGAGAAAGTAATGAGAACGTATCGCTCGAACCTTTTCTAAACGTTGTAGCAGTTCCTTCCTTACAGCCAATGTGGAGTTATTGCAAGATAAGTTAATAAGATTGCAGCATGTAGATATGAGGAAAACAATGGAGACTGGATGAACTGAAGGGTTTCAGAGAAAGGTGACACAGACGAACTTTCTACCTCCACGCAGCATCTGTCTGTAATTGTTTGCGTAACAACGGAAGAGACCGGAAGTGCTTATGTATGGCGGGCGCTGTAATCTGCTGTCACGTCACGCATGCGCTTTCACGCATTCCTGCACCACGCGTCTTATTCATAAACTTTCATTGTATGTAGCTTGTTAAAAGTGCAAGTATTTGAAATTTAGCCAATATCACAGAGTAAATATTAATTCTGTAATTAACATGAAGGAGATGTAGGAATAAGAGTTTGGTTTTTCTGCAGTTTATCTGCGCAGTTGGAGATAGACACTGTAACAAATGTGTAATAAGCATGTGTATCACACGTAATTCACAATCCTCAATTACGTCATCATCTACGTGAAGATGATCCCTTCTTGGAAATTCCCTTTCCATATTGTATACCAACTGATGTAATACTACAGGGTTTTAGATTCATCATTTTCTTGAACGTCTTAGTGCAGCCAGCGTTCTTGGAACATATGCTTTCAATAAAACGCGAATTTGTGACGGAGATTCCTCACTTTAACTCAATAGTTGTTGAAGCTCAAAGGAGAACCGAGTTATTGTATAAACAGATAGCCACATTTTATTATAATTCGTATACCATCTAAGTTTTGATCTACCAGCCGCCACTGAATTCCAGACATTGTTAGACTGTACCTACTGATAGTACTCAAATATGTAAATCAACCTCATTCCGGATTCAATTCAATATTGGAACGCTGTACTGAAAATGACATTCGACTCGAATCGATCTCATTCCGGATTCAATTGAGTAAAGGAATGCTGATGGTATTGAGAATGATATTGGACTCAAATCGATCTCATTCCGCGGTCAGTTCAATATAGGGACGCTGATTGTATTGAGAATGAGATTGGAATCAAATCGATCTCATTCCGCGGTCAGTTCAATATAGGGACGCTGATTGTATTGAGAATGAGATTGGAATCAAATCGATCTCATTCCGCGGTCAGTTCAATATAGGGACGCTGATTGTATTGAGAATGAGATTGGAATCAAATCGATCTCATTCCGCGGTCAGTTCAATATAGAGACGCTGATTGTATTGAGAATGAGATTGGAATCAAATCGATCTCATTCCGCGGTCAGTTCAATATAGAGACGCTGATTGTATTGAGAATGAGATTGGAATCAAATCGATCTCATTCCGCGGTCAGTTCAATATAGAGACGCTGATTGTATTGAGAATGAGATTGGAATCAAATCGATCTCATTCCGCGGTCAGTTCAATATAGAGACGCTGATTGTATTGAGAATGAGATTGGAATCAAATCGATCTCATTCCGCGGTCAGTTCAATATAGAGACGCTGATTGTATTGAGAATGAGATTGGAATCAAATCGATCTCATTCCGCGGTCAGTTCAATATAGAGACGCTGATTGTATTGAGAATGAGATTGGAATCAAATCGATCTCATTCCGCGGTCAGTTCAATATAGAGACGCTGATTGTATTGAGAATGAGATTGGAACCAAATCGATCTCATTCCGCGGTCAGTTCAATATAGAGACGCTGATTGTATTGAGAATGAGATTGGAATCAAATCGATCTCATTCCGCGGTCAGTTCAATATAGAGACGCTGATTGTATTGAGAATGAGATTGGAATCAAATCGATCTCATTCCGCGGTCAGTTCAATATAGGGACGCTGATTGTATTGAGAATGACATTGGAATCAAATCGACCTCATTCCGCGGTCAGTTCAATATAGAGACGCTGATTGTATTGAGAATGAGATTGGAATCAAATCGATCTCATTCCGCGGTCAGTTCAATATAGGGACGCTGATTGTATTGAGAATGACATTGGAATCAAATCGACCTCATTTCCGATTCAATTCAATATAGAAACGCTGATTGTACTGAGAATGAGATTGGAATCAAATCGACCTCATTCCGCGGTCAGTTCAATATAGAGACGCTGATTGTATTGAGAATGAGATTGGAACCAAATCGATCTCATTCCGCGGTCAGTTCAATATAGAGACGCTGATTGTATTGAGAATGAGATTGGAATCAAATCGATCTCATTCCGCGGTCAGTTCAATATAGGGACGCTGATTGTATTGAGAATGACATTGGAATCAAATCGACCTCATTCCGCGGTCAGTTCAATATAGGGACGCTGATTGTATTGAGAATGACATTGGAATCAAATCGATCTCATTCCGCGGTCAGTTCAATATAGGGACGCTGATTGTATTGAGAATGACATTGGAATCAAATCGATCTCATTCCGCGGTCAGTTCAATATAGGGACGCTGATTGTATTGAGAATGACATTGGAATCAAATCGACCTCATTTCCGATTCAATTCAATATAGAAACGCTGATTGTACTGAGAATGACATTGGAATCAAATCGACCTCATTTCCGATTCAATTCAATATAGAAACGCTGATTGTACTGAGAATGAGATTGGAATCAAATCGATCTCATTTCCGATTCAATTCAATATAGAAACGCTGATTGTACTGAGAATGAGATTGGAATCAAATCGATCTCATTTCCGATTCAATTCAATATAGAAACGCTGATTGTACTGAGAATGAGATTGGAATCAAATCGATCTCATTCCGGATTGAATTGAAGATAAGAAGGGTGATGGTATTGAAGTGAAACGGATGGTGTTTTGTAGCAGAAAGTGTGATGTTAGTCAAGTATGTACTGAGATGAAGGAAGGTGTGAAGTAGTGATATGATTGTGTTGTTTTGTTACAGGTAAGACTGATGTGACTTGAGACGAGCACTACAAGCAGCCAATCACGTTAAAGGTCGAGATGTACGTCACACACGTGATGTGGTTTGTTACCCTCTCTCTCTATATGTATGTAAGTATTATGGGAAAACCCTTACCACAAATTAGATGTTATCTTAAACGTCTTGTTACACATGTGTGCAAGAAACAACTGATTTTAAAACTTTGTGAACACGTTAAAGTTTTTTGAATTATTCCCCACTAACGTAAGTTCATAGAACATGTTTTTCTAATGTTCCACGTGGTCTATATTTAATGTTTATAAATCGCAAGGCCAGGACATGCAGATACTCGCTTGTATGTGTTGTTATTATGTAAAATTACTTACTTCAGCTACTTTTGTAGACGTAGAGACACATTGAGAACAGAGTAAGCTTCCTTTCTAGTATCATATATAACAAGAAATACAATATTTGTTATCAGTAGCGATATAAGAAACCAAATTTGAAGTGTCGCCTTGGAGTTGTTACAGAGTTTTGTTGTTTGAGTGAGGTTATGTGGAATACATCGACAATATAACCTCTATCTGTTAATGTGAAATGTTTCTCCGTCTAACATTACAATATTTGGATGAGTAACAACCCTTCTTGTACGTTCTTCGTTGATAAGAAAACACTGATTTATTGTAAACTCGCTGTGGGAATTGTAAATTGCTACCTTATATGTAACTTTTTCACCAAATGTATTTAAACGATTTTTTACTGCAACCAACTCAGAAATGTTAGTATTGAGAATGGAATTGGAGTCAAATCGATTTCATTCCCAATTATTTATAATAAATATTAATTATCTTAATCATTGACTTGAACACTTAGTTTACAGTTTCAATATTTGATCAAAATTAATAAATGTAAAAAAGTTGAAATAATATACGTATGTTGTTTTAAAGTTTTAGTGCATAGAATGCAAGCATATACTGATATTTGTTAGTGCTGTAGTTGTTAGATACGTGGCCATTTGAAATGTAGCTGTAAGAGTATACGTAGAATAAGGAAATGTATTGCACATCGTCACAAGCGAGCAATAGCAGATGGAAGGAAAGTCTGACACAGGAGCAGGAGGAGAAAGTAGTGAAAGTTTCAAGTACTTCACGACTATTTTGGTCTAGGTCATCACATCATGGTCAAGGAAACGTAGTCAATTATACACAACCAAACTTACTTACCAATTATTAATAAAATTCATAGAAAAACATTTCCAAAGATGCAGCTTATATACAGCAAAATTCAACACCTATGTATATGTATTTTTTATGTAGAAGGTTTCAATGTTATCCGTTTAGCTATAAAACGTAGTATTTACATGGTTTTCTCTACTCAGTTTTCTTTTACGTAGCACGTTTCACATATATGTACTTGTCTGGTCGCCCTTTAACCTATAATTCATGCAATGTTCTTTGAAACAGAAATGAAACGTATTACATTCATTGTGTTTTCTGCATTCGCTTTTCTTTTATGTAACACGTGTTATTGTGTACTGGGTTTTCAACATACAATCTATACCTACTTACAGATAACATGCACGTCTTGTGTGATTGCAATAAGAATTACTGCCGTATCATAGAAGGAGGAGTTTGTGAATGTATGGTTCATATTGCATCCACACGCCCTTTACCTCTAGCATTTGGGGTTAGGGTTGTTGGACAATGCCTTTGTATGGTGTGTGCCCTAAGTTTGTATCTATTTACTTTATTTTCTCTTCTTTATAGTATCGTAAAGTTTTAACTGTTTATTTAAGTGTGTTAAGTAATATTTTTTAATATCTCCCAAGAAACACAATGATATTGGAGAAATGTAACCTATGTCTACAAGTTGTGCGGATAAAGTCGAGTATTTCAGTTAGTATTTGTATGTAAAACAGCCCATTCCTCCTTAAATATCCAACACATATCACGTAATTATACATACCAGTCTGTGCAAGGGATTTACAATGCGCGTGTAGATATTTGTATGTAAAAAAGGGGTCATTGTTACTTAAATATTGAACAAACACGTGGTAACTGTGTGCAGCAGTCAGAGTGCGTTGCAAACAGCAGACGGGAAGTGGAGGGGTGGAAAATGCCCATGTTTGTCTCTGTACCAACTGCAACAAGATGTGTATGTGTGTGGGTTCCTAACTCATCTCAGTTCCAGTTTTCCAAGTTTCCGTAAACGTTTCTGAAAGTTGAAGTTGGTAACCTGTTTGTCAGGACAAGTGGTGCTATTTATGCCACTGTTACGTAACTCTACCTTCAATTACATACTTTACCAACAAGTATAATAACTTGTCTTACGAAATATATTTCCGTATTACGTACCTACATTACAAAGCGAATGTTTAATAATTGAGCATTACGTACTTGAATATCTACAGCAGTGTGACCAAGTATTCAGCATGTACTACTATTAATAACGTATATCTCGGAAGTGGCTCTTGCTACAAAAAGCTTACTTGAGATAAACTGTTCTACAAAGATATATATGGTTTTTCCAAAGTAACTTAAATATTATATTTCAGATGGAAAAAGTATAATGAATAAAAGCATGATAGTGTTGGACAAACAATGAGGTGTATAAAACAAGTGAGAGATGTCTATATGCACAGGCTTCTCGATGTTTGAGTTGGCCAAACATCAGTTGTATTGCAGGATGTAGTAGAGCACCATCTTGCATGAAGGATGTGTTTTCCATATGGTAATGGTAAAGTTGTGGAACATGCTCGCTGTTTACTGTAAGTTATTCCATTGTTTTGGATACTGTCGGTTATGACGTATGTGATAAGTAGAGCTAGGACAAGTAGCTACCCTTTTGTTTGTAGTGTGTGAGTGTGAACATAACACTATAATAGAGTGATGGTCCCTGGCAGGAATGTGGGTACCTCATAGCGATAAACGCCGTGCTTCTGTACTTACTGCAACCCGCAATGCGCCGAAACCAAAGCACAATACAAAACATAGTACCCCAAATGTTGACAATTATCTGTGTATGCTAGCCCTGGTAAGAGTTACTTGAATGTAACGCTGTCCATGAAAGTGCGCAGTAAATATGGTTATGTTATGTCATAGACACGAGGCCTGGAGTTAGTATGAACAGCAGGTTGTGGCGGAGGGATACAAGGTAAGGATGCCAACCTTAGAACGTGTATTCACGCTAGATCAAAGCAAACAAATGAGTCAGCGCAAGTTAAATGGTATTATTGATTCGTGCTGTGTGTTTAGCATATAAAAGGTGAACGATATTATATGCAAGTACTCCGTGTTTCACTCAGGAGTGATATAGCTATCCTAAGTCACGTGTTACATTTGGTCCAAGCTGGTTGTATAGAAGTGAGATCTCATGACAACGTGGCCAAGCAAAAGAACGGCGTAGACGTAGACAATATGCTAGCACATTGACATTGGATGTGAGGTTATGTAGCAAGTTTACGAAACTGCTGTTACACTAGCGGTCCCCAAGACCGTGAACAGACAGTAGTGTATATCCTACCTGACGAGGACATTGTACTACGTAATAACCTCTTCTCTGTAGAGCTACTTCCACATATGTATCAGCTCTGATAATACCTAACCTATATTACGAAAACGACCCTTTCTATTATTTTTCTGTCACGTTGTTTTCACTTTATTTTACATTACACTTAAATGGTAATTAAATGTTTTAAGAGCTCATCGCTATCTGATGACTTCAAAGTTCAGTTTTGTTTTATGACGAGGACTTTTGAGAAGATGTGGGAAATGGTAGGTACGTACATTGTGTTACGGTTCACCAGTTGGACTTGGAGTGCGCGTGTGGTCGATTTATGGATATACCTAATGTGCCCAGAGCTGTGCAACAAATGAAAGAAAGCAAGCGCAGAGAGAGAACAATGGAAGTGAATCTTATCGCCAGCACCTCAGTCACACACCACCCCATAATGAGCACCCAAATTAGTAATGTGCTACTGCGGAGAGGGAGGGAAGGATCGTTTAATTTAAAATTCCAAAGACAACAGGCTCCAGCCCCTCTCTCCCTCTCTTATATGGATTTGGGAGTTATTACTCTCTCCTTGGCAGTTAAAGAGGACCACACTCGACGTCGCGCAGCAAGTATGCGAGTATTCTACGTACGTGACCAATGTCTGTGGACAACACAACCCAAAAACGAAAAGTCGCTTATTGAAATTATGAGCCGCTAATTTCTCGCGAGCAAATTGTATACTGAGCCACGTACGTTTTATCTGATCCTAATATTAAGTATAGATGTTATTAGAGTGGTGACGCAGGCAGGTACTGCTGCAATAAACACTTTCAATTCTGCTTCTCTAAACTGCACCAAAGGAATGAACGAAAATGGGTTAGAGGTTATGCTAAAAACCCTGTACTTAGTTTGTTACCCGGCGGCAGTTATACAACCAGGAGTTTTCATTATTTAAGGAATGGAAAGTTGCCAAAAGAGTTAAAGTTAGAATCAAATAAAGTACTTACTTAATTTCACGATGCAAAAAGACTCGGTTTTGTTGTTTTCTAGATTACGTGGTCTATCGGATAAACCACATTGCTTTTGTGTGACGCAATTAACTAAAGAAAAAGCAAGCAGCTGATAATTTCAGGTCTGAATGTATTGCAACACTACTAATTTTCAATTATTTTATTTACACTAATTTGTACAATTGGTATAACCTCCAGTTAGAACCCTTTTGTAGATAGACCCCTCTAACACTGATTCGTGTCCATGACGTCACGTCTATACCAACCCAAGGAACATAGACAAATGACAGTATCAAATAGATAGTCTGTAATAATACGACGGGAGGCAAGTTAGTATCCCACATATGAAAACCTGGAGTAATATTTGTTGAATTTATAACCTACAATAACATTGATAGATGTTAGCTGATTGTTTAGTTTCACAGGTGGCACTGCGAGTAATTCAGTTCGCTGTGAGAAGTGCAACAATTTTAGCGTTTAATCTAGCGAATTGTGTTGCTGTTTTGTACAGAAGGTTGGGCGCTTACGAAAACACAAGCACGGAGCTTAAAACCGACAGAAATAAGATTCTTAGCGATACGTGATAGTGGATAAGAAAAGAAATGAAGATGTAGGAAGAGAATGAAACAGTACAAGAACACCTGGAAAGGATGTGTATGTATATGCATACAATATCAGAAAGAAAATATGCGAAATGATTAATAACATAGGAATGTTGACAATGTTTGCTAGTTGCCCTGAAATGTTCACTCCGACATGAGTAGATAGCCAACAAAGCAAATTGCCGGAATGGTTTGTTAATGAAGTGTGAGTTTGCTCCACTTGCATGCCAACATGAGAGGCCTGAAGGCTTTCTTCACCTGCTACTATATAGAGCCATTATCTCGGTTTCTTGCACCTTCCAACCCAAGCCCTTCAGCTGCAACAACATTTAAATAAATAACACCAATAAACTGACTATGGGGACTTGAAATGGATTTGAATCCAATCCCAGTACGATCTGTTTCCATGTTGACTTCAACCCGGAATGAACCCGATTTAACTACAATCGCATTCCCAATATGATTCACGTTTCCATGTTGAATTCAGTTCGGAATGAGATCGATTTCACTCTAATGGCATTCTCAGTACGATCCATGTTTTCATGTTGAATTCAGTTCGGAATGAGATCGATTTCACTCTAATCGAATTCTCAGTACGATCCATGTTTTCATGTTGAATTCAGTTCGGAATGAGATCGATTTAACTCTAATCGCATTCTCAGTACGATCCATGTTTTCATGTTGAATTCAGTTCGGAATGAGATCGATTTCACTCTAATCGAATTCTCAGTACGATCCATGTTTTCATGTTGAATTCAGTTCGGAATGAGATCGATTTCACTCTAATCGAATTCTCAGTACGATCCATGTTTTCATGTTGAATTCAGTTCGGAATGAGATCGATTTAACTCTAATCGCATTCTCAGTACGATCCATGTTTTCATGTTGAATTCAGTTCGGAATGAGATCGATTTAACTCTAATCGCATTCTCAGTACGATCCATGTTTTCATGTTGAATTCAGTTCGGAATGAGATCGATTTCACTCTAATCGCATTCTCAGTACGATCCATGTTTTCATGTTGAATTCAGTTCGGAATGAGATCGATTTCACTCTAATCGAATTCTCAGTACGATCCATGTTTTCATGTTGAATTCAGTTCGGAATGAGATCGATTTAACTGTAATGGCATTCTCAGTACGATCCATGTTTTCATGTTGAATTCAGTTCGGAATGAGATCGATTTAACTCTAATCGCATTCTCAGTACGATCCATGTTTTCATGTTGAGTTAGTTCGGAATGAGATCGATTTAACTCTAATCGCATTCTCAGTACGATCCATGTTTTCATGTTGAATTCAGTTCGGAATGAGATCGATTTAACTCTAATCGCATTCTCAGTACGATCCATGTTTTCATGTTGAATTCAGTTCGGAATGAGATCGATTTAACTCTAATCGCATTCTCAGTACGATCCATGTTTTCATGTTGAATTCAGTTCGGAATGAGATCGATTTAACTCTAATCGAATTCTCAGTACGATCCATTGTTTCATGTTGAATTCAGTTCGGAATGAGGTCGATTTAACTGTAATCGCATTCTCAGTACGATCCATGTTTTCATGTTGAATTCAGTTCGGAATGAGATCGATTTGACTCTAATCGCATTCTCAGTACGATCCATGTTTTCATGTTGAATTCAGTTCGGAATGAGATCGATTTGACTCTAATCGCATTCTCAGTACGATCCATGTTTTCATGTTGAATTCAGTTCGGAATGAGATCGATTTCACTCTAATGGCATTCTCAGTGCGATCCATGTTTTCATGTTGAATTCAGTTCGGAATGAGATCGATTTGACTCTAATCGCATTCTCAGTACGATCCATGTTTTCATGTTGAATTCAGTTCGGAATGAGATCGATTTGATTCTAATCGCATTCTCAGTACGATCCATGTTTTCATGTTGAATTCAGTTCGGAATGAGATCGATTTCACTCTAATCGCATTCTCAGTACGATCCATGTTTTCATGTTGAATTCAGTTCGGAATGAGATCGATTTCACTCTAATGGCATTCTCAGTACGATCCATGTTTTCATGTTGAATTCAGTTCGGAATGAGATCGATTTCACTCTAATCGAATTCTCAGTACGATCCATGTTTTCATGTTGAATTCAGTTCGGAATGAGATCGATTTCACTCTAATGGCATTCTCAGTACGACCCATGTTTTCATGTTGAATTCAGTTCGGAATGAGATCGATTTCACTCTAATGGCATTCTCAGTACGATCCATGTTTTCATGTTGAATTCAGTTCGGAATGAGATCGATTTCACTCTAATGGCATTCTCAGTACGATCCATGTTTTCATGTTGAATTCAGTTCGGAATGAGATCGATTTCACTCTAATGGCATTTTCAGTACGATCCATGTTTTCATGTTGAATTCAGTTCGGAATGAGATCGATTTCACTCTAATCGCATTCTCAGTACGATCCATGTTTTCATGTTGAATTCAGTTCGGAATGAGATCGATTTCACTCTAATGGCATTCTCAGTACGATCCATGTTTTCATGTTGAATTCAGTTCGGAATGAGATCGATTTCACTCTAATCGCATTCTCAGTACGATCCATGTTTTCATGTTGAATTCAGTTCGGAATGAGATCGATTTCACTCTAATGGCATTCTCAGTACGATCCATGTTTTCATGTTGAATTCAGTTCGGAATGAGATCGATTTCACTCTAATGGCATTCTCAGTACGATCCATGTTTTCATGTTGAATTCAGTTCGGAATGAGATCGATTTAACTGTAATCGCATTCTCAGTACGATCCATGTTTTCATGTTGAATTCAGTTCGGAATGAGATCGATTTAACTGTAATCGCATTCTCAGTACGATCCATGTTTTCATGTTGAATTCAGTTCGGAATGAGATCGATTTAACTGTAATCGCATTCTCAGTACGATCCATGTTTTCATGTTGAGTTAGTTCGGAATGAAATCGATTTGACTGTAATCGCATTCCCAATACGATCGAGATTAGTGAATGTTTTTATGAGAATATATTGTGCAAGGTGTTACAGTACAAGTTATCTCAGTTTCCATGCTATTCCACGGATCCAGGGATAGAGTTGTGAGTAGAGTAGTGCCCTATTAATATAAGGCAGGTAGTAGTCCCTTATTAAGGACGCAAGGGAAGAGTGTGTCGTCAGTCAGTCTGTCACGCACGCACGCACGCACGCACCCAACACGCGTGCTGCTGTTGATAGGTCACCACCTCACTAATCTGTCTCTCACTTCATATTGATCATCTTGCTGGAAATAGACGGCTCCAGAAATATCCTCCCTCCCCTCCCTCCCATCCCCTCCTCTCCTCTCCTCCAGATAACGTCTCTATTGTCCAGGGGATGGATGGATGGATGGATTCCTTTCCTCAACTACAAGTGTGTTTGTGGTAAAGGTTATTTAGCGGGGTTACAGCAATATGCAATTCACTACACTAATATATTTTATTTAATTTAACATTTTGTACTCAGATATAAGATTTAAACTGACTCTCTGTAGGTACTCGACTATTTATGTATGTATAGGTTAGGTCACACATACATATGTATCATATTACTGGTGTAACATTTTTGTTTAAATAGAAACGTGACGTGTTGCACTCACATGACTTTCTCTACTCTTGTACTAGCCATTCTTACAAACTCGTATTCCTATACGTATATTCTTCATGTTAATACACAAACTTTTGTAAACATGGTTGTAATCAAATGGCTTTGAGGTTATAAGTTATACAAAATGTATTCAGAATAAAGGGAACTTCAGAGAATATTCACACAAAATTGAACATACTCGTACATTTCATTTGTTATGTGAACACAGGAAACATTCTTTACAGGTTCGCCAACATAAACGAAGTGACCAATATGAAAGCTTCAATTATCTATGCTTGAGTCTTGCTTGTCCAAATCGATTTCTTTCCGGACTGAATTCAACATGAAAACAGTCTTGGTTAAGTTGTTGAAATACTCGGATATCTTTTTGTAAGAATGTTTTCTCTCAGAATAATTTTTATGTGGAACGGAGTACTTGATCTACTATTTAATATTTAAGCAGAGAAAGCAAACTTGACTGTAAGAATTTTAATGTGTTTAAGACAGACAATTAGTAAAGTGACAATCAAATTATACTGGTTTTAAATTATTCATTGGTGAATATTACGAAAATGCAGAACACCTTGGAAATGTCATCGAATGAAATATAGTTGTTACTTGAGAGAGAATATTACAAAAGTAGGGTTATGTGAGTCCAGGTGTAGACGCGTCAGGAGTATTTAACATATCGGTGTAGAAGAGAGACTCCTGCACCACCTAGCGTCAGCACACATAAGCACAACAAATGAAGTAGCAATATCGCCAAGCAGTGTCCCCAACTTTGTACTTTCTCTACTACGAGCAGCACAGTAAGTATGGAATGTGGGTGTTTGCGGACAGCAGAACTCAACAGCCAACCAAAGTTGGTATATAGGTCCAACATTTTTCAAGAATGACACACGAAGATTTTAAAGAAAATTGCTCCACCTTAAACTACCCTTTACATGCAACATTTTTCGAAAATTTTGATTTTCTCGAAATTGGCTTTGACGATGTTGATTGAAATGCCATATATTTAAGATATTTTATGAGAAATGAAATGTATATTTTGAATTTACTGTCTACTACTTATGTAGTCTGTTTATTCTTGATGACTCTTGTATAACTGGTAAACCGTAAGAGATAGACCAAATCTTACTATACAAAAAATACAGCTCTTGTTAAAACACAGTATTTATGTCTAAATACATTTTTGCAGAGTGAACCGTTTCAGAGATATTCCTTGCTATTTGTGTTAGTTTATCTGTATTAACACGAAGATGATATAGGAATAAGAGTTTGTAAGAATGGTTAGTACAAGAGTAGAGAAAGTCATGTGAGTGTAACACATCAGATTTTTCGTATAAAATTGAATTGCACAGAAAAGAAACGTACTATTGAATATTAATACTTATTCCGGTGTCCGTACGGAGTTTTAGAAAATCCGTAAATGTCTTTATTTTTAGGTTATGTTATATTTTGTTTCTCTTACAGGTTTCGAAACTGGAGAATTTTAATTTTGGAAAATATAATATAATTTTAAAATGTATGTAAATGGCAATTTGGAGCTTGATAGCTTAAGTTGAAGGGAGAAGTGGTGTAAATATTTCAGAGAAAGTAAATCTGTAGACTGGCATTCAGAGCTAGGTACTGTTTTACACCACGATATAATGTTAATGTAGAAAGAATAGTTTCACGTATGGAAAATTCGATCTTCACAGATATATTTGTAAAAGAAGTGTCTTTTTCCAAGAAATGAAATAAACATTTGTGTTATACTTTTATTTTAATTAATTGGCAAGCGACAGCTGCCCTTTTTCGTCCAATGTCGTAATTTCTGAGAGTAAAAGTCGTGTTTGTTGTGTATAGGAATCTGAAGAACGCCTCACGCATTACCTGAAGTAGATCTGGCATCGACACTGGAAAATCCTGTAATACCTACGTAGTAAAAGAAGTAGCTTCGCTAACCAGCAGAAAACAAGTCAGGCCGGACCTTCTATGATATGATTTAAACCGTGACTGCATAAAAGACATAAATAATGGATATATTTAACCTAAACGTATACAACTGCATTTTATATAGGTACCATTGATATAATGTAGAAGAAGTCTTCAGTAACAAACTCTTCTGAGACCTTAACATAAAGTGGTTGAGTAGTTTGCGCGCTTGCTTCTACCAAGGAGGACCTGGGTTCGATGCATTCAGCCTCCTAACGCCCATTTAGTGGTCGACTGAGTCTCTGCCGTGGCCTTGGCTGACAATGTTCTCAGAAGACCTGTTTATTCTGGATGATTGTTGTATAAATAGTTTTACTAAATAAAAAAGTCAGATCTCGTTAAAACACACAACGAGATCTGATATATTAATATTGCCCTTGCAAAGATTAGGGAATTTCAGTCATCGCATAACAACCACCTCTTAAAATACATAAAGGCTGTCGTATTCCCATATTTCCGTTGTACCTACAAGAAAACTAGAAATGTTAGTCTCTGAAAATAATTATGTCGATTAATATCTAGTAGGTAAATAGACAAATGAAGATTTACAAAAGTAACTACTTACAAACACAACCCATCCGCCACTGCAACACAATGCACGACTAGGGGTATAGTGCAAGGAGGTAAACTCAATCTCCACTCTTTCGCAAACGTTGCACATCAGTGCTATGCTCTGAATAAAGGAAACGGCGTAAATATTATCATTATCTCATTGTTTTGTGGCATTAACCATTTCCGAGATGTTTTATTTTAATTTTGCAATACTTTCACATTTTTAAGAGATGTGAGTTGTGTGGCTTACGATCTGGAGCCTTCTTCAAGAGCTCATACCATCCTGCTTCCCGAGTCCATTTACCAAGTACTAGGTTCACCTTTGTCACTACTGTGCCATAGACTCAGGACCCTCTGGATTAACGGACCTGACTCTGCCATCCAAGTTGTACAAAAATGGCGTCGGCTGTTGGTCCTGATTTCTGAGGTGTTTCCACACGCTATCCTTATTATTTTCTATGCCTTTGAGTTATTGTTTTTTATAACAATTCCTATGTAAGTTTGTCTTCATACTAGCAAAGCGAGTGTTTAAAAACTTTTATTTGGGCAGTATAGGGAACGGGAATAAATCTAATAACGTGTTGACTGTGCCAGGTGTTTAACCATGTGTTCATGTTTATTGTGTTCCATCTAAGACTATGGCTACGTTAGCCGTACAGTGTGGTTAATTTATATGTTTGCAAGTACAGTTTGTGTCACGATTACAGTGGTGAGAGGTTGTTGAAGAAAAACTGTTCTAGCAGTGTATGTTATTGTAGTCATACCTCAACCTAACCTCAAACATCATATTTGCATGTTGCATTCCGGGATGCAAATTAAAAATGAGAAATTTTCAGTTAAAACAAAAGGTAAATTGCAACGTGAAGCTTGTAAATTCAGTATTTAATTACTATAAATTGCAGCGTTATGTGTGTTGCCGGTGTGTATACAAAACATGGTGAATAGTGAAAGACAATAATTTCGAGACGCCGTTCTCCTACAGTTTTACCCATGTAAGTAGTATGCTGCTTGTATTTATACATTATCTTTTGTCTTTGTAATTTAAATGTGTAGCTGTAGTAATGTGTTATGTTGCTGCATGTAAAACTGTAGACCATAGCAAAGTTGCTTTACAATGCTGATTTAAGGTTACGTATTTCATATATTTCATTTACAGTGCTGTTTTAGGGTTATTATATTTAATATTTCATCTGCTTTTGTGGATTCGCAGTGGAAAATGAAGTGTCATGAAGTGCTGAGTAATATGTTGTTGCAAACTGAGTAATCATAAGTTTTCAGTAAAATTTATTTAAGTAGCATGCTGCTTGCAGTTTTGTCTATCTTCTTTGTAATTTGAGTGTGTAATACAGTTCCATAATGGCATGTAAAACTGTAGATTGCATGAATGTTATTTAAGGTTATATATTTCATTGCTCATGGGTTATCGTTTAATATTAATTTTGTTTACTTGAGGTTATATTTAAGAGTGTTTTTGTGTTTAACACAGCCCATGTTCACAAAATAGACATGTTATTACACAACATTTTTATTTTACTGCGTTGAAATCGTAGCCTGTAGACGATTTGTTTATAAGTAGTTCCCACCACATACGGCCGCCATCTTGAATCCGAGTGTTTACATTGTCTGTGGATAGATGGCACAGCCACCTATTTTTTCATTTATACAACTTTGGGTCGTGGTATTAAACATACAATGTGATATTTACTTGATTGAGTCAGGGAAAGCCAGTCAAAATGCACGATCGACGAGATTTGAACTCGGAACCTTCCTCCCGAGTGCGAGGCCCAAGTTGTCACGTAGCTTTATTTGTCCGTGTTTGTGATAATGAGGTTATGGTGTTTAGAAAAGATTGAGTGCAACTATTGCATGTCTGAGGGACAACGCCCATTACCACTACACTTAATTACCTCTGTGTAGATCATATCTTGCATAACACACTCACATCATCTTCTCTACTCAATATCTACTACTATCTTGGTATTTAAGTTTAGTTTTCAAGAATATTTTGCACAAACTTGCTCCACCCTAAACTACCCTTTACATGGAAAATTTTTTGAAAATTTTGATTTTCCTGAAAATGGCTCTTAAGGATTGTGATTAAAATGTCATATGTTTGAGATATTTTTATGACAAATGAAATGTATCTCTTGAATTTTCTGGCTATATCCCATCTAGTCCTGTTTACTCTTGATGACCTTTGTATAACTGATCGTAAGGGATAGACAAAATAAAAAAAATGTAGATCTTGCTAAAAGACAATTTATGTCCTTTTTTTTTTTTATTTTTTTTTTATTTTTTTTTTAGAGGGAACCATTTCAGAGATATTCCGTGTTATTTGTGCACCTACAAGAAAGTTAGTAAAAATAATGTGTACAAATGTTTATCTGTTTTAACATGAAGAAGATATAGTAATAAGAGTTTGTAAGAATGGTTAGCACAAGAGTAGAGAAAGTCGTGTGAGTGTAGCAGTATGTCCTGGTCTAAGTTGGGTGGTTTTATTATTGAACAATTTACTTCAAGAATGTTTGTTAACAGATGGTCTTATTTCATTCCTCCGTCTCTGATCCGTCCAGTCTAGTTTTTACCTGCCTCTGTATCTCCTAAAAACTGGAACCTGTTTCAAGTTATGTTAATTTTATTATTTTGTAAATGATACCTACGTGCTGTCCGGAGGGTAAACAGAACAATCGAATAGGATCACCCTAAGCGTAATTCCCTTCTGCGTGTCGCTACTTGTTTTTTTTTTTTTTTTTTTTTTTAACAGATCGCACAAACTGGGAATTCCTTTAATGCAAATTGAAAATCCCCACAATCTTGTCTGAAGGCTGCCGAACAGAAAGGACAAACAAAACCACTAGGAGACCAACATTATTTATTTAACGTAGTAAGTGCGCATGGCTGCCAACCCAACGACTTTCTCTAACAGCCAAACAAACCTATACATGATTCTTGTACAAATTCAACAACAACAAATGGAATGTTCATTCCAAGCCTTTGTACTAGGAGAAAAAGAAAGTTAATACGTCTTGCGTTCACATATACTTCTCTATCCAGTCTTCCATAAATTGCTCTTATAAACCCGTATTCTTATATTCGCCAGTGTCGCCAACTGTAAACTTTGTATGTACTGACACACCCCTTCACTTGCCTGGGGTCTCATCATACTCGTAACAAACCTCGGTGGATTGTAATGGCGTTACACCCCTCTGTAAGAGATATTTAAACTTGTTCATAACAATAAATATCCTGTTTATAATATAAGTTAAGGCACGTTGTTGAGATTAAAGAGAATGAAGTAATTACTTGGGAGTGTTGTGATGTTGTACAGCCTGGAACCCACCTATTCAATGTGAACAAACATGGCCATCTTCCCGCTACACAGCATGCGCAATGGCGACCTCTAACCCACAAAATTCGCGGTATTAGCGATGTTTTGATTTTTGTTTCTTTCACAGTGACATGTTTATGAACACAATTGTATAATTTTTGGATATACCTACAACGTTTGAACACGACAACGTCGTGATGTGTTACACTCACATGACTTTCTCTACTCTTCTACTAACCATTGTCAAAAACCCTTATTCTTATATCTTCTTCATGTTATGCAGATAAACATTTGTACAAATTATCGTATTGCTAATTTTCTTGTATGTACACAAACAACAAGGAATATCTCGGAAATGGTTCTCTCTACAAAAACATTTATTTGGATATAAATTGTATTTTTTTAACAACATCTACATTTTTTGTACAGTAAGATTTTGTATATCTCTTATGGTTTGCCAGTTATACAAAAGTCACCAAGAGCAAATAGGACTACATGGGCTATAGACCGAAAATTCAAAATATACATTTCATTTGTCATAACAATATCTTAAACATATGACATTTTAATCAAAATCGTTAGAGCCGTTTTGCTGAAAGTAAAATTTTCCATGTAAAGGGTAGTTTGTCGCATCCTTAAAAGATATTGAACTTAAATACCAACTTTGGTTTTTAACCGACTTTTGGTTTTGGAGTTATGCTGTCCACAGAGTGACAAACACACGTGGACCTTTTTCTAAAAATGCTTTTCTTGGATTCAGAGGGCTCAAAACATATAAATGGAACAAAAATAAATAGTAAATAAAAGTACACAGAATGGTTTGTCGAAGAGTGAGTAGAGAAAGTCATGTGAGTGTTGCACGTGGGATTGTATAGTTAATTGGAAGTAGCAGTGAAAGACATATGAAAGTATAATATGTAGTTTTAATGATCAATTAATTACAGATGAGTGAGTAAATGAATGGAGGTTTATGGAGTTTCGCCTGCAAAACCGCCTCCTGTATGTCAACTGTTTCTGCGTTTTCTCTTCTTTTTCTTGTTGCCCAGCCAAGTTTCCTTGATCATGTCCGCACCCTTCTCGGCGATCATGATGACGGGCGCATTGATGTTGCCATTGGTGATGGTTGGCATGATGCTCGCGTCTATCACCCTGAGCCCCTCGACGCCGTACACCCTGAGTTGGGGGTCGACGACGGCGAGGGGGTCCGAGGGTGGGCCCATCTTGGCCGTACACGACATGTGGTATATGGTGAGGGTGTACTGGCGTATTACGCACTCCCAGTACTCGTCCGTGAAGAGGGGGAGGTGCTGGCACCCCGGCACGGGCTTTCTGTGGAACCTGGCGCCGAACCTTCTCATGGCCCTCGTCTCGCCCACGGCCACGGCCGCCTTGACCCCCTCTCTCATCACCCTCACGTCCTGCGGGTCCGTCAGGTAGTTGGGGTAGATGAGAGGCAAGTCAAATGGGTCGTTCGTCCTCAGCTTGAGGTACCCGCGACTCCTGGGGCGCAGTATCATCGGGAATATTCCAAACGCATCCTTCTTGCTGATGGAGCCGAAGTAGTCGTTGTAGAACTTGTCTGTGAGGCAGTGCGCTCTCTTCGCCGCCGTGCCCCCGTCAGAGGAAGTCGTAGTTGACGTCATCATGAACTCTATGTCGGGCCAGTCGTCCGATTGGTTGGCGTACTTGGTCTGTATGAAGCCCACGGTCTCGATGCCGATGCTGGAGGTGAGGGGTCCATCCCCGAGTATGGCATAGCGGAGCGCCGAGTTGAGGTTAACGACGCGGTCGATGAGGACACTCACGGGATGGTCCACGAGGAAGGTGACGCCACCTATCGCTATATGGTCCTGCAGGTTTCTGCCGACTCCTGGCGAGTCCTGTATGACGGGGATGTTCTTCTCCCGCAAGTGTTCCGCTGGACCTATACCTGACAACATGAGGAGGTGGGGCGAGGCTAGGGCCCCTGCTGAGAGGATGACCTCCCGTCTCGCCAGGACCTTCTCCTTCCTGCCGTTCCTCACCAGCTCCACGCCTAGGGCACGTCGTGTCGTGGGGTCCATGATTACCCTGGTCACGTGACTCCACATGGCCACGTGCAGGTTCTTCCTGAGCCGGACAGGTCGCAGGAACGCCTTCGCCGTGCTGCAGCGGTAGCCGCGTCTCATCGTGTACTGGAAGAGAGCAAAGCCCGTCTGTTTCTCGCCGTTGACGTCTAGGTGGTCGTAGCCCATCTCGACGCCGGCCTGGAGCATGGCGATGCCCAGAGGCGTGTGGAAGGGAGCGTCCTGGACAGTGAGGTAGCCGCCAGTGGCGTGGTACCTCGAGTTGTTGGCGAGGTAAGGGTTCCTCTGGTCCATGGACTTGAGGAAGTAGGGGAGGATACTGTCGTAACCCCAGCCAGGGTTGCCGAAGCTCTCCCACTGGTCGTAGTCCCTCCTGTTGCCCCTGATGTAGAGCATGGTGTTGAGAACACTGGAGCCGCCCAGCACCTTGCCCCTGGTCCAGCAACATCTCATGTCGTTCATCGCCTGACAGGCGCTGGGCTGCGGCTGGGTACGGTATTTCCAGTCGATAGCGCTGCAACATTTACAAACACACACATATAGTCATATCCCTCCATCTAAACGCTTTTAGCATATATTTCTTTATACATATACAAGTTTCACCACCTTATGTTGTGACAAAATGATCGGTTTTCAAGAAGGAACCGCTCCCGGTGTGTCAGGAAATGCACGGTTTCGACGCTCGAGAATGTCCAAGTTTGAGAACGAAATGTTGTGAAAATTTGTTAACATTCATTTTGGTATCTTAATACGGAAGGTATGTAGTCATCTGTGCACTGGGATTAACGACCTACACATAATAACATTCCTGCGCATGCGCTACATTCCTTCATAGAGTCTTTGATGCGTCACTTGTGATTTCCAGTAAAATAACGTTTTAACAGCAGTGTACAAAAGCATGCGCTCCCGCACACTTTGATGTAAATCACCTCAACTATCATGGATTGGTAGAGGTGGACAAGTTCCATGGCCAGCTCTGACGCTATTTTCTGTGGAGTTGAATATCACTCCTGTGACGTCAGTAGAGGATCTTCCGTATTGCTCGAGACCACGGAGTGACTGACAACTGCACGTATTGGGTCATGTGATATAGACCCTGTATGAGGTACACAGTGTAATGTAGACAGCTGGATGTTGGGTTTATTGCTCCAGTCCACGGAGTGACTGACAACTGCACGTATTGGGTCATGTGATAGACCCTGTATGAGGTACACAGTGTAATGTAGACAGCTGGATGTTGGGTTTATTGCTCCAGTCCACGGAGTGACTGACAACTGCACGTATTGGGTCATGTGATATAGACCCTGTATGAGGTACACAGTGTAATGTAGACAGCTGGATGTTGGGTTTATTGCCCTAGTCCACGGAGTGACTGACAACTGCACGTATTGGGTCATGTGATATAGACCCTGTATGAGGTACACAGTGTAATGTAGACAGCTGGATGTTGGGTTTATTGCTCCAGTCCACGGAGTGACTGCCAGCTGCACGTATTGGGTCATGTGATATAGACCCTGTATGAGGTACACAGTGTAATGTAGACAGCTGGATGTTGGGTTTATTGCTCCAGTCCACGGAGCGACTGACAACTGCACGTATTGGGTCATGTGATATAGACCCTGTATGGGGTACACAGTGTAATGTAGACAGCTGGATGTTGGGTTTATTGCTCCAGTCCACGGAGTGACTGACAACTGCACGTATTGGGTCATGTGATATAGACCCTGTATGAGGTACACAGTGTAATGTAGACAGCTGGATGTTGGGTTTATTGCTCCAGTCCACGGAGTGACCGACAACTGCACGTATTGGGTCATGTGATATAGACTCTGTATGAGGTACACAGTGTAATGTAGACAGCTGGATGTTGGGTTTATTGCTCCAGTCCACGGAGTGACTGACAACTGCACGTATTGGGTCATGTGATATAGACCCTGTATGAGGTACACAGTGTAATGTAGACAGCTGGATGTTGGGTTTATTGCTGCAGTACACGGAGTGACTGACAACTGCACGTATTGGGTCATGTGATATAGACCCTGTATGAGGTACACAGTGTAATGTAGACAGCTGGATGTTGGGTTTATTGCTCCAGTACACGGAGTGACTGACAACTGCACGTATTGGGTCATGTGATATAGACCCTGTATGAGGTACACAGTGTAATGTAGACAGCTGGATGTTGGGTTTATTGCTCCAGTACACGGAGTGACTGAGAACTGCACGTATTGGGTCATGTGATATAGACTCTGTATGAGGTACACAGTGTAATGTAGACAGCTGGATGTTGGGTTTATTGCTCGAGACCACGGAGTGACTGACAACTGCACGTATTGGGTCATGTGATATAGACCCTGTATGAGGTACACAGTGTAATGTAGACAGCTGGATGTTGGGTTTATTGCTCGAGGCCACGGAGTGACTGACAACTGCACGTATTGGGTCATGTGATATAGACCCTGTATGGGGTACACAGTGTAATGTAGACAGCTGGATGTTGGGTTTATTGCTCGAGACCACGGAGTGACTGACAACTGCACGTATTGGGTCATGTGATATAGACCCTGTATGAGGTACACAGTGTAATGTAGACAGCTGGATGTTGGGTTTATTGCTCGAGACCACGGAGTGACTGACAACTGCACGTATTGGGTCATGTGATATAGACCCTGTATGAGGTACACAGTGTAATGTAGACAGCTGGATGTTGGGTTTATTGCTCCAGTACACGGAGTGACTGACAACTGCACGTATTGGGTCATGTGATATAGACCCTGTATGAGGTACACAGTGTAATGTAGACAGCTGGATATTGGGTTTATTGCTCGAGACCACGGAGTGACTGACAACTGCACGTATTGGGTCATGTGATATAGACCCTGTATGGGGTACACAGTGTAATGTAGACAGCTGGATGTTGGGTTTATTGCTCGAGACCACGGAGTGACTGACAACTGCACGTATTGGGTCATGTGATATAGACTCTGTATGAGGTACACAGTGTAATGTAGACAGCTGGATGTTGGGTTTATTGCTCCAGTCCACGGAGTGACTGACAACTGCACGTATTGGGTCATGTGATATAGACCCTGTATGAGGTACACAGTGTAATGTAGACAGCTGGATGTTGGGTTTATTGCTCCAGTCCACGGAGTGACTGACAACTGCACGTATTGGGTCATGTGATATAGACCCTGTATGAGGTACACAGTGTAATGTAGACAGCTGGATGTTGGGTTTATTGCTCGAGTCCACGGAGGTACTGACAACTGCACGTATTGGGTCATGTGATATAGACCCTGTGTGAGGTACACAGTGTAATGTAGACAGCTGGATGTTGGGTTTATTGCTCGAGTCCACGGAGGTACTGACAACTGCACGTATTGGGTCATGTGATATAGACCCTGTATGGGGTACACAGTGTAATGTAGACAGCTGGATGTTGGGTTTATTGCCCTAGTCCACGGAGTGACTGACAACTGCACGTATTGGGTCATGTGATATAGACCCTGTATGAGGTACACAGTGTAATGTAGACAGCTGGATGTTGGGTTTATTGCCCTAGTCCACGGAGTGACTGACAACTGCACGTATTGGGTCATGTGATATAGACCCTGTATGGGGTACACAGTGTAATGTAGACATCTGGATGTTGGGTTTATTGACGACACTGTACAACGTCCAAACCGTGAAGCTACAAGGTAAAACGGGTAACAAAAATGCACAAATAAAGATTAATATTTGTGCAAAATACTCTTGTAGAGAATTCTAGTAGTAGAAAATTTTATAAAGTAATGGTGTTTTTTAGAAGTAAAATATGTGTATTGTGGCTTCATTAAATTCTTAATTATTTTGTTTTATTTTTATTTTCTGTACCACGTATAGTGTCCCCCTCCGTCGCGCAGTTTCTAGCGCTCTTGCCTCTGGCGCGGAGAGACCCGGGTTCGATAGGTCCTGGGGGGACAAATTGAGAAGTAGCGACCCCAGGTCGCGGAGGCCATATAACTGGCCTGGAGGGCTCGGGGCGCTGACCACGTCCCACCCTTCCAATGGTGCCATTAGCGGGCAGAGGTGGGCGGTAAGCCAAGGTCCTTTCCATTTCGGGGATATTCCTAGCCATTTGTGTGAGTTTCGGAAAACAAAGTTTCGTCAGGTACAAGATGGTAATTAATTTTTTGTTAGCCGTGCAGAGAGAACGGAATTTGAAAGCTTTAAAAGATTTGACTAACGTTCAAAGCCTACCGTGTTGCAATATTGCCTTGTACCTACAAGGAAATAAACAATAAGATAATTTGTACAAATATCGGGTTGTAAACACTTTAGTGAGAAAGCTGATCCTTATTTCATCATTATTTGCCTTCTTTGGGTCGTGGTTCACTGTTACAGCACATGTTGTAAAATATGCGGGCCTTCCTTGGCTCCTGTTCCACTATTAAGGACGTATTTCGTTCATTTTTTGAAGTGTCGCTTCGTGAGGTGATTCGTTCACTGAACGGTCTTTGTTCGTTATTGAATACTTCCGGTACTAAGTGGATGGATTTCTGTTTAAATTTCACAGTAATATTTGCCATGTTTTGTGCTATAAGTCTTAGAAAGTACAAGAGTAGAGAAAGTCATGTGAGTGTAACACATCAGATTTTTTGTACTGCGTTTTATTAAAATATAAGCGTTTATGAAACGGAGAAACAATACCGGAACAATCACAGATTTAGCTTTTGAGTAATGACGTGTTTCAGCTCGATCGTCACTTATTTCAAATTGGTTGTTCACTAGCGATTCATCCAGTTTGCCTCGTAATTAGTGATAGAAACATTTTGTGATTTTAAAGTGAAAGATCGTTGTGTACTATTTAAAGTGATCAACTTGCAATGCATGTACCTGCTTCTTGTTACTCCACAACCATGGATTGGTTCTAAAAGCTGAGTTGAAATACATATGTATGTACTTAAATATTGCATGATTGTGTGTTCGTTCATTTGTTGAGTTTACTCGACGACGGTGTTACACAGTGAGATAAACGCGCTGCATATTTCCCGGGACTGACTGGGATATGTTGGAGTCGAGTTTCTAGGCCGTTGTGGCTAACACAAATAACACTCGGTGTGGCAGATGGTTACTCCGTGCACATATACATAGTACATACACGTTTACTACGTATTGAGTACAATCCCATTTTCCGCGTTGCCATGTTGAATTCAATCCGGAAATGAGATCGCTTTGGATATGCAAGGTTCAAACAGAAATAATTGGAGCTTTTATGTTGGTTACTTGGTTTGTGTTGGTGAACCTGTAAATGTAATATATGTTTTGTGTGTATTCTAACAAGATTTTGAGGTTAGTGAATGTGTTTGAGAAGAATATTTTGTGAGATTAAAGAGTCAATCAGCAGAAGTCCATATATTGCCTGTGTGAGTTGTCGGTCTGGGTCGCGGGTTCAAATCCCGCCCACACCCATGTGTACTTAAAAACGATAACTACTCCATGTCAGTAGATTTACTGGCATGTAAAACAACTCCTTTAGTCCTTTTCTTTCTTGATTGGGCAAGTTTCGAGCATTCAGCTGTTTCAAGTTGGCGACGCGTCCATTTTGTGTGGTTGCAGTTAGCGATGAAACAGGAGCTGTAAAGTGATCAGTTTTCGGTACCTACATACTCGTATAGTGGAGTAATTGTGCACCTGCTTCTCCTTACTCAGCAATCGTCGCTTCGGAAAGGTGAGTCGATTGTATCACTCTTTATTTTACATGTGTAGATATTTGAGCGTTCCATATGGCTAAGTGTTACAACCAGTCTTGCATTTATACGTTCCAATTAGCTTCTAAAGGATGGTGTATGGGTTACCTATCTATCGTCCATTGATGTACAGGGTAACGCTACCCTTGCCTATACGGTTTGTATATACAGCACTAGACGTGCCATTGTGTCTCCCACTTTCTAAAATGTTAAATTAACCAGCACTTTAATGTATTACTTTAGTATGCCAATGAAAAGCGTACCATTAATTTTAAACAGCACGTATAAAAAGGTTTTGAGTAACATTTTCAATTGAAGGACATTAATTTTTTACACCTACCACACACACACACACACACACACACACACACACACACACACACACACACACACACACACACACACACACACACACACACACACACACACACACACACACACACACACACACACACACACACACACACACACACACACACACACACACACACACACACACACACACACACACACACACACACACACACACACACACACACACACACACACACACACACACACACACACACACACACACACACACACACACACACACACACACACACACACACACACACACACACACACACACACACACACACACACACACACACACACACACACACACACACACACACACACACACACACACACACACACACACACACACACACACACACACACACACACACACACACACACACACACACACACACACACACACACACACACACACACACACACACACACACACACACACACACACACACACACACACACACACACACACACACACACACACACACACACACACACACACACACACACACACACACACACACACACACACACACACACACACACACACACACACACACACACACACACACACACACACACACACACACACACACACACACACACACACACACACACACACACACACACACACACACACACACACACACACACACACACACACACACACACACACACACACACACACACACACACACACACACACACACACACACACACACACACACACACACACACACACACACACACACACACACACACACACACACACACACACACACACACACACACACACACACACACACACACACACACACACACACACACACACACACACACACACACACACACACACACACACACACACACACACACACACACACACACACACACGAGCGTATTTCTTAAATTGCCTTGTTGATTCAGAGGCCTGAAATGTCAACATCGAATTTTTGGGTGTGATATAATATTTCCCTACTTAGTATATGTAGGTAATAGGGAAAGTAACAAGTAGGTATATTTAATTAATGGTAAAGTTTAATCCAAGAACGGTGTAAGTAACAAAATAATGCTATCTTCCTTAGGAAACAAAAGTTTTGCATAAAACAGCGTTTGTCAACGTTTAGGATCCTCTTTTGTTGAAGTATCTGTGTTAAACGTGGTCCTTTATTGATAAAGGTCGACCTTCTTCTAGAAATAGCGACGGTTCGTGAAATTAATGTACATCAGTTTACCTAAAATGCTGCAGGTAAGTACGAATACTGAATTGAATAATCAATTGGTTTGTTAACACTGCTAGAAGAAAAAGTGATTTGCAAGTTGTAGGTTTAGGTAAAAAGTATTTATTTATTTATCTGTGATTAGATATCGCCGCATGCATCATCACCCAGTGAGAAGGAAAGGACCTTACAGCTTTAGGACTGCAGATAGACTGAGCCTCTTCAAATTTGCTACGAGTTCCGCAAATAAAAAGAAAGAAAACAATAACCGTGTCATGTTTATATTTCGTAAAAACCGCTACATTACTTAAAAATAAAATACCTAAATGGGAAACTGATGCAACGGTTAAGCACTCAATCCTAACCCTTTTAAGTTATTAAAAAAAGATACCAAAGAAGTTTGTGGCTTTCTTGTGTTACAGACCTTACAAAACAGTATGAAATTTCATACTACCTTTAATGGTTGTTATAAAACATAATGGAGTAGTGTTATGTGTGATTAAATTATTGGATTCTTGTAAATAAACATTACATGAACCCAGGCGACCACCGATTTATTCCCGTTTCGTCGATTCACCGAACCTTCCTTCACACTTTACACAGACTTGGGACTCTCAAAGTAAAAGATTGCAAATGTACGGTTTGTTTGAAATTCACAAGCTGTTACGATGGTGCGTTTAAAAGTTTTATCAACAGTTTTGTCTCATTATAGTAAATGACAAATATGCATAAATTCAACCTGTAGATACAAATTGTGTCAAATTTGAGATGGTACAATTTTAATATGTAAAGTAATCGTACAAGAGTTTGACCTACTGTAGCACGACCATCTAAAAAATCTTGAAGGTTCTGTTTTATTCTTTGATCCAAATCTCGATATTTCTTTTGTCGTTGCGGCATTGCCATACGCTGGTTAATTTGCTGTGCAAGTATTTTATAATATGCTGCCTCTTCCCGCAGAATAGCTAATAATTCGTAAAAATTAGAATGGTTCTTTCCAATTTTTCTGTTTAAGCGATCATGCCATCCTTCCACAGTATTGGTAGTTCTATGTCGTTCATTAGGTTTTCGAGCCACTGACTTACAAAATAATGGTTAAATTCGACTGTGTTGTTTCCATTACTCGTATATAGAAATCCAGTACGCAAGGGCAGCACACATTTTATATGGTCTCGAATTTCCTTTTCCTGTTTGTATAATTGACTAAGCCCCAGTTCCTGAGTTTTTCTCCAGATGGCTTGGTTAAAGTGGAAGTTACAGCCTTTGATTTCCACATTTAATGGCGTTGATTGCCGCTATGGAACTTTTGAATAATCGGGTAACAAAACATACACAACTGGAACTACGTTTGTGCTTGTGGATAGTATATATGTATGTACCTAGTTGATCAAATAGCGGACAACAAGATTTAAAAGTTCCACCTCCAAAGAAACATGTGTCTGAGTTTAACCAGTGCCATTATCCAAAAGAACGAAATCACTAACATTTTCCGGAATAATAATATTGTAACAAATTTAAATGTAACAAATTTAACAAATCTTTTTATTTTCTCAAGCTTCAAGTACAGCCACACTACTAGTTTCTGTATCTTAATCTTTCCAAACTCTCACACCATACTAGTTTCTGTCTCTTAATCTTTCCAAACTCTCACACCATACTAGTTTCTGTCTCTTCATCTTCAACAACTCAAACTGTCTCTATGGCAACCTCCTTGAAAATCAAAGAGTCTTAATGACATGGAGAAGCCATGTCACACTGCTCCCTCCTCAGAGCTGGTCGTCCCGACCAGCACTATCACTGCGGCATCTCCCTTGCGCCCCGGTGGATTAACCCATCGGACCTCTTCTCCTGGTGGTCCACGAGGGCCTGGTGGTCCTGGTATACCTTGAGGTCCTGGGTTTCCATCTCTTCCAGGCATACCTTTAGTTCCAGGTTCACCATCTTTTCCCGACAATCCTGGAGGTCCAGTCATGCCTTTGTCTCCTGGAGGTCCCTGAGGTCCAGGTAACCCTTGTAGACCAATGAGACCACGGTGTCCTTTTGCACCCTTTGAACCTTCTTCTCCTCTATCACCCTTACCTCCCTCTGGCCCTGGAGGTCCTGGCTTTCCTCTAGCTCCCTGTGGCCCTTCTACACCCTGTGGTCCAGTTTCTCCTCGAAGACCCCGTTCTCCTGCTGGTCCTGGAGGTCCATTTGGACCAGGTGGCCCTGGAAGACCATGTTGTCCTTGAGAGCCTGAGTCACCCTTAGGTCCTTCAGGTCCTGGTGCACCAGCTTGTCCTGGAGGTCCTGGATTGCCCTGTTCACCTTTCATTCCTGGGAATCCACGTTCACCCTTCATTCCAGGCAAGCCTACCAGACCCTGAGGGCCAGGGAATCCTTGTAAACCTTGAGGGCCAGTAGGACCTCGCTCTCCAGGGGGCACGATCCTAGGTATCGCTGTTGGATAGTGTCCCTTGGTCCAGGTAGGACGATGTATGCCATCCTGCTTCGAAATTCTGCAACAGTACCGCCGGTCTTGACGGTCCCTCGTCCAGTTGCCCTTCTTCCTGGTGTGTTGACGGGCCATCCTGCGCACTTTGAAACGGCTCACTGGGTACCATGTCCGCCGACCTCCCTGGCGCACCTTCGCAGCCACCTTGCTTCCGATGGGTCCGGCAACAAACCCCACCACATCCGCGCGAGTCGCGTCCACCGCTGCACTCGTGTTCACTCGTGCTCGGCACGGCCTCTCCTGTATCCTGCCGTCCACGATGATGTCCACCATTCTTCCGTTCACGGCACTATGCGTCAGGTGATTGGATGGCCCCGACGGTCCCCCCATGTCACACGCCAAGTCGGTTCTCGCGTGTTGCTCGTTTGCTTGTGCGCTTCCCTGCTGATCGTCCGAAACGGGCGCAACTGTCGCCTCGGCCACTAGGTGCTCCCTCCCCGGCTCCGCGCTATTCCGTCTGCCCCTGGCATCCAGTACTTTGACGCTCTCGTCAACTCTTACTACCAGGGCGCCAAGACGTTCCCCGTCGTCCTCCACGACGTCCACGTGCTGGCAGAGGTCTTCCACCTTTTCGCCGAGTTGTTCCACGTCTTCCGTCACGCCAATCCGTTCGCCGAGTTGTTCTACGTCTTCCGTCACGCCAATCCGTTCGCCGAGTTGTTCCACGTCTTCCGTCACGCCAATCCGTTCGCCGAGTTGTTCCACGTTTTCCCTCATATCATCCGAAACAGGCGCAACTGTCGCCTCGGCCACTAGGTGCTCCCTCCCCGGCTCCGCGCTATTCCGTCTGCCCCTGGCATCCAGTACTTTGACGCTCTCGTCAACTCTTACTACCAGGGCGCCAAGACGTTCCCCGTCGTCCTCCACGACGTCCACGTGCTGGCAGAGGTCTTCCACCTTTTCGCCGAGTTCTTCCACGCCTTCCGTCACGCCAGCCAGTTGCCCGTCAATTTTCGCCGATAGCTCCGTCTTCATCTCTTTCAGCTCGGCAGCGAGGTTGTCGTTTCTCGTTTCCATTTTGGCAAATAATTCTTTCATCATTGCCATCATCCTGGTTTCCGAATATCCCACTTCCTGACACCAAATGTAACAAATTTAAATGTAACAAATTTAACAAATCTTTTTATTTTCTCAAGCTTCAAGTACAGCCACACTACTAGTTTCTGTATCTTAATCTTTCCAAACTCTCACACCATACTAGTTTCTGTCTCTTAATCTTCAACAACTCAAACTGTCTCTATGGCAACCTCCTTGAAAATCAAAGAGTCTTAATGACATGGAGAAGCCATGTCACACTATCATCTTGGCGACAAGTTGGGAGGTTATGTATTCCCAAAGCACTATGTCCTGCGTTGTATAATATATTTGCAGTATCGGCGTGAACTCTTCTATAGCTCTGTTTCTGACTTTAGTAACACACATTTGGCAGTGTTGGGTTCACACGTATGGTCACTGTTTATTGGTCGGTTGTAATATTTGCAGGGCATTTACCTACGCGTATAGCAGGTCCATCTTTTGCTTTGGTTCTGGTAAACTGTGTTAAGCGTTAGCATACAAAATTGTCGGTTTCTCACGTTTCGATTCCACAATTTCAAACCCCATTTTTTAAGCTGTACTGAACACTGACTTTACCCTTGTTAACTCGCTGAACGCCGACAATGAACTACAGTAGAGGGTAGTGTTGGTGGTTCACAAAACGGGAAGGGTGATAGCCAATTAGCCTTGAGTCGAGTCGAGTCGAGTCGACGAAACGGGAACCTACGTAAACATGACATGTTGGATAGTTTCAGAGGTAGGATATTATAATGAGCGATAGCATCACAAGAAATGGTTTGTACCGAACTTTCTTTACCGGTTTCACTTGGCAGGCAGATAGACGTGTGTTTTTGTTCCTAAGGTGAAAGTAATATCAAGATCATTTACTTGACATGTAAACACCACGTGGCACTCAAAATATGCTGGTGCCATAATGCACTTAATCAATTTCGCATGGTTGTACAATGAAAATACATTACACCTAATCGATGGTGCTGATTTTCAAAAAAAGCAGTTCGATGTATGTATGTACTCACATGACTTTCCCTACTCACTGTTGCACAGTCTGTTCTTAAAACACTTCTTTTTCTGTGTGTTAATCTAGATAAACGTTTATAGATATATTTTGGTTACACACATTTGTTATAGATACAAGAGTAATATCACAATATATTAAAAGCAATAAATTGCTTATTTAAAAGGTATACAAAACTACAGGGTATTTACGAATATATACATTACCTTTTTCGTCTATCTGTTATAGTTTAGCAATGATAAAAAACTGGTTGCCAATGGAGAGTATCTAGACAGCTATACATTACAACATGGAGTATGTTTCCATTTGTAAACAAGGAGTGGGTTGGTTCAAGAGGTCAGTCCGTTGGGTTGTCTGGACTCCCTCCCACGGGGGCACATTCCTCCAGTCAAGGAGACGGTGTAAATACTTGCCTTCTATGTAAGTAGAGCGAGAGGATGGGTACATCGGCGATCTCAGGTTCGTCTCCTCCCGCCTCCAGGAGCAGCACCTTCCACTCGGGCACCTCACTCAGTCTGTTGGCCAGCACCGCCCCCGCCGAGCCGCCCCCGACTATCACAAAGTCATACTCTCGCAGTAGTGTCTTGGCATCGATAGGGCGGTTCTCTGGGTCGAACAGGTCGTAGTGGAAGTAGGCGAGGGAGCTGAGGATAACGGGCAGGAACCAGAGAACTGAACCCACACCCACCAGCCCCGTGGCCACCTTGATGGCGCCTACTATGATACTGCCTACCACCGCCATCACAGCATGCTGAAACTGAAGTAAACAACATTAACTCCTAAACGAAACAAATTCCAAATATTACGGGAAAATCCCTGTCAAATTGAGATATGGAAAATATTTGCAAGGGGCTAATCTCAGAATTGTAAAGCAACTATTGTGTTTTTACTTGTTCTAACACGCCTTTGGTACATCTATGTTAAATTGGCGTAGGTAATATGTTACTGTTACTACTATAGATGTACTTTGAAACACTAATGTATTACATAACCTAAATAATCACTTCGTTATATCAATTTAATGATATAAATAAATGGACAACTGTTCTCAAATTCACGAGGGACAAACTTTCTCGATAATGTATTTGTTTAACAAGGAATGAACACGTCATTCGCAGCATTTAGTTACTTGAGAAATACCAGATTGATACAAGATGCTTTGATGTTGTTTTTCACAACTGACGAAAGTACCCCTGCGGATTTCTGAGAAGAAACAAGAGACATACTCAGTGAACCTATTAAAGGTACTGTCGTAAATAGAGCATGTTACAATTTGACGTAGAGCACGGAGTAAATATTAATATACTTGCATTATCTGAAGTTGAACTTGATACCTACACGTATGACTGTTATTAGTTGAACACCTATATACCCTGGCAAACTTCTATATTTTTAACTACGTTTGCTACAAATAGGGTACCAATTTCCATGCTGAAACTCAACAAAATATTGGGAAATATTGTATTAGACCCAAAAATTCTCTGTCGAAGTTTCACCGGAAATATGTTTTAAGGGCCCCTGAATAAAAAAGCATTTTTAGAAAATGCTGTATGTGTGTGTGTGCCTGTAAATAATACAAATAAAAAACGAAAAGTCGGTTAAAAACCAAACTTGGTATTTAAGTTTAATATCTTTTAAGGATGCGACAAAGATTTTGAAGAAAATTCATCAACCATAAACTACCGTTTACAAGGAACATTTGTCGAAAATTTTTATTTTTACGAAAATGACTTAAGATTTTGATTAAATGCTATATAGATTCCTTCTAATAGGTGCTTTATTGAAGCATTACAGACAAAAAAGTATAATGGCATTATGTTCTTATATCAGCCAATATCAAAAAAATAAATGGTTTTTGATCAAACGTTATGTGTAATTCCACAAGAATGTACAAAGATAACAGTTTGTTACTTGCAAGATGCGTAGAGTAACTTATTTCTGACATAGCTTCGGTAGTAATTATGGGACATCACACAGGGTTTTGAAATAATGAATCACTTAAAAGGTGTGAAGGAATACTCCAAGCTACTCTCTCACACGCGCAGTAAGTCGACAATATTGCGTTGAGGTTGGTCAGGGAATTGAGCTGGTTCGCTTCAATGTTTTGGGAGCTAACGCTTGTGATTGGCCTACACTCGCACAGTAAACACAGGACAAGACAGGGTATTTGTTTGTGCTCTCAGGAAGCACCGTTACTGTGCTTGTTTATGTACTGAGCTAGGGAAAGTGACACCCACACAATCTGCAGTGTTGCGAGAAAACAAACATATCTCCGTAGGAAATGGTCAGAGACAAAAACATAAGATACAAAATGTGTTCGAAATACCGAAATCTATCCCTGGTTTAAATTAATGTAATGACTTCCCTTCCACCCGGTATTTAAGATATTCTTATGACAAATGAAATGTATATTTTGAATTTTCTGTCTATAGCCCATGTAGTCCTGTTTACTCTGGATGAGTTTTGAATAACTGTTAAACTGTAAGAGATAGACCAAATCTTAATATAAAAAATGTATATCTCGTTAAAACACACAATTTATGTCCAAATCAATTTTTTGTAGAGTGAACCATATCGCAGATATTCTTTCTTATTTGTGTGAGTTTTGGAATATTTAAACGTTTTTTAAATGGCAAAGAGAAGGGAATTCAAAGCTTTAAAAGATTTGACTACCGCTCAAGGTCTACTGTATTCCCATATTCCCCTTGTACCTACAAGGAAATAAGCAATAATACAATTTGTACAAATGTTTATCTGTATTAATGTGAAGATACAGGAATAAGACTTTGTAAGAATGGTTAGTACAAGAATAGAGAAAGTCATGTGAGTGCAGCACATCAGATTTCTTATTTTACCGTTCTCCAACGTAGTGTGATACGTGAATGAAATTAGTGAAATGAGCCCAAGGTCCATACGACTCCAAAGCAGCTTGACATTTCTCTTCTCCGTAACCGAGATTCGAACTGGGAACCTGTTGAATATGAGTGGTAGACGGTACCTAACGCCCTTGATCTGGTGACCGCTTTCTGTCCTTTCCCAGAACACGAGGGAGGAGCAGAACTCCAAATTCCATACGTAATGTGTACATTGGTGAAAGTTTGACGTAATACAAATGTGAAGAAGGAACCAGTAAATCAGACCCACTTCACCTTACACTCCTTTCTTGAACTTTATCACTTTTACTTTCTCTACTGGTAAGTAGGGGAAGTATTGTATTCCACCCAAAAATTCGATGTCGAGGTTTCACCGGAAATATTTGTCTTGAGACCCCCTGAATCCAAAAAAAGCATTTTTAGAAAAAGGTCCGTGTGTGTGTGTGTGTGTGTGTGTGTGTGTGTGTGTGTGTGTGTGTGTGTCAGTCTGTGGACAGCATAACTCAAAAAGGAAAAGTGGGTTAAAAACCAAAGTTGGTATTTAAGTTTAATGTCTTTCATGGATGTGACACGAAGATTTTGAAGAAAATAGCCTCACGCTTTACATGGAAAAGCTTTTCAAAATTGTGATTTTCTTGAAAATGACTAACGATTTTGATTAAAATATCATATGTTTGAGATATTTTGATGACAAATGAAATGTATATCTTGAATTTTCTGGCTATAGGCCCTGTAGTCGTATTTACTCCGGACGACTTTTGCATAACTGGCAAATCCTTTGAGATAGACCAAATCATACTATAAAAAATATGCAGATCTTGTTAAAATACACAATTTATGTCTCAATAAATTTTCTTGTAGGGTGAACCATTTCGGAGATATTCCTTGTTATGTGTGTGAGTTTCGGAAAACTTAGAACTTTCGTGAAATGGATCATCGTTGTTCATTTTTTTATATGTTAAGTGCGCAGAATCTCAAAGCTTTAAAACGTTTGACTATCGCACAAAGCCTGTACCGTATTCTAATATTCCCCTTGTACCTACAAGGAAATAAGCAATAAGATAATTTGTACAAATGTTTATCTCAACTAACATGAAGAAGATATAGGAATAAGAGTTTGTAAGAATGGTTAGTACAAGAGTAGAGAAAGTCATGTGAGTGCAACACATCACGTTCTTATAAAAGTAATTGACAATAAAGAGAACTTCACACACTATTCACAGAAAATTCAATAAATACATTTCAATTATCTTTAAAATGTATTAAATATATTTGTATTAAACTAGTCACTTTTCAAAAAAAAAAAAAAAAATGAAAAATTTTATATATATAATGTGTATGTGTGATAAAGATTTTCCGATATGTGAAGTAACTTTTATTAAATAACTATAGGACAAAAGAGAAAGTACGTAACTTGTGTTTTCCCTCCTGTTTTGGTGCGTCAGATGCACAAGTTGGAAGATTGTCGATATCGGCAGAAGTTAAGCAAGTCCGACATTCTGTCACATACTTTTGTTTGAATATCATCCGCTATTTGTAGTAGCCGGAGGTGATGCACCAAGTTACAAATAAGAGGATGCCCTGTTGTTACAAAGCAAAGCACAAGGAATGTACGAGATGTAATCTCCATAGTTCCAGTGACGTAGATATGTGGGTCACTGATCTACAAGAGTTTCACTCACATTCCTAACACTGTCTCACTCACAACTCTCAAATTATGGCACCTTATAACATTAAGCATTCTCCCATTCCATGGCTCTTCTTTCTTTACCTAATTCCCCTCTCTTTCTGTAGGACTTACAAGACAGTGTCTAGAGTCAGACGTCTGTCAGGGAACACAGGAACCTATGTACCAGACAGAGTGAACACCTGCAAGTATGAGAGTGAGGAAGTGATTATCATCCTCTTATGTAGGACTTACAAGTCAGTGTCTAGAGTCAGACGTCTGTCAGGGAACACAGGAACCTATGTACCAGACAGAGTGAACACCTGCAAGTATGAGAGTGAGGAAGTGATTACTCTCCCCTTATGTAGGACTTACAAGACAGTGTCTAGAGTCAGACGTCTGTCAGGGAACACAGGAACCTATGTACCAGACAGAGTGAACACCTGCAAGTATGAGAGTGAGGAAGTGATTACCCTCCCCTTATGTAGGACTTACAAGACAGTGTCTAGAGTCAGACGTCTGTCAGGGAACACAGGAACCTATGTACCAGACAGAGTGAACACCTGCAAGTATGAGAGTGAGGAAGTGATTACCCTCCCCTTATGTAGGACTTACAAGACAGTGTCTAGAGTCAGACGTCTGTCAGGGAACACAGGAACCTATGTACCAGACAGAGTGAACACCTGCAAGTATGAGAGTGAGGAAGTGATTACCCTCCCCTTATGTAGGATTTACAAGACAGTGTCTAGAGTCAGACGTGTATATTATGAATCTGGAGCGAACCTTGGTACAGGTAAAGAAAGGTTGCAGGGTTTGGACTGTAGGAATGGGGAGATGTCAGGAAAGTTGTGACGACATTGGAATTGTTTAACTTACTTGAAATACGAGCATGGTCAACTGCTAACCCATACATGAGATTGGAGATAGTGTCATCAACTGAAATAACTGGAAGTTACATTAAACAGTTAGCTATTACTTTACCTAAGACTGGCCGGCCAGAAGCTTGCTTTTGTTACATCTAAGATGACCTTTGAGAACATGTGACGTAGCAGTGTGTAATTATGCGGTAGATATCGATTACTGCGTCAAACCAAGCTCATAAACCTTATATTTATGTATGTAGATACATTCTTCCATTGCCTCGTGTGTTCTAACCTATAAATCCTCAATTAGAGTAAGAGTCGGATTGTCTAAATGGACTATTTCATAAATATAATACCAATTTAATTTAGAAGGATAAACTATTACACAACTCGAACAAAGCGTTGTGCTTCACATACAACAGGTCCTGAGTTCGAATCTTGATTAGGATGAATTGCCTTGATAAGGCTTTTTCTGAAGTTTTCTATTAATCTGAGAAAACAAATGTCGGGTATTTAAGTTCTATGGACCTCGGACTCATTTGAGAATCATCGCTCACCTCATGTCATCAGCTTAAAGGGCTTAAAAGAAACAAACAAAATAATAATGTATATCTCGGAAACAGCTAATGCCACAGAAAAGTGTAAAATAAGTTGTTACTTAAATAGACTTTTTTTGTACCTGGTATGGTTTACGAGTCACACAATATCTCTTCAGAATGAAAGGTTTGATTATTCATGAAAATATCTTGGTCTAACGATTTCCATCAAATTTTGTATTCGGATAGGGTTTTGCTTTTTAAGTTCATCTATATAGGTGTGATTCCTGAAAAAATGCGATTTTACATAAAAAACCCTTTTTTTATTCCCGCTTCTACAGTGCAATTCTTGTATATATATTCCCGGTATTTCAGAAACGGCTCTATAGATTTGGTAAAATTTTTGTATGCATGCATTTATATTCATAGTGTTTTCTCTACTCACTTTTAGGTAACACATTCACATCTCTTTCTGTACTCACTCTTCTGTAAACAATTTTCCATAAAAAAACGTGATTGTACACACGCACACAAAAAAATTATCCCCAGTTTGAAAATAAGTCATACCATGTTACGTACGTTTGAAATAGAAATGTTATTACATTCACACTGTTTTCTCCTCGCACTTTTAGGCAACACATTCACATCTCTTTCTCTACGCACTCTTCTACAAATAATTCATACAATTTTCTGTATGTTTGAAATAGAGATGCTGCATATTACAGTCACAGTGGTTTCTCTACTTAAGTAGTTTTAGGTAACATTCACATCTCTTTCTCTACTCACTCTCCTATAAACAGTTTTCCATAAAAACATGATTTTACACCAAAAACCATCTTTACCCTCACTTTTAAAATAAGTCATACCATATTTTGTATGCTTGAAATAGAAATGCTGTTACATTCACACTGCTTTCTCCTCTCACTTTAAGGTAATACATTCACATATCTTTCTCTACTCTTCTACAAAAAAGGCAAACAATCTTCCGTATGTCTGAAATAGAAATTCTACATATTATATTCATATTGTTTTCTCTACTCACTTTTAGATAACACATTCACATCTCTTTCTACTCACTCTTCTACAAATAAGTCATACAATGTTGTGCATGTTTGAAATATAAATGTTACGTATTACATTCACACTGTTTTCTCTACTTTTAGGCAAGGCATTCGTAACTGTTTCTCTACTCACTTTTCTAGAAATGTCATACAATTTTCTGTATATTTGAAATAGAAATGCTGCAAATTACACTCATTGTTTTCTCTACACAGTTTTAGATAACACATTCATATCTCTTTCTCTACTCACTGTTCTATAAACAATTTTCCATAAAAACGTGATTTTACACAAAAAATGTATCCTTGCTTTTAAAATAAGTCATACCATGTTCTGTATGTTTGAAATAGAAATGCTTTTACATTCACACTGTTTTCTCCTCTCACCTTTAGGTAACACATTCACATCTCTTTCTCTACTCAGTCTTCTACAAAGAAGTCATACATTTTCTGTATGTTTGAAATAGAAATGCTGCATATTACACTCAGTGTTTTCTCTACTTACTTTTAGGTAAAACATTCGCATCTCTTTCTCTACTCACTCTTCTATATATGCATTTTTTTCATGGAGAAAGTTTTTATGGTAGCAATTTGACTACACAATATATTACTTTCGAATGGTACTCTACTCGCTTTTGTTTCACGTAGCATATTCATTTATCCTCTGTTTGCCCTTCAACGTACAATTCATATACTTTTCTATAATTGAAATACAAATGCAACGTATTACATTCACACGATTTCCTCTACTAATTCTTCCTTTACGAGACACAATCAGTCTTCTTTCGCTACTCGTCGTTCAACATACAATTCATACAATTTGCCATATGTTTGAAACAGAAATACAACGTATTACATTCATACTATTTTCTCTATTCACTTTTGTTTTACGTAACAATACACGTGTTATTCCTATCGTTCACCAACTTCATACATACCAACACCTATACATATCGTAAGTTGAAGAATGAGTAAACTCCAAAGCCGGTTGACCAATCGCCATGAAACTTGACATATATAAGTGTTTTCATGTCGAAGGTTTTTATGGAATCCATTTTACCACGCAACGTATTACGTTCACATGGTTTTCTCTACTCCATTTTCTTTTACCTAACATACTACTCCCTCTTCTACAAACAGTTCATACATTTTTCCATACATTTGAAATATAAGTGCAACGTATAACATTCACACGGTTTTTCTACTCATTTTTCTTTAGTAAAACACAATCACATTTCTTTCACTACTCCCGCTTCGACGAACAATTACGAACAATTTATACAATTTTCTATGTGATTGAAACAGAAATGCGCAGTACATTCACATGGCTTTATCAAGCACCTTTTCTTCCTTTAGTCTTTATTCCTCAACAGTGCTTTTGCTTTGTGTCACTCCAGTGTTTTAATAAAAAATAAAGAAATAGCTAAAAAAGTAAAGTAATCACAATTAGTGTCAGGAGTGCGCCGAAAAGCACGCCGGAATGCGGCAGAGGAAACAAATATGAAAGCCAAATTGGAAAAATGGAAACTACGGAATAGAAAATATGGGAACAAAAATTGACAAAATGGAAACAAAAGTGGAACTCAAATTGAAAATGGAAACTCCGAAACGGAAGAGATGAAGGCGGGAATATCCAGTATGAAGATAGATGTGTCGGAGAATACTAACGAGCGACTGGCCGGGGTTAAGGAACCCATGGAAGAACTCGACGGAAATATGAAAGACCTTGGCCAACGTGTTAACGCCCTGGAATCAATCGCAGCACCAAAGAACTGAAGTTCATAGTGGAACAAATGCTCGACGAAAACCTTAAACTAGGTGGATATCTCTGGGGGAAGCCTGCGCTCAGCAGTACACGTTTTTCAGCTGAGATGATGGTGTTTATGAAATATTTGTATGTATTTCTATTTTTCTTGTATGTCGGAAGTGACTCCACAATTGCGACAAAAATGATTATTTAGTTAACGTTTTGCCTTTCAAGTTTATCTAAGTATCTTCTCCCCCCGCCCCCCCGCCCAAAAAGGTTAAAAAAAAAAAAAAGGCGAAAAACTTCGAAGCTCGATCGCCCACGTACTGCTAATTTTCATAACATTGTTGGATGATTTATATACGAATTGTCATCTGACTATTGTTTTGTTTAGTTAACTGTATCACATGAAAACAATTATTACACATTATAAGTGTGTTTGTTGTTTTAATAAGAGAGGTTATTTAGTTAGGTTATAACAAGAGAAATACGTGTAACTCGCTGCAATAATATACTTTATATTATTTAACATTTTCTGTTCCGGTATAATATTTACATTCATATTATACATATATATGAAATAGTCCACGTAGATAGTTCAGAGAGTCATTCCACTCGAGAATTGATAGGTTAGGTGAGACGTCTTAAAGTGTACTGTTCTAAATACACACGCCCGTGAAATAATGTAGTAAATACCTGCCGCAAGGAGGTTATAAAAAGCAAGCAATATTTAATATCATTTGTTGCGTCTCGACAGCCGCACTAACCTGATTAACTGTGAACGAAGTAAAAGGATTTGTAGACCTTGACAGATTTTCACAAGGTGTCTGTAGTAAAAACTTGACCTGAGGCGATGGGGCGGTAACGGCATCTAACGGAATTGCAATTTGTGTAGATATAATTTACAGTTGACGAACATTTGTCTACCAATCACCAATTCGGTTGATCAAATCACACTGTCCCCCAAAAACCTATCGCGTCCATGTACTTAATGTTTATGCTTATTGTTGCATTGGCATAGTCCACTATGTCTTGTATCATTATAGTGGGGTCCTGGACTTGAGGAACAGTGATCACATTGACATAGTCCACTATGTCTTGTATCATTATAGTGGGGTCCTGGACTTCAGGAACAGTAGTCACATTGACATAGTCCACTATGTCTTGTATCATTATAGTGGGGTCCTGGACTTGAGGAACAGTAGTCACATTGACATAGTCCACTATGTCTTGTATCATTATAGTGGGGTCCTGGACTTGAGGAACAGTAGTCACATTGACATAGTCCACTATGTCTTGTATCATTATAGTGGAGTCCTGGACTTGAGGAACAGTAGTCACATTGACATAGTCCACTATGTCTTGTATCATTATAGTGGGGTCCTGAACTTGAGGAACAGTAGTCACATTGACATAGTCCACTATGTCTTGTATCATTATAGTGGGGTCCTGGACTTGAGGAACAGTAGTCACATTGACATAGTCCACTATGTCTTGTATCATTATAGTGGGGTCCTGGACTTGAGGAACAGTAGTCACATTGACATAGTCCACTATGTCTTGTATCATTATAGTGGGGTCCTGGACTTGAGGAACAGTAGTCACATTGACATAGTCCACTATGTCTTGTATCATTATAGTGGGGTCCTGGACTTGAGGAACAATAGTCACATTGACACAGTCCACTATGTCTTGTATCATTATAGTGGGGTCCTGGACTTGAGGAACAGTGATCACATTGACATAGTCCACTATGTCTTGTATCATTATAGTGGGGTCCTGGACTTGAGGAACAGTGATCACATTGACATAGTCCACTATGTCTTGTATCATTATAGTGGGGTCCTGGACTTGAGGAACAGTGATCACATTGACATAGTCCACTATGTCTTGTATCATTATAGTGGAGTCCTGGACTTGAGGAACAGTAGTCACATTGACATAGTCCACTATGTCTTGTATCATTATAGTGGGGTCCTGGACTTGAGGAACAATAGTCACATTGACACAGTCCACTATGTCTTGTATCATTATAGTGGGGTCCTGGACTTGAGGAACAGTAGTCACATTGACACAGTCCACTATGTCTTGTATCATTATAGTAGAACCCTGGACTTGAGGAACAGTAGTCACATTGACATAGTCCACTATGTCTTGTATCATTATAGTGGGGTCCTGGACTTGAGGAACAGTAGTCACATTGACATAGTCCACTATGTCTTGTATCATTATAGTGGGGTCCTGGACTTGAGGATCAGTAGTCACATTGACATAGTCCACTATGTCTTGTATCATTATAGTGGGACCCTGGACTTGAGGAACAGTGATCACATTGACATAGTCCACTATGTCTTGTATCATATATAGTGGGACCCTGGACTTGAGGAACAGTAGTCACATTGACATAGTCCACTATGTCTTGTATCATTATAGTGGGACCCTGGACTCGAGGAACAGTGATCACATTGACATAGTCCACTATGTCTTGTATCATATATAGTGGGACCCTGGACTTGAGGAACAGTAGTCACATTGACATAGTCCACTATGTTTTGTATCATAGTGGGGTCCTGGACTTGAGGAACAGTGATCACATTGACATAGTCCACTATGTCTTGTATCATTATAGTGGGGTCCTGGACTTGAGGAACAGTGATCACATTGACAGAGTCCACTATGTCTTGTATCATTATAGTGGGATCCTGGACTTGAGGAACAGTAGTCACATTGACATAGTCCACTATGTCTTGTATCATTATAGTGGAGTCCTGGACTTGAGGAACAGTAGTCACATTGACACAGTCCACTATGTCTTGTATCATTATAGTGGGACCCTGGACTTGAGCAACAGTAGTCACATTGACACAGTCCACTATGTCTTGTATCATTATAGTGGGACCCTGGACTTGAGCAACAGTAGTCACATTGACACAGTCCACTATGTCTTGTATCATTATAGTGGGATCCTGGACTTGAGGAACAGTAGTCACATTGACATAGTCCACTATGTCTTGTATCATTATAGTGGGGTCCTGGACTTGAGGAACAGTAGTCACATTGACACAGTCCACTATGTCTTGTATCATTATAGTGGGGTCCTGGACTTGAGGAACAGTGATCACATTGACATAGTCCACTATGTCTTGTATCATTATAGTGGGGTCCTGGACTTGAGGAACAGTAGTCACATTGACACAGTCCACTATGTCTTGTATCATTATAGTGGGGTCCTGGACTTGAGGAACAGTAGTCACATTGACATAGTCCACTATGTCTTGTATCATTATAGTGGGACCCTGGACTTGAGGAACAGTAGTCACATTCACATAGTCCACTATGTCTTGTATCATTATAGTGGGGTCCTGGACTTGAGGAACAGTAGTCACATTGACACAGTCCACTATGTCTTGTATCATTATAGTGGGGTCCTGGACTTGAGGAACAGTAGTCACATTGACACAGTCCACTATGTCTTGTATCATTATAGTGGGGTCCTGGACTTGAGGAACAGTAGTCACATTGACATAGTCCACTACGTCTTGTATCATTATAGTGGGGTCCTGGACTTGAGGAACAGTAGTCACATTGACACAGTCCACTATGTCTTGTATCATTATAGTGGGGTCCTGCACTTGAGGAACAGTAGTCACATTGACGCAGTCCACTATGTCTTGTATCATTATAGTGGGGTCCTGGGCTTGAGGAACAGTAGTCACATTGACATAGTCCACTATGTCTTGTATCATTATAGTGGGGTCCTGGACTTGAGGAACAGTAGTCACATTGACACAGTCCACTATGTCTTGTATCATTATAGTGGGGTCCTGGACTTGAGGAACAGTAGTCACATTGACACAGTCCACTATGTCTTGTATCATTATAGTGGGGTCCTGGACTTGAGGAACAGTGATCACATGGACTTAGTCCACTATGTCTAGTATCATTATAGTGGGGTCCTGGACTTGAGGAACAGTGATCACATTGACATAGTCCACTATGTCTTGTATCATTATAGTGGGGTCCTGGACTTGAGGAACAGTGATCACATTGTCATAGTCCACTATGTCTTGTATCATTATAGTGGGGTCCTGGACTTGAGGAACAGTGATCACATTGACATAGTCCACTATGTCTTGTATCATTATAGTGGGACCCTGGACTTGAGGAACAGTAGTCACATTGACATAGTCCACTATGTCTTGTATCATTATAGTGGGGTCCTGGACTTGAGGAACAGTAGTCACATTGACACAGTCCACTATGTCTTGTATCATTATAGTGGGGTCCTGGATCCGAGGAACAGTAGTCACATTGACACAGTCCACTATGTCTTGTATCATTATAGTGGGACCCTGGACTTGAGGAACAGTAGTCACATTGACATAGTCCACTATGTCTTGTATCATTATAGTGGGACCCTGGACTTGAGGAACAGTAGTCACATTGACATAGTCCACTATGTCTTGTATCATTATTGTGGGGTCCTGGACTTGAGGAACAGTAGTCACATTGACACAGTCCACTATGTCTTGTATCATTATAGTGGGACCCTGGACTTGAGGAACAGTAGTCACATTGACATAGTCCACTATGTCTTGTATCATTATAGTGGGACCCTGGACTTGAGGAACAGTAGTCACATTGACATAGTCCACTATGTCTTGTATCATTATAGTGGGGTCCTGGACTTGAGGAACAGTAGTCACATTGACACAGTCCACTATGTCTTGTATCATTATAGTGGGGTCCTGGACTTGAGGAACAGTAGTCACATTGACATAGTCCACTATGTCTTGTATCATTATAGTGGGGTCCTGGACTTGAGGAACAGTAGTCACATTGACATAGTCCACTATGTCTTGTATCATTATAGTGGGGTCCTGGGCTTGAGGAACAGTAGTCACATTGACATAGTCCACTATGTCTTGTATCATTATAGTGGGGTCCTGGACTTGAGGAACAGTAGTCACATTGACACAGTCCACTATGTCTTGTATCATTATAGTGGGGTCCTGGACTTGAGGAACAGTAGTCACATTGACATAGTCCACTATGTCTTGTATCATTATAGTGGGGTCCTGGACTTGAGGAACAGTAGTCACATTGACACAGTCCACTATGTCTTGTATCATTATAGTGGGGTCCTGGACTTGAGGAACAGTAGTCACATTGACACAGTCCACTATGTCTTGTATCATTATAGTGGGGTCCTGGACTTGAGGAACAGTAGTCACATTGACATAGTCCACTATGTCTTGTATCATTATAGTGGGGTCCTGGACTTGAGGAACAGTAGTCACATTGACACAGTCCACTATGTCTTGTATCATTATAGTGGGGTCCTGGACTTGAGGAACAGTGATCACATTGACATAGTCCACTATGTCTTGTATCATTATAGTGGGGTCCTGGACTTGAGGAACAGTAGTCACATTGGCATAGTCCACTATGTCTTGTATCATTATAGTGGGGTCCTGGGCTTGAGGAACAGTGGTCACATTGGCATAGTCCACTATGTCTTGTATCATTATAGTGGGGTCCTGGGCTTGAGGAACAGTGATCACATTGACATAGTCCACTATGTCTTGTATCATTATAGTGGGACCCTGGGCTTGAGGAACAGTAGTCACATTGACATAGTCCACTATGTCTTGTATCATTATAGTGGGACCCTGGGCTTGAGGAACAGTAGTCACATTGGCATAGTCCACTATGTCTTGTATCATTATAGTGGGGTCCTGGGCTTGAGGAACAGTAGTCACATTGACATAGTCCACTATGTCTTGTATCATTATAGTGGGGTCCTGGACTTGAGGAACAGTAGTCACATTGACATAGTCCACTATGTCTTGTATCATTATAGTGGGGTCCTGGACTTGAGGAACAGTAGTCACATTGACACAGTCCACTATGTCTTGTATCATTATAGTGGGGTCCTGGACTTGAGGAACAGTAGTCACATTGACATAGTCCACTATGTCTTGTATCATTATAGTGGGGTCCTGGACTTGAGGAACAGTAGTCACATTGACGCAGTCCACTATGTCTTGTATCATTATAGTGGGGTCCTGGACTTGAGGAACAGTGGTCACATTGACATAGTCCACTATGTCTTGTATCATTATAGTGGGGTCCTGGACTTGAGGAACAGTGATCACATTGACACAGTCCACTATGTCTTGTATCATTATAGTGGGGTCCTGGACTTGAGGAACAGTAGTCACATTGACACAGTCCACTATGTCTTGTATCATTATAGTGGGACCCTGGACTTGAGGAACAGTGATCACATTGACATAGTCCACTATGTCTTGTATCATTATAGTGGGGTCCTGGACTTGAGGAACAGTGATCACATTGACATAGTCCACTATGTCTTGTATCATTATAGTGAGGTCCTGGACTTGAGGAACAGTGATCACATTGATATAGTCCACTATGTCTTGTATCATTATAGTGGGGTCCTGGACTTGAGGAACAGTGATCACATTGACATAGTCCACTATGTCTTGTATCATTATAGTGGGGTCCTGGACTTGAGGAACAGTAGTCACATTGACATAGTCCACTATGTCTTGTATCATTATAGTGGGGTCCTGGACTTGAGGAACAGTAGTCACATTGACACAGTCCACTATGTCTTGTATCATTATAGTGGGGTCCTGGACTTGAGGAACAGTAGTCACATTGACACAGTCCACTATGTCTTGTATCATTATAGTGGGGTCCTGGACTTGAGGAACAGTAGTCACATTGACACAGTCCACTATGTCTTGTATCATTATAGTGGGACCCTGGACTTGAGGAACAGTAGTCACATTGACATAGTCCACTATGTCTTGTATCATTATAGTGGGGTCCTGGACTTGAGGAACAGTGATCACATTGACATAGTCCACTATGTCTTGTATCATTATAGTGGGGTCCTGGACTTGAGGAACAGTAGTCACATTGACACAGTCCACTATGTCTTGTATCATTATAGTGGGACCCTGGACTTGAGGAACAGTAGTCACATTGACATAGTCCACTATGTCTTGTATCATTATAGTGGGGTCCTGGACTTGAGGAACAGTAGTCGGTTATTGTTACATTTTTATGGTACCTTTAACCCCTAACATGTTATGGCCGACTTCTCCTTTGAGGTAATTGCTCATGCGCAATGACATTTGCTCGCTTACGACGTGACGTTTGGGTTGATAATAGTTTTCGCTATTACATTGACTTCACAGTCTTTGATGCTAGATAAAGAGAAATTTCCACTCTCCAGCCAGGATTCGAACCCGTTACTCCTTGTTGTGAAGCTTGCCGTTGAAACTACTATACCACAGAGAGACTCTACTGATAGTGTTATTACTCGCCTAAGTGCATGGTTTGTTAAGGTTGATTTGTATCACCAGCAATATGACCTAACCTATAAGTTGTCAAGTCAGAAGGTCGATATGGACTACTTCAGATATATATCTAGTGTGAATTTAAATATATATCGCTAGAAAATGTTAAATAATATAAAATATATTACATTGTGTTAGATTATATATAAATTATTATTTGATAGTCTTTAACAAAAACGTTAATAGTTAAAACTCTTGGGATATTTTAAAGAACACAAAATAAATAAGACACTGTGCATAAACACTACTGAAAAACTCTAAATAATACAGGAAGAAAAGCAAGTAGAGGAAACCATGTGAATGTAATACTATGCACTTGAAATTTCGATCAAACATAAAATTGTATAAACAAGCACATGTGAATGTGTCACGTAAAAGAAAAGTGAGTATAGAAAGCAGCGTGAGTATATGTTGCATAGTAAAATGGATAGCATAGAAAAGTGGCTGAAGGAATAAATGTATGAAGGTAACTTGTAGGTGATCTTACCTTACAGTCAGTCCAAAGACACACACACAAGTCACATGGTATGTGTTTGTTGCTCCACCGCACCGCACACTTGGATATGGAGTACTGACTTAGTGTGACCAGCCTGCCTGCCTGTAGTGTAGTGAAAGTTCCGTCCCCCCTACAGCATCATGAAGCAATACCTTGTTCTTCACTTTCTTCACATTTCCCTCAACACCTGTCCGTCCACTCTTATCGGACCCATTCCCTTACTTACCTTGCGAAACATTTCATTTCCTTCATTACATGACCTTGAAATTTCAATCACTTAACATACTTGTGTGTTTTAACGATTTGGTCTATCTCGTATGACTTACCAGTTTACCTCAAAACATATTTCCGATGAAATCTGTATTGAATTTTCGTGTAGAATATGCTACTAGTGGCAGTTCTGGAATTTACAAAGCAAATATGTGCCTTTGAGAGTGTGAAGTCTAATGCTTTATTCAGTAAGGGTGATAAAATGTACCGATTTTGAATATTGGCTAAGAAAAGACAGAGAGCCCACCTCTGTGGTTAGGAGGTAGCGTACCCAGTTGAAATCTCAGTTACTGAGATAAGGTTTCCTTTCTTACCGTAGTATTTCCCTATCCTGAGAGGATAAGAGTTTTAAGGCCCCCTGAATACAAAAAGCATTTTTAGAAAAAAGTCCGTGTGTGTGTGTGTGTGTGTGTGTGTGTGTGTGTGTGTGTGTGTGTGTGTGTGTGTGTGTGTGTGTGTGTTTGTGTTTTTCTGAGTGTGAACCGCATAACTCAAAAACAAAAATTCGGTTAAAAACCAAAGTTGGTAACATCATTCAAGAATGCGACACGAAGATTTTGAAGAACATTTCTCCACGCTACATGATAAAAATTTTCGAAAATTTTCAGTTTCTTGAAAATGGTTCTAACGATTTTGATTAAAATACCATATGCTTAAGTATTTGTATGACAAATGAAACGTTTATTTTGAATGTTCTGGCTATAGCCCATGTAGTCCTGTTTACTTTTGTTGAATTTTGTATAACTGGTAAACCGTAAGAGATAGACCAAATCTTACTGTACAAAAAATCTTGCCAAAACACAATTTATGTGCAAACATATATTTATATTTTTTTGTAGACTGAACCATTTCGGAGGTATTCTTTGTTATTTGAGTGAATTTTGGAATACATAAAGCTTTCCTCAAATGGAATGAATAGGTTTTTGTAATAAAGTACAACAAAAATGTTGCTGAGAAAATAGAGATTCAGATACTAATAGGTATTAATTAGATTTAGCATTCTGCAAAATTAAACCACTAAAGCATTTAATTTCCTGTGATAGCATACCTACTTGATATTTTGCTTCAGTGTTAGCACTTGCTCCGTGTACACGGGGGCTGTGTTCTTCAAGAGCACATAGACAGGAGAGTTCATCTTTCCCTTATATCTTACGTCAGTCTAGGAACACAAAAACTTGTAAGTGAAATGTCAATTGTTGGCACACTTACAAAACATCATTAGTTGTTGCGCTATATTTGGTAGTGTGTAAAAACTTGATAACTGCAGAAAAACTTGTTTGATGGACGGATTGTTATCTGTTGAAAGAAGAAGAAGAGAACTGCCAAGTCTAGATGTACCCCAACAAATAATATATCCATAAGAGTAAACATGTAAGTATGAAAACCCCATTTTTTTTAAATTAACTTCTTCCAACATTGTGTCATATCGGACGAATGAATGAAATGAAATGGGTGAAATGATGCTCAAATGAGCCCGAGGTCCATGGAGCTTTAAGTTATCCGACATTCGTCTTCTTAGGATAGGGAAAACCTTGGAAAAAAACCTTACCCGGATAACTTACCCTGAGCGAGATTCGAACTCGCGACCTCTTGAACGTGAGGCAGACACGCTAACCATCACGCTACCGAGGCGGGCATGATAAACCCAGATGACATCTTCAATAAAGTAAGATTGCCACAAATTGGCACTAATAAGAATATCCACCATACTAAATTAATCACATAAACTCCTGTCACGTAAAGAAATTATATAGATTTGTTGTGGCCGAGTGTATGTGACTGAACTAATGGACTCATCACGGTGATTGGAGGATGGTTTACATTCACAATGTCCCGATAGACAGAACATGTGTTGATGTTTGTATGGTTTATGTTGACAATTGGATCCGTCAAGCAGGGCTGCGGGCGCCTTTTAGCCTTTCCGGTATTCTGTTCCGGTATAGGACGTTCTTGTCGCAGTTTAGAATTAAAGTGCTTGCTTATTGATGAAAAGTAATAAAACGTATATTTACTATTATAATTTGTGCAAATGTGTAAGATGCGGTATTGTTGTGAGGAAGTTGCATGATTTGTCATGAACCCCAATGATGTACACACGTGCCTTCTACAACAATCATCTTAACCTAAAATTGTTATACGTATATTTCCCTGCGTTTTAGAATTTCCGGTAGTTAATGGTGCGGCTGCGGCTGCGGCTGCGAGACGTTTTTGTTGCACCTTAGCGTCAATAGTACATTAAAAGTGCGCGCTTATTTCAAGGTGTAATTAACAATTGTGTAAGGTGCGTATTGAAGTGAGTATGTTACATGATTTGTGATCAGCTCCAATAGTGTATACGTGCCTTTTATAACCTACAAATGTAATATATTAGTATTTATTGAAGTAGGTACACTTTTATAGTGTAATCAAACAATATACATTGTGCAAGTTGTGTTAGAGAGCCAACAACCATTGGAACATCATACAACAAATGGTAGTAACCATTATAGAAGCAAAGGAGATAGATGAACAAGTGGTTTTCCTGCATAATGCAGTAAAGCACAAGCATCTCTGGATTGTTCCATGCCGAGCGATCCTGGACCAAGTACACTGAATTTCCCCACATTAAGTAATTTGACCTAAGGAACCATTGTGTGACGTAAAAGTGAAATCTCTTATGTAAATGATGTATTGCATGAAGTCAACATCGATCATGTGAAGTTGTGTTTTTTACCACAATCCACTCACGGTGTGTGACAGTCCTAGCTTCGACTACCGTCGTTCACCTTCTCCGCCTCGGTAATGCACCCAGTGAGTGTAGCTATTGACATTTTGTGGACTTACCCATTTCCGAGATTCATGGTTATTCGTTTCAATTTGGAAATACTGTGTATTTGTCAAAGAGAAAATCATTTTTATTAAATTAGTTTCTCTACGACGTATAGTAAGTAGAGGAACATTGTATTCCATAATAAAATTATATGTCGAGATTTCACTGGAAATATGTTTTGAGGACCCCTAAATACAAACAACAGCATTTGTAGAAATAGTCCGTGTGTTGGTCAGTGCGTGTGTTTGTGAGTTTGTATGTTTGTCAGTGTGTGTTTGTTGGTCAGTGTGTGTGTTTGTGTGTGTTTGTCAGTTTGTGTGTGTTGGTCAGTGTGTGTGTTTGTGTGTGTTTGTCAGTTTGTGTGTTGGTCAGTGTGTGTGTTTGTGTGTGTTGGTCAGTGTGTGTGTTTGTGTGTGTTGGTCAGTGTGTGTGTTTGTGTGTGTTGGTCAGTGTGTGTTTGTGTGTGTTTGTCAGTGTGTGTGTTGGTCAGTGTGTGTGTTTGTGTGTGTGTGTCAGTTTGTGTGTTGGTCAGTGCGTGTGTTTGTGTGTGTTTGTCAGTTTGCGTGTGTTTGTCAGTGTGTGTGTTTGTGTGTGTTGGTCAGTGTGTGTGTTTGTGTGTGTTTGTCAGTGTGTGTGTTGGTCAGTGTGTGTGTTTGTGTGTGTGTGTCAGTTTGTGTGTTGGTCAGTGCGTGTGTTTGTGTGTGTTTGTCAGTGTGTGTGTTGGTCAGTGTGTGTGTTTGTGTGTGTTTGTCAGTGTGTGTTTGTTGGTCAGTGTGTGTGTTTGTGTGTGTTTGTCAGTGTGTGTGTTGGTCAGTGTGTGTGTTTGTCAGTTTGTGTGTTGGTCAGTGTGTGTGTTTGTGTGTGTTGGTCAGTGTGTGTGTTTGTGTGTGTTGGTCAGTGTGTGTGTTTGTGTGTGTTTGTCAGTGTGTGTGTTGGTCAGTGTGTGTGTTTGTCAGTGTGTGTGTCAGTTTGTGTGTTGGTCAGTGCGTGTGTTTGTGTGTGTTTGTCAGTTTGCGTGTGTTTGTCAGTGTGTGTGTTTGTGTGTGTTTGTCAGTTTGTGTGTGTTGGTCAGTGCGTGTGTTTGTGTGTGTTTGTCAGTTTGCGTGTGTTTGTCAGTGTGTGTGTTTGTGTGTGTTTGTCAGTTTGTGTGTTTGTGTGTGTTTGTCAGTTTGTGTGTGTTGGTCAGTGCGTGTGTTTGTGTGTGTTTGTCAGTGTGTGTGTTTGTGTGTGTTTGTCAGTTTGCGTGTGTTTGTCAGTGCGTGTGTTTGTGTGTGTTTGTCAGTTTGCGTGTGTTTGTCAGTGTGTGTGTTTGTGTGTGTTTGTCAGTTTGTGTGTGTTGGTCAGTGCGCGTGTTTGTGTGTGTGTTTGTGTGTGTTTGTCAGTTTGTGTGTGTTGGTCAGTGCGTGTGTTTGTGTGTGTTTGTCAGTGCGTGTGTTTGTGTGTGTTTGTCAGTTTGCGTGTGTTTGTCAGTGTGCGTGTGTTTGTCAGTTTGCGTGTGTTTGTCAGTTTGCGTGTGTTTGTCAGTTTGCGTGTGTTTGTCAGTTTGCGTGTGTTTGTCAGTTTGCGTGTGTTTGTCAGTGTGCGTGTGTTTGTCAGTGTGTGTTTTTGTTATTGTGTGTGTGTTAGTATGTGTGTTAGTGTGTTCGTGTTTGACAGTGTGTTTATGTATTTGTGTGTCTGTGTGACCTTTTGTCTGTGTATAACAGGTAATCTAAACCACTTGACCAATTATCTCGAAATTCGACACGCATGTGTAGAACGTTTGTGTTCTGTCCCTTATAATGTGCACTGTATTACATTCACATGGTTTTCTCTATTCACTTTTCTTTTACGTAACACATTTATAAGTCCTTTTCCACCCCCTCTTCTACAAACAATTCATACCATTGTGTATATGTTTGAAACACAAATGTAAACTATTACATTCACACTGTTTTCTGTACTTGCTCTTCTTTTATGGAACATAATCAGACTTCGTCTTCTTCAAGCTATTCATATAGTTTTGTATATGGTTAAACCAAGGGGAAGGCCAGGCAATTCACATAGTGATATTAATAAATGGAGTATAAAGGGAAATATGCTTGGCAATGAATCGTGGGAAAGTGACTGATGTTGTAGATATCGCTTTTACCTTGATCTTGGTAGTAGGTACTTGAAGAGATTGCTTTAACGAGATTCTCGTGTAAGACAAATTGATGTCTCACTTTCTCTCTGGGCTAATATAACCACATCCTTGTACAAGATTGCAAACAGCGAGCATCCACAACACTTCCACTAGCTTCCTCTGTTCCTCGTGTTAACAGACAAACATTGGTACAAATTACTTTATTACTAAATCGCACATAAATTGTGTGTTTTAGCAAGATTTAGTACAGTAAGATTGGGTCTATCTTTTACGGTTTACCATTTATACAAAAGTCATCCAGAGTAAATACGACTTCATGGGCTATAGGCGGAAAATTCAAAATAAACATTTCATTTGTCATACAAATATCTCAAACATATGGCATTTTAATACAAATCGTTAGTCATTTTCAAGAAAATCAAAATTTTCGAAAAATGTTCCATGTCAACGGTAGCTTAGGTTGGAGCAATTTTCTTCAGAATCTTTGTGTCGCATCCGCGAAAGAAATTAAACTTAAATACCAACTTTGGTTTCTGAGTTTTCGTTTTTGAGTTATGCTGTTCACACACACACACACACACACACACACACACACACACACACACACACACACACACACACACTGCCTATGGTAAAAGTTAGACCAATTGTTACTATACAACAATGTAGTTATCTTTAAAACAGACTATTAATGTTGAAAAGGTTTTTGTGGAGTGAACCATTTGTGAGATATTGCTTGTTGTATATGTGTGTTTTGGAATACTTATGTAAAATAGATGTATTTTTAAAATAAATCGCAGAAATGGCCCATGTATTTGCAAGACAGCTCGATAACCTCAACAGTAAATAATGGATTATATAAGATAGTTTGGAACTATGAAGTCAAAGGAAAGTTCCAGGGAAGCAAAATGCCAGAGAAAGAAAAAAAGGCAAATAAGATGTAGGTTTTAATTGGGACAGCGGTTGTGATTCCTTGATCACATGGTGAAGAAGATGAGAAAGTGCTACGTGCTTCTGAACACGGCGTTCTTTTTGTAATCCTTCACTCGTATGACTTTCTCTACTCATTCTTATCTACTTCATGATAAACATTTGAGCAATTGTAGGTACAAGGGGAATATAGTTCATAGTTAAATGTTTTAAGATCTAGTAACAATGTAATTATTTGGAAATTACACTCTATTTGTGCAGGATATAAAAAATTCAAACCAATAACAAAGTATATCTCGGAAATGGTTTATTCCACAGTTTAATATAAATTCTGTTTTAACTAGATAGTATAGTCATATTTTGTGTAGGTATCTCTTACAGTTTATAAGTTATACAGAATAAAGAGAATCTCAGGGAATATATTAAATACATGATATTAATGTTTACACATTCTGTGTGACGGGAAGATGGCCATGTTTATATATGTTTGTTTATTAATGTTTACACATGAATTCTGTTTGAATATTGTTTGAAGTTGTCTTTATTGTGAACAACTCTGATATAAGTGATAAACTATTACGAGATACGTACATAAAGCATTACTTTAGGAGTGTGTGTGTGGGTGTGCGTGCGTGTGTGTGTGTGTGTGTGTGTTGTAGAAGTAGGAAGGATGATATGAGGGAGGTAGACGAACTGTTAACGAGTTGAGAAGGATCAAGTTCTTGTCTTAAGGAAGTAAGGAAGCTTTACAAAGTTGTGGTCAGTGAGCACTTGAAGGGCTTTTTACATTATTATCTGTTCCCCTGCTGCTACTGCTCCTTATTTAAATGTGGATATGTATAGGTAGGGCTTCACACTGTTAATTACTGTTAATGAGCTCAGAAATACCCCCATCTTCATACAACTTCACTCAAATGTTTACGTACAGTCTGGTATTGTTAGAGTTCGTGGATGACTTGATGACTTTTGTATAACTGGTAAACCGTAAGAGATAGACAAAATCTTACTGTACAAAAAATGTAGATCTTGCTAAAATACACAATTGATGTTCACATGCATTTTTTTATCCCTTAGTCGTGCAAAGATAACGTAATATCAAAGCTTTAAAAGATTTGACTATCACTCAAAGTTTACTGTATTCCCATATTCTCCATATTATTATACTGAATAATATCGGACGTATAATTACAATTGACAAAAATCTGATGTGTTGCACTCACATGGCCTTCTCTACTCTTGTACAAACTCTTATTCCTATATCTTCTTCATGTTAATACAGATAAACATTTGTACAAATTATCTTATTGCTTATTTCCTTGTAGCTACAGGGGGAATAGGGGAATACACTAGACTTGGAGGGATAGTCAAATATTTTAAAGCTTGAAATTGCTTTCTCTTTGCACGGCTAATATTTAAAGAATAACTATCTTTCCTTTGTGGAAAGTATTAGGTATTCCAAAACTCAGAGAAATAACTAACATACAAAATAGCATTGTATTTAAAATAATTACAAGCATTATTTGCAAAATCGGTATGAAAATAAATGAATGGAATACATACATTCGCAGGGCGAAAGGTTAGGTCGCGCCATATGCTGCTAGAGCTCGCGGAGGAATACAGGCCGGCCGGCGGGCGAAGGTAAACATGCAATGTTGCGTAATGAAGTTGACCGTTCCCAGAGCGCTAACAGTTCACAAACAGTTAGCTCTCTACTTCCATGTTGATCTGTGTACGTATTATACCTATGTACCTGGATCGATTTGAAACACTAAGCAGCGCTCATAGCCTGACCGAAGCACACAAAATAGATCCATCACTTTTTCATTTTATTGCTGTTTAAAATATGTTCACAATTATAATTAATATATCCTTTGTAACATACTACATTTATAAGTTTTACTTGAGAACAGAAAAAGCCCCACTTGAGTCGTTTTTATATTGTGAACTCGAGAAACGTTTTTGACAAGGTAATGTGTGTGTGCGCTTGCGTGCCTGCGTGTGCAAGGGAAATTGAGAGGAAAGTAATGGAGATATAGTAGATGACTTGAGAAAATTTGAGATTGCACCACCAGAGCAATGAAAGGCGGGATAAAGGGATATGAAACTGCAGACACAACCACCACCTCACGGTAGCGTGATGGTTAGCGTGCCTGCCTCACGTTCAAGAGGTCGCGAATTCGTATCTCGCTTAGGGTAAGTTATCCGGGTAAGGTTTTTTTTCCCGTGGTTTTCCCTATCCTGAGAAGACGAATGGGTCGGGTAACTTAAAGCTCCATGGACCTCGGGCTCATTTGAGCATCATTTCACCCATTTCATTTCATTCATTCGTCCGATATGACACAATGTTGGAGGACGTTAATTAAAAAAAAAACGGTTAGGTTGTTGTGGTGAGACAGTGGCTGTTGCATATCGGGCAGTCGGAGTGGTAAAACAAGATAAGCCGCGCGTGAAGACGTTTAGACCTTCTGGAAACTCCTACGGGTATGTCCTGAAGCGAATGAGTGAGACTGAGGGAACGAGTGCGACAAAAAGTGCTGTTCTCCGAGTGAGTTTGTTATGACAGTGGTGGATGAACAAGAGGTGTATTTTGTCAATAGAAAGGAAGTGAAGTGACAGGGCAAGTATTTCACAGTAGCTTATCAAGTGGCGCTAAAAACTGAGTGAAGTGATGATTGGAAGGGCATTGTTATAAATATAGAATTATGGTAAACATTAGTCAGAAGTTCGGACATTGATTACTCTAGAGTTTTTGTAACCTGCTTTTTATATACAGTAGGTGCATCTATTTTATACACAAACGAAAGTTAATCTTTTAATAAGTTACGACTCGAAATTAGGTGTATGATGGCATATTTGTGTTAGAATCAAATTGGTTGTAATATGTTAGTGTTTATAATATTAATATTGATGTTTGTTTTGTTTCAGGTAAGGTTGCTGACACTGCTGTAAGTGTAAGTATGTTGGTCAAGTCCCCGCTTGAAGTTCCTGCTGCGTTATACAGTTGTACAGTCTCCCCCGTTAATGCTGTATCTATAACCCTGTACATACAGTGGTAGCGTCTGAGATTTGAATATGCCACAAATATGTGCGGGAAATGTTTAAATCCAGTGTATTGATATCAATTTAACACACTGATTGAGGTTTTATAAATCTATAATGTGCACACACTGCAGTTCGCGCCGTAGTCCATATCCAGTGACATTAACGGGAGAGACTGTACATGTTCCCTAAATTTGAATATTATTCATAAACATATACTATTAGAAAGTATAGTTTCGTTTTCTAGAAGAAAAGCATTTACAGCTTTATTATGTTGTAATATAGTTACAAAAATTAAAGTTTCACTTGAATTTACATGATGAAAAACGTTGAGAAACTTGCTACTAAATATGTTGAGTAAGACAAAGTTGAACTTTTATGAGATTTTGTTGTGACGTGCATCTAAGTAAGGTGCCGAAAACAAGAGCTGACGTTAACATCACTGCCAGTGCAGGACCGTGTGGCTAACATTCGCGGGAAGCGGGAAGCGGGGAGCGATTAACGAGAAAATCGTGCTACCGAAGTTGAAACATTTTTCAAAGTTTAATAGAACTGGAATTATTAAAGATACGATAGAATAGTGCAAAACAAAACGTATCATTATTCCTAACGTTCAGTAATTAGTTACTAGAAAATAGAAAGCAGTAATTTTTGTTTTCCTCTAGAAGTATTTGCCTGCTTAGAACTATAGGGAGAACGGTTCCAGAAATGTTCGTTAAAATCCAAGACGGACTGGTTGGTTTGGCTTGGAATGATCTGTTAGCAAAATATGAAGAAATTGGCAAAATATAAAGATACTAGTAAACCGTGAAGATATTAGGGATGATGAAATATGAAATGTTATGTAACATTGTATCAACACTGTGAAAGGTAAAACTACTTGTGATATGAAGCGCATGAGATTTTAGCAGGACCTGACACTGGGATTCAAGATGGCGGCCTACTTATATAGTACAACTCGTCTACAACGCAGTAAAATAAAAATGTGCTGTAATAACTCGCTATTTTGTGACTATGGGCTGTGTTTAACACAAAAACACTGTCTTAAACATAACCTCCTCAAGTAAACAAAAAAGAATGACATTTAATATTAAACGATAACCCATGAGCGATGAAATATATAACCTTAAATAACATTCATGCAATCTACAGTTTTACATGCCATTATGTAACTGCATTACACACTCAAATTACAAAGAAGATAGACAAAACTGCAAGCACCGTGTTACTTAAATAAAACACAACTGTTGACATTGAGTTGACTCAGAATTATTAATCATTGTTTACACTATTCTTCACACTTGCACCACGTACATAATGTTACATACGTACGCAAAACATATAGTAGATGGCTGATATACAAACGCTGCTATTTACAATAATTAGCCTCCTACTGAATTCAAAACCTTTACGGTGGAATTTTGCTTTTACTTCTACTGAAAAGTTATGATTGCTCAGTTTGCAACAACATATTACTCAGCACTTCATCACACTTCATTTTACCCTGGGAATCCACTTTTTGTATAACTGAGATGTGAATGTCAGTCTGTTATCCAGAGTGTCTCCACCAGGTTGTCAACAATAGGAAGTATATCGTGTGTATACAACACCAAGAGACGACGTCCTTTTTGTACAACTGGGATATGTCAAGTCTGTTATCCAGAGGGTCTCCACCAGGTTGTCAACAATAGGAAGTATATCGTGTGTATACAACACCAAGAGACGACGCCCTTTTTGTACAACTGGGATATGTCAAGTCTGTTATCCAGAGTGTGTCCACCAGGTTGTCAACAATAGGAAGTATATCGTGTGTATACAACACCAAGAGACGACGTCCTTTTTGTACAACTGGGATGTGTCAAGTCTGTTATCCAGAGTGTCTCCACCAGGTTGTCAACAATAGGAAGTATATCGTGTGTATACAACACCAAGAGACGACGTCCTTTTTGTACAACTGGGATATGTCAAGTCTGTTATCCAGAGGGTCTCCACCAGGTTGTCAACAATAGGAAGTATATCGTGTGTATACAACACCAAGAGACGACGTCCTTTTTGTACAACTGGGATATGTCAAGTCTGTTATCCAGAGGGTCTCCACCAGGTTGTCAACAATAGGAAGTATATCGTGTGTATACAGCACCAAGAGACGACGTCCTTTTTGTACAACTGGGATATGTCAACTCTGTTATCCAGAGTGTGTCCACCAGGTTGTCAACAATAGGAAGTATATCGTGTGTATACAACACCAAGAGACGACGTCCTTTTTGTACAACTGGGATATGTCAAGTCTGTTATCCAGAGGGTCTCCACCAGGTTGTCAACAATAGGAAGTATATCGTGTGTATACAACACCAAGAGACGGCGCCCTTTTTGTACAACTGGGATATGTCAAGTCTGTTATCCAGAGTGTGTCCACCAGGTTGTCAACAATAGGAAGTATATCGTGTGTATACAACACCAAGAGACGACGTCCTTTTTGTACAACTGGGATGTGTCAAGTCTGTTATCCAGAGGGTCTCCACCAGGTTGTCAACAATAGGAAGTATATCGTGTGTATACAACACCAAGAGACGACGTCCTTTTTGTACAACTGGGATATGTCAAGTCTGTTATCCAGAGGGTCTCCACCAGGTTGTCAACAATAGGAAGTATATCGTGTGTATACAACACCAAGAGACGACGTCCTTTTTGTACAACTGGGATATGTCAACTCTGTTATCCAGAGGGTCTCCACCAGGTTGTCAACAATAGGAAGTATATCGTGTGTATACAACACCAAGAGACGACGTCCTTTTTGTACAACTGGGATATGTCAACTCTGTTATCCAGAGGGTCTCCACCAGGTTGTCAACAATAGGAAGTATATCGTGTGTATACAGCACCAAGAGACGACGTCCTTTTTGTACAACTGGGATATGTCAAGTCTGTTATCCAGAGTGTGTCCACCAGGTTGTCAACAATAGGAAGTATATCGTGTGTATACAGCACCAAGAGACGGCGTCCTTTTTGTACAACTGGGATATGTCAAGTCTGTTATCCAGAGGGTCTCCACCAGGTTGTCAACAATAGGAAGTATATCGTGTGTATACAGCACCAAGAGACGACGTCCTTTTTGTACAACTGGGATATGTCAAGTCTGTTATCCAGAGGGTCTCCACCAGGTTGTCAACAATAGGAAGTATATCGTGTGTATACAACACCAAGAGACGACGTCCTTTTTGTACAACTGGGATATGTCAAGTCTGTTATCCAGAGTGTGTCCACCAGGTTGTCAACAATAGGAAGTATATCGTGTGTATACAGCACCAAGAGACGACGTCCTTTTTGTACAACTGGGATATGTCAAGTCTGTTATCCAGAGGGTCTCCACCAGGTTGTCAACAATAGGAAGTATATCGTGTGTATACAGCACCAAGAGACGACGTCCTTTTTGTACAACTGGGATATGTCAAGTCTGTTATCCAGAGTGTGTCCACCAGGTTGTCAACAATAGGAAGTATATCGTGTGTATACAGCACCAAGAGACGGCGTCCTTTTTGTACAACTGGGATATGTCAAGTCTGTTATCCAGAGGGTCTCCACCAGGTTGTCAACAATAGGAAGTATATCGTGTGTATACAGCACCAAGAGACGACGTCCTTTTTGTACAACTGGGATATGTCAAGTCTGTTATCCAGAGGGTCTCCACCAGGTTGTCAACAATAGGAAGTATATCGTGTGTATACAACACCAAGAGACGACGTCCTTTTTGTACAACTGGGATATGTCAAGTCTGTTATCCAGAGTGTGTCCACCAGGTTGTCAACAATAGGAAGTATATCGTGTGTATACAGCACCAAGAGACGACGTCCTTTTTGTACAACTGGGATATGTCAAGTCTGTTATCCAGAGGGTCTCCACCAGGTTGTCAACAATAGGAAGTATATCGTGTGTATACAGCACCAAGAGACGACGTCCTTTTTGTACAACTGGGATATGTCAAGTCTGTTATCCAGAGGGTCTCCACCAGGTTGTCAACAATAGGAAGTATATCGTGTGTATACAACACCAAGAGACGACGTCCTTTTTGTACAACTGGGATATGTCAACTCTGTTATCCAGAGGGTCTCCACCAGGTTGTCAACAATAGGAAGTATATCGTGTGTATACAACACCAAGAGACGGCGCCCTTTTTGTACAACTGGGATATGTCAAGTCTGTTATCCAGAGGGTCTCCACCAGGTTGTCAACAATAGGAAGTATATCGTGTGTATACAACACCAAGAGACGGCGCCCTTTTTGTACAACTGGGATATGTCAAGTCTGTTATCCAGAGGGTCTCCACCAGGTTGTCAACAATAGGAAGTATATCGTGTGTATACAGCACCAAGAGACGACGTCCTTTTTGTACAACTGGGATATGTCAAGTCTGTTATCCAGAGGGTCTCCACCAGGTTGTCAACAATAGGAAGTATATCGTGTGTATACAGCACCAAGAGACGACGTCCTTTTTGTACAACTGGGATATGTCAAGTCTGTTATCCAGAGGGTCTCCACCAGGTTGTCAACAATAGGAAGTATATCGTGTGTATACAGCACCAAGAGACGACGTCCTTTTTGTACAACTGGGATATGTCAAGTCTGTTATCCAGAGTGTGTCCACCAGGTTGTCAACAATAGGAAGTATATCGTGTGTATACAGCACCAAGAGACGACGTCCTTTTTGTACAACTGGGATATGTCAAGTCTGTTATCCAGAGTGTGTCCACCAGGTTGTCAACAATAGGAAGTATATCGTGTGTATACAACACCAAGAGACGTCGTCCTTTTTGTACAACTGGGATATGTCAAGTCTGTTATCCAGAGGGTCTCCACCAGGTTGTCAACAATAGGAAGTATATCGTGTGTATACAACACCAAGAGACGACGTCCTTTTTGTACAACTGGGATATGTCAAGTCTGTTATCCAGAGTGTGTCCACCAGGTTGTCAACAATAGGAAGTATATCGTGTGTATACAGCACCAAGAGACGACGTCCTTTTTGTACAACTGGGATATGTCAAGTCTGTTATCCAGAGGGTCTCCACCAGGTTGTCAACAATAGGAAGTATATCGTGTGTATACAACACCAAGAGACGGCGTCCTTTTTGTACAACTGGGATATGTCAAGTCTGTTATCCAGAGTGTGTCCACCAGGTTGTCAACAATAGGAAGTATATCGTGTGTATACAGCACCAAGAGACGACGTCCTTTTTGTACAACTGGGATATGTCAAGTCTGTTATCCAGAGGGTCTCCACCAGGTTGTCAACAATAGGAAGTATATCGTGTGTATACAACACCAAGAGACGGCGCCCTTTTTGTACAACTGGGATATGTCAAGTCTGTTATCCAGAGGGTCTCCACCAGGTTGACGTCATGACCACACTTCTGTAGTTGGTGCATTGCGATAATAGTGAAATACCTACTCGTAAATGCAACTTGATTATTACAAACACGTCTAGTATGATACGCGTACCAGCATGGGGTACACTCAGCCTCGGGGCTACTTGATGGAGAACTAGCGGCCCCATAACTGGCCGGTAGGGCTCAGGGCCCTGACCACGTCCCACCCTCCTTGACATTAGGTGTTTAAGATGTATATATGTACCTACTGCACAGATGGAATGATATCTACTAAAGCAGGGAAACCAAATTAAATGAAAAATCGCTTGGGATATATTCTCGTATACGTCGCATATATTTACGCAGTGTTCACCAGTTAAATGGTCAAGTAGAGTGAGCGTCAGACTGTCTACGTGGACTATTTCATAAATATTACATGAATTTAAATAATTGAAGGCTTTTATGTATCAAGTAGTCTGTTTTCCTTTACTTAGAACCATCACACGTCCATCATGCAAATGAAATATATGAAAGAAGTGATCAATAGTGATGGGAGTATTCGAATGCAAAATGTCGATGTATTCGATTCTTGAAAGTTCTCGAGATGTTCTCGAATCCTTATACTGTATTCGAATACTTCACTCGGTTCTCGTTTGCGTATGTTCTGAATGCTGAATTCGAATGTTTCACTCGGCTTGTTCCCGGTTTATGGAATAACGGAACGCACATTACGGGTTCAGTTAACTAGAACGTGTGGACGTCAATGTTATAAATTTGACTCTAAATTCATATTTATAACGCTGACATATTATTGATTTCCAAGTCAGCATATCATAAAATGGTGTATCTGCATGTAAACTACTGTTTAACAATGAAAACAATGTATTATTGTCTCATACCTTACTTCATATTTATAATATTATAATATATTATTATTATTATTATTATTGTTGTTGTTGTTGTTGTTATTGTTGTTATTATTATTGTTGTTGTTATTATTATTATTATTATTATTATTATTATTATTATTATTATTATTATTATTATTATTATTATTATTATTATTATTATTATTATTATTATTATTATTATTATTCACTTAGTTCTTTCTCTCTCTCTTTCTTTCTTTTTTTACCAACATCTGGGTAGTTTGCAAAAATGTGAGAATAAATTAGTTGTCACCAAAAAATGTAAATTGAATAATTTTGTGATTGAAAGTGCATTGCCCATAAGTCACGATACTAATTGTTATTATACAATTTAACATTGGGACTAACCGTTGTATTTTCGTGGATCATTTTAATGCTTTATTCGAGAACCATGGCGAGAACTGAATAGCATTGCTCTAGTGACAATATCATAATATCCGAGAACTTGCATTCGAATGCAAGAAATTTCGATTAGCAAATACTACTACTAGTGAGTGACAGTATCCGAGAACTTGCATTCGAATGAAGCACTCGATTCTTAAAAGTATTCGAATACAGAGTATTCGATTCTTGAAAGGATTCGATTCTGCCCATCACTAGTGATCAAGATTTGGTCATAAACTGTACAAGATAAGTACAAGCTCTAGGAACCTGTTGAAATACAAGCTACACGTCATTGTGTAATTCTAGGAATTACGCTCACTACATCCGTGGGCATTCTAAGAAGCAACGGTAGTTGTGGGAGTTGTCTCTAGAGGCCAGCACTATACAAGTACCCCAGCTCGCTCTAGCGGTTGCTGCCTCAACTGCCAGCATACATATACTCCAATTCCAAATGGAAGAAAAGGAGTATTTTGCATATGAAGTACCGCTTAATAGAAATAAACTGTTTTAAAAATACAGAAACATGTTTATATACTTATAACATCACCTCGTGATGGGATTATCAGTCTTCCAACTGCAATTCATTGAGATCAATAATATTACACACACCGTACGTATACCGTTTGAGTGTTGCTTGGTTAAGTGAACCACGTTTTCACTCAAACGTGTTGAACTTGCCTCAAGAACTTCACAAAATGGTAATTGTCAAACCAATGTCTCGAGTTGAGCTGAAACACATTTTGTGTTCATTTTGAACCTGCTCTAGTCGCTCTAAAGCAAAATTGATAATATTTGGTAATTATCTCTTTTGTGGCTATATGTACATTTGAATGTTCACTAGCCGAGGTCCTTCTCTCAACTACCTGAACACTGCACTACTCACGGGCTTGTAGGCATTGAACACACCGACGCTTCGCCAAGTATTGCGCTTGCCATCTTCAGGGTAAGATGATCCGTTGCCACAGTTCCAACGACTGACTAGGACATTTTGTGTGTTCTTCGTAGAAATTACAAAATTTGTATGATGCTTGAAAGTTACTTAACAACTCGGCGAGCCCTCGTTATAACCTTCTCGACGATTTTCTGTGTCCTTGTTCAGAAAAATTTCATCAAGTCCCGAGAGAAAACGTAAAAAATCGGATGTGTTGCACTCACATGACTTTCTCTACTCAGTCTTGCACTAACCATTCTTACAAACTCTTATTCCTATATCTTCTTCATGTTAATACAGAGCACCTGGGTGACCGAGCTTCGCTCGACGTTTTTCGCCCAGTATGAATATAATAGAGAAAGAGATGTGAATGTGATAGCTAAAAGTAAGTAGAGATAACACTGTGAATGTAATATGCAGCATATCTATTTTAAACATACAGAAAATTGCATAACTTATTTGTAGAAGAGTGAGTAGAGAAAGAGATGTGAATGTGTTACCTAAAAGTCAGTAGAGAAAACACTGTGAAGGTAATATGCAGCATCTCTATTTTAAACATACAGAAAATTGTGTATTTATTTGTAGAAGAGTGAGTAGAGAAAGAGATATGAATGTGTTACCTAAAAGTGAGAGGAGAAAACAGTGTGAATGTAATAGCATTTATATCTCAAACATATAGAACATGGTATGACTTACTTTACAAGTGCGAATAAAAATGTTTCTTGGTGCAAAATCACGTTTTTTATGGAAAATTGTTTATAGAAGAGTGTGTAGAGAAAGAGATGTGAATGTGTTACCTAAAAGTGAGAGGAGAAAACACTGTGAAGGTAATATGCATGTATACAAAAATTTAATCAAATCTGTAGAGTAGTTTCTGAAATACCGGGAATATATATATACAAGAATTGCGCAGTAGAAGCGGGAATAAAAAATGTTAATTTTTTATGCAAAATCGCGTTTTTTCGGGAATTACAGCTATATAGATGAACTTGAAAAGCAAAAGTCTATCTGAATACAAAATTTGATCGAAATCGTTAGAGCCGTTTCCAAGTTGCGCGGAATATATATTATCTTATTCCTTATTTCCTTGTAGGTACAAGAGCAATATGGGAATACAATAGACTTGGAGTGATACTTAAATCTTTTAAAGCTTTCTGATTCCGTTGTCTTTGCACGGTCAACATATAAAAACAATAACGATGTTCCATTTGACAAAAGCTTCTTTTTCAAAACTAGCTCAAATAACAAACAATATCTCCGAAATGGTTCACTCTACAAAACATTCATTTAGAGACAAATGTGTTTTAACAAGATCTACATTTTCTGTCCAGTAAGATTTGGTCTATCTCTAACGGTTTCCATTTATGTAAACGTCGTCCAGACTATCTAAATACGGCTATGTAGGCTATAGCCAGAAAATTCAAAATATACATTTCATTTATCATAAAAATATCTCAAACATATGGATGGCATTGTACTCAAAAGCGTTAGAGCCATTTTCAAGAAAATCAAAATTCTTGAAAAAATGTCCATTTAAAGGGTAGTTTAGGGTGGGGGAATTTTCTTCAAAATCTTGTTGTCGAATCCTTGAAAAACATTAAACTTAAATTTCAAATTTCATTTTAAGCGACTTTTCGTTTTTGAGTTACGTTGTCCACAGACTGGCACACACACACGCACACGGACCTTCTTATAAACTACTTTTTTGTATGCAGAGGACCTCAAAACATATTTTTGGGTGGAGTAAAATACTTCTACTTACTATACGTAGTAGAGAAAATAAAAACGAAACTTGGTTTTTAAATTTAATGTATTTTAAGGATACGCCATGAACATGTTGAAGATAATAGCTCCACCCTTTACTACCCTTTGCGTACAAAATTTGTCGAGAATATTGCTTTTCTCCAACGATTGTGATTAAAATGTCATATGTTTAAGATATTTTTATGACAAATGAAATGTATATTTTGAATTTTCTTTATATAGCCCATGTTGTCCTGTTTACTCTTGATGAGTTTTGTATAACTGGTAAACCGTTAGAGATAGACCAAATCTTAATATATGAAAATGTAGATTTTGCTAAAATACGCACAAAGCAAAAAACTGAATAGAAGCAAAACTTGGTGCCTACATAAGGAGATTGAGCACATATAATTATAACAATAGTTGTATATATGTAACTGGTGACACGAGTGTGGCAATGTTATTCGTACAATTAAAATATTATTTTTAATGTAAGTGCAGTATTACCTTGGTCTATGTGGACATATTTGTTTTGTTTTTATACTCTGTGAGGTGCACCAATTATTTATATTCTGTTTACTAGCAACAAGAGTGTTTTAATACGTTCACAACGACTTTGTAAGTACTTTTGTATATTTTAGTAATTTATGAAATTATATTAGAAATCCATTCAGCTCTTGTAATTGGACTTTTGAATGGCGAAAGAATTATCAAAATTTCGTGAGTAGTTTTCGAGGTTACCCACAAACCAATGTGCTGTTTTTATAATCACTACGTCTCCATAGCGAATTGAAATCCATTTGAGTCGAATCCCATTCTCAATACGGTCCGCATTTCCATGTTGAATTCAATCCGGAATGAGATCGATTGGGATACGCAAGGCTCAAGCATAAATAATTCGAACTTTTATGTTGGTCACTTGGTTTATGTTGGCGAACCTGTAAAAATATTTTTTCTATGCATTTTAAATATATTTTGAGGTTAGTGAATATTTTTTTAAGAATATAAGTATTGTGAGATTATAGAAAGTGTAAAAGTGCCTTTGTTGGATCTGAATGCGCGTTTCCATGCAGTATTCAGTCCGGAATGGTGAATGTTGTTGGGTATAGGCAGGTTTAACATGCAAAGAGAGGCGAAAGTAAGCCCCGACTAACGTGTCATTTGAGACAGTCACTGGAGTGGAGCCGTTAGACAAAGGATTAGGTAACTATGGCACCAACCACATTGCTCTTATACTTTCACTAACACTCTCAAATAATAATTGTGTCGCACCGAACAGTAGTTATAGGGCACATTCGAAACGAGCACTTGGTATCTCAATAAAAAGAGCATTCTTTGTGTCGCATCCTTGAAAGACACTTGAATACCAACTTTGACTTTTAAAATTTTTCTCGTCTTATAATTATATAGTCCAAAGACAAAGACGCGCGCGCGCGCACACACACACACACACACACACACACACACACACACACACACACACTCACGCATCACACACACACTCATAAATACATTGGTAATACCTAGGGCTAATATGCACTCTTTGTATGTGTAGATAGCATATAAGAGAACAACGAATAACAAGAAAGCTTTAAACAAATAACAAAGAATATCTCGGAAATGGTTATTCTCAGAGAAAATAAAGAAATTGTGAAGTTTGAGATATACATTTATGTTTTGTGTATCTCTTAGTTTATCAGTTATATAAAATTATACAGAATAAAGAGAACTTTAGGGAATATTCACTAAAAATTCAATATGTACAATAAAATACATGTTCAAATAAATAGACAGAGAGAGAGAGAGAGAGAGAGAGAGAGAGAGAGAGAGAGAGAGAGAGACAAACAGACAGACACATGCAAATAAAATAAAGATAGAAGTGGGATTGAAATGTGAGAGCGTAAAGTAAATAATAGCATATGAAACAAAACGTGTATTTATTGAAATAAATACAGAGTTTAACAAAAACAGTAAACACTGTATGTTCTCTAGAGAAGTTCTGTTATTTGGGTCTGGTTGCCAACTTCTGGTGTATATTAAGTAATATTTTCAAGTTAACAGTGAAGTACGTCCACCTGAATTAATAAGTAGGATAAAAAATGCTCCATTATTCACTGATTTTCACACCAAGTCATGATTCTTCTTCCAGTATCGAAAAGACAATACTTTTCTCCACATTCTGTTGCATGACCTACTGTTAACGACACTGCTCACTTAATTCATGCGGGTTCCAGTATAGATGTAACGCAACGAAAGCTTGCAAACGAGAGCTGCGCGAAATTTAGGTACTACTCAGATAAAGCGGGTTACGAGACTTAACGTTACGTTTACGAAAATATTCTGCGCTTTCTCCGCAAGCTTTCGTTGCGCCAGGTCTAGTAATGTAGGTTGTGTATGCCAAGAGCTCTATCATAATTAACTCTAGTTGGAATATTTCTGGTGGACGTTGTACTCTTTTGTAACTTGGTCGCAGGGATAGTTCCAAGAATTCAAAGCATCTTTTCTTTAATAGTGATTCTCACCTATTGGTTCATACGACACCACAGGCGGTAACAGATGAAATGAAGTGGTAATTGGGAAATGGAAACTTTTAGATTAACTCCGTAGTATTTGCCAGTTATGGGCTTCCCTTGTACTCTGTAATTGGTTGTAAAAATACTCGCGTTACTGCAAATTTGGAGCACGGTGATTTTAGAATTGTGTAACTTGTCTATGGAGCGATTAATTCTCGTAACCGTTCACAAATGATTTCTTTACTCGTTACAAGGTTAACCAAAATGTAGACAACTATATCCAAATGTTGTGCACTGTAAAACTTAGGGTGGTGCCATAGTTGGCAACACTAGGTTGTTGGAAGACGAGCATCAGGATGATTTCTTGTCATAGTTGTAATGTTTTTAGAGAGCACCAATATTATCCGTTTGACGGAATGTCGACACAAGTTTCAGTGTCCGGGTGCACTGGACCCTGGTCAAAGCTCCGTCCTCTGCCCATCTTGTCTCACTCAGAGGTGCATTCTTCGTATTCTCTTTCTGTTTCTTCTTCGCCTCCTTCTAGGCGCCTCGGTTGTGGTCGTGGTCCAGTCGCCGTAGTCCATCTCTGTTGTGGTGACTTCTGTCACAGCTGCCGTGGTGGTTTCCTCGTCCAAGTTTCGTATATCAAACATGAATCTTGGTTGTTCGATGTAAAAGCTCTCGAAGAAGCTTTCCGTTTGTTCTGATTCGGGTGCACTGGTGGTGCCTGCAAACTCACCCTCTGTTGTTCCAGGAAACTGTTCGGTGTTGTCTTCAAGGGCTGGTTCCATAGCGTTCTCTAGAGGAGGTTCTGTCGTAGTCTCCTCTTCCACGGCAGCTTCTGTTGTCTGCTGATCCTCTTCCATGGCAGGCTCTGTCGTCTGCTGGTCCTCTTCCACAGTAGCCTCTGTCGTAGTCCCCTCTTCCACAGCGAGCTCTGTGGTGGTCTGCTGCTCGTCCGCAGGTGGTACTGTGGTGGTAGGAGCAGCGTCAGTGGTTGTCTCTGGAGGCACAGTGGTTGTGGCTACTGGTTGTAACCATGTTTCCTTGATCAGATCGGCTCCCTTCTCGGCGATCATCATTATAGGGGCGTTCAGGTCTCCGGAGACGATATAAGGCATGATGGAAGCGTCGATAACACGCAGACCCTCTACTCCGTACACCTTGAGCTGGGGGTCCACGACGGCGCTTCGGTCGAAGGAAGGTCCCATCTTACACGTGCCAGCTGGGTGATACATGGTCTGGGTCGTCTCCCGGATGAGGCAGTTCCAGTAGGCAAACGATCCAAACTGAAACACCTGCACAACACATCCTTCCAAGTCATAAGTTCTGTGACAAGTATAAACTATTCTGCCATATTAGATAATAATTACTTTCTGATAAGAGTTAATTCATTGTATGTTTTGCAAGAGGGAAATTAGTGGGTAGCATAACAAAAACATCACAAAATATGTATGAACTATAATACAATAAATGCAAAGAACAGACACTTGACTCAATGACAACTTGGTGAGGGGGACTTACACCTCGACCGAAAGAGGATCGTTTGTGTTTATGTCCTTGACGGGGCACCCCCTTCTGGATGATGGACGAGGCGAATGGATACGAAGGGCGCTGGAAAGTTGTCACGACAGAGCTGGGTCTCTCCTGTTAGAACCACCCCGGCGGAGCCTGTCACAGTCCGATTTCTCTTCGACCTCTTAGTGTCCATACTCCTAACAGGGCGCGGGAGTTGGAAACTAGCGCTCCCCTCCCCTCGGCCATGTACTATCCCATAGGGGCCCGGAAACCACTTGGCTCACCTTCCAGCCCGGGGGATGGAGAACAGATATTTCTAATTGACTTATAACCTACAATTGGGCGCCTTGTGTCATGCTTGTCGAGGAACAGACAAACTCTGTACCAGAGAGAGTAGCCAGGATGGGTGATTACAAAGGAGACGACATCAATGAAAAAATGAAGCGGTTGTGGAATGAATGCCGGGTAAACTGGAGAAACCCGTCCAGTCCACCACAGTATCCCATATACAGTCCCCTGAATTTGAGCCCAGGCAGGCGGTCTAACGGCACTTAATATGAATCGTAAGCAAAGAAATTCCACTGTTTAGATCATTTTCTCCATTATGAGATTTGAAGATTACCTGTCGCAAATTAAGTTGATTAAAGCGCCCTGATGACAAGGGCAATATCAAAGTCAGATTGATTGGTTTTAGAGGTCTAACTGTGAATTGAAAACTACAGCTATATCAGAAAATTAATCAATCCATTTTTTTAGTGGTTTTGGAAAACATGAAGTATATAGACCATACAATTAGTTTTTCTACTCCATTCTTTTTTCCCGATCACTTTTGCACAGTGATAATGTAGCTCTCAATTTACCTGGCACTTTGGAACTGGAGTGATGTCGAGCAAGTAGCGCATGTTCCTCAAGACTGGCGTCTGCGTCAGCCTGGCGGCCACTAGGAGTCCCTCCACCAAGATCTGCATATCCGGAGCCTCTGAAAAGTAGTTGGGGTAGATGAGGGGCGGGTCGAAGGGGTTGGTGCTGTTGATCTTCACAAGTCCTCTGGAGCGAGGTCTTAGTACCGTGGGACGGGCGATGATCTGGTTATAGTAGCAGATTGGTTCCTGAGTGATGGGTTGCACTGCACACGTTGCATTGGGAGGCAGTTCTGCTCTTAGCGATCTGATGGGCGTCGTCTGACCTGGGGACATAAGCCAGCGTTACACCCTGTAACATACTGGTTGTACCAGAGTTGTCAGTCTCCTCCATACCTACCCGTGGTGCGGTTGACAATCACGACCTGAGAGTCGAACGAGTACTGGAGGTCGGGGTAGTCTCCCATGGCCCGGGCGTACTGGGACCGTCCAAACGCGACGACCTGAGACACTCCAGTGGAGGAAAGTGGACCGTTGGCATCTCTGATGTATTCCATCAGGTCCGCCATTCGTTGATCTAGGTTGGGTACCTGTGAGGTGTCCGTCAGGGTATAGTATATCCCTCCTGTACTGACGTGGTCTTGTAGATTATATCCCACACTGAGGTCCGAGATGACGGGGATCCCTAGGGGCTCCAGGTACTCCCGTGGACCCACTCCGGACAGCGACAGAATCTGCAAAAGAGGTGAGGGTTTCAAACCTTAACGTTCAGAAACATCTAAATATCAGCTTTTACCAGAAGCGTATCCGTTGATCTGATTACCGACTCCTGAGCTGGCTTTACAACCCCAAGGGGGTTTCTAGTTTTGCAACAATGGTATAGTCCTTGTGGGTTATGGAGCTATAGCTGGAGCAACTAACTACCGGTCTATTTGGTAGTTGCCATATATTCATTCCTACTCTATAGTGTGAATATTACCTGTTTAACTACCTTTTCTGGTTATTCTATGGTAACAATTGTAGTTTGCAAGAATACTTATATGTACAATGGTTATCTGAACTTAAATGGTCTTAATACTAGGCCTATATCAAGATCCTTGCTGGTTTTCTATATCCTTTCGGTAATATAGTTAAATCCGGTGTCCCTATGGTCTTCAGTTATTTCTCCTAAAGGCTTCTGCCGCCGTGGTGGATTAAAATTATTTTGTTTAACGACGCTGTGAATTGTGAGGATCACATCAGCGTCGCCGGTGTTCCGGAATTTTGTCACGCAGGAGTTCTTTTACATGCCAGTAAATCTACTGACATGAAGCTATCTCGGGCCGGGTTTGAACCCGCGACCTTGGGATCAGTAGGCCAGCGTCTAATCAACTGAACCACCCAGATCGACAAAACTTGTCCAAGGGATGCACTATTAGTGACTACTACCCATTGATCTATAGATAAGAACAGCCTGCTATTGGCTATGCAAGGTGCACCCGGTGTAGAACACGCGGTCGTGACGAACTACAAATACGCGAATCCCTGATCGAAGTCCGGTGAGAGGCGAGTACGACGGACAAAGAACTTTTTATGTTTCTCAACATGCAGCAACGCCTACGATGTTTATACATTATGTGAGCGGCCATGAACCTTACTGTGCTCGCGCCAGGACTTAAGTGCATATGCCAGTTACATTGCGGAAGTATTGAGACAATGTTTTGGCACCGTACTAGCTCTCCAGGCTAGTACCGGAGGTACAATTTATTACAGTGAAGGTGTATAATGATTAGTTACTATTACTTGACTTGCCTGTGGAGAGTTGATGGCTCCAGCGCTGAGGATGACCTCCTTGCTAGCTCGAGCTGTCAGCCTTGCGTCGCGGTCCTCCTGCATGGCATACTCCACACCGACAGCCTTGTTGTTGGAGTCTATAATCACTCTGGTGACTGTGGCATTAGTCAGCACCCTAAGGTTGGGTCTAGTATCTCGAATGGGACGAAGGAATGCAGCGTTGGCGCTCTGTCTCTCGCCATTCCTCGTGGTCGTCTGTACTCTCATCACACCTTCCTGTTCGGCGGCGTTTACGTCCCTCTCGGGGTAGCCCATCTGACCAAAGGCAGCCATGATAGCTCGTACGTTAATGTCCAGGTAGGGCAGGTTCTGTACTGCTAGAGGCCCACCAGTACCATGATACTCTGTGTTGTTGGCGTACACGGGATCGAGGTTGTCCTCCGACTGCAATAAGTGAGCAAGTAGTACCAGTTTATATCGTACGGATTGTCGTCTGGAGTTGTCTGTCGTGTCGTGTACTCACCTTGATGAAGTAACGCAGTGTCTCGTTGTATCCCCAGCCAGTGTTACCCAGTGCAGCCCATCTGTCATAGTCCTGTCTGTTTCCCCTAGTGTATACCATCCCGTTCATGACACTGGAGCCCCCCAACGCCCGTCCTCTGGGATAAGGGCACCCTCTGAACCCACAGGACTTCATCTCTGGCAAGCTGACATAGTTCCAGTCGATCCCACTCTGGTTCCCCTGTAGGAATGGCACAAAACTCGGGACGTCTGCAGCGAATGGTTCCTCATCACCAGCCTCCAGAAGCAGGATTCTCCAGTCTGATACCTCACTCAACCTGCAGACAGTAGCAGACATTAGGTTCTCATGCATGTTGATTGAAACTTGGCTCAATCCTACTACATCCTTCTGCCTGCCGTGCCGGATAGGCCAGGCCAGGCACCTTGACGGATAATAGCTGACTAATCAAATGGTCATTGTGCGGTGGTATTGCGGCTCAAGAGAGTTCCATTAGATAGGATCTAGAAGGTTCGTTTTGAGAAAGATGTGCCCGGGCAGTTTCAACGTGCAGTTCAGCGTGTTTTGTAGTATGGCAGTGGCAGCTTTGTTGTGATGTTTCAATGTATCCCTTGCTTTAACTTGTCTCACATCTAAAGAAAGAGAAGGGGATATGTTGAAATGAGACGCAATCTGTGATTGTTGCTATGGGGAAGGTGGCAGAGGTTTCTGTGCTTTACAATCAGAGCTGATCTGAAGAAGCAAATAAATATCAATGCACTTCCGCCGTTTACATGGTTTATACCCCCTGTCCGTAACTTGCGTCGTGGTAGCGACCTAACACTTTTATCAGCCCCAAGATAAGGCAAACCACTGCAGTTATATCTGCCTAATTAGACCAATGTAGTAGGTCCAAAATGTTATATGTGCTATATATAATGCTATAGTTCCTTTTATACATTTCCATCATTTCATATTCCACATTAACTCATACAATATGAATTCTATTTCAGATTACTTTATTTGATACAGAACTTTAGATTAACAAGCTTAAAAATATGACATATCACATGACTTTCTCTACTCTTGTACTAACCATTCTTACAAAGTCTTATTCCTATATCTTCTTCGTGTTAGTTGAGGTAACATTTGCGGAAATTATCTTATTGTGTATTTCCTTGTAGGTACAAGGGGAATATGGCTTTGATTCATAAATCTTTTAAAGCTTTGAATTTCTGTTCTCTTTGCACGTCTAAGTATTCCATTTAATGAAACTCGCACAAATAACTAGGGAATATTTCCGAAATAGTTCACTCTACAAAAAATATTTGCATATAATTGTTTCCGCAACATCTACATTTTTGTACAGTAAGATTTGGCCTATCTGTTATGGTTTACCAGATGTAAAAAATTATCCAGAGTCAACAGAATTACATGGGCCATCTCCAGAAAATTCAAAATATACATTTAATTTGTCATAAAAATATCTTAAACATACGGCATTTTAACCAAAATCCTTAGAACCGTTTTTGAGAAAATCAAAATTTTCGAAAAATTTCCAAAGGGTAGTTTAAGCTGGAGGAACTTTCTTCGAAATATTCGTGTCGCATCCTTGAAATACATTAAACTTAAATACCAACTTAGGCTTTTAAGCGACTTTTCCTATTTGAATTATGTTGCCCATAGAGCGTCTTAAACACACACACACACACACACACACACACAGTCACACACACGCGCGCGCGCACATATACACAGAGAGAGAGAGAGAGAGACAGAAACACACGTACACAGACACACACACACCACGGATCTTATTCGAAAATACTTTATTGTATTCGGGGTCCTCAAAACATATATTTGGGGTGAAATGTGGGTAGAATAGAGTGAGTGACAGACCTGTTGGCAAGCACACAGCCAGCTGAACCTCCGCCCACAATGATGAAGTCGTACTCCTCGTCGATGGCTCGTTCCCTTGCAACACGGCCGCTGTTGGGACTGCGGTTGTTGGCGATGGCGGTCATCAGAATCATGAACACGGTGGCGAAGTTGAGGTTGTCCACCGTGCACGTGTCCGACGAGTTGCCCACCGCCGGCGAGGCGCTCATCATGGATGTCTCCATCCTCGCCTCACGCCATTATTGCTGTAACAATAAGATCAGTCAGTCACTTTCACTGTGACTAATTGCATCGCCAATCATCTGTGTCGGGAAAGTGAATGGCACAAAATTACCAACTTGGGTTTCCCTACAGCAAGTGTGGACTGAACAAAACACCGCAAACGAATGACGGTCTTCCTCAACCGCTGCACCTCCCCCAAAAGCACTACAAGGGCCACGCTCAACATTTTTCGGGTACCCAACAAAAATTACTTTAAAAAAATTATATGACTGTTGTTTTACAAAATATTTCCCTTTAACATCAATACAATTTTAAAAATGGTCTTTAAATCAAAAGACGTCACTTCATAAAGCATATTTAATAATGTTCCATTGCTTTACATGATTACACGTATTTCATATGACTCAATGACAACTTACTGAGAGGGACTTAGTACCTCGACTGAAAGGTGATCTTTTGTGTCTATGTTCCTGACAGGAGGATGGATGAGGTGAATGTATCATAAGTATATATGACTCAATGACAACTTACTGAGAGGGACTTAGTACCTCGACTGAAAGGTGATCTTTTGTGTCTATGTTCCTGACAGGAGGATGGATGAGGTGAATGTATCATAAGTATATATGACTCAATGACAACTTACGGAGAGAGACTTAGTACCTCGACTGAAAGGTGATCTTTTGTGTCTATGTTCCTGACAGGAGGATGGATGAGGTGAATGTATCATAAGTATATATGACTCAATGACAACTTACTGAGAGGGACTTAGTACCTCGACTGAAAGGTGATCTTTTGTGTCTATGTTCCTGACAGGAGGATGGATGAGGTGAATGTATCATAAGTATATATGACTCAATGACAACTTACAGAGAGGGACTTAGTACCTCGACTGAAAGGTGATCTTTTGTGTCTATGTTCCTGACAGGAGGATGGATGAGGTGATTGTATCATAAGTATATATGACTCAATGACAACTTACGGAGAGGGACTTAGTACCTGGACTGAAAGGTGATCTTTTGCGTCTATGTTCCTGACAGGAGGATGGATGAGGTGAATGTATCATAAGTATATATGACTCAATGACAACTTACGGAGAGGGACTTAGTACCTCGACTGAAAGGTGATCTTTTGTGTCTATGTTCCTGACAGGAGGATGGATGAGGTGAATGTATCATAAGTATATATGACTCAATGACAACTTACGGAGAGGGACTTAGTACCTCGACTGAAAGGTGATCTTTTGTGTCTATGTTCCTGACAAGAGGATGGATGAGGTGATTGTATCATAAGTATATATGACTCAATGACAACTTACGGAGAGGGACTTAGTACCTCGACTGAAAGGTGATCTTTTGTGTCTATGTTCCTGACAGGAGGATGGATGAGGTGAATGTATCATAAGTATATATGACTCAATGACAACTTACGGAGAGGGACTTAGTACCTCGACTGAAAGGTGATCTTTTGTGTCTATGTTCCCGACAGGAGGATGGATGAGGTGAATGTATCATAAGTATATATGACTCAATGACAACTTACAGAGAGAGACTTAGTACCTCGACTGAAAGGTGATCTTTTGTGTCTATGTTCCTGACCAGAGGAAGGATGAGGTGAATGTATCATAAGTATATATGACTCAATGACAACTTACAGAGAGGGACTTAGTACCTCGACTGAAAGGTGATCTTTTGTGTCTATGTTCCTGACAGGAGGATGGATGAGGTGAATGTATCATAAGTATATATGACTCAATGACAACTTACAGAGAGGGACTTAGTACCTCGACTGAAAGGTGATCTTTTGTGTCTATGTTCCTGACAGGAGGATGGATGAGGTGAATGTATCATAAGTATATATGACTCAATGACAACTTATAGAGAGGGACTTAGTACCTCGACTGAAAGGTGATCTTTTGTGTCTATGTTCCTGACAGGAGGATGGATGAGGTGAATGTATCATAAGTATATATGACTCAATGATAACTTACGGAGAGGGACTTAGTATCTCGACTGAAAGGTGATCTTTTGTGTCTATGTTCCTGACAGGAGGATGGATGAGGTGAATGTATCATAAGTATATATGACTCAATGACAACTTACAGAGAGAGACTTAGTACCTCGACTGAAAGGTGATCTTTTGTGTCTATCTTCCTCACAGGAGGATGGATGAGGTGAATGTATCATAAGTATATATGACTCAATGACAACTTACGGAGAGAGACTTAGTACCTCGACTGAAAGGTGATCTTTTGTGTCTATGTTCCTGACAGGAGGATGGATGAGGTGAATGTATCATAAGTATATATGACTCAATGACAACTTACGGAGAGAGACTTAGTACCTCGACTGAAAGGTGATCTTTTGTGTCTATGTTCCTGACAGGAGGATGGATGAGGTGAATGTATCATAAGTATATATGACTCAATGACAACTTACGGAGAGAGACTTAGTACCTCGACTGAAAGGTGATCTTTTGTGTCTATGTTCCTGACAGGAGGATGGATGAGGTGAATGTATCATAAGTATATATGACTCAATGACAACTTACGGAGAGAGACTTAGTACCTCGACTGAAAGGTGATCTTTTGTGTCTATGTTCCTGACAGGAGGATGGATGAGGTGAATGTATCATAAGTATATATGACTCAAAGACAACTTACAGAGAGGGACTTAGTACCTCGACTGAAAGGTGATCTTTTGTGTCTATGTTCCTGACAGGAGGATGGATGAGCTGAATGTATCATAAGTATATATGACTCAATGACAACTTACGGAGAGGGACTTAGTACCTGGACTGAAAGGTGATCTTTTGCGTCTATGTTCTTGACAGGAGGATGGATGAGGTGAATGTATCATAAGTATATATGACTCAATGACAACTTACAGAGAGGGACTTAGTACCTCGACTGAAAGGTGATCTTTTGTGTCTATGTTCCTGACAGGAGGATGGATGAGGTGAATGTATCATAAGTATATATGACTCGATGACAACTTACTGAGAGGGACTTAGTACCTCGACTGAAAGGTGATCTTTTGTGTCTATGTTCCTGACAGGAGGATGGATGAGGTGATTGTATCATAAGTATATATGACTCAATAACAACTTACAGAGAGGGACTTAGTACCTCGACTGAAAGGTGATCTTTTGCGTCTATGTTCCTGACAGGAGGATGGATGAGGTGAATGTATCATAAGTATATATGACTCAATGACAACTTACAGAGAGGAACTTAGTACCTCGACTGAAAGGTGATCTTTTGTGTCTATGTTCCTGACAGGAGGATGGATGAGGTGAATGTATCATAAGTATATATGACTCAATGACAACTTACTGAGAGGGACTTAGTACCTCGACTGAAAGGTGATCTTTTGTGTCTATGTTCCTGACAGGAGGATGGATGAGGTGAATGTATCATAAGTATATATGACTCAATGACAACTTACGGAGAGGGACTTAGTACCTCGACCGAAAGGTGATCTTTTGTGTCTATGTTCCTGACAGGAGAATGGATGAGGTGATTGTATCATAAGTATATATGACTCAATGACAACTTACAGAGAGGGACTTAGTACCTCGACTGAAAGGTGATCTTTTGCGTCTATGTTCCTGACAGGAGGATGGATGAGGTGAATGTATCATAAGTATATATGACTCAATGACAACTTACGGAGAGGGACTTAGTACCTCGACTGAAAGGTGATCTTTTGTGTCTATGTTCCTGACAAGAGGATGGATGAGGTGAATGTATCATAAGTATATATGACTCAATGACAACTTACGGAGAGGGACTTAGTACCTCGACTGAAAGGTGATCTTTTGTGTCTATGTTCCTGACAGGAGGATGGATGAGGTGAATGTATCATAAGTATATATGACTCAATGACAACTTACTGAGAGGGACTTAGTACCTCGACTGAAAGGTGATCTTTTGTGTCTATGTTCCTGACAGGAGGATGGATGAGGTGAATGTATCATAAGTATATATGACTCAATGACAACTTACGGAGAGGGACTTAGTACCTCGACCGAAAGGTGATCTTTTGTGTCTATGTTCCTGACAGGAGAATGGATGAGGTGATTGTATCATAAGTATATATGACTCAATGACAACTTACAGAGAGGGACTTAGTACCTCGACTGAAAGGTGATCTTTTGCGTCTATGTTCCTGACAGGAGGATGGATGAGGTGAATGTATCATAAGTATATATGACTCAATGACAACTTACGGAGAGGGACTTAGTACCTCGACTGAAAGGTGATCTTTTGTGTCTATGTTCCTGACAAGAGGATGGATGAGGTGAATGTATCATAAGTATATATGACTCAATGACAACTTACAGAGAGGGACTTAGTACCTCGACTGAAAGGTGATCTTTTGCGTCTATGTTCCTGACAGGAGGATGGATGAGGTAAATGTATCATAAGTATATATGACTCAATGACAACTTACGGAGAGAGACTTAGTACCTCGACTGAAAGGTGATCTTTTGTGTCTATATTCCTGACAGGAGGATGGATGTGGTGAATGTATCATAAGTATATATGACTAATGACAACTTACGGAGAGAGACTTAGTACCTCGACTGAAAGGTGATCTTTTGTGTCTATGTTCCTGACAGGAGGATGGATGAGGTGAATGTATCATAAGTATAAATGACTCAATGACAACTTACGGAGAGGGACTTAGTACCTCGACTGAAAGTTGATCTTTTGTGTCTATGTTCCTGACAGGAGGATGGATGAGGTGAATGTATCATAAGTATATATGACTCAATGACAACTTACGGAGAGAGACTTAGTACCTCGACTGAAAGGTGATCTTTTGTGTCTATATTCCTGACAGGAGGATGGATGTGGTGAATGTATCATAAGTATATATGACTAATGACAACTTACGGAGAGAGACTTAGTACCTCGACTGAAAGGTGATCTTTTGTGTCTATGTCCCTGACAGGAGGATGGATGAGGTGAATGGATCTTAAGGGAGTCCGTAAAGTTGTCACGACAGAGCAGAGGGCAAGGGTATACGTTTTCCCAGTTAGAAGCACCATGACGGAGACTTGTGTAGCCGCACTTCCCTCCCTCGGGTTCCTACCATCTCATGGGGGCCCGGAAACCAGTGGCTCACCTTCATGTCCATGTTAAAGGTGAAAGTTGGTTGTAGGCATACTATATGTTGATAGTCTGTGGTTGGTATTTTATCACGGAAGGCAGTCAGTCAGTTAGTCAGTCGGTCGGTTTCCTAATTGCCTTGTATGTATTTGAAATGCCATAGTTCGCTGTGGCCGGCTCGGCTCGGCTCGGCGGCCGCGGCTATTGCTCCAGTTCGTGACGTAGGTAAGCGGATCCGGCGGCGTGCAGGTGTGTGTAATGGGGTCTATCCCAAGGTCGACAGGACAGACCAACTCCACGCCTCACTACACAGGTAGCCTTCGTGACAGACCAAATATTTGTTGCAACAGATAGTTCCGCCCGCCCGCTCGCCCGTGCAGTCATGGACAATTGAGTGTGTGGTGTTTCCCAAACCGGTTTATATTCACGAAATATCGGACACTTAACACTCCTATACGGTCCAATAGAAATCATTCATGACTCATTGGGTTTGTGTGTGTGTGTGGGTGGGTGGGTGCGTGTGTGCGTGTGTGTGTGTGTGTGTGTGTGTGTGTGTGTGTGTGTGTGTGTGTGTGTGTGTGTGTGTGTGTGAAAACGGAAAAACTGGTTAAAAACCAAAGTTGGTATTCAAGTTTGTTTTTCAAGGATGCGACGTGAAGATTTTGAAAAAAAATCCTCAACCCTAAGCTACCATTTATATGGAACAATTTTCGGAAATTTTGACTCACTAAAATGGCTCTAAGGATTTTGATTTAAGTGCCACATGTTTAAGATAGTTTATTGACAAATTACATTTATATCTTGAATTTGCTGGTTATTATAAACAGCATTTATAGTATAGTACTCAGTATCGTTTTCCAATATCAGCTCAAAAATCAATATCGCTATCGAATTAGCTTAAAAATTATTATCCTTATGGAATATAAGATTAAAAACCAACATTCCTATGAATATCAGTTTAAATTGAACATCATTATAGAATATCATCTGAAAATCAATATTGTTATGGAATATGAGCGTAAAAATCAATATCGTAATGGAATATCAGCTTAAAAATGAATGTTGTTACAGAATATCAGCGTAAAAATAAATATTGTTATGGAATATCAGCGTAAAAATCAATATCGTTATGGAATATCAGCGTAAAAATCAATATTGTTACATAATATCAGCTTAAAAATCAATGTGGTTATGCAATTGCAGCGTAAAAATCAATACAGTTATGGAATATCAGAGTAAAAAGCAATATTATTACAGAATATCAGCTTAAAATCAATATTGTTATGCAATTGCAGCGTAAAAATCAATATAGTTATGGAATATCAGCGTAAAAATCAATATTGTTACATAATATCAGCTTAAAAATCAATGTGGTTATGCAATTGCAGCGTAAAAATCAATACAGTTATGGAATATCAGAGTAAAAAGCAATATTATTACAGAATATCAGCTTAAAATCAATATTGTTATGCAATTGCAGCGTAAAAATCAATATTGTTATGGAATATAAGCGTAAATGTCAATATTGTTACAGAATATCAGCGTAAAAATCAATATTGTTACTGAATATTAGCTTAAAAATCAATATTCTTACAGAATATCAGCTTAAAAATCAATATTGTTACAGAATATTAGCGAAAAAATCAATATTGTTACAGAATATTATCGTAAAAATCAATATTGTTACTGAATATTAGCGAAAAAATCAATATTGTTACAGAATATTATCGTAAAAATCAATATTGTTACAGAATATTATCGTAAAAATCAATATTGTTACTGAATATCAGCTTAACAATGAACATGGTTATCGAGTATGTACTAGAGCGTGGTACATATGTTAATGGTGAAGCTGAATAGCAAGTTTGTTAGTTATATATGGAATGTTGTTTACACACACACACACACAATAGCGAATGAATGAGACAGATGTGGGAAGATACCCTACTCAAACAGCTGTGATAATGGAGACAAACTGACACTCGGAAACAGCGGCGACCTTGCCCGCCTCTCTCTCGCTCTCTCTCAAGGACATCCAACACTGTATGTACCGTTATTATTCCAAATTTGGGACTATTATGTATGTACGGGCGCGCGAGCGGGCTCTTCAGGGTCAAGGTTTGTGTTCTGTTGTGTTACACTCTAGTAAGGTATGGGATGATCAATATACGAGTTGTAACGTAAGAGTCAAGGGTTCTGTTCCGAGATAGTGACTATTGGTGCAGGATTGTGACGTGATACACAAGACACGTGCCCACCTGTTGCTAACTGCCATCGACCAATGCTTTTACCCAAGCCTTACCCCTTTCACTTATCAGTACAGAAGCTATTGTACTTCACTCAGAAATTATATAGCGACATTTCACTACAAATACACGTTTTGAGACTGCCTCAAAGGAGAAAAAATATTAACTTTCCGTCTCTGTGTGTGCGTGTGTGCGTGTGTGCGTGCGTGTACAGTATTACCTAAAAACCAAAACTCAGTTGAACATCCTAGTTTGCTATGTTTCAGGGCCTCACAAGAATACCACACGAAATGTTTCAACCGCACACTACGCTTTATGTATTTGCAAAATTTATATTTTCTAAAAAAACGCCTCCAACATTTTTATGAAGATACCAGCTACCATATATTTAACTTATTTTCATAACAAATGAAATGTATATGATGAATTGTTTCTGGATATTCTCTAAAGCTCTTTTATTCTGAATAATTTTTGCATGAACTGTAACAAATACACAAAATATAACTGTATAAACATTTACGTCTCATTAAAACACACAATCACTGCATAGGGAATTCAAATCGATTTGACTCCAATTCCATTATCAGTACAATCCCTATTTGCACGTTCAATTCAATCCTGAATGAGATAGATTTGAGTCCAGTCCCATTGTTAATCCGACCCCCGTTTCCGTGCAGTATTCAATCCGGAATGAGAACTCGTCTTTAATTCCCCTTTGAAAGTTAGCCTTTGATTCTAGAAGTGCTGAGTTGGTATCCACGCTTGGGGTCTTGCTCTCTGCAGTGTGCAAGTGAACGCCCAAGTAAAACTCACTGTACGTACGTATACAAGTTAAGTAATGCCACTGCGAAGGTAAGAGGCCCCGATATGATGGATAACTAGCAGTAGTAGAGAAAGTATAATCTAGTGGACCTTAGAAGTTAAAAGGTCACACGGATGATCCAGTAGTTGCTATGCAAGGTCTCAATTACTTGGTGTTGTAATGCACAACTTGCATCTTCGCGTGTCGATCCGTGAAAGTGGCCAGGAAATACTTGCAGTGAAAATAGCGAAACATGCATCAGAGCGTGGTATACGTAACACTGTGTCATTTGTCTCTTTTAACCACATCTTAAACTTCTAAAGAGAACCTCAGAGAATATTCACGCAAAATTCATCATATACCTACTACTTTCATTTGTTAAGAAAATATATTACACACACATATACACGCACACCACATACATACACACACCACACATACACACCACACAGAAACACACATACACACTTGTTGTTGTTGTAGTGTTTAACAACTGCTTTTACTACTACGGCACCGCAGGCGGTGACACTGATGATACATGGAATGAAGATGGAGCACCGGTGGAATGAGATGGCGGGGGAAACCGGAGAACCCGGAGAAAACCCGCCCAGACGCCGCTTCGTCCACCACGAATACCACATGCGGGTCCCTGGGATCGAACCCGGGCCGCCTAGGTGGTAGGCGAGCGCGCTAACCGCTCGGCCACGGCGCCGCCACATACACACACACCACACAGACACACACACATACACACAGACACACACATGCACACCACACACGCAACACACATACACAGCCCACCTCGGTAGCGTGATGGTTAGCGTGTCTGCCTCACGTTCAAGAGGTCGCAATTTCAACTCTCGCTTAGGGTAAGTTACCAGGTAATGTTTTTTTCCGAGGTTTTCCCTACCCTAAGAAGACGAATGTCGGATAACTTAAAGCTCCATGGACCTCGGGCTCATTTGAGCATCATTTCACCCACTTCATTTCATTCATTCGTCCGATATGACACAATATTAGAGGACGTTAATTTAAAAAAAAAAAACCACCCACACATACACACACAACACACCACAGAGACACTGTTTTAAATGCAAGTTTCTGACTTGTAAATTACACTCCATATTTGACTGAACACAAGTACCCCTGTGCGTAAATAGTTGTGTTAATATAATAATAATAATAATAATAATAATAATAATAATAATAATAATAATAATAATACTAATACTAATACTAATACTAATAATAATAATAATAATAATAATAATAATAATAAGAAGAAGAAGAAGAAGAAGAAGAAGAAGAAGAAGAAGAAGAAGAAGAAGAAGAAGAAGAAGAAGAAGAAGAAGAAGAAGAAGAAGAAGAAGAAGAAGAAGAAGAAGAAGAAGAAGAAGAAGAAGAAGAAGAAGAAGAAGAAGAAGAAGAAGAAGAAGAAGAAGAAGAAGAAGAAGAAGAACGTAGAATGCAGCATTGTATATGTAGAAACAGTATGCAGTATGATTGAGGAAATGACGTCGCATATGTTAGCACTTTGGGTGTTCACTGGCGTGTAAAATCCTTGGTAGGTATGTTTCCTTAGCGGGCAGCTTTCGTTCACATGTTTCCTGCTAGTATTGTCCCTTGTATCAATAGTGGTGGTAATGTGTGTGTCACAGATCGAACCGTGTTCTTGGGACCGATCCTTTTAGAAGTGGGATCGGATCGAAAAAATTCTGGGTGGAAACACCTACCGGATTGAGATCGATTTGAGTCCAGCAAAGATGCTAACTTGTACTGTAACACACTGGACGCACGTCAATTTTTTCTCTGTGTAACGGACGTAATAAAGTACAGGTTACTTTATTCTTTCTGTAATCGCAAAATATATTATAAAAAAAAAAACATACTTAAATTACCCAGAAAGCATAGTGAGCAACATATAAGGTTGAATTGTTCATGCTTAGACCTTGCGTACCAAATGTGTGTCATTGCGGATTGAATTGAGCATGGAAAGGTATGTACAAGGATGCTTTGTACCTACTGTCGTCCCCAGAGGTCGGACCACCCTTAGCACTTGCTGCCGAGGCCAAGTAAGGTTATTCTTTACTTTGTCATGTTGAGTATTCAACCAATGTACGGCTGGGTTTGAAAATCATGTTCATCGTACGTGAAGGATAAAGTGTTGAAACATTGCTCCACATTTGACTTCGATGTTTACGTTGTTTTGGGGTGAATGATGATTTGAAATTGTATAAACTGTTCATTCGGAAATGTTGTCTATTCAAATTTATTTTTGGATGAAGACAAATGGACAAGCTATAAGAGCAAATGCAGTAAACCATAGAGCATGTTGAGATAGATGTAGACAGGTCTGGAGAGGTGGTTGCGGGTGGCCTTCCCACTGATTGTGAAACAACATACCTCTTGGCTGGCTGGCTGGCCTCGACTACGTACAAACTCTGTAATTTACCGTACGTTCGTACTTACCTATGGACATTACTGAAGGTCTGCTGTACATGAGGAACACAAATATGAAACATCCTTCATATTGTATTTCATGTACATCTTTTATCACAACGAAAATGTATATTTTGATTTTCCTGGCTATAGCGTGTGTAGTCCTGTTAACTCCATTGAGAACTGAAGTGGATTTCAGTCCATTCCTATTCTCAAACCAATCCGCATTTGCATGTTCAGTTCAGTTCGGAATAAGATCCATTTGAGTCCAACTCCATTCTGAAACTGTCCGCGTTTCCATATTCAATTCCATCCGGAATGACGATTCAACTTTGACTCCGGTATATATTCCTATGCAAGAAATTTTCATCCGATCCCACTTCTAAGAGGATCCGATCCAACGATTCACTTCCATCTCAACCCGTTCCATGCAGTATTCAATCCGCAATGACAACTGAAATCGACTGGAATTCCTATGAAAACTATTTTGGAAAAGGTTTATTTGGACTAACCTGAAAACTTCGAAAAAGTAAGCTATTGTAAGAATGTGTTGTGCAAAAGATACTGCATGGTGAATGTCGTATGACAGTTTTTGTATTGATGGTAATCCTACTGGTACGACTGCTTATTATTTCCTTAAGGTGTGGTTGTTCTGCGAGAGCTTTAACTGGACCGGAATCATCAAAAGTAAGGTTAAGGTTCAACCTCAACTGAAAGGTCGATTGCAGGACTTGCCTCCGGTCATGGGGAAAAGTCTGTTTCAACATCGTCAACAAAGTTCTGTATCTTCCAAACACATTGACAAGTAATATAAGAGGACGTGATAAATTGTCAAGTAGAGTGAGAGTGAGTCAGACTATGTGGACTATTTCATAAATATATAATATGTATGAAGTTAAATATTGTATCTGACTGGAAAATGTTAACTTATATAAAACATATGCAAATTTGTCAGAGACGCTCAACGTCAGGGTACCTCACACCATTGCGCGGCTTCTGAGTACGTGGCCGACAACAATGAGCGAACAGAGTGCTTTGAGACTGTTCGCAAACTTTCTATTGTCAACTTGTATGCGAGAGGTTCCACAAAGGGTGAATTTCGAGGAAAACCCGTGCTTCTTCATTTTCAAGTACCTATATATAACATAGGCGAGGCGACGAGAGAAGGGCCGTGAAGCAGATGGAGTTAAGGTGATTGGTATGTCGTCGGAACAAATTTGTGAACAGAGAGTGAGAGAGTACTGTCAAGATTACGAATGGACAAAACGACTGTGAATTATAAGGCCAGGACGAGCTCTTAATTGTGTTCACAGAGAAACGTGTTTTTGTGCTTTAGCTTTAGAACACAAAGAGTGAGTGGGATTTAAGGGCCCGTCTATAATGAGGTCATTTGGGCCAGAACAGAAAATAAAGTGTCAGAAAAAGGAATTGGACTTTGTCGTTTGTGACTTTGGTGTCAGAAGTGGCATTAGTCAGTTTGTTCTATGGTGGGGTCCGAACATTCGTACAGGAAACAAAAGGTTGCGGACTATGGACTGTAGGGGTCAGTCTATCACACCACTCAATTAACGCTACTAACTCGTCCAATTTTAACTGAAATTAACAGATATTAACGAGTAAACATACATTGGAGGTAAGTGGGCAACATAACAGGCAACAACGTTTGTGAGGAAGTTTACAAAACCCGGGATAATGTCCCTCTTCTCCACTTCAGTCCCCTAAAACTATGAGCTGGTGAACAGCGTATGTTTTGTATCGTCACAATGACGTCACGATCTGCCCAGGTGACCGGTAAGAATGGGTAGTCAACAAATATCGAAATAATGTTGCATGGTAAGGGTTTTGTGGGATGGAAAATCGTAAGGTCGGCCACATACTTGGAATGAAGGTTTGTTCGTATTAATAAGAGAGAGCGTGAACATTCCAATAACGCAATACACGGGGATCTGGTTATGCCAGTCGCTGCAACTACCAGCCCCTGGGTTCGAACACAGGACTGTCATCACATTACCGTTATATGCACATAGGCGAAAGTGATTACGTTACGTAATTTACTCGTCTTCCCGGTCACCTTGACACGCTAGCTAGCTCAGTACCCCAAAATATCTCTACTGCGACTTACGTCAACCACACTCACATGACTTTCTCTACTCGCAGATAATTTCCTTGTAGACACAAAGGCAAGATGGGAATACAGTAGCCCTGATACTCTGTGTGTGTGGTGTGTGTGTGTGTGTGTCTGTGTGTGTGTGTGTGTGTGCGCGCGCGCGCGCGCGTTTGTGTGTATGTGTGTGAGAGAGAAAGAGTCTGAGTGTCAGTCTGTGGACACCATAATTCAAAATCGAAAATTCGGTTAAAAACCAAAGTTGGTATGCCAGGTTAATGTCCTTCAAGGATACGACACGAAGATTTTGTTCAATAGTGCTTCACCCTAAACTACCCTTTACATGAAAAAAGTTGGCGAACATTTTGATTTTCTTGAAAATGGCTAACGAATTTGATTAAAATGCCATATAATTGAGATATTTTTATGGCAAATGAAACGCATATCTTGAGTTAGTTTAGTCGTATTCTGGATAACTGGTAAATCGTAAGAGATGGAACAAATCTTACTGTACAAAAATGTAGATCTCGCTAAAATACACTATGTTAATACAATTTTTTTATAGAGTGAACCATTTCGGAGATATTTGCTATTTGTGTGATTTGTGACATTTTCGAGAAAATCAAAATTATCGCACAATTTTCCATGTAAAAAGTAATTTAGGGTGGAGCAATTTTCTTCGACATCTTCGTCTCGCACCCTTGAAAAACATGAAGCTTAACCGAGTTTTTGTTTTTGAGTTTTGCTGTGCTCAGACACACACAGACCTTTTTCTAAAAGTGTTTTTTACTCAGGGGGCCTCAAAACAGGTATATACGGTCAAATCTGACATCGAATTTTTGGATGGAATGTAATATTTATTGGCATGGCAAACAAAACTCGACGAAGCAAATAGTTTTTCGGGGGTAAGAAAACTTTATATGATTTCATAAGGGAAGTAAAGTCGATGGACACGTAAGAGGCCTCTGAGCAAAAATTAAAGGGATTTTTCACATACAATAGGTATAGAATAGTACGCTGTGAAGAATAGCAGGGAATGTCTTCCAAGCATGAAAAAAACACTTTAGATATAATTTCTCCCTTCTAAACTACTGGTTTTAGAAAAGTTTGATTTTCTCAGAAATAGCTAAGAAGTTTTATTAAAGTGCCATATGTTTAGCGTGTATATTTTAATGACAAATAAAATGTATGTATTGAATTTTCTGTGTGTACTCTCCGAAGTTCTCCTTATCCTAAATAATAGTCTGCGGAAATTTCACTGTAAATATGTTTTAAGGCCCCCTGAATACAAAAAAAAGGCATTTTTAGAAAAAAGTCCATGTGTCTGTGAACACTGAACAGCATAACTCAAAAACGAAAAGTTGGTTAAAAGGTCAAAGTCGATTTTAAGTTTAATGTATTTCAAGGATGCGACACGAAGATTTTGAAGAGAATTGTTCCACCCTAAACTGATATGGACAATTTTTAAAAAAAATTGATTTTGTATAAAATTGCCTAAACGATTTTGATTAAAAAGATATATGTTTAAGATATTCTTCTGACAAATAAAATGTATATTTTGAATTTTCTGGCTATAGCCCATGTAGTAGTGTTTCCTCTTGATGGGTAAAACTGGTAAACCGTAAGAGATGATCTTGTTGAAGCACACAATTTATGTCTAAATACGGTTTTTTTTTTTTTTTTTTTTTTTTTTTTTTTTTTTTTTTTTTTTTTTTTTTTGTAGAGGTAACCATTTCGGAGATATTCCTTGTTATTTGTGCGAGTTTTAAAAAACAAACTTTCGGTAAATGGAAGATCGTGATTCATTGTTTTATATCTTAGTCGTGCAAAGAGAACGAAATCTCAGGACTTTAAAAGGTTTAACTATCACTCAAAGTCTACTGTATTCTAATATTCCCCTTGTACCTACAAGGAAATAAGCAATAAAATAATTTGTAGAAATGTTTATCTCAACTAAGATGCAGAAGATATAGGAATAAGTGTGCAAGAGTGAGCAGAGAAAGCCATGTGAATGCCCAGTTAGTGATGTGATGTGATGTGAAAGTGACTTGAGGTTATGTTTAATGTGAAAGACCACACTCGTGGGTGCTGGACAAGTACAAGAGTGAACGCCAATACCGTAACGCGACAATTAATTGAACTAGATCAACATTTTCACGAGAGTGAAAGGTTCCGGACAAACAAGCAACTTTCAACTGTCTTACCTCATGGGGTTGAAAGTAACGGGACACTTCAAGGGCTTTAAAATAAACACAAATTTAGTAATTGCTGCAAGTTCTTGATATACTCTTAAGATAAGTGAAGCTTTTTGTATACATTTGTTTTTATTTTAGATTTTGTTGCTTCGCCGTTAACAGTTTCAGTAAATCAAGGGGTTTGTTCACTTGCTGGGAAGTTGTACTACGTCATGAGGTCAAGAGGTGACTCAATACCCAGAGAAAGGTTTACAGAATGATGTAGAAGCGAAATATATGTGCAAAATGTTGACTAAAAAGATAGAATCAGTGTATTCAGTTTGTCATAGACTTCTGGTAGCCAGGGCACGCCTTTGAAAGGGTTAAAATATAAGGGGAGCGCCCAGGCTACGTCAGGAAATGATACGAAATATGCTGAACATTTTGTCCCGCTCTCTGTACCTTCGTGACTGCATGAAAATGCCAATACGGATAGAGATAGATAGATAGATAGATAGATAGATAGATAGATAGATAGATAGATAGATAGATAGATAGATAGATAGATAGATAGATAGATAGATAGATAGATAGACAGACAGACAGACAGACAGACAGACAGACAGACAGACAGACAGACAGACACAGACAGATGATTAAAACAATTTCATTTGTCATAAAAATATGTCCAACATATGACATTTTAATCAAAATCGTAAGGAGCATTTTCTAGAAAATAATTTTTTTTTTAAATTTCCCCATGTAAGGGGTAGTTTAGGGTGGAGGAAATTTCTTCAAAATCTTCGTGTCGCTTCCTCAAGATATATTAAATTTAAATACCAACTTTGCTTTTTAGCCGACTTTTCGCTTTTGAGTTATGTTGTCAACACACACACACACAATTATTATTATTATTATTATTATTATTATTATTATTATTATTATTATTATTATTATTATTATTATTATTATTATTTTTGTTAATTTTAGATATAAAACTTTTTGAAGAAGTGCAATGATTTCTCCACCTTTATACATGTGGTAGAGATAAAAAAATGGATATAAATATTTCACATTTAAGGGGAGGCATCGGTGAAATTTGGACAAAAATGACGAAAAATGCGATTTTTCGTTTTTTGCCTTAAAATTATGTCTGTACCTTGTACTTTCAGAATCTACCGTCATTTACTCCTCATCGCCATTTGAAAGGCCGTTACGTCATGATTTAAATGCCCATGGCGTATGTATGTTGTCATATACTTAAAATTTTAAAGTCATTTTTCTCTGCTTTCTATTTTTTCACATTTTTCAATCTTCAAAATGCATCTTCTCATACAGTTTTTAATAGATTTCTTTTGAATTTTGCACACATGTTTTTAGATAGTTGCTTCATAAAACTTGGTATTTTAAATGCTCTAGATGGAGTTGTTAGCGAATTTTTATTTTGAAAATTATTAATAATTTGAAACAAAATGGACATTGAGGTATTCAATATTTTTTTTCTTCTCCAAAACTGTTTGACATAGCCAAATAAAAATACCAGGTTTTGTACACATAATCTAGGGAAACATATGGCCAGAGTTTAGTTTACTTAGAACAAATAATATTTTATAAGAAGCGTTTGCTATACTACCCTAAAATTGCAGCCAAAAAATGTTTTTTTTTTTTTTTTTTTTTTTTTTTTTTTTTTTTTTTTTTTTTTTTTTGCAAAAACCATCTTACATAGAAAAGTGAAATTTGGTAAACCTTCTAGTTACGCTTTGGCACACATACATACATATTTTCACATCATTGTGACAAAAATTGTGGATTTTTGTCATTTTGACAGATGCCTCCCCTTAAGAAATAAAAGGTTTTCTTTTAGGCCAACTGTTCACTAAACTAAGCCCAGAGCTCCGCCACTATGGGGTGCAGTAATGGGGGCTGGGACGTAGTGAGTTCCCGGCCAGTGTATATATTCATAAACGTTTGTCATAAATTCCATATATAGTTGCTTCAGCCAATAAAAGGACGCCTGTCATTTTTCAAAGAATTGGTCCAACTATATTGATTAAATTGGCATATGTTTAATATATTTAAAAAAAATGTATATGTTGAATTTTCTGTGAACATTTTCTGAAGCTCTCTTTACTCTCAATAACTTTTATATAACTAATAAACTCAATAAAAATAATACACGACATATTAGTATACAAAAATGTACATCTTAAAACACAATTTACGTCAAGTATATTTTTTGTTGAAGATGATAATCATTTTTGAGATATTTTTGTTAATAGTTTGAATTTTGAAATAGGAAGTTGGTGGTGTTTAATTTGTCACCTTCACCTTGATATACGATACGAGTTACACACCTTACAGTTATGTTCGATATCTGTCACTTGCACTTGATGAACGAACGAACAAACACACGAACACAGAGCTAAGGAGACACTACTCAGCGATACGGTGCGGCACGGGACTCTACCCCCTCCCCTCTCCGCCCCTCCCCCCCTTCACCCAACACCCGCACTGCACTGCACCGCACCACAACTTTCCTCAACCCTTCTTGACCACGTGTTTACACACAAACATGCACTACCAACATACACCATTTCAAACTCACATGACTTTCTCTACTCAGTCTAACCATTCTTACAAACTCTTATTACTATATCTTCTTCGTATTAATACAGATAAACCTTTGTACAACTTATCTTATTGTAATTCAGGAGGCTTTGAATGGAACTAGGGCGACTTCAAAGTCTACTAAGACTTCTGCGGGATTACACAAAAGGAAGATAAAGTAACATCATTTCTTATTAAAATCAATATATTGGCAAACCGTTACAAAATGACACCCAACATGGGCCAAGTTAATAATACACCACTTCCGTATATAAGAATTCGCTTCAAATGGCGCCCAACACGGGGCAAGTTATAATGCCATTACTTATAAAACCCGCTTCAAACGCGGAGCTACATCAATACTGTTATAAAATCTTCATTAATAAAATGAATAGTTCATATATAAATTATCAGCTGGTTATTCTTGTTTAGTGAACTATATCACATAAAAGTGTGTTTTTAATTAAGAAAGGTTCTTTAGTGAGATTATAACAAGAGAAATACACGTAATTCACTATAATAATATATTTTAGTCTAAGTAATACTGAGATACGAGGCGCTTGCCCCAACTACCTCCTAACTTTATCTTTTATATACTGTAAGTTAGTTTTTTTTATAGAATTTAACATTTTCTATTCTGCTATAGCATTTAAATTCATATTAATTTTATAAAATACTCCATATAGACAGTCTGACTCACTCTCACTCTACTTGACAATTTATCAGTTAGATCACACGTATTGTCATATTACTTGTGATAATAGAAGGAGCTAGACTAGGTCACTATTATACAGGACAAGCAGCTATATATGAAATAGTCCAGATAAATATAATTCGACAGTCTGACTCACTCTCACTCTACTTGACAATTTATCAGTTAGATCACACGTATTATCATATTACTTGTGATAATAGAAGGAGCTAGACTAGGTCACTATTATACAGGACAAGCAGCTATATATGAAATAGTCCATATAAATATAATTCGACAGTCTGTCTCACTCTCACTCTACTTGACAATTTATCAGTTAGATCACACGTATTATCATATTACTTGTGATAATAGAAGGAGCTAGGCTAGGTCACTATTATACAGGACAAGCAGCTATATATGAAATAGTCCATATAAATATAATTCGACAGTCTGACTCACTCTCACTCTACTTGACAATTTATCAGTTAGATCACACGTATTATCATATTACTTGTGATAATAGAAGGAGCTAGGCTAGGTCACTATTATACAGGACAAGCAGCTATATATGAAATAGTCCAGATAAATATAATTCGACAGTCTGACTCACTCTCACTCTACTTGACAATTTATCAGTTAGATCACACGTATTATCATATTACTTGTGATAATAGAAGGAGCTAGGCTAGGTCACTATTATACAGGACAAGCAGCTATATATGAAATAGTCCATATAAATATAATTCGACAGTCTGACTCACTCTCACTCTACTTGACAATTTATCAGTTAGATCACACGTATTATCATATTACTTGTGATAATAGAAGGAGCTAGACTAGGTCACTATTACACAGGACAAGCAGCTATATATGAAATAGTCCATATAAATATAATTCGACAGTCTGTCTCACTCTCACTCTACTTGACAATTTATCAGTTAGATCACACGTATTATCATATTACTTGTGATAATAGAAGGAGCTAGGCTAGGTCACTATTATACAGGACAAGCAGCTATATATGAAATAGTCCATATAAATATAATTCGACAGTCTGACTCACTCTCACTCTACTTGACAATTTATCAGTTAGATCACACGTATTATCATATTACTTGTGATAATAGAAGGAGCTAGACTAGGTCACTATTATACAGGACAAGCAGCTATATATGAAATAGTCCCTATAAATATAATTCGACAGTCAGACTCACTCTCACTCTACTTGACAATTTATCAGTTAGATCACACGTATTATCATATTACTTGTGATAATAGAAGGAGCTAGACTAGGTCACTATTATACAGGACAAGCAGCTATATATGAAATAGTCCATATAAATATAATTCGACAGTCTGACTCACTCTCACTCTACTTGACAATTTATCAGTTAGATCACACGCATTATCATATTACTTGTGATAATAGAAGGAGCTAGACTAGGTCACTATTATACAGGACAAGCAGCTATATATGAAATAGTCCATATAAATATAATTCGACAGTCTGACTCACTCTCACTCTACTTGACAATTTATCAGTTAGATCACACGTATTATCATATTACTTGTGATAATAGAAGGAGCTAGACTAGGTCACTATTATACAGGACAAGCAGCTATATATGAAATAGTCCATATAAATATAATTCGACAGTCTGACTCACTCTCACTCTACTTGACAATTTATCAGTTAGATCACACGTATTATCATATTACTTGTGATAATAGAAGGAGCTAAACTAGGTCACTATTATACAGGACAAGCAGCTATATATGAAATAGTCCATATAAATATAATTCAACAGTCTGACTCACTCTCACTCTACTTGACAATTTATCAGTTAGATCACACGTATTATCATATTACTTGTGATAATAGAAGGAGCTAGGCTAGGTCACTATTATACAGGACAAGCAGCTATATATGAAATAGTCCATATAAATATAATTCGACAGTCTGACTCACTCTCACTCTACTTGACAATTTATCAGTTAGATCACACGTATTATCATATTACTTGTGATAATAGAAGGAGCTAGGCTAGGTCACTATTATACAGGACAAGCAGCTATATATGAAATAGTCCAGATAAATATAATTCGACAGTCTGACTCACTCTCACTCTACTTGACAATTTATCAGTTAGATCACACGTATTATCATATTACTTGTGATAATAGAAGGAGCTAGGCTAGGTCACTATTATACAGGACAAGCAGCTATATATGAAATAGTCCATATAAATATAATTCGACAGTCTGACTCACTCTCACTCTACTTGACAATTTATCAGTTAGATCACACGTATTATCATATTACTTGTGATAATAGAAGGAGCTAGACTAGGTCACTATTACACAGGACAAGCAGCTATATATGAAATAGTCCATATAAATATAATTCGACAGTCTGTCTCACTCTCACTCTACTTGACAATTTATCAGTTAGATCACACGTATTATCATATTACTTGTGATAATAGAAGGAGCTAGGCTAGGTCACTATTATACAGGACAAGCAGCTATATATGAAATAGTCCATATAAATATAATTCGACAGTCTGACTCACTCTCACTCTACTTGACAATTTATCAGTTAGATCACACGTATTATCATATTACTTGTGATAATAGAAGGAGCTAGACTAGGTCACTATTATACAGGACAAGCAGCTATATATGAAATAGTCCCTATAAATATAATTCGACAGTCAGACTCACTCTCACTCTACTTGACAATTTATCAGTTAGATCACACGTATTATCATATTACTTGTGATAATAGAAGGAGCTAGACTAGGTCACTATTATACAGGACAAGCAGCTATATATGAAATAGTCCATATAAATATAATTCGACAGTCTGACTCACTCTCACTCTACTTGACAATTTATCAGTTAGATCACACGCATTATCATATTACTTGTGATAATAGAAGGAGCTAGACTAGGTCACTATTATACAGGACAAGCAGCTATATATGAAATAGTCCATATAAATATAATTCGACAGTCTGACTCACTCTCACTCTACTTGACAATTTATCAGTTAGATCACACGTATTATCATATTACTTGTGATAATAGAAGGAGCTAGGCTAGGTCACTATTATACAGGACAAGCAGCTATATATGAAATAGTCCATATAAATATAATTCGACAGTCTGACTGACTCTCACTCTACTTGGCAATTTATCAGTTAGACCACACGTATTATCATATTACTTGTGATAATAGAAGGAGCTAGGCTAGGTCACTATTATACAGGACAAGCAGCTATATATGAAATAGTCCATATAAATATAATTCGACAGTCTGTCTCACTCTCACTCTACTTGACAATTTATCAGTTAGATCACACGTATTATCATATTACTTGTGATAATAGAAGGAGCTAGGCTAGGTCACTATTATACAGGACAAGCAGCTATATATGAAATAGTCCATATAAATATAATTCGACAGTCTGACTCACTCTCACTCTACTTGACAAGTTATCAGTTAGATCACACGTATTATCATATTACTTGTGATAATAGAAGGAGCTAGACTAGGTCACTATTATACAGGACAAGCAGCTATATATGAAATAGTCCATATAAATATAATTCGACAGTCAGACTCACTCTCACTCTACTTGACAATTTATCAGTTAGATCACACGTATTATCATATTACTTGTGATAATAGAAGGAGCTAGACTAGGTCACTATTATACAGGACAAGCAGCTATATATGAAATAGTCCATATAAATATAATTCGACAGTCTGACTCACTCTCACTCTACTTGACAATTTATCAGTTAGATCACACGTATTATCATATTACTTGTGATAATAGAAGGAGCTAGGCTAGGTCACTATTATACAGGACAAGCAGCTATATATGAAATAGTCCATATAAATATAATTCGACAGTCTGACTCACTCTCACTCTACTTGACAGTTTATCAGTTAGATCACACGTATTATCATATTACTTGTGATAATAGAAGGAGCTAGACTAGGTCACTATTATACAGGACAAGCAGCTATATATGAAATAGTCCATATAAATATAATTCGACAGTCTGACTCACTCTCACTCTACTTGACAATTTATCAGTTAGATCACACGTATTATCATATTACTTGTGATAATAGAAGGAGCTAGCCTAGGTCACTATTATACAGGACAAGCAGCTATATATGAAATAGTCCATATAAATATAATTCGACAGTCTGACTCACTCTCACTCTACTTGACAATTTATCAGTTAGATCACACGTATTATCATATTACTTGTGATAATAGAAGGAGCTAGACTAGGTCACTATTATACAGGACAAGCAGCTATATATGAAATAGTCCCTATAAATATAATTCGACAGTCTGACTCACTCTCACTCTACTTGACAATTTATCAGTTAGATCACACGTATTATCATATTACTTGTGATAATAGAAGGAGCTAGACTAGGTCACTATTATACAGGACAAGCAGCTATATATGAAATAGTCCATATAAATATAATTCGACAGTCTGACTGACTCTCACTCTACTTGACAATTTATCAGTTAGATCACACGTATTATCATATTACTTGTGATAATAGAAGGAGCTAGGCTAGGTCACTATTATACAGGACAAGTAGCTATATATGAAATAGTCCATATAAATATAATTCGACAGTCTGACTCACTCTCACTCTACTTGACAATTTATCAGTTAGATCACACGTATTATCATATTAATGTGATAATTTAAACAGCAACGGAAGTATTGGTTTTACTTGTTTATTGATGAAATGGTAGTTAAAACACTACATACATGTAGAACAGGGCTGTAAATAAAGACTGTGGATGTGGTAAGAGCTTGGTCCGGATATATATTAAGTCAAAATATTGCAGTAATTATGGACCTGATCCTGCAATCTGTTACAAGGTCGGATCAACACCTTCACCAGCCTTTCATAATACATACACATATCTGAGAGTAGGAGATGCAAGTCTGGCTTTACAAGAGTACTTCCTTCTCCTCTTCTTCTTCTTCTTCTTCTTCTTCTTCTTCTTCTTCTTCTTCTTCTTCTTCTTCTTCTTCTTCTCTCTCTCTCCTCTTCTCTCTCTCTCCTCTTCCTCTTGTATTGCTCGCTATGCTCTTTCACAATCTCACAATTCAGTTATCAATACAACGTTTTCTTGAACGACCTAGAGAAGTGTGAAAGTTGGCTTGTACTTGTGAGCAGATTATTTGCTGTGGTAATGTTGTTATAAATTGTAATTCTCGTTATGTTTGTCATCCCATTTGTCACAAAACGTTACTAGTAGTCATTGTGTTTTCAGATTTCTTATGTCCCTGCCTAACAAAGTACGTATTTACATAATAAAAATGTGATGTGTTGCACTCACATGACTTTCTCTACTCTTGTACTAACCATTCTTACAAACTCTTATTCCTATATCTTCTTCGTGTTAGTTGAGATAAACATTTGTACAAATTATCTTATTCTTTATTTCCTTGCAGGTGCAAGGGGAATATTGTGCGATAGTCAAATCTTTTAAAGCTTTGAGATTCCGTTCTCTTTGCACACCTAACACATAAAAAAATGAACAACGATGATCCATTTCACGAAAGTTCTAAGTTTTCCGAAACTCACACACATAACAAGGAATATCTCCGAAATGGTTCACCCTACAAGAAAGTTTATTGAGACATAAATTGTGTATTTTAGCAAGATCTACATTTTTTGTACAGTATGATTTCGTGTATCTCTAACGGTTTACCAGTTATGCAAAAGTCGTCCAGAGTAAATACGACGACATGGGCTATAGCCAGAAAATTCAAGATATACATTTCATTTGTCACCAAAATATTTCAAACATATGACATTTTAATCAAAATCGTTTGAGCCATTTTCAAGAAAATCAAAATTTTCGAAAAATTTTCCATGTAAAGGGTAGTTTAGGGTGGGGCTGTTTTGTTCAAAATCTTCGTGTCGCATCCTTGAAAGACATTAAACTTAAATACCAACTTTGGTTTTTAACCTACTTTTCGTTTTTGAGTTATGCTGTCTACAGACAGACACACACACGGACCTTTTTCTAAAAATGCTTTTTTTTTGGATTCAGGGGGCCTCAAACCATGTATTTCCGGTGAAATCTCGACATCGAATTTTTGGGTGGAATACAACACTTCCCCTACTGACAGTAGAGAAAGTAAAAATAGATATGTACCTAGATACACAGATATATACATAAGGTGTGTGTGTGTGTGTGTGTGTGTGTGTGTGTGTGTGTGTGTGTGTGTGTGTGTGTGTGTGTGTGTGTGTGTGTGTGTGTGTGTGTGTGTGTGTGTGTGTGTGTGTGTGTGTGTGTGTGTGTGTGTGTGTGTGTGTGTGTGTGTGTGTGTGTGTGTGTGTGTGTGTGTGTGTGTGTGTGTGTGTGTGTGTGTGTGTGTGTGTGTGTGTGTGTGTGTGTGTGTGTGTGTGTGTGTGTGTGTGTGTGTGTGTGTGTGTGTGTGTGTGTGTGTGTGTGTGTGTGTGTGTGTGTGTGTGTGTGTGTGTGTGTGTGTGTGTGTGTGTGTGTGTGTGTGTGTGTGTGTGTGTGTGTGTGTGTGTGTGTGTGTGTGTGTGTGTGTGTGTGTGTGTGTGTGTGTGTGTGTGTGTGTGTGTGTGTGTGTGTGTGTGTGTGTGTGTGTGTGTGTGTGTGTGTGTGTGTGTGTGTGTGTGTGTGTGTGTGTGTGTGTGTGTGTGTGTGTGTGTGTGTGTGTGTGTGTGTGTGTGTGTGTGTGTGTGTGTGTGTGTGTGTGTGTGTGTGTGTGTGTGTGTGTGTGTGTGTGTGTGTGTGTGTGTGTGTGTGTGTGTGTGTGTGTGTGTGTGTGTGTGTGTGTGTGTGTGTGTGTGTGTGTGTGTGTGTGTGTGTGTGTGTGTGTGTGTGTGTGTGTGTGTGTGTGTGTGTGTGTGTGTGTGTGTGTGTGTGTGTGTGTGTGTGTGTGTGTGTGTGTGTGTGTGTGTGTGTGTGTGTGTGTGTGTGTGTGTGTGTGTGTGTGTGTGTGTGTGTGTGTGTGTGTGTGTGTGTGTGTGTGTGTGTGTGTGTGTGTGTGTGTGTGTGTGTGTGTGTGTGTGTGTGTGTGTGTGTGTGTGTGTGTGTGTGTGTGTGTGTGTGTGTGTGTGTGTGTGTGTGTGTGTGTGTGTGTGTGTGTGTGTGTGTGTGTGTGTGTGTGTGTGTGTGTGTGTGTGTGTGTGTGTGTGTGTGTGTGTGTGTGTGTGTGTGTGTGTGTGTGTGTGTGTGTGTGTGTGTGTGTGTGTGTGTGTGTGTGTGTGTGTGTGTGTGTGTGTGTGTGTGTGTGTGTGTGTGTGTGTGTGTGTGTGTGTGTGTGTGTGTGTGTGTGTGTGTGTGTGTGTGTGTGTGTGTGTGTGTGTGTGTGTGTGTGTGTGTGTGTGTGTGTGTGTGTGTGTGTGTGTGTGTGTGTGTGTGTGTGTGGTGTGTGTGTGTGTGTGTGTGTGTGTGTGTGTGTGTGTGTGTGTGTGTGTGTGTGTGTGTGTGTGTGTGTGTGTGTGTGTGTGTGTGTGTGTGTGTGTGTGTGTGTGTGTGTGTGTGTGTGTGTGTGTGTGTGTGTGTGTGTGTGTGTGTGTGTGTGTGTGTGTGTGTGTGTGTGTGTGTGTGTGTGTGTGTGTGTGTGTGTGTGTGTGTAGAGAGACATAGATTAGGTATATAGAAATAGGTATAATACATAATTAATAGCTTAGATAGATATGGGGATATATAGATTACATTAGACAGATATATGGATAAATTGATTATAAATAGATAGATATAGATGAGATCAGAAGAAATTGTGCCTTTGTATGATGAAAGAATTATCATGGATCTGTATGGTGATTTTTGAGATTATAACGTTCTTTCATTACTATTTTGAATCGTTTGAGACCATCTACTGACCAGGTTAAGCCATTTGTACTCACTTCTTTTATTTTTATTTTCTATCTTGCAATATTTCTTCATTCTATGACTGTGATTTTTTCTTCTTTTTTCTCTCCAAATTGCAGTTGTTTTCTTCATTTTTTAAACTTGAAACCTACGAAATATTATGTTAACTTTCTTAACTTTGCTCTATTCTGTGTTAATTTCATTTCATTTAAGTCTTTTCTTATCCTTCAAAATTTGTTTTCTAAGTCCATTCTCATTAAATGACTGAATCATCTTATTTTTCTTTTCCTTATTCTATTTGAAATCTTCTCAGATTCTTTACCATTATGAGGTATTTATTTCTCCTGAGTCTAAACTCTCATTTTTCTTTATTTGAGTCCGTTAGGTGAAGGGGAAGTTTTACAGTAATGAAAGTGTGTGCTTTTTACCGCAAGCTGTTGCTGGCAGTGTCCATACCTATATCATCAATACATTCCGTAAGAAATGAATAGAAATGACCACAACCACAAGCCAACACCACACAAAAACCAGTGCCGGTACTGCCTCTTGTCCAAGAACTAAGGTACACGAGAAATTTCAAACCTCCAGGCTTACTTACTTACTTCTTTTAAAGAAAGTAATTACCTACTTACTTTCTCTAAGTAGGGGAAGCATTCTATTCCACCCAAAATTGCAATATTTTGAGGTCTTCTGAAACCAAAAAGTATTTTAAGTGTGTGTGTGTGTGTGTGTGTGTGTGTGCGTGTGTGTGTGTGTGTGCGTGTGTGCGCATGCAACATAGCTCGAACAAGAAAATTCGGTTTAAAACCAAAATTGGTATTTAAGTTTAATATCTTTTAAGGATGCGACACGAAGATTTTGAAGAAAATATGGAAAATTTTTCGAAAATGGGTGTAACACTTTTGATTAAATTGACTTATTTTTTAGATATTTTTATGACAAATTAAATGTATATTTTGAATTTTCTGTATATAGCCTATGTAGTCCTGTTTACTCTGGATCACTTTTATATAACTGTAAACCGTAAGAGATGCACCAAATCTTACTGTACCAAAAATGTAGATCTTATAAAACACATACCTAAGTTGTGTCAAAACGTATTTTTTTGTAGAGTGAACCATTTCGGACATATTCCTTGTTATTTGTGTGAGTTTTGGAAAACTGCTTATATGTTAGCCGTGCAAAGATAACTATTCTCAAAACTTTTGACTATCTCTTAGTCTTCTGTATTCCCATATTTCCCTTGTAGCTACAAGGAAATAAACAATAAAATAATGTATACAAAGGTTTAGGTGTATGAACATGAAGCAACAAAGGTTTGTATAAGAGTGAGTAGAGAAAGTAATGTAACAAGGAGGCCAGAGATTGTGGTTTATTACTCAGCCTGTGCCCAGTTAGTGAATGTCCAGTGGGTGTGGTTGCAGAGACTGCATGATTTACTAAACCTCTGCAAGGACGTCATATTAACAAAAATAGAAATAAAACCACAGGTTTTGTATTTCTATTGCCTTTGTGCCTAAATATACACTGAATATTGGGAGTATAAAAAAGAAATTTTGTCAGTGTTTATCGTAATTCGTGACGAAACTTCCTTATAGGTATATAGTGACCGAACACTCTCAGCGATTCCTTAAATCTGACATAGACTTAATGTATCTTACAGTTTATGAGTAATACAAAACTTATTTGGAGTGGAGACATTAACAGAAAGTTTCATATATACGTATACCTACTAGTTTTGAGAAAATACGTAAATGCTGTAGATTTTGCAATAGTTACAGACAAGAGTACTCCTCAAGGAAGCTAGACAAGAAAAGCTCGCCTGACGGGGCAGCACCCCGGCAGAATGGATGACGCCAGGCATAAACTTGGAGAAAAAATAAAATTAGGTACTACTAAAAAGGAAAATAAATATACATAAATATCCAAAACAGAGTGGTAAAAACCAGAATTGAAGTAATAAAGTTGTTAAAATACTATAAAAAGTAGATATCTAAAGCTTCAAATTCTGAAACTTATGTTACTCTCCGCTAAAAAATGAGAAAGTCTTTGGACCGCTTGTTTCTCGTCTGGCAGACAGTCCCAGGAACTGTTGATCACGTGAGGTGATATGGATCTGCCACAGTAGAAGGCAGGACCGCTCGGGTAGTTCGTACTCAAGGTGATATGAGGATAGGGCCATGCTTGTGAGTGTCACTTGTAAACTTGGTGCTTATATTCAGATCGCCTTGCTCTGGAAGAAATGCCGCTGAGAGGTCGGTACCCTACGTCATGGGCCATCATTGTTCATCATATCTGTAGTCGGTGCAAGGAATGCAGTCAAGAATTGCAAATTCTTGTACTTTGATTATTCGAAACCAGAACCAGCTTCATGTGAAACTGGACCTAGCTGTCGACGGGCTGATTATGTAATTTGTGTAACCACAGTAATAATTCTTGTTAAATATAAATATGTTGAGTATAAACAAAATAGTTAATAAGTGTGGAAATTGTTACTACCCCGCAGGAAGCCCTGCTTGCCGATCTCTTGAGGAATTGCAACTGCTGGCTCCGTGTTGGTCGACCACTACACAAGGGTCCCACTCTCATTCACTAGCAATGGCAATCGCAATAAAACATACCCATTTCTAAAACTAAAACTATTTACAATTTCAAACCAATAACTAAGAATACCTCGGAGACGGTTAACGTCACAAAAATATCTGTGACGTAAATGTTGTAGTTTACCAAGATTTTACTTTCTCTACTGCGTATATTAAGTACTGGAAATGTTGTATTACACCCAAAAATTCAATGTAGAGATTTCATTGTAAATACAGGTATATTCTGATTACAAAAAAAAAAAAAAAAAAAAAAAAAAAAAAATTGAAAAAGGTCCGTGCGCGCGTATGTTTTTGTGTGTGCGTGCGCGTTTGTCTCTGTGAACAACATAACTCAAAAAAGAAGAGTCGGTTACAAACCGAAATTGGTATTGAGATATTTTATGACAAATGAAATGTATATTTTGAATTTTCTGGCTATAGCCCATGTAGTTCTGTTTAATCTGGATGACTATTGTATAACTGGTAAACTGTAAGATATAGACCAAATCTTACTATACAAAAACGTAAATCTGATTTTTGTATTGAGAAGTAGTGAAAACAGTACTTGTGCTGAAATGTAGACAATATTTGGTGTAGAGAAAGTTGAGTAAATAAGAGAGTTTAGCAGATGGTCTCAGATGCATGTTCAGGTACGTAATTAAGCTCGTATCTTGTTTGGTATGCATGCAGCAATACTGGAGCGTATTTTGTAATACCAATTACTGTAGCTAGGTAGGTACTTGTGAAATAACCGGTACAGAGCAGCAAGGCAGTTTCAACAGCGACCCTTGGGTTAACTACAACAAGAACCATTCATTCCCACACACTTGTATACGGGCATCATCTTCAGACCAGACCACTCTTACACAAACTGGCCACTACGTGTGTCATCACTTCACTATAAATACATCTACGTTTGTTGTGTAGTAAGATTTGCTCTATCTCTTACGCTTTACCACTTATACAAGTCATTCAGAGTAAACACGACTACATGGGATATGGACAAAAAATTCAAAATATTCATTTTTTACTTTCTCTACTGGTAAGTAGGGGAAGTATTGTATTCCACCCAAAAATTCGATGTCGAGATTTCACCGGAAATACATGTTTTGAGGCCCGCTGAATCAAAAAAAAAAAAAAGCATTTTTAGAAAAAGGTCCGTGTGTGTCTCTGTGTGTTAGTCTGTCAGTCTGTGGACAACATAACTCAAAAACGAAAAGTGGGTTAAAAACCAAAGTTGGTATTTAAGTTTAATGTCTTTCAAGGATGCGACACGAAGATTTTGAAGAAAATAGCCCCACCCTAAACTACCCTTTACATGGAAACTTTTTCGAACATTTTTATTTTCTTGAAAATGGCTCCAACGATTTTGATTAAAATATCATATGTTTGAAATATTTTTATGACAAATGAAATGTATATCTTGAATTTTCTGGCTATAACCCCTGTAGTCGTATTTACTCTGGACGACTTTTGCATAACTGGTAAACCGTTAGAGAAAGACCAAATTATACTGTACAAAAAATGTAGATCTTGCTAAAATACACAATTTATGTCTGAATAAATTTTCTTGTAGGGTGAACCATTTCGGAGATATTCCTTGTAATGTGTGTGAGTTTCGGAAAACTTAGAACTTTCGTGAAATGGATCATCGTTGTTCATTTTTTTATATGTTAAGGGTGCAAAGACAACAGAATCTCAAACATTTGACTATCGCACAAAGCCTACTGTATTCTAACATTCCCCTTGTACCTACAAGGAAATAAGCAATAAGATAATTTGTACAAATGTTTATCTCAACTAACACGAAGAAGATACAGGAATAAGAGTTTGTAAGAATGGTTAGTACAAGAGTAGAGAAAGTCATGTGAGTGCAACACATCACATTTTTATTCAACACATTCACATGTATTTCTCTACTCACTGTTCTACTAATAAGTTCTACAATTCTGTGCATGTTTGAAATAGAAATGCCCACACTGTTTTCTCTACTCATTTTAGGTAACACATTCATATCTGTTTCTCACTCACTCTTCTAAAAATAAGTTATGTAGTTCTTATTGAGGAGGTTCTTATATATCCATTTTAGCATACAATATATACTTTCACATGGTTTTCTCTACTCCCAATCTCACATACTATTTTCTATGGTGGAAATATAAGTGCAAGTGTTACATGTAAATAAGTAGGTATAATTTCCGAAGAAGCACGATAAAAAAGGCGGAGAAAAGCAGGTAGGTGTGTTTATGTTAGGTACCAGGACAACTCTAGCTCGTTGCACCAGTGCAGTAGGAAACAAGACAGTGAAAGTCCCAACTATCTGAACCGTGAAGGTGTTTTATTGTATTGATCGTACCTACTTTTTATAAGGTTAACACTGTTGCCAACTATTAGGTACCTATCATTATCTTAATACTCCCAACTTTCTTTAAAACAAAAAGGTCCTCCTATATCAGTCATATCCAGTACTGTAGGTACTTTGAGAGCAGTCTTTCTACAGCCATGGAAAAAAACAATTTGATTTCTTACACTCACATGACTTTCTCTACTCTTGTACAAGCTCTTATTCCTATATCTTATTCGTGTTAATACAGATAAACATTCGTACCAATTACTTTATTGCTTATTTCCAATTTTTGCAAAACTCACGCAGATAAAAAGGAATATCTCCGAAATGGTTCACTCTGCAAAAAATATTTGAATAATGTGACTTTTGGTGGGTGTGAAGTAAAGAAGACAGATGTAGTCGAGATAAAGAAACACTTTTATTTCCGTAAACAGTAACTTTGTACACTCGTTGCAACAGCAAGAAAGTCTTTTTCGATTCTCCCACAGCACGGCTCCGAACTCGTAACACAAAGAACTGTCCCTTCTCCGTCGGCACGACTCCTCGACGCTTCCATACGTCTCTTCTTTCCGTCGGCACGACTACTCAACGCTTCACATACGTCTGACTCCTCTTCTGTCGCACTTTACCGCTATTTATATCTCCCAGGCACTATTCTGGAAGCTTCAGGAACGTTCAGTTATTGCGGTGAGATACAAAGTAGAAGATTCCAGAAGCCTCTATCCTTTTCTCTCTTTCGGCAAGCGCCCCAACAATGCGGCCATGCTCTGTCTCTTTCCTTCGGCTCCTTTGCGGTAGTGCCGACAATAATGCGATGGGTGACACTGCTGTTGTCGGCAATTAGATGCGGCGGGCGCGGTGACAATATAAATTGTGTTTTAGCAAGATGTACATTTTTTGTATAGTAAGACTTGGCCTATCTCTTACGGTTTACCAGTTATACCAAAGTCATCCAGAGTAAACAGGACTACATGGGCTATAGCCAGAAAATTCAAAACATATATTTCATTTGTCATAAAGATATCTTAAACATATGCCATTTTAATCAAAATCGTTAGCACCATTTTTGAGGAAATCAAAATTTTTCCATGTGAATTTTTTGGATTTGGTTTAAGGGCGTTTTCCATGTGAAGGTTAGTTATATAGTAGTATATCCGTGTGGGATGAAGTGAATGATGACGTGTAACCGAGGATGGACCACCCCGCTGGGCCTGACAGTTACACAAGCAAACTGTTTCTTCTACTCTCGGAGAGGGCGACGAGGCTACCAGCAACTTCCAGGAGGGGTCAGGGAAGGAAGCATCTGTACCATCTGTCCGCACCCACCGGAAACAGTGAACTGTACTGTCGAGAATATTTTGTCATGTCCTCGCAATCACTTTGCAGGAAGATCAAAATTTGTATACGCTTTGGTATCAGGAAACTGGAAACAATGATAAAGGAGTTGTAAAAAAGTGGGATAACCGCTCTCAGAGATACACAAAATTGCCTGTTAGGATTGTTACAACCGAAGGAAACCAGTATCGTTAAATAGGTTGTACATACTAATCCAATTGGCATAATACTTGTTGAAGAGTATGTTTCGAACAATAATCTGCTATAAATTAGTAGCTATTGTTAGCGTATCACGGCAAATATTGAAACAGAGCGGTTGGTATTGTACTTGGTCACGTCAAACGATGCGCGCGCGCAGCGGATGTGACGCAGAAGAGTGCATCTACTGTACGCATAAGATCAGCATGTTGAACAGTAATCTGTGAGAACGTGTAAGAGAAAGCGGAACCAGGGTATGCACACTACTCGTGTGCATCCATGTTGAAGAGACAACGCTGGAACCTATCGCTCCGAATGTTGAGTAAGTGCGTTTGTAATTAAACTGGCAATGCAGAAAAAATAGTAGAAGTGATTGTTCCATAACTTTAATATTTACCAATAAACTCCACTGTGAGAAACTGAGACAATTGAACAGTATTACAATCAGTGATTTGTAAAAAAGCATTTGATAAAGTGTATACAAATAAATTATTAAAAATATTAGCCATAAACAGTTTCCACAACTTATAACAACCATATGTAATTTCTATAAAGCAAATGTCATTGCAATAAAGTGTAATAATACATTATCAAAATGATGAGAGTTGATACAGCAGTAACACAAGGTTGTATCCTTTCACCACTACTGTATCATACACAGCACCTGGGCGATCTTTTTTTAATCGTGTCTTTTGGGAGAAGATACTTATTTAGATAAGTTAGAAAAGTAAAACGTTAATTAAATATAAATTTTCATCCTAATTGTTGGGGCCGTTTCCGTGACGAAACCTTTAATATCCTGAAATTGGGCCATTAGTAGAGAAATTATTGTCGAAGTAAGGTTTAGATTAATTGTGACTGTTACGCGCAAAATCAGGTTTTTTTTCCCCTTTCTTTTCACCTATATAGATAACTTAATAAGCAAAACTCTGTGAATACAAAATTTGATCGAAATCGTTAGAGCCGTTTCCCAGTTGCGCGGAATATATGTATATACAAGAATTGCTGGTTTAAGTGTATGTGATTTACAATTAGATTCGTTACTTTTTGTAGACGATGCTGCTATCTTCAGAAGATAAATTACAACGTTCAGTATTTAATTTTAACAAAAGGGAATAAGATATAATGTGAAAATCAATAAAGAAATAAAAATTATGACTGTGAAAAATATCTTGTTCGTATTAAAATATTTCAAGTACTCAAGTACTCGATAAGAACATTCTCGTTGTTTCCCCTCAACACCTCTCGCCCCCCCCCCCCCCCACATAGGAAAACATTTGGAGCCGGTTGTACATCACATGTCTGGTTATGGAAAACTGAGTTCAGTATTACCTGGCAAAGCCACGAAGCGTATCGGAAAGATTGTGAAACTGCCCAGTTGTATATGCGAGCTTATGCTAGACGGTGTTCAGATGCTATCGTATCTTCAGGACAGCAACGTGTCATTTATCGGCAAGCGCGAGAGATGATCTATTTGTGTTCGTTTTATCACTGACTATAGTCTGATAAGAAGCGATCGTAGTGCTCGACAGTCAAGGTCAATACGCCTCAACGCTTTACCAGGTAAAGAACCATCAAGAGCATTTGTTACAGTTACGTGTGGAAGTGACTTATTCTGGAACTGTTAGTGAACAATAGACATTTATGGCACTAGGTGTTGGCTCCCCAGGAGGTCTTGACCATGTCTGCCCCCTTCTCACCGATCATGATGGTGGGTCCGTTGGTGTTGCCTCGCACGATGAGGGGCATGATCGAGGCGTCTATGACACGCAAGTTACGTACACCGTAGACCCTGAGAGTGTGGTCTACCACGGCGTCTGAAGGTCCCATCCTACAGGTGCCCACAGGGTGGAATATGGTGGCCGTGTAGAACATGGCCAGGCATCTCCAGTACTCGTCTGTGGCGAAGTCCACACTCTGACACTCAGGCACCTTGTTGTTCACTAGCCGAGCGTCCACCTGACGGAACGCTCTGGTGTACAACACCTCCAGGGACATCTTGATACCTGAAACACACAAGTCACCCTTCTCCTCACAAACTACCTTTTTCAAACAGCACTTTTAGTTACTTTTTTCTCCTAACAATTTTAATTGAAATAACACATGTTTAATATATATATATATATATATATATATATATATATCAAATCATATGTATATTGTGAATTTTCTGAGAATTATTCTCTGAAGTTGTGTTATTCTGAATAACTTTTTTAGAACTTATAAAGTATAAGAGATACAATACTTCTACACAAAACTGATCAAATCGTTAGAATAGACAATTCATATGAAAATGTTTTTTAGCGTTAAGGATTTCAGAAATAATCTTTGTTATTGTTGTGTGTTGTCAAATACTAAAGTGGGAAGTCACTATTTATTTTTACTTTCTCTGCTACGTACATAGTAAGGAGAAAAGGTATTGTACTCTACCCAACAATTCCATGTCCCAGGCTTCACCGGAAATACGTGTTTGGAGCCCCCTTGAGCACAAAAAAAAAAAAAGGCCTTTTTAGTAAAAGGTCCGCGGTCTCGCCTCTCTGTGTGTGTGTGAACAAGATAACTCAAAAACGAAAAGTCTCTTAAAAACAAAAGTTGGTATCTAAGTTTAAAATCTCTCAAGTATCTGACACGAAGATTTTGAAGAAAATTACTCCACCCTAAACTAACCTTTACATGGAAAATATTTCGAAAATTTTGATTTTCTCAAGCAATCTCTATCTAAAGATTTTGATTAAAATGCCGTATCTATAAGATATTTTTATGAATTTGAATTTTCTGTCTATAACATGTGTAGTCTTCTTTACTCTTGATGACTTCTGTACAACTGGTAAACTGTAACAGATAGACAAAATCTTGCTATACAAAAAGTGTACATCTTTTATTAGATATTTCTTGTTACTTGTGTGAGTTTTGGAATACAAATTTTCCTGAAATGGAACATCATTATTCATTTTTTATATCTTTGCCGTTCAAACAACGGAATACCAAAACTTTAGAAGATTTCACTATCGCCCAAAGGCTACTGTATTCGCATATTCCCCTTGTACCTACAAGGAAGATAATTTGTGCAGATGTTCTAATGAGTTGGGCATTGCTTGAATACGTCTTTGATATTAGGTTTTATTTGTTTGGAGTTTCATTACTTCTTCCGAAATAAGAAGCACACTTGAGGTAAACAAGGAGAAAATAGATACTATATTTTTTATGGTATCACTTTTAAAATGCACTAATGAGCATGTTTTTCGTTTTTATTGTAATGTACTGCATGTTTGACTGTTATTTAGAAATAGCTCTGGACACTGGAGTGTGTTTCTTAGAGGGTGTCAGACCGTTCGGGACGGGACGGGACGGGACGAATGTACACCAGCAGAGCAAACCCAAGTATTCGGATTATCTAGTTCATTTGAATTGTACGCGATGTCGCCGCTTTCCGCAACAGTACTAGCTAACTGCAATCACTGCCGCTAGATGTCAGTCCGCCGAGATGGCGCGATAATTCCGGTAACATTTTATATACACACTCCACTAGAGAAATCTGACGTGCTGCACTCACAAGTCTTTCTCTACTCGTACAGACCCTTATTCCTATATCTTCTTCATATTAATACAGATAAACAAAAAGTCATCCAGAATAAATAGGACTACATGGGCTATAGCCAGAAAATTCAAAATAGATAGCCATTTTCGAGAAAAATTAAAAATTTTGGAACATTTTCCATGTAAAGGGTAGTTTAGGGCGGAGGAATTTTCTTCAAAATCTTCGTGTCGCATCCTTAAAAGATGTTAAATGCAAATATCAACTTTGCTTTTTAATCGACTTTTCGTTTTTGACTTGCGCTCTTCAGACACACACACACACATACACACAACACACACAACACACACATACACGCACACATACACACACTAACACACACACACCACACACATACACACACAACACACACATACACACACTAACACACACACACCACACACATACACCACACACACCACACACACATACACACCCCACTTACACACACGCATACACACACCACTAACACACACATACACACACCACTAACACACCATACACACAACACACACACCACTAACACACACACCCCATACACACACATACACACACCCCACTTACACACACACATACACACACCACTTACACACACATACACACACCACTAACACACACACCCCATACACACACCCCACTTACACACACACACCCCACTTACACACACGCACACACACACCACTAACACACACATACACACACCACTAACACACACATACACACACCACTAACACACACACCCCATACACACATACACACACACCCCACTTACACACACGCACGCACACACACACACACACACACACACACACACGTACGGACCTTGTTCAAAAAGATGTTTTTTTATGTATTCAGGGGCCTCAAGACATATTTCCGGTGAAATGTCGGTATTGAATTTTTGGGTCGAAATTGTACTACTTTCCGTAGCAGAGAAAGTAAAAATTTTGCTTAATAGTGTTGAACAAAGACTCAAACTCCTGGGATGCTATAATGAACAAAAAATTAACAAAATAAGTAAATAAATAAAAAGTTGGTGAAAACAGTATGCAAATACACTGTTGGATTCTGCAGGAACAAAAGCAAGTAGAGAAAGCCATGAGAATCATATATATTTCATTTATATTTCAAACATATAGAAAACTGTATGAACTGTAGATGAAGACCTAGTACAGAATGGAGTGTGTATGTAACGTTGGATTTACATTTGAATCATAGAGAAAAGTGTGTAGATCATTTGTAGAAGAGCGAGTAGAGAAGTAAATATGATTGTCTTTCGTAAAAGAAATGTGAGTACAGAATCGCGTGTGAATGTAATACATTGCATTTCTATTTGAAACACTTTGGAAAATTGCATTAATTATTTGTAGGAGAGTGTTAGGTAAAAGGAAACAAGTAGAGAAAATCATGTGAATGTTGTATTTGCATAGTAAAGTGGGTAGCATGAAAACCTTAATATACACTCTCGTAGATGTCCCTAAAACACCAACACGTAGTATGTTGTGGTAAACTGGTCTGTTTTCAGATATGAACCCCTTGCTGTCAGGAAATGCACTGTTTGGACGCTGTAGTGTGAGATTGTGTACGTTCACATTTCTTCAATAAACCCAACGTCCAGTTGTCTACATTACAACTGTGTACCTCCTTCAGAGCCTATATCACATGACCCAATACGTGCAGTTGCCAGTTTGCCAATCACTCCGTGAATTCGAGCGATAAGGTCCTCTACTGACGTTACAGGAGTGCCATTAAACTCCACAGAAAATAGTGTCAGATCTGGCCATGGAACTTGTTTACCTCTACCAATCCATGATAGATGAGGTGATTCCACACATTTACATCAAAGTGTGCTGGTACACTGCTATTAAAACGTTATTTTACTGGAAATCACAAGTAACGGATCAAAGACTCTATGGAGGAATGAAGCGCATGCGCAGGAATGTTACTATGTTTAGGTCGTTAATCCCAGTGCACAGATGACTGCATACCTTCCGTATTAAGATACCAAATCAAATTATCACAATCGTTAATTCCATTATGTATTCTTCCGGGCTTGTAGACCTGGTACAGTAGTTTTATTTTCCAACGTTTCGCCGAAAACTTCGTCCGGCATCTTCAGGGAAGTCAAAGCTCTGAAATACAGGCTCCGGCGTCCAAAACAAGACGATCGTTCTGTCCGGTAGCGTTCTATTTATTACCATGCGAGGGAGGAGAGGGTATAGACGGCGTCGCCATGGGTAGCCCTTTAAGCCCTGTGGTTGCAACTTCTTCAAACGATTGCCACCGTATATCCACAAACTTACAGACCGTATCGGGAAACTTCTACAGTCACACCATATAAAGACAGTTTATAGACCAAGGAGGAAAATAAAGGATTTACTTAACTCCGCTAAAGACAAACGCCATCCGCACAGCACAGCTGGTGTGTACAAAATGCCTTGCAGTTGTGGTCAAGTATACATAGGTACCACCATGCGGAGCATCAACACGCGACTCAAAGAACATGTTAGGACAGACAGAAAAGTCAGCAGTGGCAGAACATTCCTTGTTCATTGGCCACGTCAGCTACAAGGACACTTGTACTCTCAAGGATGGCTCACTACCAGGCTAGATTGACACGGGAAGCTATTGAAATAACTAAACATGACAACGCTCTCAACCGCTCCCAATTTGCGACAAGGTGTTCCCCTGCACAGCGTAGGTATACGAGCTTTCGTTCACATGCGTGGCTGGAATGGTGAAAACCCATGCATCTGCGGCATTGGGCTGGACCATCTTGCCCATAAAATCGCTCCACCCTGACCACAGTGTGGAACAAGGTGTGCACAGCGACTATAGGCTGTATTTGCAGGCCTGGGACGTTGTCCACCACTACCAAATATAGTGGCATCGGCACCTTTTTGTACCCCTCCTCGGTCCAAATGGTCTTTCTCAAGTGCGCTGCAGCTGAGATTTCTATGCCATGTTCTTCTAGGAGGGCTCTGTTATTTCCTCTGGAGTACACTCAGAGGAGAGTCTCCGAATTATGCGTATTTCCATGTTGGCACGCTGGAGTGAGTAGAATTAGAAATGAACCTGCTCCTCCCTTAAAACCTGTTTCGCCCTTTCAAAATCTTCGGACGCGTAGGTCCGGATATGAACCTTTGTTGGCTTCCTTTGAGCCTCAAAACCCTTGACCAATTTGGCCGCTAGTAGTTTCATTATTTTGATATGGTTGTTAAAAGAATCCGCTATTATAGGCGGAATCTTAGGGCCCCTCTTGGTTAGGAGTAGTTCGTCGGCCCCTTGTGGGGGATGCAGAATGTTCGTGGAGGATTTTCTCTTCCTCCTGCGCTCAACGACGGCGAAGCCGTCGTCTTGCACAGTGTCGTCTCCTCGGACTCTGTCTCAGACAGCGGGAGGTGTGGGTTGCTGTATACGGGTGTAGTTGTAGCTTGAAGTACCCGTTGAGAGGCCGAAGCCTTTCTTTTTGAGCCCTTAAGCCTCTTGGCCGCGGGTTCTGCCACTTCAGGTGGGGATGATTGGAAACGTCCCTGGTATTTGCCCGTTAAAATCGGGTGTCGTCGCGGTCGCCATCCGGCTGTCCGCAGAGGACCGGATCGCCTCCTTAGAGGAGACGCCTGCGTGAGCCATATCGGCTCCGAGGAATGGACTAGAAGTCCTACCTCTTGGCTGTGGCCTTGCGGACCCGCTGTCACAGTCACGTCATTCAGTCAGATTTATGTCAGGAATTACCTGTTTTCGATGCACCAGCTCGCACCCCTCCGAGAGCAGGATCGATGTCGAAAAATGCAGCATCAATTTTGCGGCGTTCTAAAACTTGCTTTACAAGTCTCCTTATAGAACGCGCGCGGAATCTGTGCTTTTCGCCTGGCTTGGTAGTTCCTATTTGCTCCACCACGGTCGCTGAGGTCGCTCTCCTGTTGCCCCCTGGCGAGAAGTAATGGAACTCCCTCCAATCAGCATGGATCACGCTGTGGACGAGTCGCGAGTCGCTGAGCGAATGATGGCGTGTGATGATAACCGCATGAAAGAGGAATTTTCCCTCTTATACCAGAATCGGAGCCAGTACACCGACCGATGACAGCCAATAGGCAACCATGCCCCGCCCCCAATAAGCCACGCCCTACTCCCTCGCATGGCAATAAATAGAATCTACCGGACATTGTTTTGGACGCCGGAACCTGTATTTCAGAGCTTTGACTTCCCTGAAGATGCCGGACGAAGTTTTCGGCGAAACGTTGGAAAATAAAACTACAGTACCAGGTCTACAAACCCATGAAAGAATACATAATGGAATTAGCAACGCCGGCCGTGAAAGCCTTAACATTTATGTATCAGAATCGTTCTTTCTCATACTTGGAAGCTATACAGCGTCCAAACCGTTTGTTTCCTGGCAGACAGCGGTTCCTTCTTGAAAACTGATCAGTTTGTCACAATATACTAAGGGTTGTCTGTGTTCTTTGAGACACTCCGGACATAAACTTACCTTGTACGAGTGTATCCAAGTCGAGGAGGTTGCCGAAGTAGTTGGGATAGAGCAGTGGAGCTCCCCAGACGGGGTCTGTACTGTTCAGCAAGACCATGCCTCTACTTCTGGGCCGCAGCACTATAGGCCTTATCATAATACCGTTGTAATAGGACAGGGGTTGAACATTTGGTTGGCCTATTGGGTTTCTTACGAAGTCCTCGACACTCGTCGCATCAAACGAGTACTGTATATCGGGCGCATCTGGAGTCTCGGAGTAGCTGGTGGTGGAGAAGGCCCCCACCTGTAAGGGCCCTGTCCCAGACAGAGGACCTTGCTTCGTCCTCACGTACTGCTGGAGATGCTCCATACGCTGGAAGGGTGAGACATCTGTGGCTGTGTTGTTGAGGGACACAACCACCCCGGTGATTGTGACGTGATCCTGGAGGTTCTGACCCACAGGCAGGTCCACGATGACGGGGATGTCTAGGGATTGTAGGTGCTCCCTGGGTCCCACTCCGGACAGCATCAATATCTGTGTGAACAGTCCATATCAGTGTCTGATTTAACATTAGGAGTTAGGATTGGTCAAACCTAGAAGAGAGTACTACGAGACCTATGTCTGTTGAGATGTGAGCTATTTTACTTGTATTCAGTACTTACATCATACACTGAACTTTATCCAACGAATGGATTGGTCAAGGAGGTTCACTATCATGGCCTTTGCATTTTCTGAACCTCAGCCATAGGGCTATAGGGACATTTAAATACATTGACGTATGCACTTCGGTAATGTCCAAACATTACAATAATGTGTGACCCATGCATGTGCCGAGAACAGTAATTTGTGATCAAAGGGTTCTTTGAGAAGAGGAATTGAAGCATGTTTATGGAGCATCTCCGTGGAGATACCACACTCCTATTCCCTAGAACGCCCTTGTTAGATGAAGTCCACTGTGTAAGTACTCAGCAGAGTTTGCAACCCGGACCGGAGTCTACTCCTCATGATGCAAGTACTTACCTTGGGAGAGTTGAGGGCCCCAGCAGACAGGATGACCTCCTTGCTGGCAAATGCTCTCCTCATGGTGTTCTCGCCGTCCAGGACGTACTCCACCCCGAAGGCGGTCTTGGTGGTGGGGTCTATCAGCACCCTGGTCACCTGGGCATGTGTCAGCACGGTGAGGTTAGGTCTCTGGCGACGTATTGGTCTGATAAAGGCCATGTTTGTACTCAGACGCTCTCCTTGCCGCGTTGTGTGCTGGTGTAGGGTCACCCCAAGTTGAGATGGACCGTTAACGTCAATCTCAGGGTAACCCATCTCCTTCCAGCCGTCGATGATTAGCTGAAGAACAACGTAGAGTGTTACATGTGTTTCCCTAGTCACTCTTTTACTAACAATTCTTACAAACACTATCTCCTTCATGTTAATACAGATAAACATCTGTACAAATAAACTTATTGTTTATTTTCTTGAGGGTACAACGGGAATATAGTAGAATTAAGTGATAGTTGAGTGTCTTAAGAGCTGGTCACTATATGATGGATTTGAAATTGCATAAATACCGAATAACGACTTCCCATTTAAAGGAAGTTTTAAGTACTTAAAGTACAAACAAATAGCAAGCAATGCCTCGGAAATGGTTATGTTCTTCACATGTTTTAACGAGATGTACGGTTTTATACAGTAATATTTTGTGTATCTCTTTCACTTTATCAGTTGTATAAAAGTTATTCAGAATAAAGAGAACTTCAGAGAATATTCACAGAAAAACGGACATATACATTTAATTTGTTGTGAATATATCTTAAATATATGGTATTTTAATAAAAATCATAGCATGTATTTTTGAAGAAACCGAAGTTATCGAACAATTTTCAAAACAGAATGGAAGTGAAATAATCCGCCAGACTGAAGGAGGTGAGAGAGTGGATGTAAACTAAAAAAAAATCCAATAACTTTTTTTAATGAAACGCGCCGTTAATTAAATAATCGCGTTTGAAGGTGAGAGTGTGTGGCAACGTGGTACTTACCTGTTGATCGGATACCCAGCTTCTATCGGCGGATCAATGAACTATTCTAATGATCTATAAAACCTTTAAGTAACGTTAGCTACGTATTGAAGAGTTGAATGGTAGAGCTCGGCGGGTGAGGAGGTGCTTTGTTAGTGCGCACGAGAAACAGGCACGTGTAACGGTTTGGCGGGATCATTGTCGAGGATACAACTGCCATAATTTTGGCGGGAAAAGCGTGTTCAAATAAGTGACTGTGAGTAGAGTGCTTCAGAGGACAAATAAGAAGTAACTGTGAGTAATTCAGATTATTTCAGCCAGATACCCTTTTTAGAGGTGTTGTGACCGTTGTTAGAAGAGGAGTTTGTTGGTGCGCGCGAGAAACGGTCACGTGAAACGGTTTGGCGGGATCATTGTCAACTGCCATAATTTTGGCGGGAAAGACGTATCAAGTGGCTGTGGCGCTCTCCACACACATTTGATTAGGGATATTGAGTACAGAGTGTAGTTCTATAAGCGTTGTTATATAGTGTTTTGTTTAGTGTGTCCGTGTACACCTGGACGTATATTTTGAGTGAAGTGCAATAACTAATATGTGAAAGAGTATCAATAATACTCCGTCCCCTGTGTAAATAATTCTACGTATAATTATAGTGTAAATATAGTGTGTAAGTGACAGTGTAAAAAGCGCGCGAAATATAGTGTACCCACGCTAAGTGGTGGCTCCCAGAAGCACTTGCGACTGGGAGCGGGAACAAGAAGGGGATGGAGAATGCCCCTGATCCGCCGAATGCCCCTGATCCGCCGGCCGCCGAGAGCGGAGTCAGGCAAGTGATGGCATCCAGCGCAGCAGCCGTGACTGCCACCGCACTCGCCCCGCCCACTACAGCCCCATTGACTACAGCTCCCAACGGCCAACGAACCACGCACCGACCAACCAAGAAGACGCAGATGACAGAGGAAGAGCGTAAGGCAATGGAAATAGAGAAACTTCAGAAAGAAGTAGATGAACTAAAGGGAGAGATCATCTACTACCAGAATGTGCTGGCAAATATGGATGGGGAATCCCAACAATTTGCAAAATTCGCACAGGACCTCGGGTTCTGCTACAAAGAGCATGCCCTCAAGAAGCGGCGATTAGTCATCCTCAGCGAGGGGTGGCAACAAGTGCCTGCAAGAAATAAGAGGAATAGAGGAAGCGGCCGGGAAAGCGATTCAGACAGTGAACGTCCCAACCAGCTGCGCCCCAAGCGCGTCTCAAAACAAAAAACGCCGCCATATCCCCTCACCACGAGAAACACCTACGCGCCGCTGAGGGTACAATTTGATGCAGAATCCGACGACGAGACGTCAGAGGATCCACCACCACAACCCGCAATAGCCTCCACCTCTAGAGACCCCTTCCCCAAGCTACCCCCTACCAACGCCCCCATTCAAACACAGACACAGAAGAAACACACCACCCAGCCCACCATTCCCACCCCCACTCCAGCCCCAAGCACATCCAACAACGGAGCAAAAGCATCAGACAACCAGAAACCACCAAGAATAATAATCCCTGACGTCCAACACACGGTAAAGGTCCTCCGCATCCTGCGTGGCTCCCTTCCTGCCGGCACATATAAATTGCAGACGACGAGGGACTGCCTTAAGCTCTTCCTTCAACGGAAGCAGGACGCGAACCCGACAATGCAGCTCCTGAAGGACGCCGGAGTAGAAAACTACAGTTTTACTCCACGTGGGGACCAACCTCTTCGCTACGTAATCAAACGTCTTCCAGCTGACTTAGAGGAAGATTACGTGAAAGAGGACCTGGTCCTAAAAGGCTACACCGGCGTCCAGGTACGACAGATGACTTCACGTGGCAGGCCTCTGCCAAATTTTCAGGTAAGTCTTGACAGGACCACCGAAAACCAAAAACTTCTACAGGAACGAGAGGTGTGCCATATGATGGTCACCGTGGAGGTCCTAAAAACAAACCAAAACATAACGCAATGTTACAACTGCCAGCAGTTGGGGCACACTTTTAGGAACTGCAATATGACCTCCCGGTGTGTCCTTTGCGGTGACCTCCACCGCCTAGCTGATTGCCCGAAAAAGGCCAAACAGGGCGTTGTACCCCACTGTGCTAATTGTGGGGAAACGCATCCTGCCAGCTACAGGGGGTGCGAGACGTTTCGCAACGAACGTCACCGCCGTCAACTGGCATCCATAGCCAGGAGCTCTCCCAGTGCTCAGCCAGGGCCAAAACCCATCATACACCCGGCCCTGGTTCAAACAGGTATCTCCTATGCGGGAACTACCGGAGGGCAAAACGCACCAGTGCCACCACAGAATGGTCCCCCTCCACTACCCCAACAGGCGCCCACGGGTGACCTGAGTGGGATAAAAGATATATTAAACATGTTCAGAGACCTAAATTTACCATCATTATTGATGAAGGCGCAGCCTTTCCTAGCCAAATTCAAAAGCTGCAGCAGCACTTGGGAGAAAATAGAGACCATCATATGTCTCCTCTCAGCCCTTTTAGAATAAATGGCCCACGTAAGGGGAGGCACAACTTTAACGCGCGCACTACTGTGGAATGCAGATGGCATCCACAGGAAGCAACACGAACTTGAAAACTACCTACGGCGTAACAAAATTGACGTCGCATTCATCTGCGAAACAAAATTAAAGCACGAGCACACTTTTAAGCTCCAGGGGTATCAAATCTTTCGGAACGACAGAATTGGCAGACAAGGGGGAGGGACTGCTATTTTGCTTAGAAATACTATTGCTCATGCTTCTGTTACGTTGCCTGTAATGGCAGCGTTAGAGTGCACAGCACTTAAAACACGTGTAAATAGTAAAACGGTTATGCTGGTAGCACTTTATCGGCCCCCTCACTCCCCAGACTTTACACAAGACCTCGAGCAGATCCTCGCTTTAGAGGAGCACGTTATAATTGCAGGAGATTTCAATGCCCGGCACCCCTGGTGGTTTTCACGCCGGGCAAACGCGGCGGGAAATCTCCTGGTTGAATTTATAACTGATAATGATGACATTGAGGTACATCTTCCCCCAGAACCCACTTTTTGGCATCGATCAGGGCACTTTGACGCTGAGATTTTGGATATCGTACTAACAAAAAATGCGACACTGTTAAATAACTTTACTGTTTATCACAGCCTGGACTCCGACCATCTTCCTGAGCATTTCGACATACAGGGTGGCATTTCAGCCAGTGCCTCTGGCCCTCAAGGTAGAGCTGAGACCGACTGGAATAAGTTCACCATGGAAATGCACGGGATGGCGCAACCCACACTGTCATACTATAGCGAGGCAGACATAGATGTCGCCATTGAAAACTTTACTGCCTCGCTACACACAGCCAAGAGAAATGCTACCACATACACCACAAGACCACCCGGTTTTTGCACGTACCCCGAGGTAGAGCAACTCATTGCGCGGAGACGACGCTTGACAAAACTGTGGCGATACACCCGTCAGCCTGAATATAAAGTGCTAGCAAAATGGCTACGCAACATCATTCGGCAACAAATTAAAATCAATAAGACTGAACAATGGGAAAACAAAATGCTGAGTACCACACATTCGGACTCTTCTTTGTGGAAATTACTCAAGGCTTTCAAAGTTTCCATGAGCGTCAACTCCGCAACTGAGGCGCTGCACACTCAAAGCGGCTTGCACTTCTCCGCAGAGGAGAAAGCCGAGGTCTTCGCTGACTGTCTCCAAGACAGATTCACCGAAAACCCAGTGACCAACTGTGAAATAGAACGGGAGGTCCAGACATGGGTACAAACCTGGGTGGCGCAGAAGCAAGAGCAACAACTACCCACCATAACACCGCAGGAAATTTACAAGCTCATTAGGAAATTGCCTAATGGGAAAGCTGCCGGTCCAGACAAAGTGACTAATGAGGAACTTAAGCATCTCCCGAGAAAAGCTCTGGTGCAACTAACAAAGATATTTAACGCCTGTTTGCAGCAAGGCTATTTCCCCTCTACTTGGAAACGAGCTAAGGTTATCATGCTCCCAAAGCAAGGGAAAAGCACCAGACAACCGCAAAACTACCGTCCCATTAGTCTTTTGTCTACTATTGGTAAACTGCTCGAAAAATGTATCCTTTCTCGACTTCAAAAACAAGTCTCGGCAACACATGAACTCTCAAATTCACAGTTTGGCTTTAGAAAAGGACATTCCACTGAACTACAGCTCCTCAGACTAACTGATGACGTAACAGAGCAATTTAACAATGGGGCTTCAACGTTGGCGCTATTTCTGGACGTAGAAGCTGCATTTGACCGGTGCTGGCACAATGGCCTTATTTATAAACTGCACCACAATTTCCCGGCTCTTCAAAATTATCTATACTTGCTGCACAATTTTCTAGAAAACCGGCAGTTTTACGTCCAAGTGGGCCGCTCCTCCTCACGGGAGCGAGTGATGCGGGCTGGCGTCCCACAAGGGGCAATAATGTCCCCTTTTCTGTATATATTATTCACCAATGATTTCCCAGTGGACGCCAGATGCAAGGTCGCCATGTATGCTGACGACACTGCAATATACAACCACCATAGAAATCCACGTTTCGGCCTTGCAGAAATGCAACGTTATGTGAACAACTTCCTCTCATGGCAACATGACTGGAAAATCAAAATTAATCCCGACAAATGCCAGCTGATTCATTTCTCTAAGCGGCGTCACACTTTGGCAACGGACCTAACGGTCGGTGGTCAAGTATTGCACTGCCGTCAGCAAGTTAAATACTTAGGTGTCACCTTGGACCGCACAATGTGTTGGTCCACCCACATAAAAAATAGCGCCAATAAAGGCAGACAGCGGCTAAAGTTGTGCGCCCCCATCTTCCGTAGTAAACAGTTGCGACTAAAGTCAAAACTTATACTATATAGGTCATTTATTCTCTCGGTGGTCCTGTATGCATGTGTGGCCTGGGCTAATGCCTCCAAAACTGCCCTCAAACAACTCCAAACCCTCCAAAACCTCTCCCTCAGAAAAATCCTCTCTGCTCCACTCCTCACCACCACCCAAACTCTTCACCTCGAAACTCATATCCCGTTCATCCCGGAGGCAATAGACAAAAGAGCAATGGCGGCATGGACGCGCATTAGGAACCACGAAAATGACGTGATCGCTAACATCGGCAAAGGCGAGCCGAAGCACCGCAAACATACTAGGATAAAAATGTTCTAGAAGCGGCTTGGCTCGCCGACTAATGCGCGTCCACGCAACCTCGTCCCTAAGCCACATACATGTTCCGGCAGAGGCCCTCGCCTCGGAAAATATTCAGGAGCTGCCACCGCGGGACAGTGTACATAGTGTAAATAGTGTAGTGCGCTGGGACGCATATTTCTGGTGTGCCCAGTGAAGATGTGTGTGTATGGGTGTACGAGTGTGTGTGTGGGTGAATGCGTGCGTGTATGTGTCTGTATATAATTTGTAAATATGTACATATGTATATATAACCCAAAGACGAAACAGACAAAAGACAAAAGAAAACTATTCTTCGTGACCTACAGATGGTCACCGTATGGGTTTTTTGTAGACACCGAAAAAGTGTATATATAAACAAAGCCAAATGTAAAAAAATGTTAAATATAGCCTGTAAGCCGGGCCCATTGTACCGGCACCAGGCCAACACTTTTCTAATAAATAACTTGAACTTGAACTACGTATTGAATTCGGATGTTTTCTCGCGCTGCGCCAGATACCAGAAAATTACGCGAAAAAGTAAGGTTATGGCTGATTGCCCGTATGAAAACAAATCTTCCGTTTCCACATAATTACAAATATTTTATTTGGTACGTTTAAGGGTTTGATTATCTGACCTGTTCTAAATGAGGGGCTTATGCCAAGATGAGCTAACGGCCTCACTTGGAACTGGATTCTTTTTTTAAACGCAGCGCAAAAGTATTTACTAACTTCCGACAGCAGTTGCAGTATTACATCACAAATATGATAGAAACATTAAAAAAGAAACTTTAAATATGCTCTAATCGGTCAGAAATAAATAAATTCACTTGAAATGAAACGAATACACGTGAAGTCCATGTCAACTTACTGCGCATGCCCGCCGAGGAAAAGCGAGTTGCCTTAGTCACTTTATTTAGTGAATTGTAGGGACCTAACACGATATTTATGTTCACAATAGACAGGAAGGTAGTTTGTTTACACATGTGGAGAACACATGCAGTTTTCATATCGTCTGTAAGAAGCATTCGTGTACAGACTGGCAGCTAATGTTTGCAGGTTAGGTTATACCTGCCTCATATTTATGTTCACAATAGACAGGAAGGTAGTTTGTTTACACTTGTGGTGAACACATGCAGTTTTCATATCGTCTGTAAGAAGCATTCGTGCCCAGACTGGCAGCTAATGGTTGCAGGTTAGGTTATACCTGCCTCATATATTGGATATTTATGTTCACAATAGACAGGAAGGTAGTTTGTTTACACATGTAGTGAACACATGCAGTTTTCATATCGTCTGTAAGAAGCATTCTTCCCCAGACTGGCAGCTAATGTTTGCAGGTTAGGTTATACCTGCCTCATATATTGGATATTTATGTTCACAATAGACAGGAAGGTAGTTTGTTTACACATGTAGTGAACACATGCAGTTTTCATATCGTGTGTAAGAAGCATTCGTGCCCAGACTGGCAGCTAATGGTTGCAGGTTAGGTTATACCTGCCTCGTATATTGGATATTTATGTTCACAATAGACAGGAAGGTAGTTTGTTTACACATGTGGAGAACACATGCAGTTTTCATATCGTCTGTATGAAGCATTCGTGCCCAGACTGGCAGCTAATGGTTGCAGGTTAGGTTATACCTGCCTCATATTTATGTTCACAATAGACAGGAAGGTAGTTTGTTTACACATGTGGAGAACACATGCAGTTTTCATATCGTCTGTAAGAAGCATTCGTGCCCAGACTGGCAGCTAATGGTTGCAGGTTAGGTTATAGCTGCCTCATATATTGGATATTTATGTTCACAATAGACAGGAAGGTAGTTTGTTTACACATGTAGTGAACACATGCAGTTTTCATATCGTCTGTAAGAAGCATTCGTGCCCAGACTGGCAGCTAATGGTTGCAGGTTAGGTTATACCTGCCTCATATATTGGATATTTATGTTCACAATAGACAGGAAGGTAGTTTGTTTACACATGTGGAGAACACATGCAGTTTTCATATCGTCTGTAAGAAGCATTCGTGCCCAGACTGGCAGCTAATGGTTGCAGGTTAGGTTATAGCTGCCTCATATATTGGATATTTATGTTCACAATAGACAGGAAGGTAGTTTGTTTACACATGTAGTGAACACATGCAGTTTTCATATCGTCTGTAAGAAGCATTCGTGCCCAGACTGGCAGCTAATGGTTGCAGGTTAGGTTATACCTGCCTCATATATTGGATATTTATGTTCACAATAGACAGGAAGGTAGTTTGTTTACACATGTGGTGAACACATGCAGTTTTCATATCGTCTGTAAGAAGCATTCGTGCCCAGACTGGCAGCTAATGGTTGCAGGTTAGGTTATACCTGCCTCATATATTGGATATTTATGTTCACAATAGACAGGAAGGTAGCTTGTTTACACATGTGGAGAACACATGCAGTTTTCATATCGTCTGTAAGAAGCATTCGTGCCCAGACAGGCAGCTAATGGTTGCAGGTTAGGTTATACCTGCCTCATATATTGGATATTTATGTTCACAATAGACAGGAAGGTAGTTTGTTTACACATGTGGAGAACACATGCAGTTTTCATATCGTCTGTAAGAAGCATTCGTGCCCAGACTGGCAGCTAATGGTTGCAGGTTAGGTTATAGCTGCCTCATATATTGGATATTTATGTTCACAATAGACAGGAAGGTAGTTTGTTTACACATGTGGTGAACACATGCAGTTTTCATATCGTCTGTAAGAAGCATTCGTGCCCAGACTGGCAACTAATGGTTGCAGGTTAGGTTATACCTGCCTCATATATTGGATATTTATGTTCACAATAGACAGGAAGGTAGTTTGTTTACACATGTGGAGAACACATGCAGTTTTCATATCGTCTGTAAGAAGCATTCGTGCCCAGACTGGCAGCTAATGGTTGCAGGTTAGGTTATACCTGCCTCATATATTGGATATTTATGTTCACAATAGACAGGAAGGTAGTTTGTTTACACATGTGGAGAACACATGCAGTTTTCATATCGTCTGTAAGAAGCATTCGTGCCCAGACTGGCAGCTTATGTTTGCAGTTTAGGTTATACCTGCCTCATATTTATGTTCACAATAGACAGGAAGGTAGTTTGTTTACACAGGTGGAGAACACATGCAGTTTTCATATTGTCTGTAAGAAGCACTCGTGCCCAGACTGGCAGCTAATGGTTGCAGGTTAGGTTATACCTGCCTCATATATTGGATATTTATGTTCACAATAGACAGGAAGGTAGTTTGTTTACACATGTGGAGAACACATGCAGTTTTCATATTGTCTGTAAGAAGCATTCGTGCCCAGACTGGCAGCTAATGGTTGCAGGTTAGGTTATACCTGCCTCATATATTGGATATTTATGTTCACAATAGACAGGAAGGTAGTTTGTTTACACATGTGGAGAACACATGCAGTTTTCATATTGTCTGTAAGAAGCACTCGTGCCCAGACTGGCAGCTAATGGTTGCAGGTTAGGTTATACCTGCATTGAACATTCAGAAGGTTATGTCACTCTTGCGTGAAACACTTCTTGCTGCGTTAGTAATACCGTTATTCCCTATTGAATTTAACAATGTGATATTAGCAATTCATCAACTTTTACGCAAACATAATTTATAATGTGAATTTACGCTCCACTGCAAAATGGTTAAACAAAATGTATGTGGAATTGTTTGCACGTGTGCAATTCTCTTTAATTTATGATACCCGATTTAAAATGGGACTAATATGCTTTATGCAAGCGCGAACCTATATCTAAAGAAAGGGATTTGTGCAACGTGATGCACACGTTTTTGGAAGCAGTTTCGCTTCCAATAAGTTTTAACAAGAATCTTATGAGCGCCAAAGAACTCGAGTTAGTGAAATTGGCAACACGAAATTTCTGACAAGCTTTGTGCGCTTGAGTATGTGCGAAACATACCAAAATATTTCAAGAAATGTCGGTAAATAAATCTGACACAGTCGTGGACTAAGCATTATTTACGTGGTAGCTTTAGAAACAAAAAATGGACCCACTTTTAATAACTAACATTTCTTAGTAGGGGTGTAAGGGGTTGTGATGGGCCTCCTACCCAATTCCCATCTTCAACCGGGTCACAGCGGTGTGTGCTGGCCTAACACAGGCATATAGGGGAAGGTACCACCGTTGACCAATGATAGGCGTTAGATTGTAGGTTTTTAAACATTTAATTTACACAAAAACCATTGAATCTATTGAAATACGCCAAAGGAAAAAGTTGTCCCTTACTACATTTTCTATTAATATAACTATAAATCAAGAACCTTCAACCAATAATTCCGCCAGGTGATGATAATTTGTTTTGATAAAAATACTTCGTTTTCCTAGAGAACTATAAACTTTTGAGCATTTTGGTATTACTCTTTCTTGTTATTCACAACATGAGAAAATGGCTGTTAAAATGTGACGGATCACTTAACTTCCACTAGCATTGTGTTGCTTTGTCTCCACAGAATGCCAACATTTTGCCCCGGAGTGCAAATGCTCCCTGGTCAATCTGTAGCCATGTTGTCACATTTGTGTTCACAGTTACCAGTTCATTTTCTAGCGATCACTGCTTGTTTCTGAATTGTCCCTGGACTCCTGACAAATGGTTGAAATGTAGGACATGTGCGGAAATTTCCGTATGTTAACCTCACTTTCTACAAGTCTCTAGTTACGATGAATATGTTTTAGGGGAGTTATCCAGATAAGTGTTTTATTTTTAATTTTTTAATTTTTTTTTTTATTTTATTTTTTTTTTTTTCCAAGGTTTTCCTTATCCTGAGCTTTGTGGACCTAGGGCTCATTTCAATATCATCTATTCATCGTCCTTATGAGCTGCTAGATTAAATGACGTCATAAAGATAATTACTGTGACAAAGTGGAAGTATTTAAGAGTCTTAGATTTCGTTTGTAGTATATAACATGTTATATTTCAGTAAGAATGTCGTCACTTCCGGTTGTGAAGGTATAGCGGAAAACCCGGCAGTGAAACAGTGCTATTTATGACGTCAGGTTCCAACAGTTGATAGCTGTAATCATTAGCTGCCTCGCTCTGCCATCTGTAGGACACTCCAGGTACTCTCTCGTAGTTAGATGGCGCTAGTGTAGTGGAATTACACCGTTCCGGAGACGAGCAATAAACAGCTGCTAGACCTCACAACATACCACAGATTATACATACCTACTCAGTGTGTAATATCGACCTGTACTTTCATATCGATAAGCTGCATGTCGAGTGCTGCATTTCTTCCTGCTGTCGGTATCGTTCGTTATTACTAAGGAATCTTCAGTTATTTGGACGTGATTTTATGGTGCATATAACTGCATATTTTCTTGATTTTGATAAATGCATAATATTTCAATACTATAGCCCCTATATTGCATAATTTAATGATTTTTACGGTTTTCCAATTGTATAATATTTTTCATATTGGTAGTATTGCACATGATAATGCAACTCGCGAGGTGGCGAGAACTAATGCTGAGTTATGTTGTCATGCAGTGAATCTCCTGTTTCCATCCTTTCATTATACGTATGTGCGTAGAGAATGATCAGTGCATTATCTGAGAGGTTTATATTAACAAAGATAAAGTGCAGGTCAACGTTTTGAGCAGCACGATTAAAGAAACGCTTGCCTGACCACCAATAATTGTGTCGTGGTCTTTAAACGTAAGAGTGCAGTGAACTGGTTCCCTCCAAATTAAATTAGGTGTATAAAATGTTAAAGAGCTTTTCAAATGCCGAAAATAAAACCAACTTCGAGTGCTAGATTAATTAATTTACAGAGAGTTTTCGGATGATTTAATATCTACAGAAGGACACTGTTTTGTGGAGCGTATGAGAAAAATGTAGGGAGTGAGCAAGGATTTTAAATAGTTCAGCACATAAACACAGCAAAACATAATTAGAAAACTCGCAAAGAACCTGTTCAAACAGGAAGTACGGTTACTGAATTTTCCTATGACTTGTGTCAAGCATTTTTAGCTTCTGATATTCCCTTGTTGAAAATTAATTATCCGACATTTAAAAGTTTCCTTGCCAAGTAAACTCGACAACATGTGCCTGAAGAAAGGACACTGCGTAAGACTTACGTAGGACATTGTTGCAATAACGTATTGTCAATTATACAAAATGAATTAGCGGATCAGTTTGTGTGGTTGTCTGTTGATGAAACCCCTGAATCTGAGCGCCGTTCTATTGCATATATAGTCATGTAACTGTGACCCAATTGGTGATGGACTCTTTGAAATTACTATGGCGATGTGGAATCACATACGACCGGGTACTTTTATTTCTTACTCATGCAGGTCCTTATATGGTAAAATCAGGACAAACTCTGAAAGGTATCTTTCCTAACTTAATTCATATAACTTAATTGGCACACGCTCTTCGTCGCATTTCTGAGACAATACGTGATTCTTTCCCATTGGTAGATAGATTTGTGTCCAGTACAAAGAGAATTTTTGTTGAATCTCCTAAAAGAGTTAAGTTGTTTAGATGAACAGCACCTAATATCCGACTTTTAGCAGTTAATACTAGCAGCAGGACCACTTCTGCTTCAACCTTTAAGGAATAAGGTAACTTTATTTATTATTTATACTAACTCGCCTTGTCTACTGCAAAGGGACATTAATTGTTTTCATTAAATAGTGCATATTTCTTGGCATATTTGCAAGTTTTTAAGAGCATATTTGCATGCATATTTCAGTGGTTTTTAGGGCATGAACTTCAGAGCCCTAGTTATTACACGTTATATTAGACCATCATTGATCATTTTTGTCGCAGTCGACGTTTTATTGGCGAAATAAAAATAAATTTGATCATAATTTCTAAACTGCAATAAAAGCCCGCTAATCTTAGTTAATTGGGGTTGTGATCTGTGTGGACTATCCCCCAAAATATAATTAAATTATAAGTTTTGTGTGGTTTTATTGTATTAGATAGAAATTGATGGAGTTTCTGTTGTATAACGTCAATGAATTTATTGCATTACAATTATGGTATAAATTAAAATTAGCTAGCATTATAAACAGGGTGCGGATGTTTATGGCCCAAAAATTAGAAAATATAACGATAGATGTGACCTAAAACTTTTTGGGCTGCATTTTGGAAATGTTAAAGAAATTAATGCTGTTTAAATTAGCATTATATTGAAAATCTACTTAAAAAACCTTACAACTCAATAATAAATAATAATGTTATTGTTACATTTTGAGTTTTTTTAATTGCTCAATCCAGCGCTAACCCTGAGCTATGTACACAATGAAATAAAGTTTTCAAAAAGGAACGGTCTGGTGCAGTGTAACGGGGAAAAAAAAAAAACTCGTAATATTGCAGAAAAAAAATAGAGATGGAAAAAATCGTCTTTGGAGCGACTGCAAGCATATACATTGGAATAGAAGGATAAAAATATGACAAAAATACGAAAGTTTAAAAGAAAATATGAGTGCAGTATGAAAAATGACAATAAAGAACGTTATAAAAGCGAAAATAGGAGTATTTGAGCCATGTGAGAATATCGTGGTTCGGTTATACCTATAATAGAAAGACTTAGGCACATACCTTGACGTTGTGATCCTGGTAAGGGAACCACTGTACAGTCTGGTAGCCCCCTACTGAGTGGTAACCCAGGGAAACCTTGTGTACCTCAGCATCAGTGTTGTCCTCAGACTTCTTGAAGTACCGGAGCACGTCCTTGAAGCCCCAGCCTGGGTTACCTAATGCCTCCCAGTCGTCGTAGTCCTTGGGGTTACCTCGTACATAGATCATGTAGTTGATGGTGCTGGAGCCCCCCATCACCTGCACACATCAGGGTAAACTTACTGTATTGAGTTGTGATTCATGCCGACTTCCAGAATATACTCGTGCATATCCAACAGATCCCAAATGGACACGGAGAGCTTAGATGTGTCACTGCCCCAGAAATCATTAGGAAAGTGCACATGGAGGATCGCCAACTGGAAGTACCAGAAATGCTCAAACTTGCCACATGTCATCTGGAACGATATATGTAATTTCAGCTGAAGAATAACATATCAAAAAGATGGGTGTCGCCACTCTTGACGTTGGATCAAAAACAGAGTGGAAATATCGGCCCATTTTAGGAGAAACGCTCCGGTTTGTGGGTCCAGAGTGAAATGAGTGGAAACATGCTGATTTTGTGTCACCAAACACTGATCCTATGACAAGGGTCATCGCCATGGCCACACACGTCTTATTGGCAGACGTGGACGGGATGGGATCAAGGGTTTGAAACATCGCTGGACCAACTGGCAGCATTAATCTATGAATAGACCACAACGTTGAGGGAAAATTCTTCGAAAATTTTGTTTTTCTTAAAAATGAGTGTAACAGTTTTGATTAAAATGACTCTGTTTGAAATATTTTTATGGAAAATGAAATGTATAGGTATTTTAAATTTTCTGTCTGTAGCCCATGTAGTCCTGTTTACTCTGGATAACTGGTAAACCGTAAGAGATAGACCAAATCTTACTGGACAAAGAGTAGAGCAAACCATTTGGGAGATATTGCTCGTTATTTGTGTGAAATGCAACATGGTTGTTGGTTGGACGTACCTTTCCCCTTGCCCAGCCACATCCTCTTCCTCTGTACGCCAGACAGCTGCGTTGCTCGGGTTGTGTCCTGTACATCCAGTCGACGCTGCTCCCCATCATGATGGGGGCAAACGCTGGGACGTCAGCCACCAGAGGTTCCTCAGGACCTGCCTCCAGCAGCAGCACCTGCCTCACCAACAACACAAAGTCGCTATTTACCACCCTAAACTACTATTAAATGCAACATCGTTATTCATTGTTATATGTTAACCGTGCAAAGAGAACAGAATCTCAAAGGTTTAAAATATTTGAGTATGGCTCAAAGTCTACTGTATTCCCATATTCCCCTTGTATCTACAAGGAAATAAGCAATAAGATAATTTGTACGAACGTTTATCTGTATTAACATAAAGAAGATATAGGAATAAGAGTTTGTAAGAATGGTTAGCACAAGAGTGAGTAGAGAAAGTCATGTGAGTGCGCTACCTCAATATTTTGTTTATATCAATCGAGACATTTTGACAATTCATATGCTAAAAGTTAGATCCTATGGAAATCTGAGCCCTTCTACACGATGTTACGGTTAAAGTTGATTTGCAATGACCGTGACCTTGAACCAGTAAACAAATGCCGTTAAGAATGCGTGATGTCATTAAGCGCTCTTTAAAATGAACGACATAAACACGTTTGTCTAATGGCCATATATTATGAATTATGAGTAGGTCATTGTAGAAATTGTCACCTAGTTATTCTTTGTTCAGTTATCTGTACCAGGTACTAAATAAAATACCCGGCGTGGTTTGATGATTTTATCACTACAACCTCTACACTTAAGTTGTATACCTTAAGAACACACACACACACACACACACACACACACACACACACACACACACACACACACACACACACACACCGCACCGCACCGCACCGCACCGCACCCCGCACCGCACCCCGCCCCGCACCACACCCCGCACACCGAGCACACCCACACACACCCCACACACACACACCCCACACCCACACACCCACACCCACACACCCACACACACCCCACACCCACACCCCCACACCCACACACCCACACCCACACACACACACACAAACCCTATGTTAAAGCACTTTTGAACAACCAATAATACCACAGGCAGAAAAGTAAGTAGACAAATCTGCGTGAATGTAATATGTTGCATTTCTGTAAATCATGCAGAGAATTGCATGAACTGTATGTTGAAGGGCAAATACAGAGAAAGAAATCTGATAGTGTACTGAGTAGAATGCAATTTTGTGGCATTTCTATTTCAGTCATAGAAAATTGTACGAATTGTGACTTCAAGGGCGAGTAGGGAAAGATATGTGAATATATTCGGCAAAAGAAAAGCTAATAGAGGACAGCACATGAATATTTCGTTGTAGAGTAAAATATCACATAATCCTCCATGAAAAAATATGTATATAAACCTACGTGCTGAACAAAAGTGCTTTAGGAATGTATACAGCACCAACATACATTAAGCAGCTATATTTGAAGTAGTCCATATAAATATAATTCGGATGGTATTGAGAATGGGATTGGACTCAAATCGATGTCATTCAGGATTAAATTCAACATGAAGCGCGGATCGTATTGAGGATAGGATTGGACTCAAATCGATGTCATTCAGGATTGAATTCAACATGAAGCGCGGATGGTATTGAGAATGGGATTGGAAACAAATCGATGTCATTCAGGATTAAATTCAACATGAAGCGCGGATCGTATTGAGGATGGGATTGGAATGAAATGGATGTCATTCAGGATTGAATTCAACATGAAGCGCGGATAGTATTGAGGATGGGATTGCAATCAAATCGATCTCATTCAGGATTGAATTCAACTTGAAGCGCCAATCGTATTGAGGATGGGATTGGAATCAAATCCATGTCATTCAGGATTGAATTCAACATGAAGCGCGGATAGTATTGAGGATGGGATTGGAATCAAATCCATGTCATTCAGGATTGAATTCAATATGAAGCGCGGATAGTATTGAGGATAGGATTGGACTCTTGGATCTCATTCCGGATTAAATTGAAGACGGACAGATGGATGCGATGGATGTTTTACCTACCTTCCAATGTGATATCTCTGATAGTCTGTTGGCGAGCACACAGCCTGCAGATCCTGCTCCTACTATGATAAAATCGTAGTGGGACTGGTGTGTATGGTGGATGTGTTGGTCACGAGGATATCCCAGCATGTGCGTTATCAGCTGCAGGAACATGGCGGCGGCTGGAGAACAACTAGAGGTCTGTACCAGCGTCTGGCACAGCGAGGACAGGTCTGGTGGCACCCACGACATACCTACTACCTGCAACATGTGTCCCAACATTAGACCGAGGTATGTACCAGCGTCTGACACAGCCAGGACATGTCTGGTGATACACGCGACATACCTACTACCTGCAACATGTGTCCCAACATTAGACCGAGGTGTGTACCAGCGTCTGACACAGCCAGGACATGTCTGGTGATACACGCGACATACCTACTACCTGCAACATGTTACATGTGTCCCAACATTAGAACGAGGTATGTACCAGCGTCTGACACAGCCAGGACATGTCTGGTGATACACACGACATACCTACTACCTGCAACATGTGTCCCAACATTAGACCGAGGTGTGTACCAGCGTCTGACACAGCCAGGACATGTCTGGTGATACACACGACATACCTACTACCTGCAACATGTTACATGTGTCCCAACATTAGACCGAGGTGTGTACCAGCGTCTGACACAGCCAGGACATGTCTGGTGATACACGCGACATCCCTACTACCTGCAACATGTTACATGTGTCCCAACATTAGACCGAGGTGTGTACCAGCGTCTGACACAGCCAGGACATGTCTGGTGATACACACGACATACCTACTACCTGCAACATGTTACATGTGTCCCAACATTAGACCGAGGTGTGTACCAGCGTCTGACACAGCCAGGACATGTCTGGTGATACACGCGACATACCTACTACCTGCAACATGTTACATGTGTCCCAACATTAGACCGAGGTATGTACCAGCGTCTGACACAGTCAGGACATGTCTGGTGATACACACGACATCCCTACTACCTGCAACATGTTACATGTGTCCCAACATTAGACCGAGGTATGTACCAGCGTCTGACACAGTCAGGACATGTCTGGTGATACACACGACATACCTACTACCTGCAACATGTTACATGTGTCCCAACATTAGACCGAGGTGTGTACCAGCGTCTGACACAGCCAGGACATGTCTGGTGATACACGCGACATCCCTACTACCTGCAACATGTGTCCCAACATTAGACCGAGGTGTGTACCAGCGTCTGACACAGTCAGGACATGTCTGGTGATACACGCGACATACCTACTACCTGCAACATGTGTCCCAACATTAGACCGAGGTATGTACCAGCGTCTGACACAGTCAGGACATGTCTGGTGATACACGCGACATATCTACTACCTGCAACATGTTACATGTGTCCCAACATTAGACCGAGGTATGTACCAGCGTCTGACACAGTCAGGACATGTCTGGTGATACACACGACATACCTACTACCTGCAACATGTCACATGTGTCCCAACATTAGACCGAGGTATGTACCAGCGTCTGACACAGCCAGGACATGTCTGGTGATACACGCGACATCCCTACTACCTGCAACATGTGTCCCAACATTAGACCGAGGTATGTACCAGCGTCTGACACAGCCAGGACATGTCTGGTGATACACACGACATACCTACTACCTGCAACATGTGTCCCAACATTAGACCGAGGTATGTACCAGCGTCTGACACAGCCAGGACATGTCTGGTGATACACACGACATACCTACTACCTGCAACATGTTACATGTGTCCCAACATTAGACCGAGGTGTGTACCAGCGTCTGACACAGCCAGGACATGTCTGGTGATACACACGACATACCTACTACCTGCAACATGTTACATGTGTCCCAACATTAGACCGAGGTATGTACCAGCGTCTGACACAGTCAGGACATGTCTAGTGATACACACGACATACCTACTACCTGCAACATGTTACATGTGTCCCAACATTAGACCGAGGTGTGTACCAGCGTCTGACACAGTCAGGACATGTCTGGTGATACACACGACATACCTACTACCTGCAACATGTTACATGTGTCCCAACATTAGACCGAGGTATGTACCAGCGTCTGACACAGCCAGGACTTGTCTGGTGATACACACGACATACCTACTACCTGCAACATGTGTCCCAACATTAGACCGAGGTATGTACCAGCGTCTGACACAGCCAGGACTTGTCTGGTGATACACACGACATACCTACTACCTGCAACATGTGTCCCAACATTAGACCGAGGTGTGTACGAGCGTCTGACACAGTCAGGACATGTCTGGTGATACACACGACATACCTACTACCTGCAACATGTTACATGTGTCCCAACATTAGACCGAGGTATGTACCAGCGTCTGACACAGTCAGGACATGTCTGGTGATACACACGACATACCTACTACCTGCAACATGTGTCCCAACATTAGACCGAGGTGTGTACCAGCGTCTGACACAGCCAGGACATGTCTGGTGATACACACGACATACCTACTACCTGCAACATGTTACATGTGTCCCAACATTAGACCGAGGTGTGTACCAGCGTCCGACACAGCCAGGACATGTCTGGTGATACACGCGACATCCCTACTACCTGCAACATGTGTCCCAACATTAGACCGAGGTGTGTACCAGCGTCTGACACAGTCAGGACATGTCTGGTGATACACGCGACATACCTACTACCTGCAACATGTGTCCCAACATTAGACCGAGGTATGTACCAGCGTCTGACACAGTCAGGACATGTCTGGTGATACACACGACATACCTACTACCTGCAACATGTTACATGTGTCCCAACATTAGACCGAGGTGTGTACCAGCGTCTGACACAGCCAGGACATGTCTGGTGATACACGCGACATCCCTACTACCTGCAACATGTGTCCCAACATTAGACCGAGGTGTGTACCAGCGTCTGACACAGTCAGGACATGTCTGGTGATACACGCGACATACCTACTACCTGCAACATGTGTCCCAACATTAGACCGAGGTATGTACCAGCGTCTGACACAGTCAGGACATGTCTGGTGATACACGCGACATATCTACTACCTGCAACATGTTACATGTGTCCCAACATTAGACCGAGGTATGTACCAGCGTCTGACACAGTCAGGACATGTCTGGTGATACACACGACATACCTACTACCTGCAACATGTCACATGTGTCCCAACATTAGACCGAGGTATGTACCAGCGTCTGACACAGCCAGGACATGTCTGGTGATACACGCGACATCCCTACTACCTGCAACATGTGTCCCAACATTAGACCGAGGTATGTACCAGCGTCTGACACAGCCAGGACATGTCTGGTGATACACACGACATACCTACTACCTGCAACATGTGTCCCAACATTAGACCGAGGTGTGTACCAGCGTCTGACACAGCCAGGACATGTCTGGTGATACACACGACATACCTACTACCTGCAACATGTTACATGTGTCCCAACATTAGACCGAGGTATGTACCAGCGTCTGACACAGTCAGGACATGTCTAGTGATACACACGACATACCTACTACCTGCAACATGTTACATGTGTCCCAACATTAGACCGAGGTGTGTACCAGCGTCTGACACAGTCAGGACATGTCTGGTGATACGCACGACATACCTACTACCTGCAACATGTTACATGTGTCCCAACATTAGACCGAGGTATGTACCAGCGTCTGACACAGCCAGGACTTGTCTGGTGATACACACGACATACCTACTACCTGCAACATGTGTCCCAACATTAGACCGAGGTATGTACCAGCGTCTGACACAGCCAGGACTTGTCTGGTGATACACACGACATACATACTACCTGCAACATGTGTCCCAACATTAGACCGAGGTGTGTACCAGCGTCTGACACAGTCAGGACATGTCTGGTGATACACACGACATACCTACTACCTGCAACATGTGTCCCAACATTAGACCGAGGTATGTACCAGCGTCTGACGCAGTCAGGACTTGTCTGGTGATACACACGACATACCTACTACCTGCAACATGTTACATGTGTCCCAACATTAGACCGAGGTATGTACCAGCGTCTGACACAGCCAGGACTTGTCTGGTGATACACACGACATACCTACTACCTGCAACATGTGTCCCAACATTAGACCGAGGTATGTACCAGCGTCTGACACAGTCAAGACATGTCTGGTGATACACACGACATACCTACTACCTGCAACATGTTACATGTGTCCCAACATTAGACCGAGGTGTGTACCAGCGTCTGACACAGTCAGGACATGTCTGGTGATACACACGACATACCTACTACCTGCAACATGTTACATGTGTCCCAACATTAGATCGAGGTATGTACCAGCGTCTGACACAGTCAGGACTTGTCTGGTGATACACACGACATACCTACTACCTGCAACATGTGTCCCTACATTAGACCGAGGTGTGTACCAGCGTCTGACACAGCCAGGACATGTCTGGTGATACACACGCCATACCTACTACCTGCAACATGTGTCCCTACATTAGACCGAGGTATGTACCAGCGTCTGACACAGCCAGGACTTGTCTGGTGATACACACGACATACCTAGTACCTGCAACATGTGTCCCAACATTAGACCGAGGTGTGTACCAGCGTCTGACACAGTCAGGACATGTCTGGTGATACACACGACATACCTACTACCTGCAACATGTTACATGTGTCCCAACATTAGACCGAGGTATGTACCAGCGTCTGACACAGTCAGGACTTGTCTGGTGATACACACGACATACCTACTACCTGCAACATGTGTCCCAACATTAGACCGAGGTGTGTACCAGCGTCTGACACAGTCAGGACATGTCTGGTGATACACACGACATACCTACTACCTGCAACATGTTACATGTGTCCCAACATTAGATCGAGGTATGTACCAGCGTCTGACACAGTCAGGACTTGTCTGGTGATACACACGACATACCTACTACCTGCAACATGTGTCCCAACATTAGACCGAGGTGTGTACCAGCGTCTGACACAGTCAGGATATGTCTGGTGATACACACGACATACCTACTACCTGCAACATGTTACATGTGTCCCAACATTAGACCGAGGTATGTACCAGCGGCTGACACAGCCAGGACATGTCTGGTGATACACACGACATATCTACTACCTGCAACATGTTACATGTGTCCCAACATTAGACCGAGGTATGTACCAGCGGCTGACACAGCCAGGACATGTCTGGTGATACACACGACATACCTACTACCTGCAACATGTTACATGTGTCCCAGCATTAGACCGAGGTATGTACCAGCGTCTGACACAGCCAGGACATGTCTGGTGATACACACGTCATACCTACTACCTGCAACATGTTACATGTGTCCCAACATTAGACCGAGGTATGTACCAGCGTCTGACACAGCCAGGACATGTCTGGTGATACACACGACATACCTACTACCTGCAACATGTGTCCCAACATTAGACCGAGGTATGTACCAGCGTCTGACACAGCCAGGACATGTCTGGTGATACACACGACATACCTACTACCTGCAACATGTGTCCCAACATTAGACCGAGGTATGTACCAGCGTCTGACACAGCCAGGACATGTCTGGTGATACACACGACATACCTACTACCTGCAACATGTTACATGTGTCCCAACATTAGACCGAGGTGTGTACCAGCGTCTGACACAGCCAGGACATGTCTGGTGATACACACGACATACCTACTACCTGCAACATGTGTCCCAACATTAGACCGAGGTATGTACCAGCGTCTGACACAGCCAGGACATGTCTGGTGATACACACGACATACCTACTACCTGCAACATGTGTCCCAACATTAGACCGAGGTATGTACCAGCGTCTGACACAGCCAGGACATGTCTGGTGATACACACGACATACCTACTACCTGCAACATGTTACATGTGTCCCAACATTAGACCGAGGTGTGTACCAGCGTCTGACACAGCCAGGACATGTCTGGTGATACACACGACATACCTACTACCTGCAACATGTTACATGTGTCCCAACATTAGACCGAGGTATGTACCAGCGTCTGACACAGCCAGGACATGTCTAGTGATACACACGACATACCTACTACCTGCAACATGTTACATGTGTCCCAACATTAGACCGAGGTATGTACCAGCGTCTGACACAGCCAGGACATGTCTGGTGATACACACGACATATCTACTACCTGCAACATGTTACATGTGTCCCAACATTAGACCGAGGTATGTACCAGCGTCTGACACAGTCAGGACATGTCTAGTGATACACACGACATACCTACTACCTGCAACATGTTACATGTGTCCCAACATTAGACCGAGGTGTGTACCAGCGTCTGACACAGTCAGGACATGTCTGGTGATACACACGACATACCTACTACCTGCAACATGTTACATGTGTCCCAACATTAGACCGAGGTATGTACCAGCGTCTGACACAGCCAGGACTTGTCTGGTGATACACACGACATACCTACTACCTGCAACATGTGTCCCAACATTAGACCGAGGTATGTACCAGCGTCTGACACAGCCAGGACTTGTCTGGTGATACACACGACATACATACTACCTGCAACATGTGTCCCAACATTAGACCGAGGTGTGTACCAGCGTCTGACACAGTCAGGACATGTCTGGTGATACACACGACATACCTACTACCTGCAACATGTGTCCCAACATTAGACCGAGGTATGTACCAGCGTCTGACGCAGTCAGGACTTGTCTGGTGATACACACGACATACCTACTACCTGCAACATGTTACATGTGTCCCAACATTAGACCGAGGTATGTACCAGCGTCTGACACAGCCAGGACTTGTCTGGTGATACACACGACATACCTACTACCTGCAACATGTGTCCCAACATTAGACCGAGGTATGTACCAGCGTCTGACACAGTCAAGACATGTCTGGTGATACACACGACATACCTACTACCTGCAACATGTTACATGTGTCCCAACATTAGACCGAGGTGTGTACCAGCGTCTGACACAGTCAGGACATGTCTGGTGATACACACGACATACCTACTACCTGCAACATGTTACATGTGTCCCAACATTAGACCGAGGTATGTACCAGCGTCTGACACAGCCAGGACATGTCTGGTGATACACACGACATACCTACTACCTGCAACATGTTACATGTGTCCCAACATTAGACCGAGGTGTGTACCAGCGTCTGACACAGCCAGGACATGTCTGGTGATACACACGCCATACCTACTACCTGCAACATGTGTCCCTACATTAGACCGAGGTGTGTACCAGCGTCTGACACAGCCAGGACTTGTCTGGTGATACACACGACATACCTAGTACCTGCAACATGTGTCCCAACATTAGACCGAGGTGTGTACCAGCGTCTGACACAGTCAGGACATGTCTGGTGATACACACGACATACCTACTACCTGCAACATGTTACATGTGTCCCAACATTAGACCGAGGTATGTACCAGCGTCTGACACAGTCAGGACTTGTCTGGTGATACACACGACATACCTACTACCTGCAACATGTGTCCCAACATTAGACCGAGGTGTGTACCAGCGTCTGACACAGTCAGGACATGTCTGGTGATACACACGACATACCTACTACCTGCAACATGTTACATGTGTCCCAACATTAGATCGAGGTATGTACCAGCGTCTGACACAGTCAGGACTTGTCTGGTGATACACACGACATACCTACTACCTGCAACATGTGTCCCAACATTAGACCGAGGTGTGTACCAGCGTCTGACACAGTCAGGATATGTCTGGTGATACACACGACATACCTACTACCTGCAACATGTTACATGTGTCCCAACATTAGACCGAGGTATGTACCAGCGGCTGACACAGCCAGGACATGTCTGGTGATACACACGACATATCTACTACCTGCAACATGTTACATGTGTCCCAACATTAGACCGAGGTATGTACCAGCGGCTGACACAGCCAGGACATGTCTGGTGATACACACGACATACCTACTACCTGCAACATGTTACATGTGTCCCAGCATTAGACCGAGGTATGTACCAGCGTCTGACACAGCCAGGACATGTCTGGTGATACACACGTCATACCTACTACCTGCAACATGTTACATGTGTCCCAACATTAGACCGAGGTATGTACCAGCGTCTGACACAGCCAGGACATGTCTGGTGATACACACGACATACCTACTACCTGCAACATGTGTCCCAACATTAGACCGAGGTATGTACCAGCGTCTGACGCAGTCAGGACTTGTCTGGTGATACACACGACATACCTACTACCTGCAACATGTGTCCCAACATTAGACCGAGGTGTGTACCAGCGTCTGATACAGCCAGGACATGTCTGGTGATACACACGACATACCTACTACCTGCAACATGTTACATGTGTCCCAACATTAGACCGAGGTATATACCAGCGTCTGACACAGTCAGGACATGTCTGGTGATACACACGACATACCTACTACCTGCAACATGTTACATGTGTCCCAACATTAGACCGAGGTATGTACCAGCGTCTGACACAGTCAGGACATGTCTGGTGATACACACGACATACCTACTACCTGCAACATGTGTCCCAACATTAGACCGAGGTGTGTACCAGCGTCTGACACAGTCAGGACATGTCTGGTGATACACACGACATACCTACTACCTGCAACATGTGTCCCAACATTAGACCGAGGTGTGTACCAGCGTCTGACACAGTCAGGACATGTCTGGTGATACACACGACATACCTACTACCTGCAACATGTTACATGTGTCCCAACATTAGACCGAGGTGTGTACCAGCGTCTGACACAGCCAGGACATGTCTGGTGATACACACGACATACCTACTACCTGCAACATGTTACATGTGTCCCAACATTAGACCGAGGTGTGTACCAGCGTCTGACACAGTCAGGACATGTCTGGTGATACACACGACATACCTACTACCTGCAACATGTTACATGTGTCCCAACATTAGACCGAGGTATGTACCAGCATCTGACACAGCCAGGACATGTCTGGTGATACACACGACATACCTACTACCTGCAACATGTTACATGTGTCCCAACATTAGACCGAGGTGTGTACCAGCGTCTGACACAGCCAGGACATGTCTGGTGATACACACGACATACCTACTACCTGCAACATGTGTCCCAACATTAGACCGAGGTATGTACCAGCGTCTGACACAGCCAGGACATGTCTGGTGATACACACGACATACCTACTACCTGCAACATGTGTCCCAACATTAGCCCGAAATGTGTACCAGCGTCTGACATAGTCAGGACATGTCTGGTGATACACACGACATACCTACTACCTGCAACATGTTACATGTGTCCCAACATTAGACCGAGGTGTGTACCAGCGTCTGACACAGTCAGGACATGTCTGGTGATACACACGACATACCTACTACCTGCAACATGTGTCCCAACATTAGCCCGAAATGTGTACCAGCGTCTGACATAGTCAGGACATGTCTGGTGATACACACGACATACCTACTACCTGCAACATGTTACATGTGTCCCAACATTAGACCGAGGTATGTACCAGCGTCTGACATAGTCAGGACATGTCTGGTGATACACACGACATACCTACTACCTGCAACATGTGTCCCAACATTAGACCGAGGTATGTACCAGCGTCTGACATAGTCAGGACATGTCTGGTGATACACACGACATACCTACTACCTGCAACATGTGTCCCAACATTAGACCGAGGTGTGTACCAGCGTCTGACACAGCCAGGACATGTCTGGTGATACACACGACATACCTACTACCTGCAACATGTGTCCCAACATTAGACCGAGGTGTGTACCAGCGTCTGACACAGCCAGGACATGTCTGGTGATACACACGACATACCTACTACCTGCAACATGTGTCCCAACATTAGACCGAGGTATGTACCAGCGTCTGACACAGCCAGGACTTGTCTGGTGATACACACGACATACCTACTACCTGCAACATGTTACATGTGTCCCAACATTAGACCGAGGTATGTACCAGCGTCTGACACAGTCAGGACTTGTCTGGTGATACACACGACATACCTACTACCTGCAACATGTGTCCCAACATTAGACCGAGGTGTGTACCAGCGTCTGACACAGTCAGGACATGTCTGGTGATACACACGACATACCTACTAACTGCAACAAGAGTAGTTATATATGACAGAATAGGACACGCCGGTGCACTCTGTTGATCGCAATGGGCGTGCGTTCCAATGTTTACTTTGAATGGTGAAGCCTGTGTCTAATGGAACAGTCATTTCTGCTTTCTCTAGCACTAAGTAGCGGAAGTATCGTATTCCACCCAAACATTCGATGTCGAGATTTCACCGGAAATATGTTTTGAGACCCCTCAATCCAAAAGAAGCAATTTTAGAAAAACGTCCGTGTGTGTGTGTGTGTGTGTGTGTGTGTGTGTGTGTGTGTGTGTGTGTTTGTCTGTTTGTGGACAGCGTAAGTCAAATATTAATGTTGATATATAAGTTTAATGTGTTTCAAGGATGCGACAGGAGGATTTTGAAGAAAACAGCCTCACCCTAAACTACCCTTTACATAGAAAATTTTTCGAAAATTTTGATTTTCTTGAAAATGGCTCTAACGATTTTGATTGAAATGTTATATGTTTGAGATATATTTATGACAAATGGAATGTATATCTGGAATTTTCCGGCTATGGCCCATGTACTCGTATTTACTCTCGACGAGTTTTGTATAACTGGTAAGCGTTAGAGATAGACCAAATCTCACTATAAAAAATGTAGATCTTGCTAAAACACAGAATTTATGTTTGAATAAATTTTATTTTAGGGTGATTTAGGAGATAGTCCTTGGTGACTTTCGCAAAGCTTATGCTTTCGCGAAATGCAACATCGTTTTTTATTTTTTTATATGTTAAGTGTGCAAAGAGAGCTGGATCTCAAAGCTTTAAAAGATTTCACTATTGCACAAAGTCTACTATATTCTAACATTCCCCTTGTACCTACAAGAAGTAAATATAGGAATAAGAATGGTTAGTACAAGAGTAGAGAAAGTCATGTGAGTGCAACACTTCAGAGTTTGTGCATAGGCATGTTAAATGTTGTGGAAGTACCTTATGATGAAGTTGTAGCGATGTACGTTAGTGAAGAGCAAATGTAGAGAAATCGGTAGGTAAGTAGGTACCTACCAATAACCACATGTACGTACGTAAGATATGGCAAAAAGAGACAAAGTCCTTCAAGTATGACCAACAGAATTACGCAAGTATTTATAGGTGTAAGCGTTCACTTTGTGGTGAAAGGTCTTGTTGCAGTTTTTACACTCGTCTCAAGACATCTGTTATCTACCACTAGCGCCCGGGCCTATTTCACTAGTATTTTCACACTTCACTAATGACTCAAAAACACATTTTCATCAGAAGCAAACTTATCATTTCTACTTTCTCTACTACATATAGTAAGTAGAAGAAATGTATATATTTCACTAGAAATATATATATATATATATATATTTTTTTTTTTTGGGCACCCTGAATAGTCAAATCTTTTAAAGCTTTGAGATTCCGTTCTCTTTGCACGATGAACATATAAAACAATGAACAACGTTGTTGCATTTCGCTAAAGTTCTAAGTTTTCCGAAACTCACACACATAACAAGGAAAATCTCCGAAATGGCTCATCCTACAAGAAAATTTGAGACATAAATTGGTATTTTAGCAAGATCTACATTTTTCGTACTGCAAAATTGTGTCTATCTCTAACGGTTTAGCAGTTATTCAAAAATCCTCCAGAGTAAATACGACTACAGGGCCTATAGCTAGAAAATTCAAGATATACATTTGATTTGTTATAAAAATATCTCAAACATATAACATTTTAATCAAAATCGTTAGAGCCATTTTCAAGAAAATCAAAATTTTCGAAAAATTTTCTATGTAAAGGGTAGTTTAGGGTGAGGCTGTTTTCTTCAAAATCTTCGTGTCACATCCTTGAAAGACATTAAACTTAAATACCAACTTTGGTTTTTAACCGACTTTTCTAAACATGCTTTTTTTGGATTCAGGGGGTCTCAAAAGATATATTTCTGGTGAAATCTCGACATCGAATTTTTGGGTGGAATACAATACTTCCTCTATTTACCAGTAGACAAAGTAGAAAAGCATTTTTAGAAAGAGGTCCGTGTACGTGTGTTTGCGTCTATGTGTGTACGTGTGTGTGTGTATTTGTGTGCGTGTCTGTCTATTTGTGCATAGCACAACTCAAAAGCGAAAAGTCGGTTAAAAACCAATGTTGTTATTTAAGTTTAATTCCTTTCAAGGATGCGATACGATGATTTTATGGAAAATTCCTCCACCTTAAACTATCCTTTACATGGAAATGTTTTCCAAAATTTATATTTTCTCGAAAATGCCTGTACCAATTTTGATTAAAATGCCATATATTTGAGATACTTTGACAACAAATGAAATGTACATCTTGAAAAGCAGTAAAAGATATACATATTTATGTATAATAAATGTTTTTCGTGGAGGTAAGCATCTCCGAGTTATTCTTTGTATTTTTCATTACGCAGTTTTTTCAAGTGGTAAGCCGTTATAAATATTTTTCTTATCGTGGCCGTGCAGGTCTTAAAACATTTGGCTAAGTTTTAAAGGTTTGTTTTTTAATTGTGGGGATTGTTTTTGTAAACAGAAACGAGTATATTTTCGTAAGATTGTATCTTCCATAAAAAAGTGTTGCACTCACATGACTTTCCCTACTCGTGTACTAACTATTCTTACAAACACTTGTTCATGTATATATATATATATATAGTTGTAGACGTGCCTAGGACCTACCTGTTTATGTTAACTCCACTCACTTCACATAAATGAATGAATGACTGTAAAAGTGAACATTTCGCTGAGAGGGGAGTTAGGAGAAGGGGGAGGCTGAAAGTAGGTACCTACCAAAGGACAGTTTTTATATGGGACACCGTGTAGGGGAATTCCTGGCAGTTGACAACCTTAACCACAAATGGTTTTCCCGTTCATTTCCAACACCAACATGGCTTGTAGGGGTAGGAAGTGCTGATGAGGTGCTTAGCATGTAACACAAGTACAACTGGCTAGGAATATCAGGAGAGATGGGCAACGGTCTAGGACCGATATCGAGAACATCACAAAATTAATAAATAACGGTAAATAAATAAATAAATAATTGTTATTCAAAATTTAATTTCATTTAGGTACATATTCTTATAATGGATAAGATTTGTCCAAAGTGTGAGGATATAAAATTGCTGTCATATCAGAAACAGAACATGGATTTTAACGTCATTACAGGAATTGAATATAAAGGAATTGCCAAATTCAGGATATACCAGCATTTATTAACGAGCGACGGAAATACTGAAAAGTGGACAGCTGTGTAGTAAAAAGAGAGAAAGAAAGGCAGGCAGGCAGGCAGGCAGGCAGGCCTTTAGATGGGAAAAGGAGAAGAGGAACACTTGCTGGGAGATGGATTGACAGCATGTAGAACTTATCCGAGGAATAAAGGGCGATGACGATTGCGAGATGCTGGATTGGTTGGTGATTTTCATATGTAGGCACATATTTCCTATCTCAACACCGCCTCAACATTGCCGCCAAACACAGCAGCTGCACGTTCTTCTCGTTTCCATCAGAGGGAAGTCTTCTTCGAGCTGTTACTTGCTTTTCACCATCGTCAACCTTGAAATTGTTATGGGATGGTAAACAGCAACACATGTTTTAATAGTGAGAGAACATATCGTAGGTAATAATTAGGGATTTAAAAACTACCCCTGGCAATAAAATACTTCTCTTTGCCCAATGGTCATTTAAATGTGTCATATAGGTAATGATAAAGTCGCACGAGACCCTGGTTGGGGTGATCTGTCTCGTGTCTACAGTTCCTTCACCTCGTCCCTATCCCTGTTGGGTGGAGCACGTCCTCTGTCCTTGTGCAGCAGGTGAAAGCCTCACGTCCCGTTGTGGCAGTGTTACGTCATTGACTGAATGACTTCGCCAACCTTGGAGACGTCAGCAAGGTCCTTCTTTAAATGCCCAATGATCACCACTTCCCCATTAAGTTTATTAAACACTATTCCACAATACAGTGTGTTTCCTTCTACCGTCCAGTTTACAAGCACGTCTCCTCCATACCGTTTCAAGCGTCTTTCTTCTACAATTTACAAAGCCTTTTTCTTAAGTTGTATAATATCCCTTATTGCGAACTTTTATCTTTCTTGGATTTTCGTACTGACCATTTGTAATGCCGTTAATTGTTATGGTCCAAGTTACATTATAATTTGTAAAATATCATAAAAAGATTAATAAAAACAAAAGTGAAATAAAGTATGTAATAATAAATAATAATGATAATTATTGTAATGAGTTTAAATAAATAAAAATAGTGACAAAATGAACAAAAAAGGGAGTAATCTTGAAAGTTGCAATGGCGAAGCCAGTGAAGTCAAGGTATATTTTTAAAAAGATGTCTATATATCGCTTCGTGTGTATATGTGCATTCCAGTGAAGGAGTCTTGGCCAGTAAGTCGACAGCGAGAGATGTGATGTATGTAGACTTCTACTATACTTAATATATACATAGGTCGGCATATCTCTTCTTCAAACTGATACATCATTAAAAAAGAGCTGTTAAAATTCGAAACCTGTGTGATTCTTTGGCCACACTCACGCACGCCCTCAGATAAAAGTAATCCTTCCTCCAGCTACGCGAAAAACAATCATGTACGCATTCTTAATGAAAGGAGATTATTGTCAACTTTAAAACTAACTCCGACAATGGTGTAACAATGTTAGGCAGTAAGATCTTACTCTGGTTCAGTCACACCGCCACCGCCGCAGCCACAGCACCATCACCACCACCACTACCACCACCACCATCACCACTAACACCACCACTACCACCACCACTACCACCACCACTACCACCGCCGCCTCTACCACCACCACTAACACCACCACCGCCTCTACCATCACCATTACCACCACTACCACCATTACCACTACCACCGCCACCACCTCCAACTCCGCCACTACCACCAACATCACCACCACCTCCACCACCACTACCACCACTACCGCCAATACCACCACCACCAGCACTACCGCCACTACAAACACCACTACCACCACCACGGCCACTACCACCACAATCACCGCCACTACCACCACCACCAGCACTACCGCCACTACAAACACCACTACCACCACCACGGCCACTACCACCACAATCACCACCACCACCACCACCAGCACTACCGCCACTACAAACACCACTACCACCACCACGGCCACTACCACCACCACCAGCACTACCGCCACTACAAACACCACTACCACCACCACTACCACCACTACCGCCAATACCACCACCACCAGCACTACCGCCACTACAAACACCACTACCACCACCACGGCCACTACCACCACAATCACCACCACCACCACCAGCACTACCGCCACTACAAACACCACTACCACCACCACGGCCACTACCACCACCACCACCACCACTACCGCCAATACCACCACCACCAGCACTACCGCCACTACAAACACCACTACCACCACCACGGCCACTACCACCACAATCACCACCACCACCACCACCAGCACTACCGCCACTACAAACACCACTACCACCACCACGGCCACTACCACCACCACCACCAGCACTACCGCCACTACAAACACCACTACCACCACCACGGCCACTACCACCACAATCACCGCCACTACCACCACCAGCACTACCGCCACTACAAACACCACTACCACCACCACGGCCACTACCACCACAATCACCACCACCACCACCACCACCAGCACTACCGCCACTACAAACACCACTACCACCACCACGGCCACTACCACCACCACCAGCACTACCGCCACTACAAACACCACTACCACCACCACGGCCACTACCACCACAATCACCGCCACTACCACCACCACCAGCACTACCGCCACTACAAACACCACTACCACCACCACGGCCACTACCACCACCACCAGCACTACCGCCACTACAAACACCACTACCACCACCACGGCCACTACCACCACAATCACCACCACCACCACCACCAGCACTACCGCCACTACAAACACCACTACCACCACCACGGCCACTACCACCACCACCAGCACTACCGCCACTACAAACACCACTACCACCACGGCCACTACCACCACAATCACCGCCACTACCACCACCACCAGCACTACCGCCACTACAAACACCACTACCACCACCACGGCCACTACCACCACAATCACCACCACCACCACCACCAGCACTACCGCCACTACAAACACCACTACCACCACCACGGCCACTACCACCACAATCACCGCCACTACCACCACCACCAGCACTACCGCCACTACAAACACCACTACCACCACCACGGCCACTACCACCACAATCACCACCACCGCCGCCGCCATCACCACCATCACCACCACCGCCGCCGCCATCACCACCATCACCACCACCGCCTCTACCAGCACCACCGCCTCTACCTTACCACCGCCACCACCAAAATCACCGCCACCACTACCACCACCACTACCACCACCACTACTACCACCGCTACTACCACCACCACCACTACTACCACCGCTACTACCACCACCACCACTACCACCACCACTACTACCACCACTACTACCGCTACCGCCACCACCACCACTACTACCACCGCTACTACCACCACCACCACCACTACCACCACCACTACTACCACCGCTACTACCACCACCGCTACCACCACCACTACCACCACCACTACTACCACCGCTACTACCACCACCACCACCACTACCACCACCGCTACCACCACCGCTACTACCACCACCACCACCGCTACTACCACCACCACTACCACCACCGCTACTACCACCACCGCTACCACCACCACTACTACCACCACCACCGCTACTACCACCACCACCACCACTACCACCACCACTACCACCACCGCTACTACCACCACCGCTACCACCACCGCTACTACCACCACCACCACCGCTACTACCACCACCACTACCACCACCACTACTACCACCGCTACTACCACCACCGCTACCACCACCACTACCACCACCACTACTACCACCGCTACTACCACCACCGCTACCACCACCACTACCACCACCACTACTACCAACGCTACTACCACCACCACCACCACTACCACCACCGCTACCACCACCGCTACTACCACCACCACCACCGCTACTACCACCACCACTACCACCACCGCTACTACCACCACCACTACCACCACCGCTACCACCACCGCTACCACCACCGCTACCACCACCACTACCACCACCACTACTACCACCGCTACTACTACCACCACCACTACCACCACCACTACCACCACCGCTACTACCACCACCACTACCACCACCGCTACCACCACCGCTACCACCACCACTACCACCACCACTACTACCACCGCCACTACCACCACCACCGCTACCACCACCGCTACTACCGCCGCTACTACCACCACCACCGCTACTACCACTACCACCACAACCAGTACCACCACCGCTACCACCACCACTACTACCACCACCACTACCACCACCGCTACTACCACCGCTACTACCACCGCTACTACCACCACCACCGCTACTACCACCGCTACTACCACCGCCACCGCTACTACCACCGCTACTACCACCACCACCGCTACTACCACTACCACCACTACCACCACCACTATCACCACCGCTACCACCACCACTACCGCCACCACCACCGCTACTACCACCACCGCTACTACCACCACCGCTACTACCACCACCACCACTACCACCGCTACTACCACCACCACCGCCACCACCACCGCTACTACCACCACCATTACCACCACCGCTACTACCACCACCGCTACCACCACCGCTACTACCGCCGCTACTACCACCACCGCTACTACCACTACCACCACAACCAGTACCACCACCGCTACCACCACCACTACCACCACCGCTACTACCACCACCGCTACTACCACCACCACTACCACCACCGCTACTACCACCGCTACTACCACCGCTACTACCACCACGACCGCTACTACCACCGCTACTACCACCACCACCGCTACTACCACCGCTACTACCACCACCACCGCTACTACCACTACCACCACTACCACCACCACTATCACCACCGCTACCACCACCACTACCGCCACCACCACCACCGCTACTACCACCACCACCACTACCACCACCGCTACTACCACCACCACTACCACCGCTACTACCACCACTACCGCCACCACCACCGCTACTACCACCACCGCTACTACCACCACCGCTACCGCCACCACTACCACCACCGCTACTACCACCACCACTACCGCCACCACCACCACCGCTACTACCACCACTACCGCCACCACCACCGCTACTACCACCACTACCACCACCGCTACTACCACCACCGCTACCGCCACCACCACCACCGCTACTACCACCACCACCACTACCACCACCACCACTACCACCACCGCTACTACCACCACCGCTACTACCACCGCTACTACCACCACCACCACCGCTACTACCACCACCACCACCGCTACTACCACCACCACTACCACCACCGCTACTACCACCACCGCTACTACCACCACCACTACCACCACCACCGCTACCACCACCGCTACCACCACCACCACCGCTACTACCACCACCACCACTACCACCACCGCTACTACCACCACCGCTACTACCACCACCACTACCACCACCACCGCTACCACCACCGCTACCACCACCACCATTTAACAGTCATTGTATTCGAGTTATTTCCTGTGACATGTTTAATAGGGTCCGGATTTAGAACAGTATGTATGTAGGAAAATAGTTTATGTAACAGACTTTAAAATATCGCAAGAAAAGAGTTGTAAAATAGAAATCTAGCACACTATTTACTATTTCTGCGCGAGAGGAAGTTTGCTTGTATCTGTATCCTGTATCTATAACCTCACTGACACAATTTCTGTGTGAAAAGCAGTGTGTCCTTGACTGTCAATAAACACTATTGTTTTATTTGTTTCAGGTGAGGACACTTGCAGTATAATTGTCAATAGCTTCACGATACGGTAAGATTTAATACATCATTCACATCTTTGTTTGAACACTATCAGTTACAACCAAAACAAACACCATAACCTCACTTTCAAGTACTCCATACTTCACATTTCATACTAGATCCACATAGCGTAATTACAATAGTCATTAATGAAGCACTTTAAAAGTGAGATTTTATTCCGCAGGAAAATAAAATTACTGTCACTGTTTGATAGACATATTTGACAACTGTGTAGGTGTGTTTACAAGAAAGGTTATTTAGTGAGATTAGAACAAGAGAAATACATGAAATTCACTACACTACTATATTTTATACGCATAGTTCAACATGCTGACCTGTCATGGCATGTAATACGTCCTCTGATTGGTGATCAGAGGATATGGTCGGTGAATTTACTTTGATAATTCTCCCGGTCAGGTCGGTGAGACCCGTAAACCAACGACAGGTGTGGTCCTCCAGACATTCTGGGGGTTGTGAGAGAGCGATGTGACCGCCAAAACATAAAAATATGGTGCTCTCTAAAAAGCGGTTAATATTATACAGGTCACTATTATACAGCACAAGCAGCTATATATGAAATAGTCCATATAAATATAATTCGACAGTCTGACTCACTCTCACTCTACTTGACAATTTATCAGTTAGATCACACGTATTATCATATTACTTGTGATAATAGAAGGAGCTAGACTAGGTCACTATTATACAGGACAGGCAGCTATATATGAAATAGTCCATATAAATATAATTCGACAGTCTGACTCACTCTCACTCTACTTGACAATTTATCAGTTAGATCACACGTATTATCATATTACTTGTGATAATAGAAGGAGCTAGACTAGGTCACTATTATACAGGACAAGCAGCTATATATGAAATAGTCCATATAAATATAATTCGACAGTCTGACTCAGTCTCACTCTACTTGACAATTTATCAGTTAGATCACACGTATTATCATATTACTTGTGATAATAGAAGGAGCTAGACTAGGTCACTATTATACAGGACAAGCAGCTATATATGAAATAGTCCATATAAATATAATTCGACAGTCTGACTCAGTCTCACTCTACTTGACAATTTATCAGTTAGATCACACGTATTATCATATTACTTGTGATAATAGAAGGAGCTAGACTAGGTCACTATTATACAGGACAAGCAGCTATATATGAAATAGTCCATATAAATATAATTCGACATTCTGACTCAGTCTCACTCTACTTGACAATTTATCAGTTAGATCACACGTATTATCATATTACTTGTGATAATAGAAGGAGCTAGACTAGGTCACTATTATACAGGACAAGCAGCTGTATATGAAATAGTCCATATAAATATAATTCGACAGTGTGACTCACTCTCACTCTACTTGACAATTTATCAGTTAGATCACACGTATTATCATATTACTTGTGATAATAGAAGGAGCTAGACTGGGTCACTATTATACAGGACAAGCAGCTATATATGAAATAGTCCATATAAATATAATTCGACATTCTGACTCACTCTCACTCTACTTGACAATTTATCAGTTAGATCACACGTATTATCATATTACTTGTGATAATAGAAGGAGCTAGACTAGGTCACTATTATACAGGACAAGCAGCTGTATATGAAATAGTCCATATAAATATAATTCGACAGTGTGACTCACTCTCACTCTACTTGACAATTTATCAGTTAGATCACACGTATTATCATATTACTTGTGATAATAGAAGGAGCTAGACTAGGTCACTATTATACAGGACAAGCAGCTATATATGAAATAGTCCATATAAATATAATTCGACAGTGTGACTCACTCTCACTCTACTTGACAATTTATCAGTTAGATCACACGTATTATCATATTACTTGTGATAATAGAAGGAGCTAGACTAGGTCACTATTATACAGGACAAGCAGCTATATATGAAATAGTCCATATAAATATAATTCGACAGTCTGACTCACTCTCACTCTACTTGACAATTTATCAGTTAGATCACACGTATTATCATATTACTTGTGATAATAGAAGGAGCTAGACTAGGTCACTATTATACAGGACAAGCAGCTATATATGAAATAGTCCATATAAATATAATTCGACAGTCTGACTCACTCTCACTCTACTTGACAATTTATCAGTTAGATCACACGTATTATCATATTACTTGTGATAATAGAAGGAGTTAGACTAGGTCACTATTATACAGGACAAGCAGCTATATATGAAATAGTCCATATAAATATAATTCGACAGTCTGACTCACTCTCACTCTACTTGACAATTTATCAGTTAGATCACATGTTTGACATCAGGAATGCTATGTTACAGTAGTAGTTAGTTTTTTTCATTCCTTTATTCTTTATTAGCTTTGTTCCGTGAACAAGGCCTCAGTGGTTGGTGTTATTTGTAAGTATCCACATTTAAGTGGCCGACATTTTAACAAGTGTTTATAGCGACTTCCTCACCAGGAGTGTTTTCCGTAATGTTAACTTCTCCTGCCTTTTCTTCCTACTTCATATGATTGGTGTTTTATTTCCTATATATCAGTTCATATATATCTTCATGTGCGAAACAATATTATGTCGGACTTTTGGAGTATAATTATAAAATATGTATTTTGCAAAAAGCGAGATTACTGACCAACCTTTGTACCTAGGCTATCGTTCCTTGCAATATTCCTGTATTTACGAATAGTCCTTATTTGTATTCATGCGGTGAAGTCTCGACAGTGGATCTTTGAGTGCAATACAATACTTGCATTAGCGCAAGTGGAAGAAGGTCACTTAATGCACCAATGATAGGACCTAGAGGAACCATACACAGAAAGTACTTGCTGTGTTAGATTGTCCGTTGGACATACAGTAACGGTTACGTAATCATTTGTTCTCATAATCATAATATTCAATTAGTAAATGTATTCAAATGTTGCAAGTAATTTGATATAATTGTCTTCTTGGCAGCCCTAAAATGAGTGAAGTACATTAATTCTTACGTAATTATTTATTCTAATATTTTTTAAAGAATGCTAATAAACCTTAACATTATTTATATTCTGCAATTTCTATGAGAGGGGAAGGAAGGAATTAAATTGGTTGATATAGTTTTGTTGTAAACTAGCTTTTGTAGCTGCAAGAAGTATAAGTACATTTAAATATTGCGAGCTAAGAGTAGATAAACAGGATATTAAGAACGGAATCGACAAAGGTGAAATTATAATACCAATACTGAACAGTGAAACATAACCTCACAGCTACGACAGAGTAGTTACCGCACTCCCTGTTTCAGAGGGAAATTCCCAGCTCGAAATCGACTAATATGGCGCTGTGGCCGAGCGGTTATAGCGTTCGCCTACCACCTAGGCAGCCTGGGTACCCGCATGTGGTATTCGTGGTGGGTTTTCTCCGAGTTCTCCGGTTAAATTGAGAGCAAGAATTAGGAATGAAGAATTAAAATCCTCCACATGAAATTCAATTTCTCAGTCCTGATTGCACCTTTACCTCTTTAAACGTTTTTCACTGCAATAAAATTCTGATATTGTACCCCAAGAGGCTTGAAATTTACATGTATCTCCAAATTTGTCAAATAGGAAAAAAAGTTGGTTAGAACCGAACAGTGCGGGACCAATGTAGGTTCACGCACACGATCTGGACCAGCGTATATCCAACAAGTATCTCACTGAAGTGATAAAAATACATTTATGGAAATTCAGTGAAAACTTGAATCTGTTAACGGTAAAGCAAGAGAATCTAAAATAAAAATTAAAAAAAAAAAACTTAAAGATTAAACGCTTAAATTGTTTTAGTAATTCCGGCAGTTGTTAAATTGTGCTCACATGTTTGATGGTACTTCCACCACACTTTTAAAGCTTTATTTAAAAAGTTACCATAGCTACAGGCGCTCAGCTTAAGAGATCTATGTGTCGCCACTTCTGAAAACAAAATCTATTGGTGCTATTTCAAAATTCATAATGCAGTTCCTGATGATGTCCGCAAGGCACTCTCTTTGCACCATGTCAGTCGTCCTGAAATGATGTCCGCAGGGCACTCTCTTTACACCATGTCAGTCGTCTTGAAATGATGTCCGCAAGGCACTCTCCTTGCACCATGTCAGTCGTCTTGAAATGATGTCCGCAAGGCACTCTCTTTACACCATGTCAGTCGTCTTGAAATGATGTCCGCAAGGCACTCTCTTTGCACCATGTCAGTCATCTTGAAATGATGTCCGCAAGGCACTCTCCTTGCACCATGTCAGTCGTCTTGAAATGATGTCCGCAAGGCACTCTCTTTACACCATGTCAGTCGTCTTGAAATGATGTCCGCAAGGCACTCTCTTTGCACCATGTCAGTCGTCTTGAAATGATGTCCGCAAGGCACTCTCTTTGCACCATGTCAGTCGTCTTGAAATGATGTCCGCAAGGCACTCTCCTTGCACCATGTCAGTCGTCTTGAAATGATGTCCGCAAGGCACTCTCCTTGCACCATGTCAGTCGTCTTGAAATGATGTCCGCAAGGCACTCTCTTTGCACCATGTCAGTCGTCTTGAAATGATGTCCGCAAGGCACTCTCCTTGCACCATGTCAGTCGTCTTGAAATGATGTCCGCAAGGCACTCTCTTTGCACCATGTCAGTCGTCTTGAAATGATGTCCGCAAGGCACTCTCTTTGCACCATGTCAGTCGTCTTGAAATGATGTCCGCAAGGCACTCTCTTTGCACCATGTCAGTCGTCTTGAAATGATGTCCGCAGGGCACTCTCTTTACACCATGTCAGTCGTCTTGAAATGATGTCCGCAAGGCACTCTCTTTGCACCATGTCAGTCGTCTTGAAATGATGTCCGCAAGGCACTCTCCTTGCACCATGTCAGTCGTCTTGAAATGATGTCCGCAAGGCACTCTCCTTGCACCATGTCAGTCGTCTTGAAATGATGTCCGCAAGGCACTCTCTTTGCACCATGTCAGTCATCTTGAAATGATGTCCGCAAGGCACTCTCTTTGCACCATGTCAGTCGTCTTGAAATGATGTCCGCAAGGCACTCTCTTTGCACCATGTCAGTCGTCTTGAAATGATGTCCGAAAGGCACTCTCTTTGCACCATGTCAGTCATCTTGAAATGATGTCCGCAAGGCACTCTCTTTGCACCATGTCAGTCGTCTTGAAATGATGTCCGCAAGGCACTCTCTTTACACCATGTCAGTCATCTTGAAATGATGTCCGCAAGGCACTCTCTTTGCACCATGTCAGTCGTCTTGAAATGATGTCCGCAAGGCACTCTCTTTGCACCATGTCAGTCGTCTTGAAATGATGTCCGCAAGGCACTCTCTTTGCGCCATGTCAGTCGTCTTGAAATGATGTCCGCAAGGCACTCTCTTTACACCATGTCAGTCGTCATGAAATGATGTCCGCAAGGCACTCTCTTTGCACCATGTCAGTCGTCTTGAAATGATGTCCGCAAGGCACTCTTTACACCATGTCAGTCATCTTGAAATGATGTCCGCAAGGCACTCTCTTTGCACCAAGTCAGTCGTCTTGAAATGATGTCCGCAAGGCACTCTCTTTGCACCATGTCAGTCGTCTTGAAATGATGTCCGCAAGGCACTCTCTTTACACCATGTCAGTCGTCTTGAAATGATGTCCGTAAGGCACTCTCTTTGCACCATGTCAGTCGTCTTGGAATGATGTCCGCAAGGCACTCTCTTTGCACCATGTCAGTCGTCTTGAAATGATGTCCGCAAGGCACTCTCCTTGCACCATGTCAGTCGTCTTGAAATGATGTCCGCAGGGCACTCTCTTTGCACCATGTCAGTCATCTTGAAATGATGTCCGCAAGGCACTCTCTTTGCACCATGTCAGTCGTCTTGAAATGATGTCCGCAAGGCACTCTCTTTGCACCATGTCAGTCATCTTGAAATGATGTCCGCAAGGCACTCTCTTTGCACCATGTCAGTCGTCTTGAAATGATGTCCGCAAGGCACTCTCTTTGCACCATGTCAGTCGTCTTGAAATGATGTCAGCAGGGCACTCTCTTTGCACCATGTCAGTCGTCTTGAAATGATGTCCGCAAGGCACTCTCTTTGCACCATGTCAGTCGTCTTGAAATGATGTCCGCAGGGCACTCTTTTTGCACCATGTCAGTCATCTTGAAATGATGTCCGCAAGGCACTCTCTTTGCACCATGTCAGTCGTCTTGAAATGATGTCCGCAAGGCACTCTCCTTGCACCATGTCAGTCGTCTTGAAATGATGTCCGCAAGGCACTCTCTTTGCACCATGTCAGTCATCTTGAAATGATGTCCGCAAGGCACTCTCTTTGCACCATGTCAGTCGTCTTGAAATGATGTCCGCAAGGCACTCTCTTTGCACCATGTCAGTCGTCTTGAAATGATGTCCGAAAGGCACTCTCTTTGCACCATGTCAGTCATCTTGAAATGATGTCCGCAAGGCACTCTCTTTGCACCATGTCAGTCGTCTTGAAATTATGTCCGCAAGGCACTCTCTTTACACCATGTCAGTCATCTTGAAATGATGTCCGCAAGGCACTCTCTTTGCACCATGTCAGTCGTCTTGAAATGATGTCCGCAAGGCACTCTCTTTGCACCATGTCAGTCGTCTTGAAATGATGTCCGCAAGGCACTCTCTTTGCACCATGTCAGTCGTCTTGAAATGATGTCCGCAAGGCACTCTCTTTACACCATGTCAGTCGTCTTGAAATGATGTCCGCAAGGCACTCTCTTTGCACCATGTCAGTCGTCTTGAAATGATGTCCGCAAGGCACTCTTTACACCATGTCAGTCATCTTGAAATGATGTCCGCAAGGCACTCTCTTTGCACCATGTAAGTCGTCTTGAAATGATGTCCGCAAGGCACTCTCTTTGCACCATGTCAGTCGTCTTGAAATGATGTCCGCAAGGCACTCTCTTTACACCATGTCAGTCGTCTTGAAATGATGTCCGTAAGGCACTCTCTTTGCACCATGTCAGTCGTCTTGGAATGATGTCCGCAAGGCACTCTCTTTGCACCATGTCAGTCGTCTTGAAATGATGTCCGCAAGGCACTCTCCTTGCACCATGTCAGTCGTCTTGAAATGATGTCCGCAGGGCACTCTCCTTGCACCATGTCAGTCATCTTGAAATGATGTCCGCAAGGCACTCTCTTTGCACCATGTCAGTCGTCTTGAAATGATGTCCGCAAGGCACTCTCTTTGCACCATGTCAGTCATCTTGAAATGATGTCCGCAAGGCACTCTCTTTGCACCATGTCAGTCGTCTTGAAATGATGTCCGCAAGGCACTCTCTTTGCACCATGTCAGTCGTCTTGAAATGATGTCCGCAGGGCACTCTCTTTGCACCATGTCAGTCGTCTTGAAATGATGTCCGCAAGGCACTCTCTTTGCACCATGTCAGACGTCTTGAAATGATGTCCGCAGGGCACTCTTTTTGCACCATGTCAGTCATCTTGAAATGATGTCCGCAAGGCACTCTCTTTGCACCATGTCAGTCGTCTTGAAATGATGTCCGCAAGGCACTCTCTTTGCACCATCCCAGTCATCTTGAAATGATGTCCGCAAGGCACTCTCTTTGCACCATGTCAGTCGTCTTGAAATGATGTCCGCAAGGCACTCTCTTTGCACCATGTCAGTCGTCTTGAAATGATGTCCGCAAGGCACTCTCTTTGCACCATGTCAGTCGTCTTGAAATGATGTCCGCAAGGCACTCTCTTTGCACCATGTCAGTCGTCTTGAAATGATGTCCGCAAGGCACTCTCTTTGCACCATGTCAGTCGTCTTGAAATGATGTCCGCAAGGCACTCTCTTTACACCATGTCAGTCGTCTTGAAATGATGTCCTTAAGGCACTCTCTTTGCACCATGTCAGTCGTCTTGGAATGATGTCCGCAAGGCACTCTCTTTGCACCATGTCAGTCGTCTTGAAATGATGTCCGCAAGGCACTCTCCTTGCACCATGTCAGTCGTCTTGAAATGATGTCCGCAGGGCACTCTCTTTGCACCATGTCAGTCATCTTGAAATGAATTCCGCAAGGCACTCTCTTTACACCATGTCAGTCGTCTTGAAATGATGTCCGCAAGGCACTCTCTTTGCACCATGTCAGTCATCTTGAAATGATGTCCGCAAGGCACTCTCTTTGCACCATGTCAGTCGTCTTGAAATGATGTCCGCAAGGCACTCTCTTTGCACCATGTCAGTCGTCTTGAAATGATGTCCGCAGGGCACTCTCTTTGCACCATGTCAGTCGTCTTGAAATGATGTCCGCAAGGCACTCTCTTTGCACCATGTCAGTCGTCTTGAAATGATGTCCGCAGGGCACTCTTTTTGCACCATGTCAGTCATCTTGAAATGATGTCCGCAAGGCACTCTCTTTGCACCATGTCAGTCGTCTTGAAATTATGTCCGCAAGGCACTCTCTTTGCACCATCCCAGTCATCTTGAAATGATGTCCGCAAGGCACTCTCTTTGCACCATGTCAGTCGTCTTGAAATGATGTCCGCAAGGCACTCTCTTTGCACCATGTCAGTCGTCTTGAAATGATGTCCGCAAGGCACTCTCTTTGCACCATGTCAGTCGTCTTGAAATGATGTCCGCAAGGCACTCTCTTTGCACCATGTCAGTCGTCTTGAAATGATGTCCGCAAGGCACTCTCTTTGCACCATCCCAGTTATCTTGAAATGATGTCCGCAAGGCACTCTCTTTGCACCATGTCAGTCGTCTTGAAATGATGTCCGCAAGGCACTCTCTTTACACCATGTCAGTCATCTTGAAATGATGTCCGCAAGGCACTCTCTTTGCACCATGTCAGTCGTCTTGAAATGATGTCCGCAAGGCACTCTCTTTGCACCATGTCAGTCGTTTTGAAATGATGTCCGCAAGGCACTCTCTTTGCACCATGTCAGTCGTCTTGAAATGATGTCCGCAAGGCACTCTCTTTGCACCATGTCAGTCGTCTTGAAATGTCCGCAAGGCACTCTCCTTGCACCATGTCAGTCGTCTTGAAATGATGTCCGCAAGGCACTCTCTTTGCACCATGTCAGTCGTCTTGAAATGATGTCCGCAAGGCACTCTCTTTGCACCATGTCAGTCGTCTTGAAATGATGTCCGCAAGGCACTCTCTTTGCACCATGTCAGTCGTCTTGAAATGATGCCCGCAAGGCACTCTCTTTGCACCATGTCAGTCGTCTTGAAATGATGTCCGCAAGGCACTCTCCTTGCACCATGTCAGTCGTCTTGAAATGATGTCCGCAAGGCACTCTCCTTGCACCATGTCAGTCGTCTTGAAATGATGTCCGCAAGGCATTCTCTTTGCACCATGTCAGTCATCTTGAAATGATGTCCGCAAGGCACTCTCTTTGCACCATGTCAGTCGTCTTGAAATGATGTCCGCAAGGCACTCTCTTTGCACCATGTCAGTCGTCTTGAAATGATGTCCGCAAGGCACTCTCTTTGCACCATGTCAGTCATCTTGAAATGATGTCCGCAAGGCACTCTCTTTGCACCATGTCAGTCGTCTTGAAATGATGTCCGCAAGGCACTCTCTTTACACCATGTCAGTCATCTTGAAATGATGTCCGCAAGGCACTCTCTTTGCACCATGTCAGTCGTCTTGAAATGATGTCCGCAAGGCACTCTCTTTGCACCATCCCAGTCATCTTGAAATGATGTCCGCAAGGCACTCTCTTTGCACCATGTCAGTCGTCTTGAAATGATGTCCGCAAGGCACTCTCTTTACACCATGTCAGTCGTCTTGAAATGATGTGCGCAAGGCACTCTTCTTTTAGTCACAGGCAAGGATCCTATCTGGGCTGTAGGGGCCATCTTTTATTTAACGACCTATATATAACGAAAGTTTATCTGTTTAACATTTTTCTGGTTTGAGCTACGTTTGTGTTGGAATCAAACGTCCACTTAACTATTTTTTAATCTGTCAGTCCAGAATATTTGTTCTGGACATGGATTCGTCCTTGCAAATTTAAGATGCTGAGCCTACAGAATACACAACCTCTAAGCACACTGTGCCACACCCTGCTTATCCTTATCGCCCTTCTGTACCCAAACACTCACTGTTTCATATGCTGAGAGGGGTCTGTTATAAACATTCTGTATAATAATATTGCATGTATGTTATATATTTTTTTAATTTTATATTATATTTTATTTGCTTCAACGTGCCTATAAATGTATATTGAAACAGACATTACCCATATACAAGCATTAAATGCCAGAGAGGAGAATATTTATTTGTAGGAGCGAGTTTAAATATCTCCATTTCTCTCTACAAGTGTAAGATATCAAGAAGTTGCTCTGCAGCTCTCGGTTAGCCAGGAGTTCGAAATTCCATTGCCTTCCGCGAAATAAAAAATATGATAAATTCCCGCATGTAATTCATAAAAGATAATGTAGATAACCGACATTATCTCGAGTGGTAGGAGATTGTTAACCCTATAATTTTAACAACTGTGTCATGTTCCAATATAATTAATAAAATTCCTTCTGCAACTGTAATTATGCTAGTTTACAATCCACTACCAAAGGATTGGCAAAAAGAATAAAGTCACTTTATCAATTGTTTATACACCTACAAATTTATACTTCAAGATTTTTTAACTGTCGATTGGGTGGGTCAACTTCTTGACACCAAAATGTTGATGCATATTACACTCCCCAGGTAGATGGGTAGATTCCACCGGTGATCCTTGATCTCTTTGTCAGGCCCACCAACCATTTGATGGTATTTAAGTATATTATCTGCATATGGACTACCACTTCGCATCAATCACGGGCCTGAATGGAAATATCTCTACTCCAGTACTGGGGATAGATCGCGGGTTCTCCGCCACCTTTATATTGGTCCAAGAATAAAATCCATGTACGGTTTAGAGAGCAGTGCAACTCCCCAGTGTTTGTTACGAGAATGATAGCAAGTGTCGGCAGGTAGAAAGTCTATGTGATCCACAGAGACAGTGAACAAAGCTTGCCTCTGGTTATAATCCATCCAGATCTTCCTCCAGCTGATTCATTGGTCGGAAAAGCATAAATCTCCATACCCTGTAAAACGACCACCCTGTATCGATGCTACCATCATCACTCGAGCCACTGTTGCTTGATGAAGTCCGCCCCACGCTCGCCGATCATCACTGTGGGGGCGTGAGTGTTTCCCGTCACAATGACGGGCATGATGCTAGCGTCTACTACACGGAGCCCTGTGATGCCCTTCACCCTGAGCTGCGGATCCACCACGGAGCCCATGCTGCATGTGCCCACCACATGGTATATGGTCGTGCCTACGTGACGGACATAGCACGCCCAGTACTCGTCCGTAGCGAACTCGTGTTCCTCACAGCCGGGCACTCTGGTGGTGCTCATGACGGTCTGGAAGCGCTCTCTGAGAGCCCGGGTGTTACCTACGGTGATGGCGATCTTGAGGCCCTCCACCAGCGTGGCCACGTCTCTCTCGTCAGACAGATACCTGCAAACATTGTGTTCTGTTGAGAACATGGCTTTTGTTACAAGCACTCCAACACGGCACACGCCCTCGGGCTCTAAAATAAAGATGAAGCAGGAATTACATGCAACATAATATTGATACCGCGGCCGCGAAGGTATTGGCGCATATTACCTGGCCATCTGGCCCTAGCTACCGATAATGGTCGCTCCCTTTGGTTGCCACCTCCCAGGTCCACAAGATTTTCTCGAACAGTTTGCACCAGTTGCCATTTTCAACAGTAAAACAGCCTGCCTTTTGCCCCGAGTAATTTCATTTGTAAGGCAGATTGTAGAAAAACGTGAAAAATACTCAACTATACCTATTTTAGATTTATTATATCTATTTCATTTGCACATAAACACTGTTCAAATATGTGTCGATAAGTGACTTACCTGGGGTCTATTATCGGTGCTGCTTTAGGGTTGCTACTACGCAAGCGCAGAATACCTCTACTCTTGGGACGTTGTAGAACTGTTAGGGGAATGTATATCTCCGACTGCCTGTTGGGTATACCAAAGATGGCCTCGTAGACATCGTCCCTGTATCGAGTTATATGTGATACTCTAACGGTGTTCTCAGTGTCCAAGTGTGGGAACCTACAAACACATCATATAGGGTCAGTAAACACCTAACAGCTGCCTATGTCAACTAGAGAACATTATATCAACGTTTGGCCTTGATTCTGAAACAGCTTCTGTGGCGGCACTTTGTGCCTCGACTGAAAGGTGATCTTTTGTGTCTATGTTCCTGACAGGAGGATGGATGTGGTGAATGTATCATAAGTATATATGACTCAATGACAACTTACACAGAGGGACTTTGTACCTCGATTGAAAGGTGATCTTTTATGTCTATGTTCCTGACAGGAGGATGGATGAGGTGAATGTATCATAAGTATATATGACTCAATGACAACATACGGAGAGGGACTTAGTACCTCGACTGAAAGGTGATCTTTTGTGTCTATGTTCCTGACAGGAGGATGGATGAGGTGAATGTATCATAAGTATATATGACTCAATGACAACTTACGGAGAGGGACTTAGTACCTCGACTGAAAGGTGATCTTTTGTGTCTATGTTCCTGACAGGAGGATGGATGTGGTGAATGTATCATAAGTATATATGACTCAATGACAACTTACGGAGAGGGACTTAGTACCTCGACTGAAAGGTGATCTTTTGTGTCTATATTCCTGACAGGAGGATGGATGAGGTGAATGTGTCATAAGTATATATGACTCAATGACAACTTACAGACAGGGACTTAGTACCTCGACTGAAAGGTGATCTTTTGTGTCTTATGTTCCTGACAGGAGGATGGATGAGGTGAATGTATCATAAGTATATATGGCTCAATGACAACTTACAGAGAGGGACTTAGTACCTCGACTGAAAGGTGATCTTTTGTGTCTATGTTCCTGACAGGAGGATGGATGAGGTGAATGTATCATAAGTATATATGACTCAATGACAACTGACGGAGAGGGACTTAGTACCTCGACTGAAAGGTGATCTTTTGTGTCTATGTTCCTGACAGGAGGATGGATGAGGTGAATGTATCATAAGTATATATGACTCAATGACAACTTACACAGATAGACTTAGTACCTCGACTGAAAGGTGATCTTTTGTGTCTATGTTCCTGACAGGAGGATGGATGAGGTGAATGTATCATAAGTATATATGACTCAATGACAACATACGGAGAGGGACTTAGTACCTCGACTGAAAGGTGATCTTTTGTGTCTATGTTCCTGACAGGAGGATGGATGAGGTGAATGTATCATAAGTATATATGACTCAATGACAACTTACGGAGAGGGACTTAGTACCTCGACTGAAAGGTGATCTTTTGTGTCTATGTTCCTGACAGGAGGATGGATGTGGTGAATGTATCATAAGTATATATGACTCAATGACAACTTACGGAGAGGGACTTAGTACCTCGACTGAAAGGTGATCTTTTGTGTCTATATTCCTGACAGGAGGATGGATGAGGTGAATGTGTCATAAGTATATATGACTCAATGACAACTTACAGACAGGGACTTAGTACCTCGACTGAAAGGTGATCTTTTGTGTCTATGTTCCTGACAGGAGGATGGATGGATGAGGTGAATGTATCATAAGTATATATGACTCAATGACAACTTACAGACAGGGACTTAGTACCTCGACTGAAAGGTGATCTTTTGTGTCTTATGTTCCTGACAGGAGGATGGATGAGGTGAATGTATCATAAGTATATATGGCTCAATGACAACTTACAGAGAGGGACTTAGTACCTCGACTGAAAGGTGATCTTTTGTGTCTATGTTCCTGACAGGAGGATGGATGAGGTGAATGTATCATAAGTATATATGACTCAATGACAACTGACGGAGAGGGACTTAGTACCTCGACTGAAAGGTGATCTTTTGTGTCTATGTTCCTGACAGGAGGATGGATGAGGTGAATGTATCATAAGTATATATGACTCAATGACAACTTACACAGATAGACTTAGTACCTCGACTGAAAGGTGATCTTTTGTGTCTATGTTCCTGACAGGAGGATGGATGAGGTGAATGTATCATAAGTATATATGACTCAATGACAACTTACGGAGAGGGACTTAGTACCTCGACTGAAAGGTGACCTTTTGTGTCTATGTTCCTGACAGGAGGATGGATGAGGTGAATGTATCATAAGTATATATGACTCAATGACAACTTACGGAGAGGGACTTAGTACCTCGACTGAAAGGTGATCTTTTGTGTCTATGTTCCTGACAGGAGGATGGATGAGGTGAATGTATCATAAGTATATATGACTCAATGACAACTTACAGAGAGGGACTTAGTACCTGGACTGAAAGGTGATCTTTTGTGTCTATGTTCCTGACAGGAGGATGGATGAGGTGAATGTATCGTAAGTATATATGACTCAGTGACAACTTACGGAGAGGGACTTAGTACTTCGACTGAAAGGTGATCTTTTGTGTCTATGTCCCTGACAGGAGGATGGATGTGGTGAATGTATCATAAGTATATATGACTCAATGACAACTTACACAGAGAGACTTAGTACCTCGACTGAAAGGTGATCTTTTGTGTCTATGTTCCTGACAGGAGGATGGATGGATGGGGTGAATGTATCATAAGTATATATGACTCAATGACATCTTGCGGAGAGGGACTTAGTACCTCGACTGAAAGGTGATCTTTTGTGTCTATGTTCCTGACAGGGGGATGGATGAGGTGAATGTATCATAAGTATATATGACTCAATGACAACTTACGGAGAGGGACTTAGTACCTCGACTGAAAGGTGATCTTTTGTGTCTATGTCCCTGACAGGAGGATGGATGTGGTGAATGTATCATAAGTATATATGACTCAATGACAACTTACACAGAGAGACTTAGTACCTCGACTGAAAGGTGATCTTTTGTGTCTATGTTCCTGACAGGAGGATGGATGAGGTGAATGTATCATAAGTATATATGACTCAATGACAACTTATGGAGAGGGACTTAGTACCTGGACTGAAAGGTGATCTTTTGTGTCTATGTTCCTGACAGGAGGATGGATGAGGTGAATGTAGCATAAGTATATATGACTCAATGACAACTTACGTAGAGAGACTTAGTACCTCGACTTAAAGGTGATCTTTTGTGTCTATGTTCCTGACAGGAGGATGGATGAGGTGAATGTATCATAAGTATATATGACTCAATGACAAATGACGGACAGGGACTTAGCACCTCGATTGAAAGGTGATCTTTTGTGTCTATGTCCCTGACAGGAGGATGGATTAGGTGAATGTATCATAAGTATATATGACTCAATGACAACTTACAGAGAGGGACTTGGTACTTCTACGGGAAAGACAGGCTACTGCGCCAGTCGTAGTTAAGTAGTAACGCTAGTCTGTTTACCACGATAAAACTATCTTTTATATGAGCATGTTTAGAATAGTGATATATTGTGGTTTTACTTCATTGGACTAAGAGGATTACGTCACTGCAGTTCGCACCGTAGCCTATCTACTTAGTCATGTTCTTCAGGGCGGAACATCGTTGACAAATATTTTAAATCATCACATATTATTTGTCTGAAGCATTATTTACTTGTATAAACAATTTCATACGAAATATTTACCTTATTTAGAATACAGTATATGAAAGTGATACTCATATATTTTTAGAGTTGGTCATTGTGTGTTGGAATTGTAATTCTGTTGATTTTGCATATCCACGACATAAAAAGAACAATTCATTCCTACTTGAGAAAACTACGTGTTTAAAAATTCAAAACAAATGAAAAAAATGGAAATATATTATTTCTAGGAGAAAATTATTTCATAAATTCTTTGTTTTAACGAGATCTACATTTTTGTACAGTAAGATTTGGTCTATCTCTTAGGGTTTACCAGTTATACAAAGGTCATCCAGAGTAAATAGGACTACATAGGCTATAGATACAAAATTCAAAATTTACATTTCATGTGTCATAAAAATATCTTAAACATACGGCATTTTAATAAAAATCGCTACAGCCATTTTCAAGGGAATCGAAATTTTCGAAACATTTTCCCTGTAAAGGTTAGGTTAAGGTGGACGGATTTTCTTCAAAATGCTCGTGTCGCATCCTTCAAAGACATTAAACTTAAATACCAACTGTCGTTTTCTGCCAACTTGGGTTTTAGATATGTTGTTCATATCCTGACAAACACGGACGTTTTTTTCTATAGACGCTATTGTTTGGATTGAGGGGACATCAAAGCGTCCATTTTAGGTGAGATGTATGTAATTTTTGGGTTGGATGCAGTACTTGTGAACGTCTGTATGAAAGAGATTGTCACCTGATGTGTTGGAACTGAATGTCAGGATAATCCGCAGTGTCGGGATCTTCCCCAGGCACATCTAGGTGCACCAACTTGGTGTTGACGAAGCCCTGCACTTGGAGGATGTCGAGGCTGGCCAGTGGACCAGATCTGTGCATCAGATACTCGTACGTGTGACGTATCAGTTCATCAGGATGCTGACGATGTGGGTTGGACAGGTTGAAGAGGAATGTGGGACCGAGGACTTGTACGTGGTCCTGCATGTTGTGACCCACTGGGAGGTCGGCGATGATGGGTATACCCAGTTCCTGGAGGTGCTCCCTGGGCCCCACTCCAGACAGCATGAGGAGCTGGGGAGAGTTGACTGCTCCAGCACTCAGGATCACCTCCTTGTCGCAGTGCACCACGTGTAGCTCTCCATCCTTCTCGAACTCTACTCCCAGGGTGGCCTTGGTGTCCTGGTCTATCAGCACCCGGGTAACGTGGGCGAACTTGGCCACGTGGAGGTTCTTCCTCTGTTTGACTGCAACACGGGACAAACATCATCCTCTACAAGTACAACCCCACTAATCCGATACGGTCTCTCAGGAACATTGGAAGTATTGGAACAAAGCCATAATAACGGTTATAAGAATGCTTTCTTTACACTACAAATAACCCTTTTATTATTTGTTTTAAAATTAAGGATTTTGCATGCGGATTAGCGGGATTCTATTGCGCATACGAGCCGTGTGCGAAGTTAGCGCAACGCGCATGCGCATTCGTCTCTCTGTGTCTGCTGGAGCAGGATCGTGTTGTGTTTACAGTTGTTAGTGGTCGTTATAGATTTATGGTGAATATTTCACTCGCGTACAATTAGTCGTAATCATTTTCTTACACTTCTCAGTCGCTCTGGGTGGCTCAGTTGGTTGGACTGATCCCAAGGTCGCGGGTTCAATTCCGGCACACGCTGATGTGATCGTGGCAATTTACAGCGTCGTTAAACAACAAAAATTATTATTATTATTATTATTATTATTATTATTATTATTATTATTATTATTATTATTATTATTATTATTATTATTATTATTATTATTATTATTATTATTGCGCTTCTTAAGTATGCAAAACAATTAGCGAACCAATTGCGGCTGTAACTAGTGTAATTTTAAATCTAACAGACCTGTACTCAAATTTCCACTAACGTTCAGTTATATTCATCTAAGTCTTCATTTCTTTCCATTAAATGGTTGTTATTGTTGCACCTACTGGATTACTTGTAGTGCCAACTGTGCAAATAAATCATAGCTAATATATATATATATATATATATATATATATATATATATATATATATATTGTTATTGTTATTGTATGTTGTAAATACTAATAATATTAAATAAATGAATTATTATTTCACGGAATACTGTAAACAAATTCCACTCGAGGTTTTTATATTTGGGAATATTGTTCTCGCGCTGGCCAAAGGATGTCATATAAAGCAAATGTTCTCGCGGTACTAATAGGCCCTTCGAGAAAATGAACGTAATGTGGTGCAATCGATAGAGATCACTAGTTTTTGTCTGCTACTGAAGAAACTTTGTGTTTTACATGGTAATTGATGCGCTGATTCCAGTTCTGAAGTCAGATTTCTCCTAGCACGTCAGGTTTTTGAGTTATGACAATGTAACTATTAGACCGCCTCCGTAGCGCAGTTGGTAGCGCGCTTACCTCTGGCACAGAGGACCCGGGTTCGATCCCCGGTACCAGCATGGAGATTTTATCCCCTCTGGGAGGTCTGGCACGGGGTACACTCAGCCTCGTTAGGTCCCGGGGGGACAAATTGAGGAACTACTTGATGGAGAAATAGCGGCCCCAGGTCTAGAAGGCCGCATAACTGGCCGGGAGGGCTAGGGGCGCTGAGCACGTCCCACCCTCCAGTGCTTGACACCTTTAGTTTTCCTTTTATATTGGCTTGTGGATAATCACCATCATGCTATGTCCATATTGACTCTGGTACGTACATTCCTTTTATATTATATTTATATTCCTTGTTTTGTTGGAGTAGCAAAGTCACTGTAGACTGGTGTATTGTGTTTCTGATTAGAGTTTATTTGACGTTCAAGATTTGCCACTGATCCATAACACTGCAACGGTTTAATTTGCTTCTGTGACAGATATTTCGCAAATAAATATTTACAAACGACTATTGTGTGTGCTACAGGTATATTTTAATGTATTTACAATGAGTAACCTAAACACGGGCTGTATTTGGCTGTAGAATTAAGCTTACGTGTGAAACACGACGCCAGATGAAGGTGTGACTTACTTGGGGCCAGGAAGGCCTTGGCGGTGTTGGCGCGGGTCCCGTTGACCACTGTACCATGTTGTAAGGTGAAGCCTGCGTGTTGTGGACCGTTGACGTCCCCTATTCTGTAGCCCAACTCCCTGGCAGCGTCCAACAGTCCCTCCACTATGGGCGTCCTGTACTGGAAGGGCTCCAGAGTGAGGTAGCCGTCTGTGCCGTGGTACTCCTCGCTGTAAGTGTCTGCTCCGGGAGTTCCAGCAGAGTGCCACTTGATGCCTTCAGACTTCTTGAAGAAGGGCAAAACTTCCCTGTCCAAACACAAATAACAAGCAATATCAAAACTTATTCAGGCTGGGCAATTATCTTGAAAATCTTCACGCATTATTCTTCGAACACGCTCAACTTAAATACGAGTACTAACTTATACCCAACAATGTGTGCGTGTGGTCTATGGACAGCATAACTAAAAAACGTATAGTCGATTAAAATCCAAAGTTGGTATTTAAGTTTCATGTCTTTCAAGAATGCGACACGAACATTATGAAGAAAATTGCTGCACCCTGAACTACCCTTTACATAGAAATTGTTTTGTCATAAATAGTTCTAATGATTTTGATTAAAATGCCACATGTTTAAGATATTTGTATGACAAATGAAATGTATATTTTGAATTTTCTGGCTATAGCCCAAGTAGTTCTGTTTATTCTGGACGACTTTTGCATAACTGGTAAGAGATAGAGAAAATCTTATCACACAAAAAATGTAGATGTTGTTGAAACAATTTATGTCTGAATAATTTTTGCTGTAGAGTAAATCATTTCCGAGATATTCTTTAACTTTCGTCAAATGGAACGTTATTCATTTTTTATATCTTAGCTGTGCAAGGAGAACTAAATATCAAAGCTTTAAATCATTTGACTCAGATTTTGAAAATTGCATTCTTATTGGATTTAGGGACTCAAAGTAAAACGAGAGTGTTAGTAAAAGATCGTTGGAAAGTGGAGGAATTGCAAAATAGCGATGGGAATAGGGAGGTTCAAAGTTGTCGCAATGTGTGCCAGCTCATAATGATTAAAAGTACATGAATTACAACAGTTTTTACTACCACTTAAAGTTCTCTCAACTGATTAGTTACAAATTAAATACGGAGTGACTCATAAACTTTCACACGGATCAGAGAGAGAAAGTTTATCCCTTTATTTGACTGCAGTTTCACATTGATTTATTCTATGTATCATTCGACTTTGTTACGATACTGAGTCAGCCGCCCCTTATGCTATCAAAACTTGGAAACCGAATTCGCAATAATCTAATTATAAAGTGCCTGAGGGTTTAGGGCATTGTAAGTTAAATCTTTTTAGTTGTATACATTTTGTCTGCCCCATGATGCCGTGCCGACGTGTAAGCATTACATTATCCACGTGTAAGCTATTTGCGCCATTCCTGCACCATATATTCGACAGACAAGTACATTGATATATGCTTTTGATGTACGGAGAAGCAAGAGCCAATACAAGAGCAGCTCAGCATCTGTACCGAGTAAGATACCCTAATCGAAACAACAATACCATAGAGTATAAATAAAACAATTAAGCAAAGGAGCCGATGTTTTCATATTAGAGCATACAATGCGGATTGCATAAAACTAGAATAAGGGGCAGCTAGTATATTTAATCCACTACTGTATTGCGAACACAAAAATAACAACACTAACTATAACTGTATATAATGCTCTAAAACAAACTACATACACGCGCGCAATACGGAGTCTATAAGCTGCCTTCCCTATATTGAGTTCAAAGACCGGGGCTTCTCTGGCAACATTAAAATAACACTATGGCCGTGGCTTTACCATGGTTATATTTTACACACAGTTGGCAGTACTAACAGATGGAGTATCACCAAATATAACTAGACGAGGCATAATAGGGGAAAATGTCACAGTTGGTTTGGCGGAAATATGTGTTTTAAGGCCCCCTGAAAAATTGTGTGTATGTGTGTGGATGGATGGGTGTGAGTCTGTGAACAGCATAACTCAAAAACGAAAAGTCGATTAGAAACCAAAGATGGTAATTAAGTTTAATGTCTTTAAAGGATGCGACACCATTTTAAACAAAATTCTTCCACTCTAAACTAAATTTTTCAACAATTTTTATTTTCTCGAAAATAGCTCAATTTTAATTAAAATGCCATATGTTTAAGATATACCTATAACAAAGAAAACCTATATTTAGTATTAACTGTCTATAGCCTAAGTAGTCCTGTTTACTCTTGACGACTTTTGCAAAACTGGTAAACTGTAACAGATAGACCAAATCTTACTATAGAAAAAATCTAGATCTTGTTAAAAGATACAAATTTATGTTCAAACAATTTTTTGTGAGCCATTTCGGTGATATTCATTATTATTTGTGTCAGTTTTGGAAAACTTAAACTTGCGTGAACGGGAATATCCTAATTCGTTTCTTCTTTTAAATATTTTAGCCGTGTAAAGGGAACGAAATCTCAGAGCCTACTGTATTCCCAAATTCTCCTTGTACCTACAAGGGAATAAACAATAAGACAATTTATGCAAATGTTTACTTCAGCTAACAGGAAGAATTAACATTAAATTAAATTATTTTGTTATTTAACGACGCTGTCAATTGCCAGGATCACATCAGCGTCGCCGGTGTGCCTGAATTTCGTCCCGCAGGAGTTATTTTACATGCAAGTAAATCTACTGAAATGGAGCTGTCGTTTTTTAAAAACCATCGAACTGGGCCGGGTTTGAACCGGTGACCTTGGGATCATTTGGCCAGCGTGTAACCAACTGAGCCACCCAGACTAACATTTTAACATGGAGTAGATAGGTTTTGCAAGAAGACTGAGTAGAGAAAGTCACGTGATTTTAATTCACTTGGTGTATAAAAGCGCGCCTTACCTGTAACTCCAGCCAGTGTTGCCCATGTGTGCCCAGTTATCATAGTCTCTCTTGTTTCCTCTGACATAGAGCATGGCGTTGAGGTTACTAGATCCACCCAGTGCCTTACCCCTAGGCCAGTAACATCGACGATTCTTCATACCCAGACAGGCATGAGCTTGTGGCTGTGTCTCGTATCCCCAGTCAATATCCGTCTCCTGTAACACACATAAATACTGTCACATAGAGCATGGCGTTGAGGTTACTAGATCCACCCAGTTCCTTACCCCTGAGCCAGTAACATCGACGATTCTTCATACCCAGACAGACATGAGCTTGTGGCTGTGTCTCGTATCCCCAGTCAATATCCGTCTCCTGTAACACACATAGATACTGTCACATAGAGCATGGCGTTGAGGTTACTAGATCCACCCAGTGCCTTCCCCTGGGCCAGTAACATCGACGATTCTTCATACCCAGACAGGCATGAGCTTGTGGCTCTGTCTCGTACCCCCAGTCAATATCCGTCTCCTGTAACACACATAAATACTGTCACATAGAGCATGGCGATGAGGTTACTAGATCCACCCAGTGCCTTACCCTGGGCCAGTAACATCGACGATTCTTCATACCCAGACAGGCATGAGCTTGTGGCTCTGTCTCGTACCCCCAGTCAATATCCGTCTCCTGTAACACACATAGATACTGTCACATAGAGCATGGCGTTGAGGTTACTAGATCCACCCAGTGCCTTCCCCTGGGCCAGTAACATCGACGATTCTTCATACCCAGACAGGCATGAGCTTGTGGCTCTGTCTCGTACCCCCAGTCAATATCCGTCTCCTGTAACACACATAAATACTGTCACATAGAGCATGGCGATGAGGTTACTAGATCCACCCAGTGCCTTACCCCTGAGCCAGTAACATCGACGATTCTTCATACCCAGACAGGCATGAGCTTGTGGCTGTGTCTCGTACCCCCAGTCAATATCCGTCTCCTGTAACACACATAAATACTCTCAGATAGAGCATGACGATGAGGTTAATACATCCTCTGTGGGATATTGAGGGAATCTCCACCATCAGAACATACATTAACCTGGAGACTGTGGAATATTGAAGGAATATCTACCGACAGTGGCGGATATCCACCATTAGGACATATACTAACCTGGAGACTGTGGAATATTGAGGGAATATCCACTGACAGTGACGGATATCCAACATTAGGACATATACTAACCTGCAGACTGTGGAATATTGAAGGAGTATCTACTGACAGTGGCGGATATCCAACATTAGGACATATACTAACCTGCAGACTGTGGAATATTGAAGGAATATCTACTGACAGTGGCGGATATCCACCATTAGGACATATACTAACCTGGAGACTGTGGAATATTGAAGGAATATCCACTGACAGTGGCGGATATCCAACATTAGGACATATACTAACCTGCAGACTGTGGAATATTGAAGGAATATCTACTGACAGTGGCGGATATCCACCATTAGGACATATACTAACCTGGAGACTGTGGAATATTGAGGGAATATCCACTGACAGTGACGGATATCCAACATTAGGACATATACTAACCTGCAGACTGTGGAATATTGAAGGAATATCTACTGACAGTGGCGGATATCCAACATTAGGACATATACTAACCTGCAGACTGTGGAATATTGAAGGAATATCTACTGACAGTGGCAGATATCCACCATTAGGACATATACTAACCTGGAGACTGTGGAATATTGAGGGAATATCCACTGACAGTGGCGGATATCCAACATTAGGACATATACTAACCTGCAGACTGTGGAATATTGAGGGGAATATCCACTGACAGTGGCGGATATCCAACATTAGGACATATACTAACCTGCAGACTGTGGAATATTGAGGGAATATCTACTGACAGTGGCAGATATCCACCATTAGGACATATACTAACCTGGTGACTGTGGAATATTGAGGGAATATCCACTGACAGTGGCGGATATCCACCATTAGGACATACACTAACCTGGAGACTGTGGAATATTGAAGGAATGTCGACTGACAGTGGCGGATATCCACCATTAGGACATACACTAACCTGGAGACTGTGGAATATTGAAGGAATGTCGACTGACAGTGGCGGATATCCACCATTAGGACATACACTAACCTGGAGACTGTGGAATATTGAAGGAATATCTACTGACAGTGACGGATATCCACCATTAGGACATATACTAACCTGGAGACTGTGGAATATTGAGGGAATATCCACTGACAGTTGCGGATATCCACCATTAGATCTTATGCTAACCTGGAGACTGTGGAATATTGAAGGAATATCCACTGACAGTGGCGGATATCCACCATTAGGACATATACTAACCTGGAGACTGTGGAATATTGAAGGAATATCTGCTGGCAGTGGCGGATCTCCACCATCAGAACATTTACTAACCTGGAGACTGTGGAATATTGAGGGAATATCCACTGACAGTGACGGATATCCAACATTAGGACATATACTAACCTGGAGACTGTGGAATATTGAGGGAATATCCACTGACAGTGGCGGATATCCAACATTAGGACATATACTAACCTGCAGACTGTGGAATATTGAGGGGAATATCCACTGACAGTGGCGGATATCCAACATTAGGACATATACTAACCTGCAGACTGTGGAATATTGAGGGAATATCTACTGACAGTGGCAGATATCCACCATTAGGACATATACTAACCTGGTGACTGTGGAATATTGAGGGAATATCCACTGACAGTGGCGGATATCCACCATTAGGACATACACTAACCTGGAGACTGTGGAATATTGAAGGAATGTCGACTGACAGTGGCGGATATCCACCATTAGGACATACACTAACCTGGAGACTGTGGAATATTGAAGGAATGTCGACTGACAGTGGCGGATATCCACCATTAGGACATACACTAACCTGGAGACTGTGGAATATTGAAGGAATATCTACTGACAGTGACGGATATCCACCATTAGGACATATACTAACCTGGAGACTGTGGAATATTGAGGGAATATCCACTGACAGTTGCGGATATCCACCATTAGATCTTATGCTAACCTGGAGACTGTGGAATATTGAAGGAATATCCACTGACAGTGGCGGATATCCACCATTAGGACATATACTAACCTGGAGACTGTGGAATATTGAAGGAATATCTGCTGGCAGTGGCGGATCTCCACCATCAGAACATTTACTAACCTGGAGACTGTGGAATATTGAGGGAATATCCACTGACAGTGGCGGATATCCACCATTAGGACATATACTAACCTGGAGACTGTGGAATATTGAAGGAATATCTGCTGGCAGTGGCGGATCTCCACCATCAGAACATTTACTAACCTGGAGACTGTGGAATATTGAGGGAATATCCACTGACAGTGGCGGATATCCACCATTAGATCATATACTAACCTGGAGACTGGAATATTGAAGGAATATCTACTGACAGTGGCGGATATCCACCATTAGGACATATACTAACCTGGAGACTGTGGAATATTGAGGGAATATCCACTGACAGTGGCGGATATCCACCATTAGATCATATACTAACCTGGAGACTGGAATATTGAAGGAATATCTACTGACAGTGGCGGATATCCACCATTAGGACATATACTAACCTGGAGACTGTGGAATATTGAGGGAATATCCACTGACAGTGACGGATATCCACCATTAGGACATATACTAACCTGGAGACTGTGGAATATTGAGGGAATATCCACTGACAGTGGCAGATATCCACCATTAGGACATATACTAACCTGGAGACTGTGGAATATTGAGAGAATATCCACTGACAGTGGCGGATATCCACCATCAGAACATATACTAACCTGGAGACTGTGGAATATTGAGGGAATCTCGACTGACAGTGGCGGATCCCCTCCTGCCTCCAGCAGTAGTATGCTCCACTCTGGAACTTGACTGAGTCTATTAGCCACTACACTACCCGCAGACCCAGATCCCACCACGATGAAGTCATAGCTAGGGGCGAAGTTGGTGGTATCGGGAGGGTATAGCCCCTGCCCTGACAGATCGTCCCTGGCCCTGAGGATGGCGGTCAGCAGGTTACTGATGAGCACGGCTCCAAGCCCTGCGGTCCCGGGTTCTGTCCACGGTGATGAACATGTCTCTGCAGACTCCATTTGCTCTCCCAGTTTACCAGTTCTATATAGGTACAATTTTATTGTAACGCATTTTGTATAGCTAATAAGAAAACTACTAAATAGCCGCAGCAAAAGTTTACAATTCATTAAAATACACACTATTATTCCAAGCAATAGCCGTTTTCCAAATATTCTTTGTTGCAACTTTATTTGCTCCAAATATTACAATTGTATTGTTTTATTTACTTGCATCGCGTGGGTTTATGACGAATCTGATGTGTTACACTCACATGCCTTTCTGTACTCTTGTAGTAACCGTTGTTAGAAGCTCTTATTGCTCGTTTGTAGGTACAAGGGGAACATGGTAATGTAGAGTTAAGTGATAGTCAAATGTCTTAAGAGTTGGTCAGTATGTTATGATTTTGAAATTATATTATCTTTGTGTGGCCAAGAAATAAAAAATCAATGACGACTTCCCATTTGAAAAAAGTATAAGTTTTGGAAAATTGTAACCAATAACAAGGAATATCTCAGAAGTGTTTGACTGCACAAAAATACAACAAATTGTATGTTTAACGAGACTTATATTTTCATATAGTAATATTTTGTGTATCTCTCACAGTTTATAACTTATAAAGTTTTTAGTATAAAGAGAACTTCAGGGAATATTCACGGTAAGTTAAGGGTAGTTTGTGGTTGGAGGATTTTGTGCACACCCACACACACACACACACACACACACACTCACACACACTCACACACACACTCACTCACACACATACACACACCACACACACACACCCACACACACACACACACACACTCACACACACACCACACATACACACACACCCACACACACACGCACACCCACCCACACACACACACCACACATACACCCACACACACACACGCACACCCACCCACACACACACACTCACACATACATACAAACACACACAAACGCGCGCGCACACACACAGAGCAATAGAGAAAATGGTAAACAAACGTTTGTTTTATAAAGCCAAGTAGAAGGAAAATGTACTCAATAAATACATACCCTGAAGCAAGCGAGTGTTGTCGAATCCACTTCTCAGTTTCCAATAGCAGAACGTGGTTTCGTATTGACCAGAGGTCAGAGTTTGATAGATAACATGTTTGTATGTTGATAGTAACTGGCCCAGAACAACGTACAGACCTCTTTACTCTTGTTACGTAGGTATTTACTTGATTGAGGAGACAGATGATTCAAAGAACCAATTATTATGTCAATATGTGCGTGTTTGTGACAGTTAAATATAATTAAATTAATGTAATGATTTCCTTTCCACCAAAGGACAAATATATGGTATATTAATATAGATGGTTATATAAATATTACGTAAAATAAAATATAAAAATAGTGCGCCTGAGGTAGAGGAAATGTCCAAGGTTACCTGTGGCAAGTGTTGTGTTATGGAAGAAGTTGCACAGAAATGTTAGTGCATTGCAGACACGTGGCTGTTTCTCTGCGTGTGAACAGAGAGCGAAAATATCCCTTCATTACATGCAACACTTTTCAAAAATGTATCTAACCAATTTTATTGAAAAGATGTAGATTCTTACTTTCTCGACTACCTATAGTAGAAGAAATATTGTATTCCATCCAAAATTTATTGTCGAGATTTCACCCGAGATATGTTTTGAGGTCCCCTGAATACAAAAACACAGTTTTTAAAAAAGGTTCGTCTGATTTTTTGTAGTGTTTAACGCCCGCATTTACTAATAAGGCACCGCAGGCGGTGACGCTGATGATACATGGAATGAAGATGCAGCACCGGTGGAATGTCATGGCGGGGGAAACCGGAGAACCCGGAGGAAACCCGCTCCAGCGCCGCATCGTCCACCAAAAATCTCACATGCTTTTGCCTGGGATCGAACCCGGGCCGCTTTGGTGAGAAGCGAATGATCTAACCACTCGGCTCCAGCGCAGCCAGATCCGCTCGCGCGTGCGTGTGCCTGTGCGTGCGTGTGGCTCATGTGTGTGTATGTGTGTTCATGTGTGTATGTGTACGCACGTGTGTGCGTATGTGTGCATGTGTATGTGTGTGCACGTGTGTTCATGTGTGTGCATGTGTGTGCGTGTGTGTTCATGTGTGCACGTGTGTGCGTGTGTGTTCATGTGTGTGTATGTGTGCATGCACGTGTGTGCGTGTGTATGTGTGTGTGTTCATGTGTGTATGTGTACGCACGTGTGTGCGTATGTGTGCATGTGTATGTGTGTGCATGTGTGTGCGTGTGTATGTGTGCGCACGTGTGTTCATGTGTGTGCGTGTGTGTTCATGTGTGTGTGCGTGCGTGCATGTGTGTGTCTGTGAATAACAATTCAAAAACGAAAAGTCGGTTAGAAACCAAAGTGGGTATTTAAATTTAATATCTTTCAACTATGCGACACGAGGATTTTCAAGAAAACTCCTCCACCCAAAACTACCCTTTACATGGAACATTTTTCGAAAATTTTGATTCTCTTGAAAATTGCTCTAACAATTTTGATTAAAGTGTCATATGTTTGAGATATTTTTATGACAAACGAGTCGGTGTGTGTGGCTCAGTTGGTTAGATGCTGGCTTACTGATCCCAAGGACGCCGGTTCAAACCCGGCCCAGACCGATGGTTTTTAAGTGAAAGAATAATCACAATTTAACACACTTTAACCTCCAACTATTCGGTTCTGAACAATACAGACACGAAACAAAACATGTAGTAGTAGTACAAGAGTAGAGAAAGTCATGTGAGTGATATATATTAGTGTAGTAGCTACAGACGTCTGTGATTGGCTAGTGAAGTATGTACCAGAATACTGTTCCATTTTAGTAGGTAATATATGAATACGTACTTTTTGTTGTGAGTGTAGGCCCCTTTGACATGTAAGGTCATATCGACAGCCAGCAAGCATCTTGTTATCGCTTCAAGTCGCAGATATCTCTTCCTTCCAACACAAGGCATTCGCTTCCGTAACAAAACCAGCTTTATCACGCACAATTAAACAAGAATATCTATCGAATGGTGCAGTTCACTACAGAGTAGTGCCCACGGAGTTACATAGATGGGCAACAGAAGACAGAGATCACGCGTCGCGTGGGACAGTGGGCTCTGTTGTCATGACGACCAGGTTCATGATTGTTTAAGGGGACAAGGTAGTGATTCGTACACCATTTCAATATTTCAAAACATAACTTTAGTTGAGGATATCTAAGCTCCTACTGCTCAGATCAAAATTTAATTTGGGGTGAATATTTAGTGATTCATTGTGATTACACTGATATAGAGAACATCAAAACAATTATTTAAAATGGGCATGTAATAAGGCAAAAACTGATAACATGTTTTTGAAAAAAATATAATGTATATAGTACTAATGGTACAAATTCCTTCTACAACATTCAAGCATATGTGTTGAAACGTTTGTAGTGCACAAGGCAATGTGTATTTATAACTGTTAACCTAACTTTACTTAAATATATCTGGCTATATTCAAAAGAAAAAATATTTAACTTTTGTAAAAAAAAAAAAAAAAAAAAAAAAGTAATTTTTTTTTTTTTTTGCACAAATATTTTTTTAAAAATTTTCTGTTTTGGATTTTTCCAATAACAATGGGTTACGTTTGTAGAGTACATGCTTCTGGAACTACTGTAAAATTTTCATTCAAATAGGTTCAGTGGTTTTGAAAAAAAGTGTACCTGAGTTTGAAAAATGTCAAGTTACAGAAAACTACATTTAAAGAAAAGTGTGTCATCTCTGAAGCCCTGTAAACCCAGCATGGCCCAGCGCGCCGCCACATTTTGATGGGGTAATTTAAAGCTTTAAATGTGCCGGTGCCCTTACAATATATATATCATTTTGAAGAGGAAGGTTTCTACTTTTTTTAAAGATGAAAAACAAAAAATTGACTTTTTGAGCCCAAATCACTACCCTGTCCCCTTAGAGGCCTTCGTAGCACCCCCTCCCCTCATTTCCTTCTCTTTACCCCTCTCCAATGCTACTAGCTGGACACAATGAAATGAAAGGAAACTATTATTTCTGATAGCCCAGTAAATCGTTACTATACTGTTGGTTGATTCACATCAGAAGCTACACATAGTCTGATTACTGGCCTATGGTAACACAGATATTAGAATAAAACGTTTTATTAAAAACTGTATTATAATGTAGTGCAACACACAAACATGTTTACAGTTATTTCTATAAGAATTTTAATTCCAGTAGAAATATAAGGAGAATTTGTAGGATTAAATATTATTATATTTCTGAAATAGTATTGCATTATTTAAAGCTTTAGATGTGTTTGTGTAAGGATAAAATAAAAGCTTTTCTTACAACACATAATCGTTTAACTGAATAAAAGTGGCTTATTTCAAGCAATATTTGCAACCTTTTCCACAAAAGGTATTAGGAATTTGGAGATACGTGTAATGAAAATGCAAACGTGGCCCCCTATTGCAACTTCATTGGTCAGCAGTTATACCTCACCCTTGCGCGATCCCGTAACACTGCCGCACACATAGGAACCTAAAACTAAACGTGAAACAGGAGAACGAAACTTCCCTTTCACCAGGGAAGTTTTCCCTTACTAACAATAGGGATAATACAGGACTAAGGTGCAAAGAAAATTATGTACAAAGAGTAGCAAGAAAAAGTCTCTCCACCTCGCGCTTATATCACATTATCTATCATGGTCATTTCATTGGTTGTTTTAGCGCGTGCAAAGTTTACAAAATGCTGTAGAAACTAGGTAAATATATGAGAGGGAGAATCAGAAATGAGATAATTACCATTTAAAGGTTATTCAAACCCGGGACATAAAGTACTTATGATTGTAAGTCGCCATTTGGGTATTTATCCCTGACGTGAGATACCCTTTGTCGTCTAGCGGGAAAAATAGAGTCGGTTGGAGAATTTAATGTCGTACTGGCAGGTTGCAGTAGCTCAATGGTTAGAGCAGCCGCACGTAAAGCGGAAGGTCTCTGTTTCAATCGACGAAGATTTTCCTTGGCGCTCTTTGTACCATTAAAATGATGTGTATTATTGTATAATAACTTGATCAAGAGTACAGGGTTGTGTAAATAGAGCCAGCGCTCGTTCACAATACATTCCATTCCTGTTTGATGATATCTGCAGCCTTCTCACCGATCATCATGACCGGAGCGTTGATGTTGCCGCTGGTGATACTCGGCATGATGGACGCATCGGCCACCCTCAGACCGCTTATGCCTCTCACTTTAAGCTTAGGATCGACGACGGCATCGGCGTCACCTTCAGGCCCCATCTTGCAGGTGCCCACGGGGTGATAAATGGAGTTGCTGAGGTGACGTAACAAGCACTTCCAGTAATCAGTGCTGAGGAACTCCTCGCTGGCACACTCCTCCAGCTTGACCTCCTCGGGCGTGCCCTCCACGTCTTGCAGCGCCTTGGTCTCCTGAAGCTTGAGGGCAAGTTGTACCCCCTTGATGAGGGTATCGACATCTTCCTCGTCAGTCAAGTAGCCTGCTTCTATGCGGGGATGTTCGAGCGGGTCCTTGCTCACCAGGGAGACTCTGCCCCTACTCTTGGGGTGCAGTAGAGTTGGAGCAGCTAGGAGTATGTCTGAACGCGCTCCCAGACCAAAGAAGGCACTGGCCACCTCGGGTCTGAACCCGCTCATCCTGGTGTACTCGGCCGTCATGAAGGTGTCGTTGTAAGGGAGACGGAAGTGGTGGAACTGTATGTCGGGTCTAGCTGCTGTGTCCTCAGTGCTGACGAAAGTGACAACGTCGGTGACCCCCAGGGAGGCAAGCGGCCCTGTTCTGTGCACCAGGTAGGCGTACACTGCATCCAGGACCCTTGTTGGATCTGGTGCTTGCTGGGACTTGATGGAGAACGCCACCCCGGGGAAGATGACATGGTCCTGAAGGTTGTACCCCACTTTGAGGTCCTCCAAGACGGGGATGCCTAGCTCCTCCAGGTGTTCGCGAGGTCCTATCCCAGACAACATGAGTATCTGGGGAGAGTTGACCGTCCCAGCGCTCAGCACCACTTCCTTGTGGACGTGCACCTCCAGGAGTCGGTCTCCACGTCGCATCTGGACGCCCACTGCACGTCGCTGGTCAGGGTCTATCAGAAGCTGCGTCACGTGACTGTTCTTAGCCACGTGCAGGTTGTTCCTGTCCTTGACAGGGACAAGGAAGGCCTTGGCCGTGTTGTGACGAGTTCCCCTCTGTAAAGTGCCAAGCGCCCTCACTACACCGAGCTGCAACAGAATAGAAATACACCCCTCTGTGAACAGCATAACTCAAAAACAGATAGTCCTAACTTTGTATGTGCAAAACATAGACCATCTCCGTAGCGCGGTTCGAACCCCGGTACCGGTGGGGGAACCTTTACCCCGTTGGGAGGTCTGGCACGGGGTACACAAAGCCTCGTAAGGTCCTGAAGGGGCCAATTTAGGAGCTACTTGATGGAGATGTAGAAGGTCACATAACCGGCCGGGAGTACTCGGGGCGCTGACCACTACCCATCCTGCAATACTGCACCCCACTTATGACGCCTGTAGTGGGCAGAGGTGGGGGACGCAGCGGCCGGGCGCTAAGCCTTGACGCTCCATGGGCTGCTGTGCTGAGGGTTTAGTTCCCATGCAGCAATGGCAAAGCGCAATATCGATTGATTGATTCTCGAAACGCACTAGCGCGAACTTAGAAAGCACTAAAATGTCGGATACTACTGACAGTGGGATGCAACTTACACTAAACTCTTGTCTTAATCACTAGCATTCTTGCATAGGTAATATGGTATTAAAGCTTTTCACGACATATTGCAAGTTGAGTACTCACTCACATGTATAGTGTTGGTGGTGTTGTGAAGCCGGGTGTAGCCCAGTTGCTCCCAGGCCTGCATCACCACCTCCTTCGTCACGTCCGTATCGTCAAAGTGACTCACTCCGAGGTAGTCCTTCGACTTGTGGAAGTAGCTGTCCACCTGATCGTAGTCCCAGCCGTCAGCCCAGTCGTCGTAGTCACTCTGGTGTCCTCGGACGTACAGCATGGCGTTGATAGTGCTAGAACCCCCTAGAGCCCTTCCCCTGGGCCAGTTGCACCTCTTGTCCAACATACCCTCACAGGATCCAGCCTGAGCCTCTGTTCTGTACGCCCAGTCGATGTGCGAGCCCAGAGTGCTGAATGTGAGGCCGGGGATCTCCGAGGTGAGAGTGGGATCGCCTCCAGCTTCCACCAGCAGCACGGTCCAGTTACCAACCTGTCACAAGGTCATCGGAATACAGTAGGCTTTGAGCGTTAGTCAAATCTTTTAGCTTTCAAATTCCCTTCTGCTTGCAGGCTAACATATAAAAAAATAAATAACGATCTTCCATTTGACCAAAGTTTAAGTATTCCAGAACTTACACAAATAACGAGGAATATATCTGAAATGCTTCACTTTAACAAAAAAATTTATTTAGACATAAATTGTGTGTTTTAGGAAGATCTACATTTTTGTACAGTAAGATTTGGTCTATCTCTTACGGTTTACTAGTTATACAAAAGTCATCAAGAGTAAAGTGGACTTCATAGGCTATAGCCAGAAAATTCAAAATATACCATAGATTTCATCTCTGATAAAAATATGTTAAATATATAGCATTTTAATCAAAATCCTTCTAGCCATTTTCGACAAAATCAAAATTTTTCTTATAAAGGGGTGGTTTATCCTTGAACGATATTAAACTTAAATAGTAACTTTGGTTTTTAACCGACTTTTCTTTTTTGATTTACTTTGTTGAAATAAATGTTTTGTGGAGAGAGATAAGCATTTGCGTACCTCAGTGAGCCTGTTGGCGATGATGGCTCCAGCAGAGCCAGCCCCAACTACCACAAAGTCGTACTCCTGCTGCAGCTTGTGCCCGACGTCCTCAGGATATTCCTCAGTAGCAGCCAGAGCGCACTGCGCGGCCATGAGGGTGTTGACCAGGCTTGAGAAGAGGAAGGCCGGGACGCCAATCACTTGTCCCGGACAGAGGTTGCTGCTCGGCGTGCTGCTGCAGGTCTCCATGGCGACGAGCGCTTCACTGATGAAGCCACATGTGTATCTATCACCTTACATACAGGTCTGGTTATGCAACATGTACAACCACACACAAAATCCCTGTCTGTCTGTGGACAACGACAAGTTGCTATTTAAGTTTAATGCCCTTCAACAATGCAACATGAAGATTTTGAAGAAAATTTCTCTGCCCTAAACTACCCTTTACATGCACAATTTTTCAAAACTTTTGATTTTCTTGAAAATGACTAACGATTTTGATTAAAATGCCATATGTTTGAGATATTTTTATGACAAATGAATTGTACATTTTGAATTTTCTGTCTATAGTCCATGTAGTCCTGTTTACTCTGGACGACTTTTGTATAACCGGTAAACTGTTAGAGATAGACCAAATCTTACCACACAAAAATGTAGATCTTGCTAAAGCACATAGTTTATGTCGAGTAAACCATTTCGGAGATATTCCTTGTTATTTGTGTAAGTTTTGGAAAACTTAAACTTCCGTCAAATGGAAGATGGTGGTCATAGCCGTGCAACGAGAACGGAATTGGTAAGCTTTAAAACATTTAACTATCACGCAGTCTACTGTATTCCCATGTTGCCCTTGTACCTACAATAAGATAATTTGTACAAATGTTCATCTCTATTAACATGAAGAAGATATAGGAATAAGAGTTGGTAAGAATGGTTAGTACATGAGTAGAGAAAGTCATGTGAGCGTAACTAATCAGATATTTTAAATCTTACAGCTGAGGTATCCTTAACATAAAGTAGGTACTATGAGCTATGTAAAAGTGAATGACAGTGGGTCGAGAATGTAATGTGAATGGAGCCGATGAGATTTTTGCAGTCTGTTCTTATTTTAACAAAGCAAATGTAGGTATAATATCACAGTCTGTCCGACAGACATTGTTTGCGGTTGACCGACCACCTTGGTGTCAGGCTCCGGTTTCTCTACGACCTTGATCATGTGCTTATATTCATAGGGCTTTCTCCACCCACTCGACTAAAACATACCAGGCATTGGTGTATTTGTGTCTGCGAACAACATAATCCAAAGCTTGGTTCAAGTTGAGGATGTTCTTCAGGAAGATTTTCAACAAAATCCCCCCACCCTGAAAGTATACATACCACATAGCATAAGGCGGTAAATAAGCACCGGAATATAAATAATCTGACCCTTAACAGCAGCTTTGGTGTTGCTAAATGGATAGTGGTCACTTGTAACACCACCTGCATTATGACATTGTTGGCAGCCCTGTACATTCTCCTTTCTACCACCATCCACAGGGCAGCCATCTTTCTCGCCTTTATTCACAAGAAATGGTTTTGCAGCACATTTATCGCTGTTTTACGTTGAAATTAGTTTCACTGAAGTTATGTGTCATATATATTTTCATATGTAAAGTATTTTTGTGCAATTTGCAATACTATTTATTTGAATGCAGTCAAAAAGAGCCAAATAATACTGAATAAATTGTGCATGCTTATCTTTCCGTACAAGATATGCCCATCACTTTTAGTGAAGTTGTATAAAAAGTATATGATTTTGAAACATCAGGGTTATTTTTCAGTTAATTTTAGATATTAGCCAATACTGACAATGAATCATAGTACAATGTTTTGATCTGGCTTTCGAGTTATTTTAGTTATCTTACGCGGTAACGGACAGCCATAACCACAAAACCAATTTTTTTTTTTTTTTTTTTTAATTATTCCAGCATGGATGAAAGAATATCACACAAACAGCTTGAATCTATGAATGAAGAAGAGTTCATTTCATTTTTGAACTCAATTGGCGACGATCAGGCTATGAATTCTGATTTTGGAGGCGATTCCGATGCAGATGACGCATTACCAAGCTGTGTTGGGACGTCGTACGGCTCGTAAAATTTTTGATAACGGAGGGCAATTTCATGTGTCAACAGATAGCTCTGATATTGTTCCAGCTTTGTTTAAGCACTATTATGTACCAAAGAAAGAATAATGAAACCTGTGAATGTGTTTATGTAGCTCAAACCACTAGGCGGTCGAAATGGTGACCACCATCCACTAAAGGTTTTGAGTCACCAGGAACTGATAGTGGTAGCTATAACTACCACTAAATTTTGTACCTTTTTACACTCCACAATAAAATATATTTCAAGTTTACTATAATTATGTTGATTCATGTACCTTCTGTATTGCTATGGATATAAAAATATGAATATACCCAATTCGTTAGTACGTGATCATTGTCAACGTCGATTGAATTTCTGCCTCACCAACATGACTTTCTCTACTCCGTCTTGTACTAACCATTCTTACAAACTCTTATTCCTATATCTTCTTCATGTTAATACAGATAAACATTTGTACAAATTATCTTATTGCTTATTTCCTTGTAGGTACAAGGGCAACATGGGAATACAGTAGACTTTGAGCGATAGTCAAATCTTTTAAAGCTTCCAAATTTCGTTCTCTTTACACGGTTGACATATAAAAACGTGAATACCAATGTTCCATTTGACAGAAGTATTTTCTCCAAAACTCATACAAATAACAAGGAATATCTCAGAAATCGTTCACTCTACAAAAAAGTTATTCGGACATAAATTGTGTGTTTTGGCAAGATCTTCATTTTTTGTATAGTAAGATTTGGTCTATCTCTTACGGTTTACCAGTTATACAAAACTCATCCAGAGTAAACAGGACTACATGGGCTATAGCCAGAAAATTCAAGATATACATTTTATTTGTCATACAAATATCTCAAACATATAGCACTTTAATCAAAATCGTAAGAGGCATTTTCAAGAAAATGAAAATTTTCGAAAAATTGTCCGTGTAAAAGGCTGTTTAGGGTGGGGCTATTTTCTTCAAAATCTTCGTGTCTGTCGGAGAACACAGGAACGTATGTACCAGACAGAGTGAACACCTGCAAGTATGAGAGTGAGGAAGTGATTACCCTCCCCTTATGTAGGACTTACAAGGCAGTGTCTAGAGTCAGACGTCTGTCAGGGAACACAGGAACCTATGTACCAGACAGAGTGAAGTGGTGAGTATGAGAGTGAGGAAGTGATTACCCTCCCCTTATGTAGGACTTACAAGACAGTGTCTAGAGTCAGACGTCTGTCAGGGAACACAGGAACCTATGTACCAGACAGAGTGAAGTGGTCAGTATGAGAGTGAGGAAGTGATTACCCTCCCCTTATGTAGGACTTGCAAGACAGTGTCTAGAGTCAGACGTCTGTCAGGGAACACAGGAACCTATGTACCAGACAGAGTGAACACCTGCAAGTATGAGAGTGAGGAAGTGATTACCCTCCCCTTATGTAGGACTTACAAGACAGTGTCTAGAGTCAGACGTCTGTCGGGGAGTACAGGAACCTATGTACCAGACAGAGTGAACACCTGCAAGTATGAGAGTGAGGAAGTGATTACCCTCCCCTTATGTAGGACTTACAAGTCAGTGTCTAGAGTCAGACGTCTGTCAGGGAACACAGGAACCTATGTACCAGACAGAGTGAACACCTGCAAGCATGAGAGTGAGGAAGTGATTACCCTCCCCTTATGTAGGACTTACAAGACAGTGTCTAGAGTCAGACGTCTGTCAGGGATCACAGGAACCTATGTACCAGACAGAGTGAACACCTGCAAGTATGGGAGTAAGGAAGTGATTCCCCTCCCCTTATGTAGGACTTACAAGACAATGTCTAGAGTCAGACGTCTGTCAGGGAACACAGGAACCTATGTACCAGTCAGAGTGAACACCTGCAAGTATGAGAGTGAGGAAGTGATTCCCCTCCCCGTATGTAGGACTTACAAGTCAGTGTCTAGAGTCAGACGTCTGTCAGGGAACACAGGAACCTATGTACCAGTCAGAGTGAACACCTGCAAGTATGAGAGTGAGGAAGTGATTACCCTCCCCTTATGTAGGACCTACAAGTCAGTGTCTAGAGTCAGACGTCTGTCAGGGAACACAGGAACCTATGTACCAGACAGAGTGAACACCTGCAAGTATGAGAGTGAGGAAGTGATTACCCTTCCCTTATGTAGGACTTACAAGTCAGTGTCTAGAGTCAGACGTCTGTCAGGGAACACAGGAACTTATGTACCAGACAGAGTGAACACCTGCAAGTATGAGAGTGAGGAAGTGATTACCCTCCCCTTATGTAGGACTTACAAGTCAGTGTCTAGAGTCAGACGTCTATCAGGGAACACAGGAACCTATGTACCAGACAGAGTGAAGTGGTCAGTATGAGAGTGAGGAAGTGATTACCCTCCCCTTATGTAGGACCTACAAGTCAGTGTCTAGAGTCAGACGTCTGACAGGGAACACAGGAACCTATGTACCAGACAGAGTGAACACCTGCAAGTATGAGAGTGAGGAAGTGATTACCCTCCCCTTATGTAGGACTTACAAGGCAGTGTCTAGAGTCAGACGTCTGTCAGGGAACACAGGAACCTATGTACCAGACAGAGTGAAGTGGTGAGTATGAGAGTGAGGAAGTGATTACCCTCCCCTTATGTAGGACTTACAAGACAGTGTCTAGAGTCAGACGTCTGTCAGGGAACACAGGAACCTATGTACCAGACAGAGTGAAGTGGTCAGTATGAGAGTGAGGAAGTGATTACCCTCCCCTTATGTAGGACTTGCAAGACAGTGTCTAGAGTCAGACGTCTGTCAGGGAACACAGGAACCTATGTACCAGACAGAGTGAACACCTGCAAGTATGAGAGTGAGGAAGTGATTACCCTCCCCTTATGTAGGACTTACAAGACAGTGTCTAGAGTCAGACGTCTGTCAGGGAACACAGGAACCTATGTACCAGACAGAGTGAAGTGGTCAGTATGAGAGTGAGGAAGTGATTACCCTCCCCTTATGTAGGACTTGCAAGACAGTGTCTAGAGTCAGACGTCTGTCAGGGAACACAGGAACCTATGTACCAGACAGAGTGAACACCTGCAAGTATGAGAGTGAGGAAGTGATTACCCTCCCCTTATGTAGGACTTACAAGACAGTGTCTAGAGTCAGACGTCTGTCAGGGAACACAGGAACCTATGTATCAGACAGAGTGAACACCTGCAAGTATGAGAGTGAGGAAGTGATTACCCTCCCCTTATGTAGGACTTACAAGTCAGTGTCTAGAGTCAGACGTCTGTCAGGGAACACAGGAACCTATGTACCAGACAGAGTGAACACCTGCAAGTATGAGAGTGAGGAAGTGATTACCCTCCCCTTATGTAGGACTTACAAGACAGTGTCTAGAGTCAGACGTCTGTCAGGGAACACAGGAACCTATGTACCAGACAGAGTGAACACCTGGAAATGGTTAGTCAGCCAACTACCAGGTATGATATTGAGGAAGAGGTTGATGTAAAATGCACGCGAAATGGGTGGTTTTAAAGGTGATATTCGAGGAATTGGTGGAATGGTGAACCCGGAGATCACCCGCCCAGACGTCGCCTCATCCCCTACGAATACCACATGTGGGTCCCTTTGATTGAACCCGGGCTACTTAGGTAGTAGGCGAACGGTCTAACCGCTCTGCAACGGCGCCGCCTATTTTACTCTTAATATTTTTTTCAGTTATATTCTTGTTATACTTGCTTTAACCTTTAAAACATGCGTTTTAGATGTTTTCAATTGTAAAATATTATAGTTTTACGATTTTTATTGTAATGTTTTTAATATAAAAATGTGATGTGTTGCACTCACATGACTTTCTCTACTCTTGTACTAACCATTCTAACAAACTCTTATTCCTATATCTTCTTCGTGTTAGTTGAGATAAACATTTGTACAAATTATCTTATTGCTTATTTCCTTGTAGGTGCAAGGGGAATATTTGTGCGGTAGTCAAGTGTTTTAAAGCTTTGAGATTCTGTTGTCTTTGCACACTTAACATATAAAAAAATGAACGATCCATTTCACGAAAGTTCTAAGTTTTCCGAAACTCACACACATAACAATGAATATCTCGGAAATAGTTCACCCTACAGGAAGCTTTATTGACACATACATTGTGTATTTTAGCAAGATCTACTTTTTTGTATAGTATGATTTAGTGTATCTCTAAGGGTTTACCACTTATACAAAAGTCCTCCAAAGTAAATACGACTACAGGGGCTATAGCCAGAAAATTCAACATATACATTTTATTTGTCATAAAAATATCTCAAACATATGACATTTTAACCAAAATCGTTAGAGTCATTTACAAGAAAATCAAAATTTTCTAAAAATGTTCCATGTAAAGGGTAGTTCAGGGTGGGGCTATTATCTTCAAAATCTTCGTGTCGCATCCTTGAAAGATATTAAACTTAAATACTAACTTTGGTTTTTTACCGACTTTTCGTTTTTGAGTTATGCTGTCAACAGGCTGACACATAGACACACACACGGACCTTTTTCTAAAAATGCTATTTTTTGGATTCAGGGGGCCTCAAAACATATATTCCCGGTGAAGTCTCGACATCAAATTTTTGGGTGGAATACAACTTTGAACGGATGGCCAGTCCATTTATCTCGCCGTAACGATTTTGGCTTTTGCATGAGGCAATCCCTTATGCACTTATGAAAACGAATTTAATCAAACGATAAGTATGACCAAGTAAACGAGCAATTTGAGCCAAAGATGTGATCTGTACCGCTTCAACAAATGGAAAAAAACAGGCTCAACGAACGGATAGACACTGAAAGTGCACCTTTTATTTATTATTCAACCTGTTTAGTGAATTAGAGCAAAAACGGCATAAGTAGGAAAACAATTTGGGCTGGAAAGGGTTAAAATGCACTAATGGGTAAGCTTCATAATTTAGTTGCAACATTAATGATCTAACGCTTTCCCGGCATTGATTATTCGGGCTAACAATTAGGTCAGATTTGGGTAACTACCCGAGAAATTATTCCCTGAAGATGGCGACAGCGTTAGTCGATGAAAGCTTGGGCAGTTACCCAAATTGAACCTGACTGTTAGCCCAGGAAATCATCATCGGGAATTGCAGCGTGTTAAATTTTCACTGTTGCTTCTAAATAGAAATGGGCAGCCATCCTTTTTTGAATGCATATGTTGCGGAGAAATACAAAATGTTTCCTCGATTGGAGCCGAGAACATGTCCCGAGTTAAACCTGGGCTGGGCTAGGCTAGGCCTAGGACGGAGCCCTAGGGCACCTCCAATGTACCCAGTATGTGGTAAGGAATCAAGAACTCACCTGGTTTGCTGGTCTGCCATCATCAGGGTAGTTGAAATAAGTATTGAAACACTTTGTTATGATTTACTTGAACTAGATAAGTACATACATTAATTTGTTGTATAAAACAATAGAGTCTGTATCACAAAGTAATAAATAACAGTGGTAACAACACGATGACACTAAGTGGTATTGGTAGTCCAATCTTCCTTGATCATGTCCGAGCCCTTCTCGGCGATCATGAGCACACTGGCTATCGTATTGCTGTTGGGAATGTAAGGGTAGATACTGGCATCAACCACCCTCAGGTTCTCGATCCCATGTACCTTCAGCCTTGCGTCCACTACGGCATTGGGGTCACCACGGGGCCCCATCTTACAGCTGCCGCCCTGGTGGTTCTCGGGCACGGTGTGTCTCCTGATGACGCACTCCCAGTACTGGTCAGTACCGAACCTGTAGGCCTCGCACCCAGGCATTGGGCTCGTGTCCAGCTGCATGTCCCAGTCTCCCTTAAGAGCTTGCGTCTCTGAGAGTCTGATGACGGCCCTGATTCCCTCCAGGAGGATGTCGATGTCTCGGCGCACAGTCAGGTAGTTCGGGTATATGAGGGGCGGCTGCATGGGGTCGGCACTGCCCAAGGTCAGGTACCCTACACTCTGGGGCATGACGTTAGTGGGACGTGCGGACACCTTGCGTCTTCCACACTGACCTAGCGAGCCGTCGTGACACTCGCCTTCCATCCCAGTGCGTGAACACCGCGCCCCAAACCCGTCAAAGAACACCTGTAGGTCGGGAACGCCGTTCTGGGCGTACCTGTGGACAAAATGTTCAACTTAGTCAGTAAGTGATAGTTATACATGCCTTTTTTTACTTTCTCTGCTAATGTCTTAACGATATTTTCAAGGTAAATGAAATGTATATGTTGAATTTTATCTGAATAGTCTTTGAAGATCTCTTTATTGTCAATAAATTTGGTATGATATGAAATTAATAAATATGGTGAATAATTTTGTTGGAGGAAAGACTACACGTATACAAGAGTATAGTTTATTGTACTTGAAAAACGTCTCCCTTGGTTATACACTTCTGACAATTCTTGTCAAGCTCTCACATACCCCGGACGAAGGACTTGAGTACGGCATTCACATTGCAAAGTCCGAAAACTGTTGTCCTCTAGTGAGGGTCAGTAAGCCACTCTTCCTCTTCATAATCATCATCATCTAGGTTCTGGGTCTTGTGGCCCGTTACGATATCAGTCGGTCTGGGTGACTTAGTTGGTTAGACCCTGGTCTATAAGGTCGTGCTCAAACCCGGCCCAGACAGATGGGTTTTAAGTGTACTCACAGCTCCATAGTCTGTAGATTTTCTGTCATGCAAAAGAACTCTTGCAGAACAAAATTTTTGCACACATGAAGGAATCACTGTAGTGGAATGTATCAACGCAGTGACTGAGCTTGAACACATTGAAATGGAGAATGGCAAAATGAGCCACAGTGAAGGCTGCAAAGCAAGGGACCTTCTATTGCTACCACGATTGCGCGGCACAGAAGCGAGGCAGCTCCGTTAAATAGAACACACTTATGGACTGGTAAATTATTAATTTATTTATTTATTTTTTTAACTGGAACATATACATACTGTATGTAGATACTGTAAGTCCTTTTTTCATTTTTTATATCTTTATTTTAAATACGTGATCCTTTTTTTTTTTTTTTTTTCATTTGATAATACACTAGAAGCCTTTTTTTCCCTTCTTTGATGACGTTTTCATTCGAGTGTAATTACCATATGCTTCCCTGTGGAGCGTTAGTGTTATTTGAGGTCCTTCTGACTACGGATGTACAGTGTCCATGACAAAGACTGACTCCTACCAGTCGTTATACAAAAGTCATCCAGAGTAAACACGACTACATGGGCTATAGACAGAAAACTCAAAATATACATTTCATTTGTCATAAAGATATCTGAAACATGTGGTATTGTAATGAAAATCACTAGAGCCATTTTTGTGCAAATCAAAATTTTCGAAAATAAAAGTTCCATGTAAAGGGTAGTTTAGGGTTGAGGAATTTCTTTCATAATCTTCGCGTCTCATCGTTAAAAGACATTAAACTTAAATATCAAAATTTGCTTTTTAGCCGAATTGTGGTTTTTGACTTGTGCTGTCCACAAACTGACACACTCCACTCCCACACACCACACACAAACGCACCACACACATACACATTCCACGCCACACCACACATAAACACACCACACACATACACACACACCACACACATACACACAATACACACACCACACACATACACACACATACACACACCACACATATACACACATCACACACACACACCACACACATACACACGCCACACACACACACATCACACACACACACATATACACACATACACACGCCACACACATACACACGCCACACACATACACACATCACACACATACACACAGCACACACACCACACACAAACACACGCCACACACATACACACACCACACACATACACACTGCACACACATACACACGCCACACACATACACACGCCACACACATACACACACCACACATACACACACCACACACATACACACAGGCACACATACACACGCCACACACATACACACACCACACATACACACACCACACACATACACACACCACACACATACACACGCCACACACATACACACACCACACACATACACACGCCACACACATACACACGCCACACACATACACACATCACACACACACACCACACACATACACACACCACACACATACACACACCACACACAAACACACACCACACACAAACACACACCACACACATACACATACACACACCACACACATACACACACCACACACATACACACACCACACACATACACACACCACACATACACACACCACACACACATGTCTAGGGCATTGTGCACTGAGGAAATTATTGAAATATGAGAGTTTTAAAAAGCTTGTGGTGCCATATATGGCCATTGAGGGAAGACCACAAACACAAATGTTGACAAGTTGGAGATGCTGTGTTCAGTGTCAGTTTTCGTCATTGTAAAGTATTTGCCTGCTGTTGATGCAAGGGGCCCGGCTTACAGCCTACAGTTAACATGCTGTTTACTTGTTATGTTGTCAAAAGACCCATGTGGTGACCACGTTTAGCTCAGGTTTGTAGCCTTTCACTCACTGGATTTCGGGTGTCTATTCTTTAAGGGATAGTTAAGTGTATTAAAACTAGTCGCTATATGAAGCATTTAAAATCTCAAACATATGGCATTATAATGAAAATCATCACAGCCATTTTTGTAAAAATCAAAGTTTTCGAAAAGAAAAGTTCCATGCAAAGGGTAGTTTATGGTGGAGGAATTTCCTTCAAAATCTTCGTGTCGCATCCTTGAAAGACATTAAACTTAAATATCAAATTTGGTTTATAACCGAATTTTCGTTTTTGAGTTATGCTGTCCACAGACTGAATGACACACACACACACACACACACACACACACACACACACACACACACACACACACACACACATACACACACACATACACATACACACACACATACACATACACACAGACATTTTTCTAAAAATTCTTTTTTTATTATTCAGGGGGTCTCAAAAGATATATTTCCGGTGAAATTTCGATATGGAATTTTTGGGTGGAATACAATACAAGATTACAATTCTATTCCCTTTGTCAGCTTTAGTACAAATCACATGCTTTTCTTTTTAATGATTTGATGATCGGATTATTATGATTTACTTTAGGATTATGTTTACTCAAATTCTGCATTTCATTTTAATCAAAGATTTATCAATTTTGTTTAAACCTTGACCGGGAATTCGGATATCTGCAACATAATCATCTGTGTTGTTTGCTAAATTGACGCAAGTTTTTATACCTTTATTTAGGAAGTTTTGTTGTTTTTCATAAGAGTTGTACTGACGATATATTTGAAACTGCAGTCTGAACTGAAGTCAAGAACTTTCAGCAGAAGTTAAGTTAAAACCTCCAAGACTTTGGAACTAGTTTCTCCCCCCCCCCCTCTCTCTCTCTCTCTAATATATATATAATTAATTTTTTGTTAGTAAAAAGTAATTTATTTAAAATATATTTTTAAAAGGTTCTTTTTTAAGGGGAGTTAGGGGTGAGTTTAGGAAATTCTACAATTTGTATGCGAGCATTACCAAATTTTAACCAGGTTACTATAGTGTTTATATATGCAGCTGTGCAAAATTTGAATTATGTAAGTCAAATAGTTTTTTAATTAAAAGCTTCTAATTGATTAAAAAGATACTCATAATTGCTCTGGATTTTTATTTTACACCAATACTTTAGTATCTGGAAATTTTTTAATATGTCTATTTACAGATTTCACTTTTTTTTTTTTTTTTTTTTTTTTTTTTTTTTTTTTTTTTTTTTGTTTAACTTTCCATCGGCATTTGAATGTGAATATGTTCAATATTATTTGACTGATATCAAAACCCAGAGCAATTTTGGAGCCTTATATGAATAAGAACACATCCTGAAATTTTCAAAAGAATCCCTTAAGAATTCTGTCGCAAGGAGTTTTTCAGATGCGTGAAAATGGTGAGAAAAAAGAAACTGAGAAAAACAGCGTTTATACTTTTAAAACGTTCTAACCCCATCAGAGATGTGTTGCAGCATAGGTTTCACTTTCTGATCTCTTATCCTCTCTTATGCTGACAATTTCTGCAATTTATGGGCTCTCCTTGTGTGTGTGTTTCCTGGCACTGCATTTTCTACTCTGAATACATCTTCTAGCATTGCACTTCTGACAAATGCATATTGTTCCAACTGAAATGTTTTCATTCCTAAGACTATTTAACACTTGAATTGACGTCACACACCCCATATTAAACTCCATTACAGCTTTCAGTGCTGCAAGTTCAAGTTTATTCCTAGACACACGCCTATTTTGGACAAATAGCTCCCACAACATTGTGAAGAGATACATTCGAGTTCTGTGTCGTATCCTTGGCATGGCGTTCTAGCAGCTGGTCGGAACCAAGTCGCTGATCCGGAAATAGAATTTTAGTTACCACTTCTGGAGACAACTTGTGATTTTGTGGATGCAGATTAAGGATAATTTACACGATTGAGTTTCTGATCCTTCGACATTCAGTCTCGGTAAAAATGGCGCTGGCATCAAAATCATTGCACTTTTTAATAGACAAAACATTGAACAATTTTTAAACATAAAAATCTAAAAATCAACTTTTTTTTTACCAAATGAGCCAAATCTCACCCCTAACTCCCCTTAAACAAATAAGCAAGGTAAATCTGAAATCTCGTTTTAAATTTATTAAAACTCTTTACTAACGAGAATTTTTTGTAGTATAGCTTTGAATTTGTGTTTTAAAGTGCATGGCCCAAGGAGTCTGTATGTAGTTAGCAAGGTTTATACAAATACAAAGTGTGGCTGGAAAACTTATAGCAGTCAGTAAAATACTGTAACAAATTTAAATGTAACTCTTTTTATTTTCTCAAGCTTCAAGTACAGCCACACTACTAGTTTCTGTCTCTTAATCTTTCCAAACTCTCACACCATACTAGTTTCTGTCTCTTCATCTTCAACAACTCAAACTGTCTCTATGGCAACCTCCTTGAAAATCAAAGAGTCTTAATGACATGGAGAAGCCATGTCACACTGCTCCCTCCTCAGAGCTGGTCGTCCCGACCAGCACTATCACTGCGGCATCTCCCTTGCGCCCCGGTGGATTAACCCATCGGACCTCTTCTCCTGGTGGTCCACGAGGGCCTGGTGGTCCTGGTATACCTTGAGGTCCTGGGTTTCCATCTCTTCCAGGCATACCTTTAGTTCCAGGTTCACCATCTTTTCCCGACAATCCTGGAGGTCCAGTCATGCCTTTGTCTCCTGGAGGTCCCTGAGGTCCAGGTAACCCTTGTAGACCAATGAGACCACGGTGTCCTTTTGCACCCTTTGGACCTTCTTCTCCTCTATCACCCTTACCTCCCTCTGGCCCTGGAGGTCCTGGCTTTCCTCTAGCTCCCTGTGGCCCTTCTACACCCTGTGGTCCAGTTTCTCCTCGAAGACCCCGTTCTCCTGCTGGTCCTGGAGGTCCATTTGGACCAGGTGGCCCTGGAAGACCTGGTGCCCCTGGAGTTCCCGGAGGTCCTGAAGGTCCTACAGGTCCCTTATCTCCCGGTCTTCCTGCAATACCAGGTGTTCCTGCTTTACCTGGTGCTCCCTCTGGTCCCTGTTCTCCAATTGGTCCCGGTGGTCCTAGAGGTCCTGCAATACCTTGTGGTCCTGGAGGTCCTTCACTGCCTGGCTTCCCTGGTGGACCTGTCTCACCTTGTGCACCTCTCTGACCTCTGAGGCCAGCAGGTCCTGTTGGGCCGGGTAATCCTGGAAGTCCTCTGTCTCCTGGAGGGCCCTGTGGACCAGGTTGTCCTGGACCTCCATGTTGTCCTTGAGAGCCTGAGTCACCCTTAGGTCCTTCAGGTCCTGGTGCACCAGCTTGTCCTGGAGGTCCTGGATTGCCCTGTTCACCTTTCATTCCTGGGAATCCACGTTCACCCTTCATTCCAGGCAAGCCTACCAGACCCTGAGGGCCAGGGAATCCTTGTAAACCTTGAGGGCCAGTAGGACCTCGCTCTCCAGGGGGCACGATCCTAGGTATCGCTGTTGGATAGTGTCCCTTGGTCCAGGTAGGACGATGTATGCCATCCTGCTTCGAAATTCTGCAACAGTACCGCCGGTCTTGACGGTCCCTCGTCCAGTTGCCCTTCTTCCTGGTGTGTTGACGGGCCATCCTGCGCACTTTGAAACGGCTCACTGGGTACCATGTCCGCCGACCTCTCTGGCGCACCTTCGCAGCCACCTTGCTTCCGATGGGTCCGGCAACAAACCCCACCACATCCGCGCGAGTCGCGTCCACCGCTGCACTCGTGTTCACTCGTGCTCGGCACGGCCTCTCCTGTATCCTGCCGTCCACGATGATGTCCACCATTCTTCCGTTCACGGCACTATGCGTCAGGTGATTGGATGGCCCCGACGGTCCCCCCATGTCACACGCCAAGTCGGTTCTCGCGTGTTGCTCGTTTGCTTGTGCGCTTCCCTGCTGATCGTCCGAAACGGGCGCAACTGTCGCCTCGGCCACTAGGTGCTCCCTCCCCGGCTCCGCGCTATTCCGTCTGCCCCTGGCATCCAGTACTTTGACGCTCTCGTCAACTCTTACTACCAGGGCGCCAAGACGTTCCCCGTCGTCCTCCACGACGTCCACGTGCTGGCAGAGGTCTTCCACCTTTTCGCCGAGTTGTTCCACGTCTTCCGTCACGCCAATCCGTTCGCCGAGTTGTTCTACGTCTTCCGTCACGCCAATCCGTTCGCCGAGTTGTTCCACGTCTTCCGTCACGCCAATCCGTTCGCCGAGTTGTTCCACGTTTTCCCTCATATCATCCGAAACGGGCGCAACTGTCGCCTCGGCCACTAGGTGCTCCCTCCCCGGCTCCGCGCTATTCCGTCTGCCCCTGGCATCCAGTACTTTGACGCTCTCGTCAACTCTTACTACCAGGGCGCCAAGACGTTCCCCGTCGTCCTCCACGACGTCCACGTGCTGGCAGAGGTCTTCCACCTTTTCGCCGAGTTCTTCCACGCCTTCCGTCACGCCAGCCAGTTGCCCGTCAATTTTCGCCGATAGCTCCGTCTTCATCTCTTTCAGCTCGGCAGCGAGGTTGTCGTTTCTCGTTTCCATTTTGGCAAATAATTCTTTCATCATTGCCATCATCCTGGTTTCCGAATCTCCCTCCATCTTGGTTCTAACGTTGCAACTTCTAACGACGATGTAATGAAACTAGAAGCAACTCGACGAATCCCACTTCCTGACACCAAATGTAACAAATTTAGCACATCTTTTTTATTTTCTCAAGCTTCAAGTACAGCCACACTACTAGTTTCTGTCTCTTAATCTTTCCAAACTCTCACACCATACTAGTTTCTGTCTCTTGATCTTCAACAACTCAAACTGTCTCTATGGCAACCTCCTTGAAAATCAAAGAGTCTTAATGACATGGAGAAGCCATGTCACAATACTGTAGGTTTCGGAAACTGTGACAACCACACGCTAGTAATTCATTCATATTGTATAACTGAAAAACTTGAACACTGGCACTCACTGGGCGCAGCTTGCGCACGGTCTTGCACTGATAACTAACGCTAAGGCGTAAGTCGTGCTTAAGTTATCTCATGAATTTGAGATGGGCAAGAGCTTCATTGCCAAAGCCCAGCATCTGATACAGCTTGTGAGTTTATTGGATGTAATGTTTATGCACTACTATTAAATCTGCTAACTAAATGAAAGAGGGTTCGCTATAGTACTGAGCGTGGCTTCTTTCCCTCTGCACTCTTCGCACCTGAAACCTCTAAAGCATGTTTTGAGGAGCTCTTACGCATGCGCACGTCGTATAAATACCCATACAATTTAACGTAAATACTGCCAGTGCACGACTGTAGAAGCTTCTACAAGCTCTGCAACTATAATTAATTTACGTGTTACTTCCTTCTTGTACAAAAACACACCACACAACAAACATGCACAAAAACCTGTTTTTTTAGTCAAGCAAATTAATCATTGCAAGACTAAACCTTCATGACGAACGTTACTAATTATGATAACTTCACGGCCGTGTTAAATAGATAATGTCGAGGTTTCGAAATGGCCTTCTTCAGGAACTGAGGAAACGGCATTTATCTATTTCACGCAGCTCATTTATCTTATACGCATTGTTGTTGTCATTATTGTTGTTCTTCTTATTATTGTTATTATTATTATTATTATTATTATTATTATTATTATTATTATTATTATTATTATTATTATTATTATTATTATTATTATTATTATTATTATTATTATTATTATTATTATTATTATTATTATTATTATTATTATTATTATTATTATTATTATTATTATTATTATTGTGTTGCGAGTGACTGATATAGGTTATTCTAATGCAGCAGATGGATGTCACTGATATTTCCGGGAATATCTAAATCTAAAAGTTTGTGAACACAGATAATGTGAACTCGCCACTCCTGTCTCCAACAATTAATTATTAGTTGTGGTTAATTTCAATCATTCCTAATGAAAACTTCTGATATTGCTGCAGTCACATGACTTTTTCTACTCGCTCTTCTGGTTTGTTTAGTAAGATTTGGTCTATCTCTTGCAGTTTATCACTTGTACTAAAATCATCTAGAGTAAACAGGACTACATGATCTATAGCCAGAAAATTCAAAATATGCATTTAATTTGTCATAAAATATCTTAAACACATGGCATTTTAGCCAATTTGAGAAAATCAAAATTTTCGAAAAATTTTGCATGTAAAGGGTAGTTTAAGGTGGAGAAATTTTCTTCAAAGTCTTCGTGTCGCATCCTTGAAATATATTAAGCTTAAATACCAAAATTGGTTTTTAACTGATGAGTTCACAAACACTCCCAACACACATACAGACACACGTATTCTATAAATCCTTTTTTGTATCAGGGGACCTCAAAACATGTATTTCCGGTGAAACGTGGACATTGAATTTTTGGGTAGAGTACAATACTTCCCTTACTTAGAAATTAAAAAGATGTTTATTCTGGGTGGAGGAGACCTTGTGCATTGATAAGTGAACAGCAGTAGTGATACGAACCTGGACAGGAAGAAACCAGTGGCTTGTGTTGACCCCGTGCTGCTCATTGGTCCTCCTTGCGTCTCCAGGAACTCCTTGAGTGCCGCTGTCGTCAGCGTCTGTATCCAGGTATCGTTGACGGTGAAGGAAACACGGGCAGCTACGTGGTTGCGCAGATTACGTCCCACAGGCAGGTCTTTGACGACGGGGATCCCATGGCGCTCCAGGTCCTCGCTAGGCCCAAGACCCGAGAGGAGGAGCAACTTGGGAGAGTCCACAGCCCCGCCGCACACGATCACCTCCTTCTTGGCCCGGACAGTCCTCACCTCGCCATCCTTAGTCCTGTACTCGACTCCTGTTGCGCGGTAGTGACTAGAGTCCAGGATCACCCTAGTCACCTGGGTGTTGACCAGCACCTGGAGGTTGCCGTGGTTCCTGGCGTGTTTCCTGAGGTACATCCTGCCAGGACTCGCTCTCAGTCCGTCCTCGACCATCATCTGAGCGATGGCTATGCCGGTCTGGTTAGCGCCGTTCAGGTCGCCCTTGCGGTACCCCATCTCTTCGCCCGCCTCCAATATCGACTCAGCGAACGGCGGGTGGTGTGGGAACTGTTGCACAGTGACGGGCCCAGAGGTGCCGTGGTACTCCGGCTCCACCAGGTCGGGGTTGCCGTTCCTCTCAGACTTGATGAAGTAGGGCAGTACCTCGTCGTAACTCCAGCCGACGTTGCCAGCCGCAGCCCATTCGTCGTATATCTTCCGGTTACCCCGTGTGTACATCATTCCGTTCATGGCCCCTGTCCCGGACACCATCTTACCTGCACACAGCACAGCAGCTATTGAATTGTTCTCAAGCAGTGTATTTCTCATGTACGCTTATACTAGAAAGCATCGTAAAGTTCCAATTATCACCTGCAAGTTATGCTTTGGGAATGATTTACAGTTGCATTATTTGTACTGTGAAAGAACACTGCCTGTTGTTTGTGAAGTAGAGATAAGATGGAAAGTGACTATTATGGACAAAGATGGACTGTGGAAGGAAGGAATCAAAACAGCAGATATTCATAAACGTTCAACTCTGGTATGTTGTCAAGAAACTCCTGCAACAAGGCTATATCGCAAGAACGTCCGTGAACATTGATCTTGTGCCTGAATTGAGTATGTCTGATACATAGATGCATAAAGTGGAATAGCAATAGGTCGCATAGTCTTGGGTATGAAAAGATGTGTGCACCTTGTGTTCTACACAGACCCTGAAGAGCAGAGTTGAAGTCTGTTGATGATTATTGGAAATGGAGAAGATTGAGGCTTGCAGCGTGTTATAGTTCCTGCATTTGAAGGGCAGTGATGCCCTGGACATTCGTGATAAGATGCTGTCATTTATGCAAATGATTGTACAAATTATGACACTTTTGTAAGTTGGAAAAGGAATTTTCAAACTAGTCGCATGCCCTTCACAGACGGGCTAAAACCTGCAAGACCGTCATCAACGGACAATGTGGCCGCTTAATTCTGGAAGACCGACTAGCAGCCATTGAAATGATGATGAAGGAAACTCGTCTCACTTACCTCTGGGCCACTTGCAGACGCCCCCATTCTTGAGGCAGGCCGTGGTCTGGGGCTGAGTCCTGTACCGCCAGTCATACTTGGTGCCAATGGCGCTGACGGCGAAGGCAGGCAGTAGACTTGCTGTGGGTTCATCAGGACCTGCCTCGATCAGGAGTACAGACCAGTCTGGACGTTCACTAAGCCTCGCGGCCACCACAGAGCCCGCCACACCTGCCCCGACCACGATCATGTCATACTCCTCCAGTACCTGCATCAAGAAAACTGGCATTAGGCCACGAGGGTTTCAACTGGCGGGCACATGAACGGTCGGATTGGGACTCACCTGAGGATTTCTGCGTTCAAGTCTGCCGCACGGGTCCGCGATTTTGCACTGGGATCTTATCACCAGCTCCACCAGGCTCATGAACAGGACGAAGTTGGCACCGCATGTCCCAGACAGGTACTGGGTGTCTTCGAAAGTATCGCAACCGCAGCAGCCCATCGCCTGCAGAAATAGAGATTGTGTATGAGGTCAGGTGCATCAAGAAGTTGTCAAGATTTATACCGGAGGTCTTCGCAGATGTCACACAGCAGCAGTCATCACCTGCAGAAGTAGAGGTTCTCTATGAGGTCACGTGAATTGAGAATTTGTCAACATATATACTGGAGGAAGTGTTCGTAGACGTCAACAGAAGTAATCGGCTACAGAAATACAAGTTATGTATGTGGTGAAGTGAATCAAGAATTTGTCAACATAGACTCTGGAGCTATGAGTGTCTTCGTGGACGACGGAGAAGTAATCGCCTGCAGAAATAGAGGTTATGACGTCAAGTGAATCGCGTTCTCAACATAGAAACGGTTGCAAAAAAATAACTGTGTAAATCTTTGATCAGCAGGTTCGGAATGGAAGTCTCAAATTGGGTGAAGTTGTAGTGTATGGTTTAGGTTGCTTTGGATTGATAAAGTAATTTTTATTTAGGTGAGGTAAACTGCGACCACAAGGCCATCATGTGAAGAAACCGGTGTGGGCTTTATCTTGCAGAAGATAGCGGAGTGACATGAAGGCCTCCTACAGGACACTTCCTGGACGAGGTAACCTGTTGATCCGTACCGACTCGGCGCCATGGACTGTGTTTCGACCACTACATCTATCTGCAGCGTGTTTGAGTTGATGATCCTCAAACAGTAGAATACAAGGACAAGGTCATACTCGTCTCCCAAAGCACCAACTGGTCTGTATGTGGGTTATGTTCCACATATTATCGCGGCGTGGCGCCAGCCCCACCCTACTCTGGACTGTGGGTCACTGGGCTGGTGGCTTGGCTTCTGCAAAAATGTCATGTCGTCTGCATACATACCTGCTGCTGGTTCATTTCAAACTACTGGCGAAAAACTTCATACTACACTCGCTTTAAATATACCACAATCATTGAGGATAACGCGTTTTGTGAGTCACAAAGATAACGGCAACTTCTTATCACTAGCACTCCTTGCTCAGGTCGCCAATTAACGGTTTTCATTGCGCGTTACTTTTACGTAAATTATTCTGGAACATTAAAACGTATACATTGGTGCATCTTTAATAGTGTTGGAAATAAATATTGTCCAGTCACATGTCTTTTTCTACTCGTTTTTAAGGAAACCATAATAAACCATAAATACTTACTCCCCTATCTACTTCATGTTAATATAGACAAACGTTTGTGCAAATTATTTCCTTATAAGTACAATGGCAATAGAACGATAACAAAATGAGTAACTCTTCCTATTTCAGAAAACTATAAACATTGTAAATTCTAAGCAGTAACAAGAGAAAATTGCCTCAAAAAGTATTTCAAATAAATGATGTTTTAAGAAGAGGACGAACAAGCAGGCACCACACATGAGGTTCAAACACCACCTCAGTTAGTGCATCATTACCGGCTTAGCTACCTCTTTGTTGAGAAAACAAGTGAAGGTAGCTTTTTTTAATTAACGTCCTCCAACATTGTGTCATATCGGACGAATGAATGAAATGAAATGGGTGAAATGATGCTCAAATGAGCCCGAGGTCCATGGAGCTTTAAGTTACTCGACATTCGTCTTCTCAGGATAAGGGGAAACCTCGGAAGAAACCTTACCCGGATAACTTACCCTAAGCGAGATTCGAACTCGCGACCTCTTGAACGTGAGGCAGACACGCTAACCATCACGCTACCGAGGCGGGCGTGAAGGTAGTTGTGTACTTAAATCTTTGTAACTAGTGAAAAATTATAATAACAGTATCTTTTGTTTAAAATGAACAAGTTTTTCCATATATATATAACCTATAATATTTTGCCTTTGCCAGTTCCAATAGTCAACCCCCTTGATCTAGGCACAGGTTGCTTACTATGACTTCCCCTGATATTCACAAACAAGAAGCTCTAACTTCCCTCAAGCTGGCCGCAGTCGTACGAACCAGCATGTATTTACAACAATTGGAATAATGCACCATGGAGACTGTGTAGATGAACTTATCTGCATATGGTGGCAGTCCGTTCTAAGGATTCCCTTAGGTTACTGTTCTGTGGTTTGAGGTTAGTTTGTCAACAAGTGCTCCAAATGCTACAAACAAGTGTAAATATTCATATAAATTGTGTTGAAGACTGTGCAAAATCCAATATTGTGAAAGATTTAAGCGTTTTACAAAGAGCGCTATAAACTGTCATGTGGTGGAGAGGTTAGGTTAAAAAAGTAAATTGTAAGATATATTTTCCGTTGGAAACTTCAAGGTTGTTTTTCTGGGAAACATTTGCACACATCAGTCAGGTTACTAATGGTATTTTCACTGTGTGACACTAAGGTTGATTAGGAAAGATGGTTGGAAATGCATTATTTGTTAGTTTTGGTATTTTTCGCGGCACACGTATAGGTTCACTATTTTCCATAGGAAAAATGTCTTCCCTAACCACAAACTTAGGTTCGAAATGTTTAACGCATACAAGTTTTATCGTTCATTTCAAAATGATCTCTACCATTTGTTCCTTAGTGCTGTTTCTTTGGGAAACTTAAACGTTATAGGAAGTATCTTATGTCTTGCCACAATTGGGTTTACATAACACGTAGTACCCATCACCACAACACTACACGTCTTATACAACACTACACATGTCTTACACAACACTACACATGTCTTACACAACACTACACATGTCTTACACAACACTACACATGTCTTACACAACACTACACATGTCTTACACGACACTACACATGTCTTACACAACACTACACATGACTTACACGACACTACACATGTCTTACACAGCACTACACATGTCTTACACGACACTACACATGTCTTACACGACACTACACATGTCTTACACAACACTACACATGTCTTACACAACACTACACATGTCTTACACGACACTACACATGTCTTACACAACACTACACATGACTTACACAACACTACACATGTCTTACACAACACTACACATGACTTACACAACACTACACATGTCTTACACGACACTACACATGTCTTACACAACACTACACATGTCTTACACAACACTACACATGTCTTACACGACACTACACATGTCTTACACGACACTACACATGTCTTACACAACACTACACATGTCTTACACGACACTACACATGTCTTACACAACAGTACACATGTCTTACACAGCACTACACATGTCTTACACGACACTACACATGTCTTACACAACACTACACATGTCTTACACAACACTACACATGTCTTACACAGCACTACACATGTCTTACACGACACTACACATGTCTTACACAACACTACACATGACTTACACAACACTACACATGTCTTACACAACACTACACATGACTTACACAACACTACACATGTCTTACACGACACTACACATGTCTTACACAACACTACACATGTCTTACACGACACTACACATGTCTTACACAACACTACACATGTCTACACGACACTACACATGTCTTACACGACACTACACATGTCTTACACGACACTACACATGTCTTACACGACACTACACATGTCTTACACAGCACTACACATGTCTTACACAACACTACACATGTCTTACACGACACTACACATGTCTTACACAACACTACACATGTCTACACGACACTACACATGTCTTACACAACAGTACACATGTCTTACACAGCACTACACATGTCTTACACGACACTGCACATGTCTTACACGACACTACACATGTCTTACACGACACTACACATGACTTACACAACACTACACATGTCTTACACGACACTACACATGTCTTACACGACACTACACATGTCTTACACGACACTACACATGTCTTGCACGACACTACACATGTCTTACACAACACTACACATGTCTTACACAACACGTAGTATCCGTCACCACAACACTACACATGTCTTACACGACACTACACATGTCTTACACGACACTACACATGCCTTACACAACACTACACATGTCTTACACAACACTACACATGGCTTACACAACACTACACATGTCTTACACAACACTACACATGTCTTACACAACACTACACATGTCTTACGCAACACTACACATGTCTTACACAACACTACACATGACTTACACAACACTACACATGTCTTACACAACACTACACATGTCTTACACAACACTACACATGTCTTACACGACACTACACATGCCTTACACAACACTACACATGCCTTACACAACACTACACATGTCTTACACAACACTACACATGTCTTACACAACACTACACATGTCTTACACAACACTACACATGTCTTACACAACACTACACATGTCTTACACAACACTACACATGTCTTACACAACACTACACATGTCTTACACAACACTACCCATGTCTTATACAACACTACACATGTCTTACACAACACTACACATGACTTACACAACACTACACATGACTTACACAACACTACACATGTCTTACACAACACTACACATGTCTTACACGACACTACACATGTCTTACACGACACTACACATGCCTTACACAACACTACACATGCCTTACACAACACTACACATGTCTTACACAACACTACACATGTCTTACACAACACTACACATGTCTTACACAACACTACACATGTCTTACACAACACTACACATGTCTTACACAACACTACACATGACTTATACAACACTACCCATGTCTTATACAACACTACACATGTCTTACACAACACTACACATGTCTTACACAACACTACACATATCTTACACAACACTACACTGTCTATAACTACTCGACAACCTAGGAAGTAGCACTTGTAACCATATTCACAGCATGTAAATGCTTTAGCTAAGTTCGATTTGAATCCGTATTTCTATGCAGTATTCAATCCGGAATAAGAACTCAAATCGATTTGTATTCGCCATGAAAACGTAGCAGTAATAATGGAGATGACAAAGGTAGTTATTATCACTAGTGTAAGCGACTTGAACAGTTGTTAATAGCCGCTGCTAAAGCCAAGATGTGAATGAACCTTTTTATAAAACTCATGTGTGAAGGTGAAGGATGCTGGCCAAGATCAGGATCGATCGGGACGCACCGGGACGCGCCGGGTGGCCTTTTCCACGTTTGTGGGAACGTGCCTGCCTGCCTTACGTAAGAGACATCCGGCGCTCCAGTCACACCACCCTAAAACTGGTGTTTTCAAGTCCCATGAATCCAGTAAGGATACCAATATTGAAGTACAGGAATAAACAAAGTTATTGCTTTCCATATACCTGGGTGCATATTAAGTAGAAAAGTTATTGCATTCCAACCTGACCGACATTCACCGAAAATACAGGTTTCGAGGTTCCCTCATTGTGTCTGGAAACAGTAGCTATAAATTAAAAAATGTGATGTGTTGCACTCACATGACCTTCTCTACTCTTGTACTAACCATTCTTACAAACTCTTATTCCTATATCTTCTTCGTGTTAGTTAAGATAAACATTTGTATAAATTATCTTATTGCTTATTTCCTTGTAGGTACAAGGGGAATATTTGTGCGATAGTCAAATGTTTTAAAGCTTTGAGATTCTGTTGTCTTTGCACACTTAACATATAGAAAGTGAACAACGATGATCCATTTTACGAAATTTCTAAGTTTTCCGAAACTCACACACATAACAAGGAATATCTCCGAAATGGTTCACCCTACAAGAAAATGTATTGAAACATAAATTGTGTATTTTAGCAAGATCTACATTTTTGTATATTACGATTTGATCTATCTCTAACGGTTTACCAGCTATGCAAAAGTCGTCCAGAGTAAATACGACTACAGGGGCTGTAAACAGAAAATTCAAGATATACATTTCATTTGTCATAAAAATATCTTAAACATATGACATTTTAATCAAAATCGTTAGAGGCATTTTCAAGAAAATAAAAATTTTCGAAAAATGTTCCATGTAAAGGGTAGTTAATGGTGGGGCTATTTTCTTCCCAATCTTCGTGTCGCATCCTTGAAAGACACTAAACTTAAATACCAACTTTGGTTTTTAACCGACTTTTCGTTTTTGAGTTATGCTGTCCACAGACTGACAGACTGACACACGAACGTTTTTCGATTTTTTTTTTTTTTTTTTTTTTTTTTTTTTTTTTTTTTTTTTTTTTTTGTATACATTACTTCCCCTGCTTAACAGTAGAGAAAGTAAAACGGTAAAATAAGAGCCCGATTTCTTATGGAAAATGACTAACGATTAAAATACAGATATTACGTCAAATGATTTTTTTTTCCTTCTGGAAATAACCATTTTCAATACTTCTAGTTTTCTTAAATGGAAAGTCACTAGTCCTCTTCCGCCGCGCAGATAATCTCGGGTTCGAGTCCCGCCTCGGGTGTGCCTGGAAGTACGACTGCGAGAGTAAACGAGTGTGGACTGCATCGAAATACGATCTTCCAGGTGGCTAAAGGGTCATTGACGACCCAAGGTCAAATGGGTGTAAAAAACGGCAACTTATTTTTATGTCTTGGTCATACAAAGAGAATGGAATTTCAAAATCATCACATATTGACCAGCTCTTAAAACATTCGACTATCACTTAAGTCTACATATTCACGTTGTATCTATAAGGAAATACATAATAAGATGATTTGCAAAAGTGTTAATCTGTATTAACATGAACTAGATAGAAGAATAAGAGTTAGTAGAGAAAGTCATGTGACGTACATTATTGCATGTATGTTGACAGTGCATTGCTTTCTGCTTCCTATATCGTTAGAAACGAGGAAACAAACGATAGTAGAAACAGATAAAAATATTTACATTACCTACAAAATTTATATCTGTGCAAAAGAGAAAGCACATTAGACAAGTATGTAAAACTGGCGGAGCGTTAACCATTTCTTAGGTATTCCTACTTTCTTTACATATTAGTAGAGAAGCTGTTGAAAAAACTATCTACTTTCATTGGAAATACACGTTTAGATGCTTTTCAGTAAAACAACGTTTTCTCTACTATGTAGGTATAGTAAGTAGCGGAAGTATTGCATTCCATCAAAAATTCAATGTCGAAATTTCACCGCAAATATTTATATGTATTGAGACCCCCTGAATATAAAACAAGAATTTTTAGAAAAAGGTCCGTGTGTGTGTGTATGTCCGTGCGTGTGTTTGTGTGTGTGTCGGTGTGTGTGTGTGTGTGTGTATGTAGGTGTGTGTGTCGGTGTGTGTGTATGTCCGTGTGTGTGTTTGTGTGTGTGTTTGTCGGTGTGTGTATGTCCGTGTGTGTCTGTGTATGTCGGTGTGTGTATGTGTGTGTGTCCATGTGTGTGCTTGTGTGTGTGTTTGTCGGTGTGTGTGTGTATGTTCTTGTGTGTGTGTTTGTCGGTGTGTGTGTATGTCCGTGTGTATTTGTGTATGTCGGTGTCTATGTCCGTGTGTGTGTTGGTCGGTGTGTGTGTATGTTCTTGTGTGTGTGTATGTTTGTCTGTGTGTGTATGTGTGTGTGTCCATGTGTGTATGTCCGTGTGTGTGCTTGTGTGTGTGTTTGTTGGTGTGTGTATGTTCTTGTGTGTGTGTGTGTGTATGTTTGTCTGTGTGTGTATGTGTGTGTGTCCATGTGTGTATGTCCGTGTGTGTGCTTAAGTGTATGTTTGTCGGTGTGTGTGCTTGTGTGTATGTTTGTCGGTGTGTGTATGTGTGTTTGTGTGTGTGTGTTTGTCGGTGTGTGTATGTCCGTGTGTGTGCTTGTGTGTGTGTTTGTTGGTGTGTGTATGTTCTTGTGTGTGTGTGTATGTTTGTCTGTGTGTATGTGTGTTTGTGTGTGTATGTTTGTCTGTGTGTGTCCATGTGTGTATGTCCGTGTGTGTGCTTGTGTGTGTTTGTCGGTGTGTGTGTATGTTCTTGTGTGTGTATGTGTATTTGTGTGTGTTTGTCGGTCTGTGTATGTCCGTGTGTGTTTGTGTGTGTGTTTGTCGGTGTGTGTGTATTACCGTGTGTGTTTGTGTGTGTGTTTGTGTATGTCGGTGTGTGTATGTCCCTGTGTGTGTGTTTGTGTATGTCGGGGTGTGTGTGTATGTCCGTGTGTGTTTGTGTATGTCCGTGTGTGTGTTTGTGTGTGTCGGTGTGTGTATGTGTGTCCGTGTGTGTATGTGTGTGTGTATGTTTGTCGATGTGTGTTTGTGTGTGTATGTTTGTCGATGTGTGTAAGTTTGTCGGTGTGTGTATGTGTGTCCGTGTGTGTGTATGTTTGTCGGTGTTATATGTGTGTATGTTTGTCGGTGTGTGTATGTGTGTGTTTGTGTGTGTTTGTCGGTGTGTGTATGTGTGTGTATGTTTGTCGGTGTGTGTATGTGTGTGTATGTTTGTCGGTGTGTGTATGTGTGTGTTTGTCGGTGTGTGTATGTGTGTGTATGGTTGTCGGTGTGTGTATGTGTGTGTATGGTTGTCGGTGTGTGTATGTGTGTGTTTGTCGGTGTGTGTATGTGTGTCCGTGTGTGTTTGTGTGTATGTCGGTGTGTGTATGTGTGTCCGTGTGTTTGTGTGTGTATGTTTGTCGGTGTGTGTATGTTTGTCGGTGTGTGTATGTGTGTCCGTGTGTGTGTATGCTTGTCGGTGTGTGTATGTTTGTCGGTGTTATATGTGTGTATGTTTGTCCGTGTGTGTGTGTATGTTTGTCGGTGTGTGTATGTTTGTCCGTGTGTGTGTGTATGCTTGTCGGTGTGTGTATGTTTGTCGGTGTTATATGTGTGTGTATGTTTGTCCGTGTGTGTGTGTAAGTTTGTTCGTGTGTGTGTATGTTTGTCCGTGTGTGTGTATGCTTGTCGGTGTGTGTATGTTTGTCGGTGTTATATATGTGTGTATGTTTGTCCGTGTGTGTGTATGTTTGTCGGTGTGTGTATGTGTGTCCGTGTGTGTGTATGCTTGTCGGTGTGTGTATGTTTGTCCGTGTTATATGTGTGTATGTGTGTCCGTGGGTGTGTATGTTTGTCGGTGTGTGTATGTTTGTCGGTGTGTGTATGTGTGTGTATGTTTGTCGGTGTGTGTATGTGTGTCCGTGTGTGTTTGTGTGTGTATGTGTGTATGTTTGTCGGTGTGTGTATGTGTATGTTTGTCGGTTTGTGTATGTGTGTATGTTTGTCGGTGTGTGTATGTGTGTGTTTGTCGGTGTGTGTATGTGTGTGTATGTGTGTGTTTGTGTGTGTGTTTGTCGGTATGTGTATGTGTGTATGTGTGTGTGTCCGTGTGTGTTTGTGTGTATGTTTGTCGGTGTGTGTATGTGTGTATGTTTGTCGGTGTGTGTATGTGTGTGTATGTTTGTCGGTGTGTGTATGTGTGTCCGTGTGTGTTTGTGTGTGTATGTGTGTATGTTTGTCGGTGTGTGTATGTGTGTGTTTGTGTGTATGTTTGTCGGTGTGTGTATGTGTGTGTATGTTTGTCGGTGTGTGTATGTGTGTGTATGTTTGTCGGTGTGTGTATGCTTGTCGGTGTGTGTATGTGTGTATGTTTGTCGGTGTGTGTATGTGTGTGTATGTTTGTCGGTGTGTGTATGTGTGTGTTTGTATGTTTGTCGGTGTGTGTATGTGTGTGTATGTTTGTCGGTGTGTGTATGTGTGTTTGTCGGTGTGTGTATGTGTGTGTCAGTGTGTGTGTGTATGTCCGTGTGTGTCCGACTGTGAACATAACTCAAAAACGAAAAGTCAGCTAAAAAGCTAAGTTGGTATTTGAGTTTAATATGTTTGAAGGATGCAATAAGTAAATTGTCAAGAAAATGGCCCCCTATAAGCTACCGTTTACATGGAACATGTTATAGGGTTGCGATAAAGATAGCTACCATATATTTGATACATTTTCATAACAAATAAACGTGTATTTTGAAATTTCTGGAAATAGCTCACGAAGTGCTCTTCATTGTGAAGGAATGTTAATGTCTTATCTATAACTGGTACATGTTAAGGATGCACAAAAGTTTAGTATAGAAAACATGTAAATCTGTTTAAATCACATAATTTCTTTCAAATAACTTTTTACTTCACCATGAGTTTGGAGTTCTCCTGTGCAACAATACTTGAACAGTTCCTTGAGCTGACACATTTTGATTTGTTGTCCATAGTTCTTAGATAAATGCAATGTTTATATTTGTAAAGGTGTGACTGGATGTAATTTGCACGTTAAACGAGCTTTGTGGCAACCTCAGCAACGTTATTATTACTACCCCTGGATTGTATAGCATTTAGTGTTGCTCGGTCACAAATATATTTTTTAAAAAACGACTTTTTATAGCATACGCGATTTCCGAGATATTCGTTATTAATTGTAATTCTTCAATACTTTGTAAATGTTTCGAAGTCCTGATGATATTGAGTTGTGAAGAATGTGTAATTTGAAGAGGTTGAGTAGTTTGATAAGAACAGAAAGTAGTGTGAATGTACTTACGGCACGTGGCTGTCTAGCTAGTTGCTCCTTGTGTGGATGCTGTGCTCGTACTGGTAGACCTTCAGCACATCACTTCCTTATATACTAGTGTCGGGTCATCAACACGCGCCCATCTGCCTAACTGTCTATGGTCACCTTTTATCCCTTTACCCAGGTTTGCATTGCTACATTCTGTAATGAGGTGCTTAAGGAGGGAAATTAAAAGAATCACACATCAAAATAAATATTTGTGAAGAATTTAATGGCTAGGGCTAGGAAGTTCATGCATTTGCATGTTTTTTCATAGGGGTTAAAAATGTGTGCTTTTACATTATGTGCACGAATTACTGAATTTTCAGTTATTTGGACATGATTTTATGGTGCATATAACTGCATATTTTCTTGATTTTTGATAAAAGCATATTATTTCAATACTATAGCCCCTATATTGTATAATTTAATGATTTTTATGCTTTTTTTATTTTTTCATCTGTATAATATTTTTCATATTGGTAGCATTTCTGAGACAATGGTCCTTTCCCATTGGTAGATAGATTTGTGTCCAGTACGAAGATAATTTTTGTTAAATCTCCTAAAAGAGTTAAGTTGTTTAGATCAACAGCAGCTAATATCCGACTTCCTCCTGCACCAGTGTTAACTCGATGGGGAACATGGGTCGATGCAGTTTTATATTATGCTGAGCTCATAGAAATACTCGAAGAGGTTATTAATTCATTGGACTTGAAAGATGCTTCATCAATACAAACTGTGCAAAATATTCTGTCAGGCACTGGGTTAAAAGAGGATCTTAGTTTCATATCTGCCCATTTTTCTTTCTTACCAACAGCCTTAACGGTATTGGAAGCTGTAGGATCTCCTTTGCATGAATCACTTACTGTCTTTGAAAAAACAACGTGATCTAAGTTCGGTTCCTGGTAACATAGGACAAAAAGTGAAAGAGAAAGTAAATTATGTAATTTCAAAAAATTCTGATTATAAACAGATGTGCGATTTTCGAGACATCCTCAAAAGAAAACCATCTGTCACACCAATAGACTTGACTCTCTCTTTCTCTCTCTCTCTCTCTGTCCCTGTGTGTATGTGTGTGCGCGTGCGTGCGTGTGTGTGCAGAGGGAGTGAGTGGCAAGTCAATGCTGATATGACCTACCTCATTGTTGACAAATAGTCCATTATTTTTATGGCGCTCTTACCTTGGTTTCAGATTGCTCAGAGCTTCCGTCAAGTTCTCCTTGCTATGACGTCAGGTTGTTAAAGGGACACATAGTAACTTTGAGAGTCGGAAAGTTCATGTAAGGAAAAGGATTCTGCGTAAGGTTATTCAGAATAAAGAGAACTTCAGAGAATATTCACAGGCAATTTAATATATACATTTCATTTCTCATGAAAATATAATAATTAAAATTATCAGACATTTTCTAGAAAATAAAAAATTTGGAAAACTCTTCCTTTTAAAGGATACTTTATTAGAAGTAACTTATTCTCAAATAACAACAGTGTCTAATAGGTTACAGCCCTTTCTCACGTCTGGGTCTTCACTGGTTGGCTAGGAGAATGTAATTCAATATGCTCAGTCCTTCCTCAGGTGTGTGTGTGTGTGTGTGTGTGTGTGTGTGTGTGTGTGTGTGTGTGTGTGTTTGTCGGTCTGGGTGGCTCAGTTGGTTAGACGCTGGTCTACTGATCCCAAGGTCGCGGGTTCAAACCCGGCCAGGTTTTCAAGTGTGCTTAAAAACGACAGCTCCATGTCAGTAGATTTACTGCCATGTAAAATAACTGCGGGACAAAATTCCGCCACACCGGCGACGCTGATGTGATCCTGGCAATTGACAGCGTCGTTAAAACAACAAAATATTTTTTTTTTCTCAGGTGTGTGTATTCCTGTCTACTGTGTGCTTCACTTTACATTTTAATTGATATTTTAGGGAGAATGCATATTTAGACTACAATTATTTACAGTAGATACATATCGTTTTGCTCCCAGTCCCCTCAGTTGAGCCTATGGTAGAGCGGTTGTGTGTCTGATAACTTGCTAGATACTGGTAGCAGAGGGTTGACATTCCCGGTGTTACCTAGCTCTGTATGTGTACTGATATTCAATAACTTATCTATTTCAATGACTAATTTCATACGCCATGTGGAGCTTTCGCTCATACGAAACTAAGGAACATGAAGGCCATGATATCTAGCACCTATCTTATGATGACCATTGACCGAAAGCTTGATATTGTCACCGCGCCCGCCGCATCTAATTGCCGACAACAGTAGTCTCACCCATTTCATTATTGTCGGCACTACCGCAAAGGAGCCGCAGCAAAGAGACAGAGAATGGCCGCATTGTTGGGGCGCTTGCCGAAAGAGAGAAAAGGATATAGGCTTCTGGAATCTTCTACTTTGTATCTCACCGCAATAACTGAACGTTCCTGAAGCTTCCAGAATAGTGCCTGGGAGATATAAATAGCGGTAAAGTGCGACAGAAGAGGAGTCAGACGTATGTGAAGCGATGAGTAGTCGTGCCGACGGAAAGCACAGACGTATGTGAAGGTTGAGTAGTCGTGCCGACGAAGAGGACAGACGTATGTGAAGCGTTGAGTAGTCGTGCCGACGGAGAGGACAGACGTATGTGAAGGTTGAGGAGTCGTGCCGACGGAGAGGACAGACGTATGTGAAGCGTTGAGTAGTGCCGACGGAGAGGACAGACGTATGTGAAGGTTGAGGAATCGTGCCGACGGAGAGGACAGACGTATGTGAAGCGTTGAGTAGTCGTGTCGACGGAAAGGACAGACGTATGTGAAGCGTTGAGTAGTCGTGCCGACGGAGAGGACAGACGTATGTGAAGCGTTGAGTAGTCGTGCCGACGGAGAGGACAGACGTATGTGAAGGTTGAGGAGTCGTGTCGACGGAGAGGACAGACGTATGTGAAGCGTTGAGTAGTCGTGTCGTCGGAGAGAACAGACGTATGTGAAGCGTTAAATAGTCGTGTCGACGGAGAGGACAGACGTATGTGAAGGTTGAGGAGTCGTGCCGACGGAAGAGTCAGACGTATGTGAAGGTTGAGGAGTCGTGCCGACGGAGAGTCAGACGTATGTGAAGCGTTGAGTAGTCGTGCCGACGGAGAGGACAGACGTATGTGAAGCGTTGAGTAGTCGTGTCGACGGAGAGGACAGACGTATGTGAAGCGTTGAGGAGTCGTGTCGACGGAGAGGACAGACGTATGTGAAGGTTGAGGAGTCGTGCCGACGGAGAGTCAGACGTATGTGAAGCGTTGAGTAGTCGTGTCGACGGAGAGGACAGACGTATGTGAAGGTTGAGGAGTCGTGCCGACGGAGAGGACAGACGTATGTGAAGGTTGAGGAGTCGTGTCGACGGAGAGGACAGACGTATGTGAAGGTTGAGGAGTCGTGCCGACGGAAGAGTCAGACGTATGTGAAGGTTGAGGAGTCGTGCCGACGGAGAGTCAGACGTATGTGAAGCGTTGAGTAGTCGTGCCGACGGAGAGGACAGACGTATGTGAAGCGTTGAGTAGTCGTGTCGACGGAGAGGACAGACGTATGTGAAGCGTTGAGGAGTCGTGTCGACGGAGAGGACAGACGTATGTGAAGGTTGAGGAGTCGTGCCGACGGAGAGTCAGACGTATGTGAAGCGTTGAGTAGTCGTGTCGACGGAGAGGACAGACGTATGTGAAGGTTGAGGAGTCGTGCCGACGGAGAGGACAGACGTATGTGAAGGTTGAGGAGTCGTGTCGACGGAGAGGACAGACGTATGTGAAGCGTTGAGGAGTCGTGTCGACGGAGAGGACAGACGTATGTGAAGGTTGAGGAGTCGTGCCGACGGAGAGCACAGACGTATGTGAAGGTTGAGGAGTCGTGTCGACGGAGAGGACAGACGTATGTGACGCGTTGAGTAGTCGTGTCGACGGAGAGGACAGACGTATGTGAAGCGTTGAGTAGTGCCGACTGAGAGGACAGACGTATGTGAAGCGTTGAGTAGTCGTGCCGACGGAGAGGACAGACGTATGTGAAGCGTTGAGTAGTCGTGTCGACGGAGAGGACAGACGTATGTGAAGCGTTGAGTAGTCGTGTCGACTGAGAGGACAGACGTATGTGAAGCGTTGAGTAGTCGTGCCGACGGAGAGGACAGACGTATGTGAAGCGTTGAGTAGTCGTGCCGACGGAGAGGACAGACGTATGTGAAGCGTTGAGTAGTCGTGCCGACGGAAAGGACAGACGTATGTGAAGCATTGAGTAGTCGTGTCGACGGAAAGGACAGACGTATGTGAAGCGTTGGGTAGTCGTGTCGACGGAGAGGACAGACGTATGTGAAGCGTTGAGGAGTCGTGTCGACGGAGAGGACAGACGTATGTGAAGGTTGAGGAGTCGTGCCGACGGAGAGTCAGACGTAGGTGAAGCGTTGAGGAGTCGTGCCGACGAAGAGGACAGACGTATGTGAAGCGTTGAGTAGTCGTGCCGACGGAGAGGACAGACGTATGTGAAGCGTTGAGGAGTCGTGCCGACGAAGAGGACAGACGTATGTGAAGCGATGAGTAGTCGTGCCGACGAAGAGGACAGACGTATGTGAAGCGTTGAGTAGTCGTGTCGACGGAGAGGACAGACGTATGTGAAGCGTTGAGGATTCGTGTCGACGGAGAGTCAGACGTAGGTGAAGCGTTGAGGAGTCGTGCCGACTGAGAGGACAGACGTATGTGAAGCGTTGAGGAGTCGTGTCGACGGAGAGTCAGACGTATGTGAAGCGTTGAGTAGTCGTGCCGACGGAGAGGACAGACGTATGTGAAGCGTTGAGGAGTCGTGTCGACGGAGAGGACAGACGTATGTGAAGCGTTGAGGAGTCGTGCCGACTGAGAGTCAGACGTATGTGAAGCGTTGAGGAGTCGTGTCGACGGAGAGTCAGACGTATGTGAAGCGTTGAGGAGTCGTGCCGACTGAGAGGACAGACGTATGTGAAGCGTTGAGTAGTCGTGTCGACGGAGAGGACAGACGTATGTGAAGCGTTGAGGAGTCGTGTCGACGGAGAGGACAGACGTATGTGAAGCGTTGAGGAGTCGTGTCGACGGAGAGGACAGACGTATGTGAAGCGTTGAGTAGTCGTGTCGACGGAGAGGACAGACGTATGTGAAGCGTTGAGTAGTCGTGTCGACGGAGAGGACAGACGTATGTGAAGCGTTGAGTAGTCGTGTCGACGGAGAGGACAGACGTATGTGAAGCGTTGAGGAGTCGTGCCGACGGAGAGGACAGACGTATGTGAAGCGTTGAGTAGTCGTGTCGACGGAGAGGACAGACGTATGTGAAGCGTTGAGTAGTCGTGTCGACGGAGAGGACAGACGTATGTGAAGCGTTGAGTAGTCGTGTCGACGGAGAGGACAGACGTATGTGAAGCGTTGAGTAGTCGTGTCGACGGAGAGGACAGACGTATGTGAAGCGTTGAGGAGTCGTGCCGACGGAGAGGACAGACGTATGTGAAGCGTTGAGTAGTCGTGTCGACGGAGAGGACAGACGTATGTGAAGCGTTGAGTAGTCGTGTCGACGGAGAGGACAGACGTATGTGAAGCGTTGAGGAGTCGTGTCGAGGGAGAGGACAGTCGTATGTGAAGCGTTGAGTAGTTGTGTCGACGGAGAGGACGGACGTATGTGAAGGTTGAGGAGTCGTGCCGACGGAGAGGACAGACGTATGTGAAGCGTTGAGTAGTCGTGTCGACGGAGAGGACAGACGTATGTGAAGGTTGAGGAGTCGTGTCGACTGAGAGTCAGACGTATGTGAAGGTTGAGGAGTCGTGCCGACGGAGAGGACAGACGTATGTGAAGCGTTAAGGAGTCGTGCCGACGGAGAGGACAGACGTATGTGAAGGTTGAGGAGTCGTGCCGACGGAGAGGACAGACGTATGTGAAGGTTGAGTAGTCGTGCCGACGGAGAGGACAGACGTATGTGAAGCGTTGAGGAGTCGTGTCGACGGAGAGGACAGACGTATGTGAAGCGTTGAGGAGTCGTGTCGACGGAGAGGACAGACGTATGTGAAGGTTGAGGAGTCGTGTCGACGGAGAGGACAGACGTATGTGAAGCGTTGAGGAGTCGTGTCGACGGAGAGGACAGATGTATGTGAAGGTTGAGGAGTCGTGTCGACGGAGAGGACAGACGTATGTGAAGCGTTGAGGAGTCGTGCCGACGGAGAGGACAGACGTATGTGAAGCGTTGAGGAGTCGTGTCGACGGAGAGGACAGACGTATGTGAAGGTTGAGGAGTCGTGTCGACGGAGAGGACAGACGTATGTGAAGCGTTGAGGAGTCGTGCCGACGGAGAGGACAGACGTATGTGAAGCGTTGAGGAGTCGTGTCGACGGAGAGGACAGACGTATGTGAAGGTTGAGGAGTCGTGCCGACGGAGAGGACAGACGTATGTGAAGGTTGAGTAGTCGTGCCGACGGAGAGGACAGACGTATGTGAAGCGTTGAGGAGTCGTGTCGACGGAGAGGACAGACGTATGTGAAGCGTTGAGGAGTCGTGTCGACGGAGAGGACAGACGTATGTGAAGCGTTGAGTAGTCGTGTCGACGGAGAGGACAGACGTATGTGAAGGTTGAGGAGTCGTGTCGACGGAGAGGACAGACGTATGTGAAGCGTTGAGTAGTCGTGTCGACGGAGAGGACAGACGTATGTGAAGCGTTGAGGAGTCGTGTCGAGGGAGAGGACAGACGTATGTGAAGCGTTGAGTAGTTGTGTCGACGGAGAGGACGGACGTATGTGAAGCGTCGAGGAGTCGTGTCGACGGAGAGGACAGACGTATGTGAAGCGTTGAGTAGTCGTGTCGACGGAGAGGACAGACGTATGTGAAGCGTTGAGTAGTCGTGTCGACGGAGAGGACAGACGTATGTGAAGCGTTGAGTAGTCGTGTCGACGGAGAGGACGGACGTATGTGAAGCGTCGAGGAGTCGTGTCGACGGAGAGGACAGACGTATGTGAAGCGTCGAGGAGTCGTGTCGAGGGAGAGGACAGACGTATGTGAAGCGTTGAGTAGTTGTGTCGACGGAGAGGACGGACGTATGTGAAGCGTCGAGGAGTCGTGTCGACGGAGAGGACAGACGTATGTGAAGCGTTGAGTAGTCGTGTCGACGGAGAGGACAGACGTATGTGAAGCGTTGAGTAGTCGTGTCGACGGAGAGGACAGACGTATGTGAAGCGTTGAGTAGTCGTGTCGACGGAGAGGACGGACGTATGTGAAGCGTCGAGGAGTCGTGTCGACGGAGAGGACAGACGTATGTGAAGCGTCGAGGAGTCGTGTCGACGGAGAGGACAGACGTATGTGAAGCGTCGAGGAGTCGTGTCGACGGAGAGGACGGACGTATGTGAAGCGTCGAGGAGTCGTGTCGACGGAGAGGACAGACGTATGTGAAGCGTTGAGTAGTCGTGTCGACGGAGAGGACGGACGTATGTGAAGCGTCGAGGAGTCGTGTCGACGGAGAGGACAGACGTATGTGAAGCGTTGAGGAGTCATGCCGACGGAGAGGACAGACGTAGGTGAAGCGTCGAGGAGTCGTGCCGACGGAGAGGACAGACGTATGTGAAGCGTCGAGGAGTCATGCCGACGGAGAGGACAGACGTATGTGAAGCGTCGAGGAGTCGTGCCGACGGAGAGGACAGACGTATGTGAAGCGTCGAGGAGTCGTGCCGACGGAGAGGACAGACGTATGTGAAGCGTCGAGGGGTCGTGTCGACGGAGAGGACAGACGTATGTGAAGCGTTGAGTAGTCGTGCCGACGGAGAGGACAGACGTATGTGAAGCGTTGAGTAGTCGTGTCGACGGAGAGGACAGACGTATGTGAAGCGTTGAGTAGTCGTGTCGACGGAGAGGACAGACGTATGTGAAGCGTTGAGTAGTCGTGTCGACGGAGAGGACAGACGTATGTGAAGCGTTGAGTAGTCGTGTCGACGGAGAGGACAGACGTATGTGAAGCGTTGAGTAGTCGTGTCGACGGAGAGGACAGACGTATGTGAAGCGTTGAGGAGTCATGCCGACGGAGAGGACAGACGTATGTGAAGCGTTGAGGAGTCGTGTCGACGGAGAGGACAGACGTATGTGAAGCGTCGAGGAGTCGTGCCGACGGAGAGGACAGACGTATGTGAAGCGTTGAGTAGTCGTGTCGACGGAAAGGACAGACGCATGTGAAGCGTTGAGTAGTCGTGTCGACGGAGAGGACAGACGCATGTGAAGCGTTGAGTAGTCGTGTCGACGGAGAGGACAGACGTATGTGAAGCGTTGAGGAGTCGTGTCGACGGAGAGGACAGATGTATGTGAAGCGTTGAGTAGTCGTGTCGACGGAGAGGACAGACGTATGTGAAGCGTTGAGGAGTCGTGTCGACGGAGAGGACAGACGTATGTGAAGCGTTGAGGAGTCGTGCCGACGGAGAGGACAGACGTATGTGAAGCGTCGAGGAGTCGTGTCGACGGAGAGGACAGACGTATGTGAAGCGTCGAGGAGTCGTGCCGACGGAGAAGGGACAGTTCTTTGTGTTACGAATTCGGAGCCGTGATGTTGGAGAATCGGAAAAGACTTTCTTGCTGTTGCAACGAGTGTACAAAGTTACTGTTTACGGAAATAAAAGTGTTTCTTTATCTCAACTACATCTGTCTTCTTTACCTTAGACCCACCAAAAAAAAGTCACAATATTATCTATTAATTCATGTCACGTGAGGCCATCTCGCCATGAAAACTTCAAGTTCAAGTGTATACGATTGTTCATTTTGTTGTGATATACAGCTCTCGATCATTAGCATAGTTAGAACTCATGTCTTCATCAATATAAAATAAGTTCATAGGTTAATACATGTCAAGGATGCGACACGAAGATTTTGAAGAAAATTCCTCCACCCTAAACTATCCTTTACACGACAATTTTTAGAAAATTTTTATTTTTTCGAAAATGGTGGAAAATTTTGATTAAAATGCCAGTATGTTTTGAATTTTCTGACTATAGCTTATGTAGTCCTGTTTACTCTTGATTACTTTCTGTACAAAAAATGTGGACCTCGTTAAAACACATAATTTATATCCAAGTACATCTTTTTATGAACTGAACTAATTCGTAAATATTCTTTGTTATTTGCCTGAAATTTGCAATATTTATACTTTCCTCAAATGGAAGGTCATTATTTCCTTTTTTCTGTCGGCCGTGCAAAGAGAACAGAACTTCAGAGACTTCATAAAGCGACCAGCTATCGCAAATTTGGCATTCCCATATTCCCATTGTACCTACGAGAAAATTAGGAATAAGAGTTTGTAAGAACAGTGAGTAGAAAAAGTCATGCAAGTACAACACATCACATTTTTAATATTTATTTTGACCGAGCAGCTAAATGTATAACAATAAGATATTAATACTAAATAACAACTATATGACATTGAAGTGGGTCGTATGACTCCATGTACATATGTAAAATCTTCGTGGAAAATATAGGAGTTAAAAAGATAACAACGAATATAAACATACATTAAAACAGTACAAATGGGGGGACGTGAACAATAAACCAGGAGTTTAAATGTAAAGCTGTTTTATTCACTATTAAGAAGTTGAAAGGAAGAAAATAGTGCAATTATGTTAAGTAGATTTTCCGGGCTTGTGGGCCGTGGCCGAGGTGGATTGCCTTCCTCCGACGTTTCGCTGAAAACTGCGTCCAGCATCTTCAGGGTCAACCTCTGTTGTTAGCGGCTGAACATAAACTAAAAATTCACTGCAAACTTTCATATTACTGATCATTTTTGATTCGGGAAGCGATAGAGATTTTTATGCATAAAAACTCCTACAATCGAAAAGAAGAGAGAGCAGATAAGGAAAATTTGGCTCCCGGCTCTAATAAGAGGGAGAATAAAACCCGAGACACGGGAAGCTTTCTCTTTTATACCAGGATCAGAGACGTCCCATTTGCCGGCATTTGAAAATATAATTTCAGATCAATTTATTAAGAAAATATTTGTTAGCGATAATCTCATGTTGGTATTCATGACAACGAGCGATCGTGAAAAATCTATGTTACCAAGGACACTAATAAGAAACACAAATGATCAGTAATATGAAAGTTTGCAGTGAATTTTTAGTTTATGTGCAGCCGCTAACAGAGGTTGACCCTGAAGATGCTGGACGCAGTTTTCAGCGAAACGTCGGAGGAAGGCAATCCAACTCGGCCACGGCCCACAAGCCCGGAAAATCTACTTAACATAGTTGATAATGCCGGCCGTGAAAGCCTCAGCACTTATAATACTACAATTATTACAAATTAACTTGAAACATTAGTATTCTTCAATATCTTTGATGTGAAGATATTTTATGGCAATTTTCTTTTTCATCTTGGTTTTTGACGGCTGCTTTCTGCTCGATTGTCAGTTTAGCTTCTGAAACGTTATGCAATTTAGAATAGAAGACTTCCGAGAGAGAGAGACAGAGACAGAGAATGCGTTCCATATTAATCTGGTGTCTATTATGCACAGATGTTTAAGTGTAGATGTGCGGAGATCGTTAATTCATAAGACATAATTTTTACTGTTACTAAAGGATCTTAAAGAAAATATCATTGAGAATACCGTGCCATTTTCATAACAAGTTAAGTGTGATTATTCTCTGAAGTTGTCTTCATTCTGAATAACTTGGATAAATTGTAAGAGTTATCCAGATAAGGTTTTTTCCGAGGTTTTTCCTACCCTGAGAAGACGGATGTCGGGTAACTCAAAGCTCTGTGAACCTCGGGCTGGCTCATTTGAGCATCATTTCGCTCATTTCAGTCATATTATATAACACTACGTTGAAGGAATTTAATTACAAAAATTAATAAAGGACATAAAACGGAATTTCCAAGACGTCATATAGCGACCGGCTCTTTAAATCGTTGACTATCACCTAGTATAGGAATAGGAGCTTGTACAAGGTATGCAGGTAGCTACGCCGCTCATGTCCGTCACACACAGTTTTCTACCAACTCGTTGATGATGATAAAATGTTTGTACTTTGTGCTCAAGTTACATAAACATGGAGAACTGTTGTGTCCTTGTTTCTGGCTTATCGTTAACCAATATTTCTCAGAAAGCAATTAATTTCTTTGTTATATAACGTACAAAGTGCAGGGATTGATTGCTTCATGTCCAGTCTTCCTTGATGATATCTGCGGCCTTCTCGGCGATCATGACGACTGGGGCGTTGGTGTTTCCCGAGACGATGAGTGGCATGATGGAGGCGTCCACCACACGGAGGTCCTTGACACCGTACACCCGCAGTCGGGGGTCTACGACGGCCTCCGGGTCTGTAGCAGGACCCATCTTGCACGTCCCCACTGGGTGGTAGATGGTCATGGAGTAGTGTCGAGCTGCGCATGCCCAGTACTCGTCCGATAGAAACTTGAGGTGTTTACAGCCCGGAATTCGCAGTTGGTTGATACGTGCTTTGAGACGCTGCATGCGTCGGGTTTGAGTCAGCGCGTAGCCAAACTTGGCGCCTTCAACCTGCAACAAAGCGAAGGAGCTTACTTGAGATGATGGTCCGATTGACTCAGGACACTCACTGACTGGAGGGACATATACTCACCATGACTGCCAGGTCGTGAGGGTCCTGGAAGTAGTTGGGGTATATCAGAGGGTGAGTGTATGGGTTCCTGTTGTTGAGACGTATTCTCCCGCGACTCCTGGGTCTCAGCAGCAGCGGCAGGATGGAGAAGGCGTCCTTGTACAGTATTGGCTCGTACACTGAGGAGTAGTACTCGTCCGTGAGGCCACTGTCGCGTTTACCAAACAGTCCTCCGTCGGTGTTGTCGGCGTAAGCCGCTAGGAACAGCTGGATGTCGGGCCAGTCCTCGCTCGCGTTGGCATACCTGCGACACACACACACATGTACAGAGAATGAAACTGCGAAATAAAAGGCTTAGTCCATTAAATTGGTTACAGGCACACAGGTTACATTTCCAATCAGTGGAGATTCTTACGTGGGACTTATAAACCAGAAGATATATCAGCTCGGTCAAATGTCGAGACATGTTCGCCAATGGACAGCATTCCTGAAGCCCTTCCACCTGTCATAGAGAGAATCCACACAAGGCTTGTCAAATTCTGGACCACTCATAAAGTTCTGTTTTACTCTACTTTACATTTCTCGTCAGATATTGCAAGACCTGCAGGTTTTAAAATATTTTGTGGGCCAGAAGCACAAGAGTGTTACGAAAGTTCTTATTGCTTCAAGTTCTCAAAATGGGCAAAATTATACTGCTTTGAATTAATGCACTTCAGGGTTGCCAACTTGTACGATAATTATGGGGGTGTACGATAATTTGAATGTATGATAGTTCGATATCGGCGAAATATCATTTTCACTGGTTTGTCACTCCAGCGAAGTGGATTTCAAAGAACTAGTGTCCTTTGCATTATCAGAGGTTTCCTTGCCCTACAGAAGCACTTCTTGTGAAAGAGGTTTTTTTTTTTTTCTAAACTGGCTTTAATAAAAACCAAAGTTAGAAACAGATTGGCACTAGATACGGTAAATGAACTCATTTTGCCGTCTCAACTTATGAAAGAACGTGGTAGATCTTAAAATCTGCAAGTCACCGAGAAGATGTTAAGGTTTATCACAACAACAAATTTGTTCAATGCTGCAATAGTTGAGGAAGCTGAACTTTCAGATGAATAGTGCGAGAAACATAAGTGCTAAAGTTGTAATATTTTTGAGGTCATCAATATTGTAAGTGGATATAATAAACATCATTACTCTTATATTTTCATAAGTATTATACTGATATTTTTATTGCTGTAGCGTTTGCTTTATGATTTACGATAATTTTGAATCCAAATGTATAATTTTGAGTGGCTGGTACGATAATTTTACTTGTATATGTTGGCAACCCTGATGCACTTAGTCCCTTCTTCCATAGAATGAGTTACTATTACCCAACTTAATATACCTATACATCAAAAGTTTGAACAATGATGCGATAATGGTCTGTGTGGTACCACTGTATTACCGAGCCAGCTCTTTGACAAAGCTGACTCAATGCCTCAAGGTGCCTCTGAGTTTTAGAAAAGCGCGTGCTATGTGTGAACAGTATAACTGAAAAAGGAAAAGTCGGCGTCTTCCGTGAATACCACACAAATAGTTACAATAAAGTGTGACCAGTCACCACAAACTACTTTTAAACGGGGGAAAAAATTGCTTTTTATTTTCTCCAAAATGGTGCTAAGGATCCTTATTAAAATACCATCCATATTTTTAACATACCTACCTACATATCTCCATAAGATATTGCTCTCTCTCTCTCTCGCACATACACACACAGTGATCTTTTTCTAAACACGTTTGTTTTGTATTCAGGGGGCCTCAAAACGTGTATTTTGGTGAAAAAGTAAAAATACCTTAACTCAAATATTAATTATAACATTTATAGCGGTTAAGAGTTTGTAGTGAGTTGTGAATGACCTTATATTGTATCCTTTTATATTGCAGTTTAGTTTGCGTGTAACTTCTGCGAAAAGATGTATTCATTTGTATATAAATTTCATAACATTCGACTAGGTGTTTCAGTTTCAAAAATGTGATGTGTTGCACTCACATGACTTTCTCTACTCTTGTACTAACCGTTCTTACAAACTCTTATTCCTATATCTTCTTCGTCTTAGTTGAAATAAACATTTGTACAAATTATCTTATTGCTTATTTCCTTGTGGATACAAGGGGAATATTGGAATACAGTAGGCTTTGTGCAATAGTCAAATCTTTTAAAGCTTTGAGTTTCCGTTCTCTTTGCACACGTAACGTATAAAAAATAAACAACGATGATCCATTTCACGAAAGTTCCAAGTTTTCCGAAACTCACACACATAACAAGGAATATCTCCGAAATGGTTCACCCTACAAGAAAATTTATTCAGACATAAGTTGTGTATTTTAGCAAGATCTACATTTTTTGTATAGAATGATTTGGTCTATCTCTAACGGTTTACCAGTTATGCAAAAGTCGTCCAGAGTAAATACGACTACAGGGGCTATAGCCAGAAAATTCAAGATATACATTTCATTTGTCATCAAAATATCTCAAACATATAATATTTTTATCAAAATCGTTAGAACCATTTTCAAGAAAATCAAAATTTTCGAAAAATTTTCCATGTAAAGGGTAGTTTAGGGTGGGGCTATTTTCTTCAAAATCTTCGTGTCACATCCTTGAAAGACATTAAACTTAAATACCAACTTTGGTTTTTAACCGACTTTTCGTTTTTGAGTTATGCTGTCCACAGACTGACACACAAACACACACACACACAGACCTTTTTCTAAAAATGCTTTTTTTGGATTCAGGGGGCCTCAAAACATGTATTTCCGGTGAAATTTTGACATCGAATTTTTGGGTGGAATACAATACTTCCCCTACTTACCAGTAAAGTAAAAATGATACGAAAATAATGTTGAACTGCTTGAATTAGGTGTTTTATTATCTACTGTTATGTAATATTCGGCTTTCCTGTGTTGGTATAAACAATGGTATTGGGTCTTCTGATATCCAAAGTTGGCTTTTCGCCTTAAACGATCGCTGTGGACCCCGCAAGAAATCACTTGCACTAGATAAGAATTCGACAAATCGTGTGATAATGTAATGTTATGGATGTCGTTAGTGACTCTGAGAATTATTAATTACAAAATTACGATATTCATTAGGATGGACTTTGCTGATATGATTTTTGATGTTTCATAATATTTACCACAACATAAACATGCTTGAACGGAACTCCCAGGATTCTGAGACGAACAAGGAAGCTCTATTGTTCGAGATTTGCAAGCCATTATATGACATTGTTATGCATTAGGTAATATAACAACAGTCCATGAAGGGCTAATGCTTGCCGCCCAGCCGCTGCGTCCCCCACCTCTTCCCACTACAGGCCTCATTGGTGGGGTGCAGTAGTGCAGGGTGACGACGTGGTCAGCTGCGCGAGCACTCCCGGCCAGTTATGCGACCTTCTCGATCTGCGGCCGCTACTTCTCCTCAATCGGTCGCTCTGGGACCTAACAAGGCTGAGTGCACCCCGTGCTGGTACCGGGACCGCGCCTACGTGCCTAATTTCTTGCTGATGGATCAAGTGATGTGGAACAAACATTGTGTAGCGAAACGCTTCAGAGATGTTCTTCGGCATTTATCTGAATTTTCCAATATTTATTTTTTTCTTTAATAAGTATGTGTTACCCGTGTTTTATCTTTTCCTCATACAAAGAGAACAGAATTTCCAAGTGATGACATAAGGACCAGTTGTAAGTATGAGTCGAGTGTATTGCCCACCTACTTGGTGTTGATGAAGGCCATGACCTCGGCCTCTGGCAGGGCGTACATTGGACCACGTTTCTCGTACACGAAGTGGTAGAGTGTCTGTAGTGTCATGATCCGGGGCAGCACGAACGTGACACCGTGAGGGCTTGTCTGAGGAGGAGGCTCTATGAGGTAGGCCGTGCCTCCCAGAGCCACGTGATCTTGCAGGTTCTCTCCTACTCCCGGCGAGTCAACCAGCACTTTGATCCCTAGTTGCTCTAGGTGTTGGCGAGGACCTACTCCTGACAGCATGAGTAGCTGTGGGGACTGCAAGGCGCCTGCGCACAGGATCACCTCCTTGTCGGCGTACACCTGCAAACAAGTCGTCGTGCTTCTATCACTATGTGAAACTACCTTCTCTTTGTACATATAATGGATTAAACTTCCTATATGAGAAAAGCACAACACATTTCAAAATTAAGATGCTAACAAGGAATACCTCGGAAATAGGTAACGCCATTTCTATGTTTGAAAAACATCTCTTGAGTCCAGGCAGAGTTGCCACATGTTAACATGAACCTTTGTAGCTATTAAACAGAAAACAACTGGAATAATTGAGAATTTTGGCAACTCAGTCAACTCTTAAAATGAGGGTTGTTATTGGTTTTAAGGACAGGGATTGAGGTTTGCCTTTTCTGAAGAATGGAGATGAATTTATGACAGTCACTAGTTGTGGGTAGCACAACTGCACACGCGTGAGTAAACAGATCCTAAGCTAGGTGTAGTGGACACTAACCTTCCTACGACCGCCGATCTTCCTGGTGAAGACGACTCCCTCTGCCCGCCTGGTCGTGGGATCTATGAGCACCTTCTCCACGTGCGACAGGAGACTGATGTGCAGGTTCTTCCTCTTAGTGCAGGGTCTGAGGAACGCCTTGGACGTGCTACAACGTAGACCATCCCTGATAGTGCCATGTGACATGGTGAAGCCCGTCTGTGTCTCCCCGTTCACGTCCAGCTCCTTGTAGCCCATCTCTTGTCCTGCCAGGATGAACGTCTTGGCTATGGGAGACTTGAAGGCGAACTCCTCGACCGTCAGAGGTCCTCCAGTCCCGTGGTAAGGGGAGTCCTTAAGCTCCTCGATCCGCACGTCCTCCGACTTCTTAAAGTACGGCAGTACCTGACAACGACAGTATATAATACAGCAATATCAGCGACAGATGTACGACGTAATATGCGCGTGACGTGGTTTCAACACTTATAAATGAAAATGATAAAACTGTTTAAAATATGGATTGTATTCCGCTTCACGTTTTGGACAAGAGTCTATTAACACAAAAATAAAAATGTGTGTCCAAAAAAGAATATTGTAACAAAATGGCAAAAATCCAGTTGTTACTTTTCTATCAGTTTATTGTCTTGTAAAATTTTACCGCAAATACACTGCATTCTTCTCGTCATTAACATACGTTACAGTCTTTTGTTTTACTACAGCTCCGAACTGTTACTTCTTCACTTTCTCTGTCTCTCATACACTAACTACCAGGTCCTCAACAGTCGTTAATCTTCTTACGACACACACGCACAGCTGGCTCAGACTCTCCGAGTTATAATCGTACCTCTTAGTCTAAAACTAAAGTAACTGTCTGACTCGCCCTGTTGTTGTCTTTTATGACGTCACAGCGAACTTTTTCGACTCGACACACGCGCGCGCCGGTAATGACGTAACTATATTCTGTGCGGAATAAGTTGGCAGCCAGCATGTAGAAAGAGAAAGCAGTACTCACCCTCTCGCTCGCACGCAGTGTTGTGACGACCCGTTAGGCAATACTGAGTGAGAGATCTTTGATAACAAGAACGATTTTCTCCCTTAATGAGGGTTCTTCATTGTACTCGAGGAAGCGGACTCGGGCCATTTCCAACCAGTATCGCTATCTCTTTCCGCACAGGCTCTAGAACTCACCAAGGCGCTTGCTGCCGCCCATTGTTACTTCACGTACACACAGCAGGCATAAGAGGCAGTCTGGCCTTGAACGTGTTGCCCGGACCCCCGCCACGCGCCGGGCCTAACCTCACAATATGGAAACTTTTGTGGATGGAGAAACCGAAAATACATTAGTTTGCGAGACTGGTGATTTCAAGTTTTCTTACAGTCACATTGCAGAAAATTATGTGGCGGTGATGACGTGATTGCTGTCATGTTGTCATGGTAATTGCGTAATGTGTTTACTGGCACTGCTCATACAAATATGGTAATTTTACATGATTTAAGACGTTTAATGCTAGGATTGTATAAACAGCCGCGTTTTAACTAGCAATTAATTAAAAACGCGCTTGTTCTAAGGGAACACATACGAAGTTTTGAAAATCCATTATGTACGATGCTTTCAGAGTTCATTAGAGTGGCGCAGGTCGAGGAATGCGTCAAACTTTATAACATCTTTCGCAAGATTAATTAATTAAGATTTGTAATGTCAGTGAAGATAAACACATGAGTGTATTTGTTCAATTGATTGAGAGTATGGCACTTACGTCACGATAACTCCAGCCTGTGTTCCCCAGCTGGGCCCAGAGGTCGTAGTCCTTGGCGTTGCCCCTGATGTAGAGCATGGCGTTGAGCACGCTACAGCCCCCCAGAACCTTGCCCCTCGGCCAGTTGCACCTGCCCCCGTTCATGGCCAGGCAAGAAGTTCCTGAAGGCTCGGTCTTGAACTGCCAGTCCATGGGTGTGAGCTGCAGGGCCGGCATGAAGAGCGGCAGATCTGACAACAATGTCTCGTCTGTGCCGGCCTCCAGCAACAGGACCGTCCAGTTGGCGACCTCGCTGAGACGTCCCGCCAGTACTGCCCCCGCCGTGCCACCCCCGACTATCACAAAGTCATACCTTGTGCGCAGTTTGCGCAGACCACAGTCCTTCGGGCGGAAGTCCTTGTCGACGATGTCGGGTCTCATGAGGAGTATGACCAAGCGCACCAGGAGGATGAACCCGAAGCCTGCTCCATAAGAGAGGGCTATCCTCGCAGTAGACACCAGGTTCATCAACGACATCTCTGCTGATTGTGCTCAGTACCTTCAAAATGCTGATGTACGTAAGAATGTGCAGATTCTGCAAGTAGGTAGGTATAGCTGGCTGACACGTTCTGTCACAGAGTCCTTGAGTAGAACGTGACAACGTCAAGTTCAACATCTCTCCACACTAACGGGTCCTTTCCAAACATAACACAAGTCAAGTATTTCATAATCCACATTAATATGGAGGCATATTCTTTTACGTTATCGTGCTATGCTTATTTCTGTTTCTGTTCTCCTTCTGTTTCCTTTTCTATTTCTTTCTGTCTTTGTCTTTCTCGCTTTCTATTCTTTCTCTTTCTTTCTGTTACTCCCTCTTTCTCCTTTTCTCTCTTTTTGTTCTCTTCCTCTCTTGCTTTCTCGTTTCTTTCTTTTTCTTTCTGTTCTCTTCCTATTTTTCTTTGTTTCTCTTCTTTTTCTGTTTCTTTTTCTCTCTTCTCCTTTGCTCTTTCTGTTCTCTTCCTTTATCTTTCTCTCTGTTGTTGGTCCCTTCTTTGTGCTTCTCTCTCCACTCACGCTGCTCGCCGATCCTTTGGTCTTTCTTGAGTATCCAGACAAGCATCTCCTGTGAAATGTCGACATCCAAATATACACCACTTTAGTTACTTACGGCAACTAATTATACTAATTACACCAAGTATTGTGTTCCACTCAAATATTCAGTGTTGACATTTCACCGGAAACATGTTTTGAGGACCCCTGAATAAAAAAAAATAAAAAAAACATTTTTACAAAAAGGTCCTTGTCTATGAACAAGACAACTACAAAATTAAAACTGTGTGAAATATGAAAGTTCTTTGTAAAATTGACGATGTCCCAAGACGCGCCACAAAGACTGCCCGTTACCGTCTATTTGCTATATCTACCTCAAAGTACAAGTACGTGAAGAGGATCTACCCCAGTCAGCAGGGAGCACCAGAAACATGCTATATCTACCTCAAAGTACAAGTACGTGAAGAGGATCTACCCCAGTCAGCAGGGACCACCAGAAACATGCTATATCTACCTCAAAGTACAAGTACGTGAAGAGGATCTACCCCAGTCAGCAGGGAGCACCAGAAACATGCTATATCTACCTCAAAGTACAAGTACGTGAAGAGGATCTACCCCAGTCAGCAGGGAGCACCAGAAACATGCTATATCTACCTCAAAGTACAAGTACGTGAAGAGGATCTACCCCAGTCAGCAGGGAGTACCAGAAACATGCTATATCTACCTCAAAGTACAAGTACGTGAAGAGGATCTACCCCAGTCAGCAGGGACCACCAGAAACATGCTATATCTACCTCAAAGTACAAGTACGTGAGAGGATCTACCCCAGTCAGCAGGGACCACCAGAACCATGCTATATCTACCTCAAAGTACAAGTACGTGAAGAGGATCTACCCCAGTCAGCAGGGACCACCAGAAACATGCTATATCTACCTCAAAGTACAAGTACGTGAGAGGATCTACCCCAGTCAGCAGGGAGTACCAGAAACATGCTATATCTACCTCAAAGTACAAGTACGTGAGAGGATCTACCCCAGTCAGCAGGGACCACCAGAAACATGCTATATCTACCTCAAAGTACAAGTACGTGAGAGGATCTACCCCAGTCAGCAGGGACCACCAGAAACATGCTATATCTACCTCAAAGTACAAGTACGTGAGAGGATCTACCCCAGTCAGCAGGGAGCACCAGAAACATGCTATATCTACCTCAAAGTACAAGTATGTGAGAGGATCTACCCCAGTCAGCAGGGAGCACCAGAAACATGCTATATCTACCTCAAAGTACAAGTACGTGAAGAGGATCTACCCCAGTCAGCAGGGACCACCAGAAACATGCTATATCTACCTCAAAGTACAAGTACGTGAGAGGATCTACCCCAGTCAGCAGGGACCACCAGAACCATGCTATATCTACCTCAAAGTACAAGTACGTGAAGAGGATCTACCCCAGTCAGCAGGGAGCACCAGAAACATGCTATATCTACCTCAAAGTACAAGTACGTGAAGAGGATCTACCCCAGTCAGCAGGGACCACCAGAAACATGCTATATCTACCTCAAAGTACAAGTACGTGAAGAGGATCTACCCCAGTCAGCAGGGAGCACCAGAAACATGCTATATCTACCTCAAAGTACAAGTACGTGAAGAGGATCTACCCCAGTCAGCAGGGAGCACCAGAAACATGCTATATCTACCTCAAAGTACAAGTACGTGAAGAGGATCTACCCCAGTCAGCAGGGAGTACCAGAAACATGCTATATCTACCTCAAAGTACAAGTACGTGAAGAGGATCTACCCCAGTCAGCAGGGACCACCAGAAACATGCTATATCTACCTCAAAGTACAAGTACGTGAGAGGATCTACCCCAGTCAGCAGGGACCACCAGAACCATGCTATATCTACCTCAAAGTACAAGTACGTGAAGAGGATCTACCCCAGTCAGCAGGGACCACCAGAAACATGCTATATCTACCTCAAAGTACAAGTACGTGAGAGGATCTACCCCAGTCAGCAGGGAGTACCAGAAACATGCTATATCTACCTCAAAGTACAAGTACGTGAGAGGATCTACCCCAGTCAGCAGGGACCACCAGAAACATGCTATATCTACCTCAAAGTACAAGTACGTGAGAGGATCTACCCCAGTCAGCAGGGACCACCAGAAACATGCTATATCTACCTCAAAGTACAAGTACGTGAGAGGATCTACCCCAGTCAGCAGGGAGCACCAGAAACATGCTATATCTACCTCAAAGTACAAGTATGTGAGAGGATCTACCCCAGTCAGCAGGGAGCACCAGAAACATGCTATATCTACCTCAAAGTACAAGTACGTGAGAGGATCTACCCCAGTCAGCAGGGACCACCAGAAACATACTATATCTACCTCAAAGTACAAGTAGTGAGAGGATCTACCCCAGTCAGCAGGGAGTACCAGAAACATGCTATATCTACCTCAAAGTACAAGTACGTGAGAGGATCTACCCCAGTCAGCAGGGAGTACCAGAAACATGCTATATCTACCTCAAAGTACAAGTACGTGAGAGGATCTACCCCAGTCAGCAGGGAGCACCAGAAACATGCTATATCTACCTCAAAGTACAAGTACGTGAGAGGATCTACCCCAGTCAGCAGGGACCACCAGAAACATGCTATATCTACCTCAAAGTACAAGTACGTGAGAGGATCTACCCCAGTCAGCAGGGACCACCAGAAACATGCTATATCTACCTCAAAGTACAAGTATGTGAGAGGATCTACCCCAGTCAGCAGGGAGTACCAGAAACATGCTATATCTACCTCAAAGTACAAGTACGTGAGAGCATCTACCCCAGTCAGCAGGGAGCACCAGAAACATGCTATATCTACCTCAAAGTACAAGTACGTGAGAGGATCTACCCCAGTCAGCAGGGAGCACCAGAAACATGCTATATCTACCTCAAAGTACAAGTACGTGAGAGGATCTACCCCAGTCAGCAGGGAGCACCAGAAACATGCTATATCTACCTCAAAGTACAAGTACGTGAGAGTATCTACCCCAGTCAGCAGGGACCACCAGAAACATGCTATATCTACCTCAAAGTACAAGTACGTGAGAGGATCTACCCCAGTCAGCAGGGAGTACCAGAAACATGCTATATCTACCTCAAAGTACAAGTATGTGAGAGGATCTACCCCAGTCAGCAGGGAGTACCAGAAACATGCTATATCTACCTCAAAGTACAAGTACGTGAGAGGATCTACCCCAGTCAGCAGGGACCACCAGAAACATGCTATATCTACCTCAAAGTACAAGTACGTGAGAGGATCTACCCCAGTCAGCAGGGAGCACCAGAAACATGCTATATCTACCTCAAAGTACAAGTACGTGAGAGGATCTACCCCAGTCAGCAGGGAGCACCAGAAACATGCTATATCTACCTCAAAGTACAAGTACGTGAGAGGATCTACCCCAGTCAGCAGGGAGCACCAGAAACATGCTATATCTACCTCAAAGTACAAGTATGTGAGAGGATCTACCCCAGTCAGCAGGGAGCACCAGAAACATGCTATATCTACCTCAAAGTACAAGTATGTGAGAGGATCTACCCCTGTCAGTCATATTTCCTATACATGAGGATGTCTCGTACCTATACTTTGTCTTGCAGGTTGCGCCACACACTGTTAGATTAGGGGAACGAGAGGCGCGTACACCAGCACTAATCACAAACAGTTCCCTAATTTGATTCATGGACTCTATGGTCAGTAGCCGTGTCTTGTTGAAACCACGCACTTCTTCTGGCAGTTGATGGGGTTGGTGCCTCTCTGCACTTACCACTAACAGCACACCAATCATAATGAGGCATTTGTTGAACGCAATGTGTATTTTCAGAGGACCAGTACCAACTAGCCACGCACACAACGGCAGCCGGTAGTGGGGCAGTCCAGCAAGGTCGCGGGAGAGGCGAAACGCCTTGTTTTATATGAAGAACCTGCTGTTGGTATTACCAATATTTGAGGGAATATTTTACCTCCTTCAGCGCACCATACTCATTCTGGTCAATGTTTTAGGAACTACCTTCATCACGTTAAATAAACAATTTATTAAAATAATTATATTTTATACACTTTTAACAAAATTCAAGGACACTCTGTATCAGTCTGTTACAGAAAACACTTCTCGTAACCGTATAAAAATACGAGAATATCCCTTAAATGCATACATTCACATAACTTGCTCTACTCTTGTACTATTCTTTCTTCTTCATGTTAAGTATTTGTACCAATTCTTTTATTACAGATTTCCTAGTCCTAAGTGATAGTCACATGTTTTAAGAACTGGTCGTTATGTGATATATTTGAAATTACATTATATTTGTATGCCCAGGACATAAAAAATAACAAATTTCCATTTGAGAAAACTATACGTATTGCAAAATTAAAACAAATAGCAAGAACTACCTCAGAAATGATTATGTCCACACAAAAATGTATTTCTATATTTCTCTTACAGTTTATCTGTTATATAAAAGCAAAGAAAACTTCGAAGAATCTTCACAGTTAATTTGACATATACATTTCATTTGTTATATAAATATTTTAAACATATAGCATTTTAATTAAAATCCTTAGTACCATATTTGAGAAAAAAAATTTGAAAATGTTTACATATAAAGGGTATTTTGAGATGTGGTATTTTCTTCAAAATCTTATATATTTATGCATTTATTTTGCAAATAACCATTCCGAGATATTCTTTGTTATTCGTGTATTTTTACGTCCTGACCATACAAAACGAATGGAATTTCAAGCTCGTCATATAGTGACCAGCTCTTAAAACATTTGAGTATCACTTAAGTGTACTGTGTTCTTATATTTATATTGTATCTTTAAGGAAACAAACAATAAGATAATTTGTACTAACATGAAGAAGATATAGGAATAAGAGTTTGTAAGAATAGTTAGTACAAGAGTAGAGAAAGTCGTGTGAGTGCAGCGGTCCGGGCTTTTCTCTGCTATTTTAAGAGATGTTCGCTTGCAGTACTTTGAGCAATATTTCTGAACGTCGTGAGCTTCATGATTTAGAGTGACTCGCGTCAGATTGTTAACTGGTCCAGGTTTCAGACTTTAATACTAATTGTCCACATCATCATCGTGCTGGAACTCTGTTCGTCCAGAACTCCTTGATGAGATCTGCTCCCTTCTCGGCGACCATGATGACTGGTGCATTTGTGTTGCCACTGACCAGGGTGGGCATGATGGAGGCGTCTATAACCCTGAGGCCCCTAATACCGTAAACTTTCAGCTCCGGGTCGACCACGGCCTCCGGGTCCCAGTAAGGCCCCATCTTGCAGGTGCCCACCGGGTGGTAGATGGTGACAGAGTAGGTCCGGATCATGCACTCCCAGTAGGCGTCCGTCCACATGCGGATGTGGCTGCATCCTGGGAAAGGGATCTCGTGCAGCTTGGAGCCGAATCTCTGAAACGCTCGAGTTCTGCTCATGGCCAAGCCGATCTTCACACCCTCCACCAGCGTCTTCATATCGAGAGGATCGGCGAAGTAGTTGGGGTAGATCAGAGGGTAATCGAAGGGGTTCTTGCTGCGGAGCTTGATGACGCCACGACTGCGTGGTCTGAGTAACACAGGGATGACGCTCCAGGTGTCCTTGTTACTGATGGGACCAAACACCTGTAACAAACAACAGAGCTGACTTGAGATGTCCTTGGTGCTAGTGGTATCAAACACCTGTAACAAACAGCAGGCCTTGTTGAAACAGAATTACGAGGGCAATTTGATAAGTCTATGACTTTAACGAGAAATCGCGCACAAATTACAGGTTTCTTGTTGGCACCAAAGTCGTACACGTGTTCTATGTATAATTCTAGAAATTCATCAACTTTCTTTGAGCATCGTTGGGAGCCTGTAAACGCACTGGTTCTGTGTTGCTTTATAGAGAATGGTGAAAAGTCAATTTCTTACTCACATAAAGCATTATTTTTGTTCTGTAAGACAGTGAAGAAATACTGGAAAACTATTAGGAGACTCTGGTGCATCACATGGCATGGTTCACAGAGTTTCGTTGTGGCCCTTGGAGTACGAAAGGTGCCGAGCGCACACGACGGCCGCTTGATGACACAACAGAAGAAATGGTGAGGATATTGTGACGAACGGCTGTGAGATAGTTAAGACCTTGCGCATCTGAAGTGAATGTTTATATAACATCGTGAATATTTTCGTATGAGAAAGCTGTCGACAAAATGGGTGCGCAACTGTTCGGAGTTGAGAACAAGCGGAATTATGTGAACATTTGAACATGTCCCAGCGCAATCCAAATGAGTTTTTGTAACAGTTGGATCCATTACTGTCAACCTGAGACAAAGCAATAATCCAAGCAGTGGATTTTGTACTGGAACATTCTCCAGAGAACGCGAAAACCGTTTCTTCAGCAGGAAAAATCATGGCAACCATCTTTTGGGATTCCCAAGACACGATATTCATCCATTACCTTAAAAAGGATAAAACGATCACACATTCATATTATGCCACAATATTGGATCAGTTTCACAAGGAATCGTTAAACTAAAGCGTCATCTGGTGAATAAAAAGTTACAGACTTATCAAAGCGCCCTCGTACACTGTTGCCAACGGGACAAAACACCTGCAACAAACAAATATTTCAACAGGTCTAAGTAACATAGAGCTGCGGATGTTGAAAGAAATGAGTCAACACTGGGATGTCACTCTCGTGACAAATGGACTGACAAGTTGTTGCACATAATCACCTTGTGGTAGAAGCTGTCGGTGATGCCGTGGGCCTTGCGAATCTGACTGCCTCCGTCCGAGTTGGTGGAGCCGGAGATGAAGTGGAACTCGATGTCGGGGAAGTCTTCAGAAGCGTTGACGTACTTGGTGCTGACGAAGGCCAGACCTTCCACCCCGCCCAGGACTGTGAGAGGTCCGTCCCCGAACATGGCGTACTTGAGCACCGAGGGCACGTTCTCGTAGCGACTCTGTATCAGCGAGATGGGCTGATTGACCATGAACGTGAACCCTCCCAGTCCAATGTGGTCCTGAAGGTTGTGTCCCACTCGCAGGTCCTGGAGCACCGGGATACCCAGCTCCTGCAACATTCACACTATCTTTATGTACAGGGCCAATAAGTGAGAGCTAAATATTTTAAAGCATTGAAATCCCTTGTTCTTTGCACGTCAAGAAATTAAGAAGTGAAAATGGACCTTCCATTTGAGAAAACTATAAGTATTGCAAAATTCACACAGATAAACTGGTTTCAGCGAAAGAATTGGTTGTGATGAAAACAGTGCCTAAAAGTGTATCCTTCCGCTTTCTCGCTCTGATTGGAGCAGTAACACCACGGTACATATTAACTAAAGCAGTAAAATAATAAAAAATACAAGTTACTATCACTAGTAGATCTTGTTTACTATGTCAATCACTATAACAGAAATTTAAGCATTTACAGTCACTGCTAATTCAGAAAACAGATTTTTTTTAAGAATACCCATCTATGTAAAAAGGCTAAAAATTTAAAAAATTGTCAAAAATGGATTTTTGTTTTATCAAATAGTTTAAATCTTCTGCTTTATTTTGATATGCTTTTTATAGCCTTACGGCCTTTTTAACTGTGTCACGTGGCCGCCTAACTGATTGCTTGTAAGTGGTCATGTTCATTTAAATCCATACAGTTCCATTATTCTTGCTATGACTTCAAACTTAGTTTTTCCATGTTTTTATTTTTAACACTATTTTCTCTTTAAAATGCTCCACATGATGAAATTTTCAGTGCTTATGCATGAAATTAAGTGTACCTGCTTAGAAATAACATTAAAAACAAATGATGAGATAATTTTTTCATAACGTGAATAGCTGCTGAGTAATTAAATATTAAAGTGCACATTTCGAAATTTAAATGAAAAAATAATGAATTTAAACTTTAAAATTTATTTTTATCCAAACTAATAACAAGATTCAAAAATTATCTCATCAATTTGCTAACATTCTATTACAGGACATAACTGAAAATTATTAAGTTTTTCAAATCAAAATTGCATCATGGGGAACTATTTATACAAATATTTAAAAAAATATAATAAAATATTAATATGTTGGCAACTAATCTGACTAAATGTATGAAATTTAGCACAGTTACTCCTCACTATACAGTGATTGTTGTGTTAAATTTTCAAATCAATCCAATGAAAACTATAGATTTCCAAAATTTCACAGCTGGGTATCCTTAACTCTGGGTGCCAGAGAAAAACTGTTTGCACCATTGAATTGAGCGCTAAAATCCTCATAATAAACACGCAAGTTCACGCTGAAAAATGTGTAGCTGTTGTCCATTGTTTAAAAGGAACGCTAAATGAGTATGTAGCTATGTGTACATAAACAGCGGATTGTAAGAATACAACGAACGTGCGCGCGCATGCACGCTGACGTGACGGCTATAGGCGTGGTTAACTTCCCTGTTCTGAACCTATGACTGCGCGCGCAATGTAAACGTGTGCTGCTGTTAGGTTAACAATATCTTGGATAGCTAAAGTGGGTTATACTTGTGAAACACATTGACAATTATAACATTTTCACCACTCGTTAGAGGCTTCCCTCTGGAATGTTTTCTAAAGTGCACCTTCCCGCGTCCATAGCTGTATGTGTGTGTGTGTGTGTGTGTGTGTGTGTGTGTGTGTGTGTGTGTGTGTGTGTCTGTGTCTGTGTGTGTCTGTGTCTGTGTGCGTGCGTGCGTGTGTGTGTTCAGGAGGCCTCAAAGCATATTTCGGATGAAATATCGACATCGAAATTTTGGATGGAATACAATACTCCTATTTATTATACATAGAGAAATTAAGGAAAGTTATATTTTTTAGAATTTCTGTTTTTTCTGCACCACAGATCAAAAAGTTAACCCAAGGGATTGAAGGAAGATTAACAAATAAGCAGTAAGAATTTTATAATATGTGTTATAATTTTTGAAAAGAGTGTAACTGAAATTTGAAAAATGAATGTTTCGGGGATTCACGATCAAAGATAAGAATATTCCTGCTGATTTAGATTTTCCTCATCTTGTTTTCCTTTTCTTAGTTCTGACTAAGTAGATAACAATCGACATGAGGATTCTGGGCAAGGCACGATAGGAGTCAAGTCTCTTGGTGTGACAGATGGTTTTCTTTCGAGGATGTCTCGAATATCGTACATCTGTTTATAACCAGAATTTTTTGAAATTACATAATTCACTTTCTCTTTCACTTTTTGTCCTATGCTACCAGGAACCAAAGTTAGATCACATATTGTTTTTTCAAAGACAGTAAGAGATTCATGCAAAGGAAATCCTACAGCTTCCAATGCCGTTATGGCTGTTGGTAAGAAAGAAAAATGGTCAGATATGAAACTAAGATCCTCTTTTAACCCAGTGCCTGACAGAATATTTTGCACAGTTTAAGTTGATGAAGCATCTTTCGAGTCCAATGCATTAACAACCTCTTCGAATATTTGTATATGCTCAGCATAATATAAAACTGCATCGCCCGATGTTCCCCATCGATTAACACTGGTGCAGGAGGAAGTCGGATATTAGGTGCTGTTCATCTAAACAACTTAACTCTTTTAGGAGATTCAACAAAAATTTTCTTTGTACTGGACACAAATCTATCTACCAATGGGAAAGGACCATTGTCTCAGAAATGCGAAGAAGAGCGTGTGCCAAACAAGTTATATGAATTATGTTAGGAAACATACCTTTCAGAGTTTGTCCTGATTTTACCATATAAGGACTTACATCAGTAACAAATAAAAGTACCCGGTCGTATGTGATTCCACATGGCTATAATAATTTCAAAGAGTCCATCACAAACTGGGTTACAGTTACATTGTCAGTGGCCGACAATTCGCACACATTATGAAGATAAGGCATCGTCTTTTGTTCATTATTTAAGGCACCCACAATTATATTAGCAATAGAACAGCGCTCTGAATCAGGGGTTTCATCAGCAGACAACCACACAAACTGATCCGCTAATTCATTTTGTATATTTGACAATGCGTTATTGTAAGAATGTCCTACATAAGTCTTACTCAGTGTACTTGCTTCAGGCACACGTTGTTGAGTGTACTTGGCAATAAAGTTTTTAAATGTCGGATTATTAATTTTGAATAAAGGAATATCAGCAGCTAAAAATGCTTGGCAAAAGTCATAGGAAAATTCAGTAACCCTACTTCTTGTTTTTGAACAGGTTCTTTGCGAGTTTTCTGATTAAATTCTCCTTATGTTTTGCTATATTTATGTGCTGAACTATTTGAAATCCTTGCTCACTCCCTACATTTTTCTCACACGCTCCACAATACAGTACCCTATTATCTGTAGATATTAAATCACTCGAAAACTCTTTGTGTAAACTAATTAATCTAGCACTCGAAGCTGGTTTTATTTTCGGCATTTGAAGAGCTCTTTAACATTTTATACACCTAATTTAATTTGGAGGGAACCAGTTCACTGCACTGTTACGTTTGAAGACCATGACACAACTACTGGTGGGCAGGCAAGCGTTGCTATAACCGTGCTGCTCAAAACGTTCACCTGCACTTTATCTCTGATAATATAAACCTCTCACATAACACCCATACATGTAATGAAAGGATGGAAACAGGGGATTCACTGCATGACAGCATAACTCAGCATTAGTTCTCGCGAGCTGCATCATCATGTGCAATACTACCTATATGAAAAATATTATACAGATGGAAAAAATTATAAAAAAAACGATAAAAAAAATTAAAATATGCAATATAGGGGCTATAATATTGAAGTATTACGCATTTATCAAAAATCAAGAAAATATGCAGTTATATGCACCATAAAATCAAGTCCAAATTACTGAAAATTCCAACCTAAGTCTACTAGTTGTAGTCATAAATCAACAAACCACGGACAATGCCGGGTATTTCACCCAGCAACAAAGAAACACAAGGCTACTGGACAAATACAAACTAAGTCTAAATGTTGTAGTGATAAATCATCAAACCACGGACAACGCCGGGTATTTCAGTTAGTAACAAAGAAACACAAGGCTATTGGACAAGTACAACCTAAGTCTAAATGTTGTAGTGATAAATCATCAAACCACGGACAACGTCGGGTATTTCAGTTAGTAACAAAGAAACACAAGACTATTGGACAAGTACAACCTAAGTCTAAATGTTGTAGTGATAAATCATCAAACCACGGACAACGTCGGGTATTTCAGTTAGTAACAAAGAAACACAAGACTATTGGACAAGTACAACCTAAGTCTAAATGTTGTAGTGATAAATCATCAAACCACGGACAACGTCGGGTATTTCAGTTAGTAACAAAGAAACACAAGACTATTGGACAAGTACAACCTAAGTCTAAATGTTGTAGTGATAAATCATCAAACCACGGACAACGTCGGGTATTTCAGTTAGTAACAAAGAAACACAAGGCTATTGGACAAGTACAACCTAAGTCTAAATGTTGTAGTGATAAATCATCAAACCACGGACAACGTCGGGTATTTCAGTTAGTAACAAAGAAACACAAGGCTATTGGACAAGTACAACCTAAGTCTAAATGTTGTAGTGATAAATCATCAAACCACGGACAACGCCGGGTATTTCAGTTAGTGACAAAGAAACACAAGGCTATTGGACAAGTACAACCTAAGTCTAAATGTTGTAGTGATAAATCATCAAACCACGGACAACGCCGGGTATTTCAGTTAGTAACAAAGAAACACAAGGCTATTGGACAAGTACAACCTAAGTCTAAATGTTGTAGTGATAAATCATCAAACCACGGACAACGCCGGGTATTTCAGTTAGTAACAAAGAAACACAAGACTATTGGACAAGTACAACCTAAGTCTAAATGTTGTAGTGATAAATCATCAAACCACGGACAACGTCGGGTATTTCAGTTAGTAACAAAGAAACACAAGGCTACTGGACAAGTACAACCTAAGTCTAAATGTTGTAGTGATAAATCATCAAACCACGGACAACGTCGGGTATTTCAGTTAGTAACAAAGAAACACAAGGCTACTGGACAAGTACAACCTAAGTCTACTAGTTGTAGTGATAAATCGTCAGTACAACAGAAGTTGATACATTTGTAATAAGTACGACAGATAAATGTGTAGGTAAAGCGGATGTTTTGGTAGTAATAAACCTTGAATGACAATGATTCTTAATTAGCAACAGTGAGGAGATAAGAGGCACATGTGGTGATAAGGCTGTGCCAAGAAAGGTCCTAATCACGGTTCAAAAGAACACTCCAGATAACTATCTATTATTATTGCAGGGGGTCGCGCATCTTCCTATCGACATTTCACATTAAAAAAAACCCTTTTCTATGCGTGTCTGTGAACATCATAACTCAAAAACGAAGAGTCCGTTAAATACCAAACTTGGTATACACGTTCATCATCTTCCTAGCACGCCACATGAAGATTTTCGAAAACATTCATCCACCCCAAACTACCCGTTACATGGAAAGACATTCGCAGATTTTGAACACAACTTATGTCACACATATCATTTTTGTGCGATTAACCATTTCCGAGATATTTGTTGTTATTGATATGAATTTTTCAATACTTTTATTTTTCAAAATGGGATATCGTTATTGGGTTGTATACTTTTTAATAACAAGTAATATCATAATACCTGTGATAAATTGTCAAGTAGAGTGAGACTGAGTCAGAATGTCGAATTATATTTATATGGACTATTTCATATGTAGCTGCTTGTCATGTATAATAGTGACCTAGTCTAGCTCCTTCTATTATCACAAGTAATATGATAATACGTGTGATCTAACTGATAAATTGTCAAGTAGAGTGAGAGTGAGTCAGACTGTCGAATTATATTTATATGGACTACCTCATATATAGCTGCTTGTCCTATATAATAGTGACCTAGCCTAGTCCCTTCTATTATCACAAGTAATATGATAATACGTGTGATCTAACTGATAAATTGTCAAGTAGAGTGAGAGTGAGTCAGACTGTCGAATTATATTTATATGGACTATTTCATATATAGCTGCTTGTCCCGTATAATAGAGACCTAGCCTAGCTCCTTCTATTATCACAAGTAATATGATAATACGTGTGATCTAACTGATAAATTGTCAAGTAGAGTGAGAGTGAGTCAGACTGTCGAATTATATTTATATGGACTATTTCATATATAGCTGCTTGTCCTGTATAATAGTGACCTAGCCTAGTCCCTTCTATTATCACAAGTAATATGATAATACGTGTGATCTAACTGATAAATTGTCAAGTAGAGTGAGAGTGGGTCAGACTGTCGAATTATATTTATATGGACTATTTCATATATAGCTGCTTGTCCCGTATAATAGTGACCTAGTCTAGCTCCTTCTATTATCACAAGTAATATGATAATACGTGTGATCTAACTGATAAATTGTCAAGTAGAGTGAGAGTGAGTCAGACTGTCGAATTATATTTATATGGACTATTTCATATATAGCTGCTTGTCCTGTATAATAGTGACCTAGCCTAGTCCCTTCTATTATCACAAGTAATATGATAATACGTGTGATCTAACTGATAAATTGTCAAGTAGAGTGAGAGTGAGTCAGACTGTTGAATTATATTTATATGGACTATTTCATATATAGCTGCTTGTCCTGTATAATAGTGACCTAGCCTAGCTCCTTCTATTATCACAAGTAATATGATAATACGTGTGATCTAACTGATAAATTGTCAAGTAGAGTGAGAGTGAGTCAGACTGTTGAATTATATTTATATGGACTATTTCATATATAGCTGCTTGTCCTGTATAATAGTGACCTAGTCTAGCTCCTTCTATTATCACAAGTAATATGATAATACGTGTGATCTAACTGATAAATTGTCAAGTAGAGTGAGAGTGGGTCAGACTGTCGAATTATATTTATATGGACTATTTCATATATAGCTGCTTGTCCTGTATAATAGTGACCTAGTTCTATTATCACAAGTAATATGATAATACGTGTGATCTAACTGATAAATTGTCAAGTAGAGTGAGAGTGAGTCAGACTGTCGAATTATATTTATATGGACTATTTCATATATAGCTGCTTATCCTGTATAATAGTGACCTAGTTCTATTATCACAAGTAATATGATAATACGTGTGATCTAACTGATAAATTGTCAAGTAGAGTGAGAGTGAGTTAGACTGTCGAATTATATTTATATGGACTATGTCATATATAGCTGCTTGTCCTGTATAATAGTGACCTAGTCTAGCTCCTTCTATTATCACAAGTAATATGATAATACGTGTGATCTAACTGATAAATTGTCAAGTAGAGTGAGAGTGAGTCAGACTGTCGAATTATATTTATATGGACTATTTCATATATAGCTGCTTGTCCTGTATAATAGTGACCTAGCCTAGTCCCTTCTATTATCACAAGTAATATGATAATACGTGTGATCTAACTGATAAATTGTCAAGTAGAGTGAGAGTGAGTCAGACTGTCGAATTATATTTATATGGACTATTTCATATATAGCTGCTTGTCCCGTATAATAGAGACCTAGCCTAGCTCCTTCTATTATCACAAGTAATATGATAATACGTGTGATCTAACTGATAAATTGTCAAGTAGAGTGAGAGTGAGTCAGACTGTCGAATTATATTTATATGGACTATTTCATATATAGCTGCTTGTCCTGTATAATAGTGACCTAGTCTAGCTCCTTCTATTATCACAAGTAATATGATAATACGTGTGATCTAACTGATAAATTGTCAAGTAGAGTGAGAGTGAGTCAGACTGTCGAATTATATTTATATGGACTATTTCATATATAGCTGCTTGTCCTGTATAATAGTGACCTAGTTCTATTATCACAAGTAATATGATAATACGTGTGATCTAACTGATAAATTGTCAAGTAGAGTGAGAGTGAGTCAGACTGTCGAATTATATTTATATGGACTATTTCATATATAGCTGCTTGTCCCGTATAATAGAGACCTAGCCTAGCTCCTTCTATTATCACAAGTAATATGATAATACGTGTGATCTAACTGATAAATTGTCAAGTAGAGTGAGAGTGAGTCAGACTGTCGAATTATATTTATATGGACTATTTCATATATAGCTGCTTGTCCCGTATAATAGAGACCTAGCCTAGCTCCTTCTATTATCACAAGTAATATGATAATACGTGTGATCTAACTGATAAATTGTCAAGTAGAGTGAGAGTGAGTCAGACTGTCGAATTATATTTATATGGACTATTTCATATATAGCTGCTTGTCCTGTATAATAGAGACCTAGCCTAGCTCCTTCTATTATCACAAGTAATATGATAATACGTGTGATCTAACTGATAAATTGTCAAGTAGAGTGAGAGTGAGTCAGACTGTCGAATTATATTTATATGGACTATTTCATATATAGCTGCTTGTCCTGTATAATAGTGACCTAGTTCTATTATCACAAGTAATATGATAATACGTGTGATCTAACTGATAAATTGTCAAGTAGAGTGAGAGTGAGTCAGACTGTCGAATTATATTTATATGGACTATTTCATATATAGCTGCTTGTCCCGTATAATAGAGACCTAGCCTAGCTCCTTCTATTATCACAAGTAATATGATAATACGTGTGATCTAACTGATAAATTGTCAAGTAGAGTGAGAGTGAGTCAGACTGTCGAATTATATTTATATGGACTATTTCATATATAGCTGCTTGTCCTGTATAATAGTGACCTAGTTCTATTATCACAAGTAATATGATAATACGTGTGATCTAACTGATAAACTGTCAAGTAGAGTGAGAGTGAGTCAGACTGTCGAATTATATTTATATGGACTATTTCATATATAGCTGCTTGTCCTGTATAATAGTGACCTAGTCTAGCTCCTTCTATTATCACAAGTAATATGATAATACGTGTGATCTAACTGATAAATTGTCAAGTAGAGTGAGAGTGAGTCAGACTGTCGAATTATATTTATATGGACTATTTCATATATAGCTGCTTGTCCCGTATAATAGAGACCTAGCCTAGCTCCTTCTATTATCACAAGTAATATGATAATACGTGTGATCTAACTGATAAATTGTCAAGTAGAGTGAGAGTGAGTCAGACTGTCGAATTATATTTATATGGACTATTTCATATATAGCTGCTTGTCCTGTATAATAGAGACCTAGCCTAGCTCCTTCTATTATCACAAGTAATATGATAATACGTGTGATCTAACTGATAAATTGTCAAGTAGAGTGAGAGTGAGTCAGACTGTCGAATTATATTTATATGGACTATTTCATATATAGCTGCTTGTCCTGTATAATAGTGACCTAGTTCTATTATCACAAGTAATATGATAATACGTGTGATCTAACTGATAAACTGTCAAGTAGAGTGAGAGTGAGTCAGACTGTCGAATTATATTTATATGGACTATTTCATATATAGCTGCTTGTCCTGTATAATAGTGACCTAGTCTAGCTCCTTCTATTATCACAAGTAATATGATAATACGTGTGATCTAACTGATAAATTGTCAAGTAGAGTGAGAGTGAGTCAGACTGTCGAATTATATTTATATGGACTATTTCATATATAGCTGCTTGTCCTGTATAATAGTGACCTAGCCTAGCTCCTTCTATTATCACAAGTAATATGATAATACGTGTGATCTAACTGATAAATTGTCAAGTAGAGTGAGAGCGAGTTAGACTGTCGAATTATATTTATATGGACTATTTCATATATAGCTGCTTGTCCTGTATAATAGAGACCTAGCCTAGCTCCTTCTATTATCACAAGTAATATGATAATACGTGTGATCTAACTGATAAATTGTCAAGTAGAGTGAGAGTGAGTCAGACTGTCGAATTATATTTATATGGACTATTTCATAAATATAATATGAATTTAAATACTATATCTGAATAGAAAAGTTGAATTATATAAAATATATTAATATAGTGAATTAATTGTATTTGTCTTGTTATAATCTGGCTAAATAACACAGTTGTAGGGTCTAATAAATTGAGATAGAGTTAACTAAACAAAAAATGGCCGGGTGATAAATGCTATAGGACAATTTAACGCGTGCTTAATCACTCAAAGTCTACTGTATTCCCATGTTCTATTTGCACGCACAATAAAGTGGCAAATAAAATAATTGGTACAATTGTTTGTGTATAAAAATGAAGTCGAAAGAAGAGACGTTTGTAGAGGAATGAGTAGAGAAAGTCATGTAAGTGGAATGTACTGAAGGAAACAGAAGTTACCTGGAGGTGTTCCTTGGGTCCTATGCCAGACAACATGAGAAGTTGTGGGGAGTTGACAGATCCGCCACTGAGGATCACCTCCTTCCTGGCTCGCACTGTGTGGAATGCACCGTCTCTGTTGAACTGGACACCTCTGGCCGTCCTCGTCTTGGGGTCGATGAGCACCTTGGTGACGTGGGCATGCATCGCCACGTGCAGGTTCTTCCTGAGCCTAGCAGGCCTGAGGAAGGCCTTACCTGTGCTACATCGGGACCCCCGGCGTGTCGTGCCCTGGGCTATCATGAACCCGGTCTGCATCTCGCCGTTGATGTCCCTGTTCTCGTACCTGTAACCGACGGACGGGAACAAGATTACCTCTTTCACGTAATAGTTATTGTACCGTGAAGAAAAGACCAGGTCACAGATAACAGGTTCAATGGTGTAGTCTCTTACCCCATCTCGACGCCGGCCTGTACGAAGGCTGCAGCTAGGGGCGTATGCCACGGCGCCTCCTGGACCGTGAGGTAACCCCCAGTGGAGTGGTACGGGGTTCTCGCCAAGTAAGGGTTTCTGTTGTCCTCTGATTTCCTGAAGTAGTATAGAGCCTCTTCAGAGCCCCAGCCAGGGTTCCCCAGCGATTCCCAAATGTCGTAGTCCTTCTTGTTGCCTCGCACGTACAGCATGTAGTTGAGGACGCTGGAGCCTCCGATCACCTTGCCTCTGGGCCAGTTACATCGTCCATGTTTCATTCCTGCAACACACACACACACACACACATCATCTCCTGGCCTTTGTCAGCTACTCTGTCTAAAGGTTCGTCTCCGGACCTCCCGTTGATAAAGGGGATGGGATATGTTGTATCTGCTCTCACCTCATCCCTCCCGCCCGGGGCTCTCATGAGGGTCACAAGTACTATGTGTGGAACTGTTACGTCACCCTCTGAATATTGTCATACCTGTGATATCTAACACCAGAAACATTTAAACTTATTTCTAACTTTCTATAAGACAACCAGTTTTGTCAATATTAAAGTGAACAAAGTATTCAAAAAGGTCGTCTATTAGTTAATTAGCTGCGGAAGGAGCTCTGTGTATGTGGACTGTGTTATCGTGCACTTTATGAACTGTAAGTTCACTCAGTTTGCATTATCACTTAATAACCTGTTTCAACTTTCCGTGAGACTTCACTTAGCTCACACTATTACTTCACTGATGTGAATAAGTTCATTGCTCACTGTCGATTCACTAATGTGAACTAGTTCAATTTTCGTTGTTAGTTTACTAATGAATTAGTTCCAATGTTAATTACTTCAGTGATGTGAATTAGTTGCACTGTTAGTCACTTCACTACTTTGAATTGGTTCTAATGCTGGTCACTGCACTAATATGAACTGGTTCCACTATTAGTCACTTCACTATTGTGAACTGATTCCACTGTTAGTCACTTCAGTAATGTGAACTGCTTCCACTGTTAGTCACTTCACTAATGTGAACTGATTCCACTGTTAGTCACTTCAGTAATGTGAACTGCTTCCACTGTTAGTCACTTCACTATTGTGAACTGCGTCCACTGTTAGTCACTTCACTAATGTGAACTGCTTCCACTGTTAGTCACTTCACTAATGTGAACTGATTCCACCGTCAGTCACTTCACTAATGTGAACTGCTTCCACTGTTGGTCGCTTCACTATTGTGAACTGCTTGCACTGTTAGTCACTTCACTATTGTGAACTGGTTCCACTGTTAGTCATTTCACTAATGTGAACTGCTTCCACTGTTAGTCGCTTCACTAATGTGAACTGCTTCCACCGTTAGTCACTTAACTAATGTGAACTGCTTTGACTGTTAGTCACTTCCCTAATGTGAACTTTGATACTTCACTTTGTTGCAGACGATTGACTCACTGGAGAGTAGAATAAATACACATTAGGTTTGTAATGAAGTTGATAAGAGCATAGTGACTGACTGACCGACTGACCTAGACAAGCTGTTCCCTGTGGCTCGGTCTTGTACTTCCAGTCCAACTTGCTGAGCTGCAGGTAGGCGGCCAGGAGAGGAACATCTGATATCTCCGTCTCATCTCCACCAGCCTCTAAGAGCAGCACGTTCCACTGCTCCACCTCGGTGAGTCTGTTGGCGAGCACGGCCCCTGAAACAGTCTTGTGGTAGAGTAGAGCCTGCCTGCCTGATCTTCTCCAGCAGGTGTGTGCACATACTTACCTGCCGAGCCAGCCCCCACCACGATGAAGTCATACTCCGGGTGTAACATCTCCGTGGCCATGTCGATGGGACGAGACTCCGGGTCCATGAGCTCGTAGTGGAAGTAGGCAATGGCGGCCACCAGCATGGGGAAGAACCACGCGACATTGGAGGCTGCACTGGCTGCATAGCCTGCCAGAGCTAGGGGGAGTGTGGCAACACTGCTGCTCATGCTGTGGGTATCCCTGTAACAAACAACCGTGTTGAGCGGAGGTTCCTTGAACGACATTAAACTTAAGTACCATCTTTGGTTTTTAACCTACCTTTCGTTTTTGAATTATGGTGTCCACAGACACACGCACACCTTTTTCTAAAAATGCTGTTTTGTTATGGGATGAGGGCATTTCTTTGGGATGAGGGTATTTTTATGGAAATGGTGGTGTCGCATCCTTGCAGGACGCTGAACCTAAATACCTACAAGTTTGGTATTTGATCAACTTTTCGCTTTTGGATAATGATATTCACAAATATCTCGTACCTACACACGCGCAGGCAGCCACACATTGTTATTTTGGATTCAGGGCATCTCAAAACGTGTATTTCCGTGAAACCTCGCTTTCAAATTTGCCAGTGGAATGCAATAGTTGTTGTGCTTGTCTAATGAGACAGGAGAGGAAGCAATAAAACGATATTGATAAGAGAAACCCAGTTTTCCCCTTTGCTTCGCAAGAGATCATTAGCTCTGAAAGTAACCTTCGGACCTTGTGTGAATTTTTGGTTACGTAAGTGTTTAATGAAAAACTCTACTATTCATTCTGACAGACACGGCGCTAGAAAAACACTTCTCATTTATTTTCGTAATAAATATAAGAACACCTTTTGTGCCCGTTAATGTAGAAGGATTGCTGAAACTGTGAGGTGGGTGAGCTGAGAGGTGACATGGCTGCAAGGGAAGCACATCCTTCGCGCAGGTTGACCTGAAGGTGGATATGAACATTGGTGTCCTGTTGCAGGACGTGCGTCACAGCTTGTCAAATACAAGTGAAGGGTTAAATATACAAGTGGCCATTGCCAACTTTTACCAAACAAGTGCAGCGGCCTACAAACATACCTAACTTCTTCTTCTTCTTCTTCTTCTTATGTTAATACAGATAAACATTTGTACAAATGATCTTATGAATTTTCTTGTAGGTACAAGGGCAATACAGTAGAGTTGAATAATAGACAAATTGTTTAAGAACTGGTCGGTATATGATAACTTGGACATTACATTTCTCCTTGCATGTCCAGGACGTAAAAAAGGAATAAATATAAGTATTGGAGCATGCATTCAGATGAATAACAAGGAATACCTCGGAAATAGTTAACTCAAAAAAAGACGTGTTTTAATAAGATGCCCATTTTGATATAGTACTATTTTGTGTGTCTCTTACAGTTTATCAGTAATACAAAAGTCATTCAGAATAAAGAGAACTTCAGAGAATATCCGCAGAAAATTATACATATACCTACGCTTCAATAAAATTCCAAGCAGTCATTTTTGAAACATTTTGGAACAAAAGGTATTTTAAGCTCAACTTAAAAAGCAGGTTGTTTACTGTTTTGTTACACAGGTCGGACAGACATTTCCGGTGAAAGTTGGATATTGAATATAATACTTGAGATGTAGTTACGAAATACCTATGTCAAATTGTAAACTGGTCTAAATGCAAGTAACTGACTTTTTGAATTACCTGCCATTCGTGCAACAGGTGCACCTTTCTGTACTACGTAGTGCAAGTATTGTATTCGATATCGAGCTTTCACCGGAAATGTGTTTTGAGCTCCTCTGAACCCAAAAGACCCTTTTAGAAAAAAGTCGTATGTGCGCGTGTGTGTCAGTCTTTGGACAACTCGAAAACGAAAAGTCGGTTAAAAACCAAAGTTGGTATTTAAGTTTAATAACTTTCAAGGATGTGACACAAAGATTTTGAAGGAAATTCCTCCACCCTAAAGCACCCTTTACATGGAAAGTTTTTCGAAAATTTTTATTTTCTTCAAAATTGCTCTAACTTTTTGATTAAAATACCATGTGTTTGAGATATTTGTATGGCAAATAAAATGTATATTTTGAATTTTCTGACTATAGCCCATGTAATCGTGTTTACTTCGGATGACTTTTGTATAACTGGTAAACCGTAAGAGATAAAGCATGTTACCGTGCATAGAAAACAGAATCTCAAAGCTCTGAAATATTTCACTGTCACTTAGGTCTATTGTATTCCCATATCGCCCTTGTACCTGTAAGGAAGTAAAGAATAAAATAACTTGTACAAATGTTTATCTCGACTGACACGAAGAAGATATAGGAATAAGAGTTTGTAAGAATGGTTAGTACAAGAGTGAGTAGAGAAAGTCATGTGAGTGCTACTTGCGAGTAACAACACTTACTTGACAAGTCGGCCTATCTCAGTACTCGCCTAGCTGATGAGAGAAGCGCTCACGATTGACTGACTGACGTGACTCGAGGCACTGTTTATGGCTCATTGACAGTTTTGTCAGGAAGATGTGTCCGTGCTTTCACTATGTCGTCACAAGCCTGTGCTGGGTTACCTGGAAGCAGATGCGAGGACTTTGTCACTTTTGACGGCCATTAACGTGCACGGCGACCTCACGAAGACATGACCCACATGTACACTTTCCTGTTTCGTGTAATTACCAATACTGCTGCATGATCTAGTTTTAAAGTGACTTACCAAAGGTGAGGGGTTGCTGACAGACACCAGGAGAATCATGTATGCCCTTGACATCAGACATACCTACTGACTCACCTAACGGACAAGAAGATGTACTTACCTACTCCTAACGGGACACCCGCCCGCCCGCCATCTTTGATTTCACTCATTCACCAGCAAATTCTTACCTCACATCTGATGTGTTGCACTCCCATGACTTTCTCTACTCTTACACTTCCTTCATCTTAATGCACACAAACATTTGTACAAATTACCTTATTGCTATTTTTCTTGTAGGTACAAGGGCAATATGGGAATATAGTAGCTTTGAGCGATAGTCAAATCCTTTAAACCTTTCAGATTCCGTTCTCTTCACACAGCTAAGAGATTAAAAACTGAATGACGACCTTCCATTTCGGAACGTGTGATCTACATTTTTGTCCAGTAAGATTTGGCCCATCTCTTAGGTTTCCCAGTTATACAAAAGTCATCAAGAGTAAACAGGACTACATGGCTATAGACAGAAAATTCAAAATATATACATTTCATTTATCATAAACATAACTTACATATGGCATGTTAATCAAAATCGTTACAGCCATTTTTGATAGCTTTGAAATACATTAAACTTAAATACCAACTTTGGTTTTTAACCGACTTTTCGTTTTTGAGTTATTCTGTCCACACACACACACACACACACACACACACACACACACACACACACACACACACACACACACACACACACACTCTCTCTCACACACACAGACAGAGACAGATATGGACCTTTTTGTGAAAACGTTTTTTTTGTTTTTTTTGTTTTTTTTGTTTTTTTGTTTTTTTAATTCGTGGTGCCCAAAACATATATTCTTGAGTGGAATACAATACTTACTATGCGTAGTAGAGAAAGTAAAAAGTAGTGAAAATGAGATAAATGTTGCAATGTTGAGTTACTTATGAAAGACCTAGTAGGTATATTTATGTCATATTGGGGGATGAATGAATGCGTGAAACGATGCTGAAATAACCCGGAGCTCTCTAGAGCTTGTTATCTGACATTGTCTTGTCAGTCAGTATAAATGAAAACCTTACCGAGATTCAAACTCGGGACACGCTACCACCACACCACAGCGGCGGGCACGCGCGTCACTCTGTGAGGTTTTTGGAGGGTTTGTTTTCGCCCTTGGTCGTCAAGGACTATTTAGTCATCCTGACGTCATATCTGTTAATTCACACACTAACACATTTACTTCCACACTCAGACAGAAATGTATAGTCTGCAGTCGTGAATCGAACCCGCGGCCTCTGAATTTGGAAGAAGCTACACTGTAAACATAAATATGCAACGGAAGGTTTACACTACCACGTAGGTACAGAGTTACTTTAAGGAGTGTTGAATGACCTGCTAAGATAGTACAATAATTGTGACTTTGTGCGGAGTAATTGTTGCATTCGACGGGCGAGAAGCATATTTGTTCTGTTAACGTCCTCCAACGTAATGTCATATCGGACGGTGAATGAATGAAATGTGTGAAATGAGTTACCCGGCATTCGTCTTCTCAGGATAAGGGAAAACTTCGGAAAAAAAAAAAAAGACCTTACCCGGATAACTTACCCAAGGGAGATTCGAATTCGCGACCTCTTGAACGTGAGGCGGGAGGCGAGAAGCATGCAAGTTCAACAAACACGTGAAGAACATTGAACTTGGAAATGTTAGCAAATGAGTGTGACACACGCCATTGCCGTGGCGTTGATACAAGGTAAACAAGCGTCCATTCAGATCATTCCTTGAGGAGTGCACGCAAAGGTCAACACCGGCCGCTCTCAGGAGAACTATCTGACGAACGTGGGATCAACTTTAGATGAAACTCCTGGTGATCGACCTCCATTTGAATATTATGTACCTATAGCAGAGGCTGTAAACATATCTAAAGAACGTGCAGATAATAGTTTAAGTAACGTTTAGGGCTTTCACAAGGTCTGTGCAAGATGGGTGCCGCGTTTGTTGACACCTGATCAAAAGTTGCAAAGAAAAACTGTTTCAGTTAAGAATTTGGAACTCTTCCGTAAAAGTCACAGTGAATTTTTGAGACGACTCATTACCATGGATGAAACGTGGAGAGTAAATCACAGTGAAAACAGTGGATTGCGCCAGGTGAACCAACTCCAAAAAAGGCAAAGTCAATTTTGTCAGCTAACAAGGTTATGGCGAGTGTTTTCTGCGATGCACAGGCAATTACTTTTATTGATTACTTGGAAAAGGGTAAAAGTATCACTGGCGACCACTGCGCAAGCTTACTGTAACGTTTGAGTGTTGGGGTGAAACGAAAAACACCTCATTTGGCAAAGAAAAAAATGTTCCTTCACAACAATGCTCCGGCTCATTGTTCAGTCATTGCAATGGGAAAAATGTGCGAATTAAAGAAGTTCGAATTGCTTCAACATCCACCCTCTTCGCCAGACCTAGCACCCAGTGACTACCACCTGTTCCCGAACCTCCAAACATTTCTTGCAGGACCAGCAGTTCACAACAACGAGGTCTTTGATGCGTTAAGAAGCTATTTTGCGCACAATGATAATCGCACTACAGAGATGGTTTAGTTAAATTAGAACACAGATATAACAAATGTATTGCCCTTTTTGGAGATCATGTAAACATATTTAAACAAAAACATTTAAATGATTTTTTTAGTGTGAGGCCCGAGACTTAGCCGACCCAGGTGTATTAGACATTTAAATAAATTCAATTTGACAATTGTTTTTAATAATTGTTTTAATAAGAAAAGTTATTTAGTGAGATTATAACAACACAAATACATGTAGCACTTCTGTTACAGTTGGCAGAACTTCACTAATCCCAATGAATATATTTTATGTTATCTTTTATATAATTTAACACTTTCTAGTCAGATATAGTACTGCTTAGTCATATTATCGATATTAAATAGCCCATATAAATATAATTCGGCAGTCTGACTCACTCTCACTCTACTTGACAATTTATCAGTTAGATCACACGTATTATCATATTACTTGTGATAATAGAAGGAGCTAGGCTAGGTCACTATTATACAGGACAAGCAGCTATATATGAAATAGTCCATATAAATATAATTCGACAGTCTGACTCACTCTCACTCTACTTGACAATTTATCAGTTAGATCACACGTATTATCATATTACTTGTGATAATAGAAGGAGCTAGGCTAGGTCACTATTATACAGGACAAGCAGCTATATATGAAATAGTCCATATAAATATAATTCGATAGTCTGACTCACTCTCACTCTACTTGACAATTTATCAGTTAGATCACACGTATTATCATCTTACTTGTGATAATAGAAGGAGCTACACTAGGTCACTATTATACAGGACAAGCAGCTATATATGAAATAGTCCATATAAATATAATTGGACAGTCTGACTCACTCTCACTCTACTTGACAATTTATCAGTTAGATCACACGTATTATCATATTACTTGTGATAATAGAAGGAGCTAGACTAGGTCACTATTATACAGGACAAGCAGCTATATATGAAATAGTCCATATAAATATAATTCGACAGTCAGACTCACTCTCACTCTACTTGACAACTTATCAGTTAGATCACACGTATTATCATCTTACTTGTGATAATAGAAGGAGCTACACTAGGTCACTATTATACAGGACAAGCAGCTATATATGAAATAGTCCATATAAATATAATTCGACAGTCTGACTCACTCTCACTCTACTTGACAATTTATCAGTTAGATCACACGTATTATCATATTACTTGTGATAATAGAAGGAGCTAGACTAGGTCACTATTATACAGGACAAGCAGCTATATATGAAATAGTCCATATAAATATAATTCGACAGTCTGACTCACTCTCACTCTACTTGACAATTTATCAGTTAGATCACACGTATTATCATCTTACTTGTGATAATAGAAGGAGCTAGGCTAGGTCACTATTATACAGGGCAAGCAGCTATATATGAAATAGTCCATATAAATATAATTCGACAGTCTGACTCACTCTCACTCTACTTGACAATTTATCAGTTAGATCACACGTATTATCATATTACTTGTGATAAAAGAAGGAGCTAGGCTAGGTCACTATTATACAGGGCAAGCAGCTATATATGAAATAGTCCATATAAATATAATTCGACAGTCTGACTCACTCTCACTCTACTTGACAATTTATCAGTTAGATCACACGTATTATCATATTACTTGTGATAAAAGAAGGAGCTAGGCTAGGTCACTATTATACAGGACAAGCAGCTATATATGAAATAGTCCATATAAATATAATTCGACAGTCTGACTCACTCTCACTCTACTTGACAATTTATCAGTTAGATCACACGTATTATCATATTACTTGTGATAATAGAAGGAGCTAGGCTAGGTCACTATTATACAGGACAAGCAGCTATATATGAAATAGTCCATATAAATATAATTCGACAGTCTGACTCACTCTCACTCTACTTGACAATTTATCAGTTAGATCACACGTATTATCATATTACTTGTGATAATAGAAGGAGCTAGACTAGGTCACTATTATACAGGACAAGCAGCTATATATGAAATAGTCCATATAAATATAATTCGACAGTCTGACTCACTCTCACTCTAGTTGACAATTTATATGTTACGTCAGACGTCTTAAGATAAAACAGTTATCAGTTGAGATACCGACGGAATTATGGAAAGAGAAGCTTTGACAACAGACTCCTGTAAAGGCCCAAATTTGCATTTAGGTATGTTACATTTACACACGCTCCATGATCCACGAATTCCACGGGAATATATGCTTTGGTGACACCACGATCCCAGAGACGACTGTATCTGCAAGTTATGCAGCAAATCATATTCAAGGTATCACTTATTAAAATGCGAAAGCAGAGTTCACTCATTAAGTGCATTAACTAAAGACTAGTTGTAAAAATGAGCCTTTTAATATTCTACACGTTGTGTTTAATACATTTGTTATAAGTTATCAGTGCAAGGGCGTGAACGGGCTGTGCTCAGGGAGTATCAACGCTGTGAAAGTAACAGGAAGAATTGCTAAAGAGTAAATGATGGAATTGCTACTCCCACCCGTCTGTCATCACTTGGGCAACATCTAGTTTTGTTGTGCGGAGAGTAAATGCTTCACATATGCGTTAGAATGTACGGAACAAGCATGAACCATGTCCAATAATCACTGCAATGCCACGCCTGCGCTCTCGCTTAGGGTAAGTTATCCGCGTAAGGTTTTTTTTCGAGGTTTTCCCTACCCTGAGAAGACGAATGTCGAGTAACTTTTAGCTCCATGGACCTCGGGCTCATTTGAGCATCATTTCACCCATTTCATTTCATTCATTCGTTCGATAAGGCACAATGTTGGAGGACGTTAATTAAAAAAAAAATCACTAACCTCAGAACATACTTAAAATACACAGAACACATATTTTTCACAGGTGCGTCAAAATAAACCAAGTGACCAACATAAAAGATTGAACTATTTATGCTTGAACCTTGCATATCCATATCGATCTCATTCCGGATTGAATTCAACATGAAATCGCGGATCATATTGACAATGGGATTGGACTCGTCGATTTCAATTCCCTATGGAAACGCAGTGAGAGGAAGTTGGCGATTGTTAGGGACAACCTTGAGGGATTTGCTAACGACAAATAGGAATTAAACTTGAACAATCCAGATGAGACTGAACTCTCTTTACGAGTGCTGAGAGGAGTTGCTCTATTTATTCTGCAAATGCCAAGTGGGGTGTCTCTGTATTATGACGAAGGGGCTATGGTGCAGAGTTATCAGCAGTCCGGGACGTAGGTATATATAGCGCATTCGCCCAATAATCGGAACCTTGTGCAACTTTCACCTTGTCTAACCTCTGGAACTATGCGAAAATTCCAACCCTTGCATAGGTTAGAACGTGCTCAACAATGACCACATAGCTCAAACTGCCCTAATACTATCGATCATGCCAAACCTGATACTGTACGGTTGCGAGCTTTGGGGTGCGATGGTTCCCAGCTGCAGAACAGGGAGGTCAGGATGATCTACAACACGTCCCATATCCTACACACCAAATCCAGCATTCCATATATAGAGAACGTTATGCGGGACAAGGCTCGCACCATGTGTGCACATTGGGTCAATATGACCACCGCTTGCCCAAGGATGCCCTGGGCTGGTAACTCCGTCGCTTCGTTCTTCGGTACTGCTCCCCCATTTCGGGCTGAATCACGATTTTTGCTGGGAAATCTATTTGGACAAGCCAATAGAAGGAAGTCATGAAAGGCAGATGTTGCTTACAGCCGCTCGAAAAGCGTGATTTGCCTGCCAGCAGGGAACATTCCAAATGGTTAGGAAGGGCATGAGATTGTGACAGTGTGAGAGCAATGTTAATGTGTTTGCAGGAGGATGTTGCGGATCCACCAAGAAGAACACGATAGTCGGAGGATGGTCGTGGGCCTGGTGGTTCGTCACGGACGTGCAGCGGCTGTCCCTCGAGGTGATGACGCTGAATCCGATGTGCGAGAGCGTCGAGACGGCTCAGGGGGTGCCTCTAACCGTCACCGGCGTCGCCCAGTGCAAAATAATGAAGGCCGAGGAGTTGTTGCAGACGGCCTCCGAACAGTTCCTCGGCAAGAGCGTCAAGGAGGTGAAGTCCACGGTACTGCAGACACTAGAAGGACATCTGAGAGCCATCCTAGGTAAGTTTGTGTACACCACTCAGCAATATGTTACCAGCCCGCCGATATGACCATTGAACTTAAAATGGAACAATGAAAATAATCTAGGTTCTGTAAACATGATTTTATTTCTAACTTTTACTTATCTATATAATTTACTAGATCTTACCCGATATTACATTGAATTCTGCAAGGAAACGGTAGAAAATAAAGATGGGGTGGTATTTGAAATTCGTGGATACGCACTTTGTACGTAAGGGGTTGAAAGTATGAATGGAAGTTGTAAGGTGACATAACGTTTGCCACGTTATATTGTACAATGTTTGAGGTAATCACTTTCACACATGACACCAGAGGAAGGAACCGCAGACTCGCCCAGTTGATGGTCTGCTCAAACAGGTGGGCTGGTGAGAAAGGGGAAGAACTCGAACCACCTGAGGTGGCTCAGAAAAGGCTGCCGTCTGACAGAATCGGGAGAACTAGACCCGAAAGTTGCATCTGAACAAGCTGTTGACAGTCCAGTCCAGTCCAGTCCGTAAGCCTACTTGAAACTTGAAAGGGAAGGCAATGTGATAGGAAATGAGGGAAGTGAAATTCGTCAATATTCGCCTACCGACCACGAGTCTCACACGCTGGGTAAACAGATGCAGTGTTAAGAATGTTTTCCATGTATCAAATATGAAGGCAGCGAGCGAATGAATGCCAAGGGCACTTTCAGAATCCTGTTTTTAGAAAGAATAGTCGACCGGGTTTCGAACCGGTCTAGTTGAATGTCGGTCGACCTTCACCTTGCTCGAGGAGGAGCGCGGAATGATACTGACCTCGCAACATCCGTCCTTGGTCCCTCATTTGTTAGTGCTGCTTCAGTTACAGAAATGAGTTTCGTGCTGAAAGCTGTGGTCGGTTTGGCCATATCGGCTGGTCTCACTGCGGTGCTCGTCTGCAACAGGTGAGTCAGCATTGCCATATTAGCACATTCCTCCCCCCCCCCCCCTTGTTTCCATCAACTTTACTACATTTTAATAAACTTACCTTTGATTGCATTAATTTTATTTGATCACTTCATAAATCTAGATGTCATTCGCCTTAATACGTTCTCTCGTTCTTTCTTAAAATGTCTTGTTTCATTTCTTTTTAAAATGTCTATAGTTGTCTTATTACTTCATACAACATATTTTCACTTTAACATCGCTTACTGAAATTAAATTAATAGGTCCTATTTTAGTGCTGAATTTTTTAGCTTTTTATTTGATGCAAACAGTCAAACAAAAGAACAAACAAAAGAAAACAATACATAAAAAAATGTTTCCCGAGTTTTAGTACATGATTGATTTCGGTTTTCTAGACTTTGAACCATTGTTCTTGCTTTGAAAAGGTCGATGTTATTAAATTTGATAGCCACATGATCTATACCAAATCAAATGGGAACCGTGACGCGCTACTTTGCCACCAAAATACGCAATCGTTAAAATGCGTTCCATGTACATACGTCATGACGTTTGTTGTCAGTTGTTGATACTGAGGTTAAGAGACATTTGTGTACATTGTGGCAGCAAGGGAAGTTGCTGGGATGTAAGTGTGCGTACGTGTATGTCTGTAAGTGTGTGGTGTGTGTATGTGAGTGTGTGTGTGGTGTGTGTTGCTGTGTGTGTGTGTGTGTGTGTGTGTGTGTGTGTGTGTGTGTTGCTGTGAGTGCGTGTGTGTGGTGTGTGTGTATGTGTGTGTGTGTGTGTGGTGTGTGTTGCTGTGTGTATGTGGTGTGTGTGTGCGTGTGTGTGGTGTGTGTGTACGTGCAGAGTGTATGCGTGTGTGAGGTAAATCCTAGTTATTCATACGTATATGAATGTGATGTGTTTCAGAGACGGGATTATTGCGTGCGGAGACTTTTCCCACGCGCAGGAAATGGTAGTTTCAGTGTCAGCTGTGTTGCCAGCAAACCTGCGTATTATTGCACAATTGTTGAGGAGAATACACTTACAGACATGTCGAAAAGAAATGGGTCCTGGACATACACACATACATACATACATACAAACACACGCACACACACCACACACATACACACACATTATGTAGACTTGAATAAGCGCTCTGCTACAACTCCTGAGAGGAACTTATTGTTATAAATATGTATATTACTTGCGCATTCACTACCTTTCCATGAGGAATTGAAATTGTTTTTAGTTCTCATTGCGGATTGAATACTGCATGGAATCGCGGATTCAGGTCGAACTGAATCCTTGTATCTGATCCTCTTAGCAGTGCGATCGGATTGAAATTGTATTGCATGGAAACACCTATTAACTGTATTCAAATCGATTTGAATCCAGGAAAGATTCTAACTGTAACACACTACACGCTCGTCACTTTGTTTTCCTAATGAAATTATGTAATAAAACACAAGAGTAAAGTCAGTTTTATTGTTCCTTTTATCTCAAAAAATATTCTTATTCAAACATTTACTAACTTAAAAACGTACCTCAAATACACACAAAACTTATTTTTTACACGTTCACCAACATAAACCAAGTGACCAACATCCAAGCTTTAATTATTTATGCTTGAAGTTTGCGTATCCAAGTCGATGTCATTCCAGGTTGAATTCAACATGTAAACGCGGTCGAATTGAGAATAGTTTTCCTCAATGTTTCACCAACTGAAATGGTAATCTGATGTACTAATTGCGTGAAGTGTCGACGCAATCAATTGCTGTAAATAGTAAACGCAACCACGTGTTTAGCTTTTTCCTTAAGCTGTTGGTATGCTGCAGACAGTTCCACCAACCTTGATGGAGAAATTCATGCTATCAATGTAGCCATACAAAATGTACTTATCAGGCAAAATCAATTTACTATATAGTCTTCTTATCTGACACAATTCAAGCTATGATAAAAACAGATTATCTGACAGCTGCAAAAATATACAACGTACATAATATATTCAACCAATTACAAAAATTAACAAAACAATATTATTCCAGTGCATTGCAGCTCGTTGTAAAATAACCGGCAATAAACGAGCGGACCTGTTAGTGAACAAAGGATCCAAAATGATTTATAAAATAGAACAAAAAATCCCATTCGTAACAATTAAGCAAATAACAGAAAATTGATTCACACTGAAATTTCATAAATCTCTCTCCTCTTTTGAACATTTCAAAATGCACACCCGCACACACACGAACTTGCGCACATACTCATGCGCACACCCACACATACGAACACGCGAATACGCACACGCCAACACACTTGCTCACGTGCACACTCGCACACACATACACATACCACACTCACACACGCGCATACACATACACACTCACTCAGACACATATACACTAAGACATACACACGCACACACAAACACACACTCACACTTGTACACTCACACACCACACATTCGTACACACTGACACACTAACATACAACTCATTCATACACACACACACACACACACACACTCACATACACTCACACAGCGATACACACTGACACTCACACACACAAACTTACACACACTCACACACTATCATATAAACAGTCACACTCACTCACTCACTCACTCACTCACTCACTCACTCACACACACAAACTTACACACACAAACACTCACATTCACTCGCTCACAAACTCACACACTGATACACTGACACACACACACACACACACACACACACAGACACACTGACAGGGAACAGTTCTGACTGAGTGTAAGGACAGTGCGACTGTTGTGTTACAGGAACGCTAACAGTAGAAGAAGTTTACAAAGACCGGGACCAGTTCGCAGCGCTGGTGCGAGAGGTGGCAGCCCCTGATGTGGGGCGAATGGGAATAGAGATATTGTCCTTCACCATCAAGGATGTGTATGATGAAGTACAGTATCTGGCATCCCTGGGCAAGTCCCAGACTGCCGCAGTCAAGCGAGATGCAGACATTGGGGTCGCTCAGGCCAACAGAGACGCCGGCATACGAGTGAGTACACACTTGTTTGTTATGTTCTGCTTCTCCTCGTCCTGCCAACAGAGACGCCGGCATACGAGTGAGTACACACTTGCTTGTTATGTTCTGCTTCTCCTCGTCCTGCCAACAGAGACGTCAGCATACGAGTGAGTACACACTTGTTTGTTATGTTCTGCTTCTCCTCGTCCTGCCAACAGAGACGCCGACATACGAGTGAGTACACACTTGTTTGTTATGTTCTGCTTCTCTTGGTCCTGCCAACAGAGACGCCGGCATACGAGTGAGTACACACTTGTTTGTTATGTTCTGCTTCTCTTGGTCCTGCCAACAGAGACGTCAGCATACGAGTGAGTACACACTTGTCTGTTATGTTCTGCTTCTGCTCGTCCTGCCAACAGAGACGTCAGCATACGAGTGAGTACACACTTGTTTGTTATGTTCTGCTTCTGCTCGTCCTGCCAACAGAGACGTCAGCATACGAGTGAGTACACACTTGTTTGTTATGTTCTGCTTCTCTTGGTCCTGCCAACAGAGACGCCAGCATACGAGTGAGTGCACACTTGTTTGTTATGTTCTGCTTCTCCTCGTCCTGCCAACAGAGACGCCAGCATACGAGTGAGTACACACTTGTTTGTTATGTTCTGCTTCTCTTGGTCCTGCCAACAGAGACGCCGACATACGAGTGAGTACACACTTGTTTGTTATGTTCTGCTTCTCTTGGTCCTGCCAACACAGACGTCAGCATACGAGTGAGTACACACTTGTTTGTTATGTTCTGCTTCTCCTCGTCCTGCCAACAGAGACGCCGACATACGAGTGAGTACACACTTGTTTGTTATGTTCTGCTTCTCTTGGTCCTGACAACAGAGACGTCAGCATACGAGTGAGTACACACTTGTTTGTTATGTTCTGCTTCTCCTCGTCCTGCCAACAGAGACGCCAGCATACGAGTGAGTGCACACTTGTTTGTTATGTTCTGCTTCTCTTGGTCCTGCCAACACAGACGTCAGCATACGAGTGAGTACACACTTGTTTGTTATGTTCTGCTTCTCCTCGTCCTGCCAACAGAGACGCCGACATACGAGTGAGTACACACTTGTTTGTTATGTTCTGCTTCTCTTGGTCCTGACAACAGAGACATCAGCATACGAGTGAGTACACACTTGTTTGTTATGTTCTGCTTCTCCTCGTCCTGCCAACAGAGACGTCAGCATACGAGTGAGTACACACTTGTTTGTTATGTTCTGCTTCTCCTCGTCCTGCCAACAGAGACGCCGACATACGAGTGAGTACACACTTGTTTGTTATGTTCTGCTTCTCTTGGTCCTGACAACAGAGACGTCAGCATACGAGTGAGTACACACTTGTTTGTTATGTTCTGCTTCTCCTCGTCCTGCCAACAGAGACGTCAGCATACGAGTGAGTACACACTTGTTTGTTATGTTCTGCTTCTCCTCGTCCTGCCAACAGAGACGTCAGCATACGAGTGAGTACACACTTGTTTGTTATGTTCTGCTTCTCCTGGTCCTGCCAACAGAGACGCCAGCATACGAGTGAGTACACACTTGTTTGTTATGTTCTGCTTCTCCTCGTCCTGCCAACAGAGACGTCAGCATACGAGTGAGTACACACTTGTTTGTTATGTTCTGCTTCTCCTGGTCCTGCCAACAGAGACGTCAGCATACGAGTGAGTACACACTTGTTTGTTATGTTCTGCTTCTCCTCGTCCTGCCAACAGAGACGTCAGCATACGAGTGAGTACACACTTGTTTGTTATGTTCTGCTTCTCCTCGTCCTGCCAACAGAGACGCCGACATACGAGTGAGTACACACTTGTTTGTTATGTTCTGCTTCTCTTGGTCCTGACAACAGAGACATCAGCATACGAGTGAGTACACACTTGTTTGTTATGTTCTGCTTCTCCTCGTCCTGCCAACAGAGACGTCAGCATACGAGTGAGTACACACTTGTTTGTTATGTTCTGCTTCTCCTCGTCCTGCCAACAGAGACGCCGACATACGAGTGAGTACACACTTGTTTGTTATGTTCTGCTTTTCCTCGTCCTGCCAACAGAGACGCCGACATACGAGTGAGTACACACTTGTTTGTTATGTTCTGCTTCTCCTCGTCCTGCCAACAGAGACGCCGACATACGAGTGAGTACACACTTGTTTGTTATGTTCTGCTTTTCCTCGTCCTGCCAACAGAGACGCCGACATACGAGTGAGTACACACTTGTTTGTTATGTTCTGCTTCTCCTCGTCCTGCCAACAGAGACGCCAGCATACGAGTGAGTACACACTTGTTTGTTATGTTCTGCTTCTCCTCGTCCTGCCAACAGAGACGTCAGCATACGAGTGAGTACACACTTGTTTGTTATGTTCTGCTTCTCTTGGTCCTGCCAACAGAGACGTCAGCATACGAGTGAGTACACACTTGTTTGTTATGTTCTGCTTCTCTTGGACCTGCCAACAGAGACGTCAGCATACGAGTGAGTACACACTTGTTTGTTATGTTCTGCTTCTCTTGGTCCTGCCAACAGAGACGCCGACATACGAGTGAGTACACACTTGTTTGTTATGTTCTGCTTCTCCTCGTCCTGACAACAGAGACGCCAGCATACGAGTGAGTACACACTTGTCTGTTATGTTCTGCTTCTCTTGGTCCTGCCAACAGAGACACCGGCATACGAGTGAGTACACACTAGTTTGTTATGTTCTGCTTCTCTTGGTCCTGCCAACAGAGACGCCGACATACGAGTGAGTACACACTAGTTTGTTATGTTCTGCTTCTCTTGGTCCTGCCAACAGAGACGTCAGCATACGAGTGAGTACACACTTGTTTGTTATGTTCTGCTTCTCTTGGTCCTGCCAACAGAGACGCCGACATACGAGTGAGTACACACTTGTTTGTTATGTTCTGCTTCTCCTCGTCCTGCCAACAGAGACGCCAGCATACGAGTGAGTACACACTTGTTTGTTATGTTCTGCTTCTCCTCGTCCTGCCAACAGAGACGTCAGCATACGAGTGAGTACACACTTGTTTGTTATGTTCTGCTTCTCTTGGTCCTGACAACAGAGACGCCGACATACGAGTGAGTACACACTTGTTTGTTATGTTCTGCTTCTCCTCGTCCTGCCAACAGAGACGCCGACATACGAGTGAGTACACACTTGTTTGTTATGTTCTGCTTCTCCTCGTCCTGCCAACAGAGACGCCAGCATACGAGTGAGTACACACTTGTTTGTTATGTTCTGCTTCTCCTCGTCCTGCCAACAGAGACGCCGACATACGAGTGAGTACACACTTGTTTGTTATGTTCTGCTTCTCCTCGTCCTGCCAACAGAGACGTCAGCATACGAGTGAGTACACACTTGTTTGTTATGTTCTGCTTCTCCTCGTCCTGCCAACAGAGACGCCGACATACGAGTGAGTACACACTTGTTTGTTATGTTCTGCTTCTCCTCGTCCTGCCAACAGAGACGCCGACATACGAGTGAGTACACACTTGTTTGTTATGTTCTGCTTCTCCTCGTCCTGCCAACAGAGACGCCGACATACGAGTGAGTACACACTTGTTTGTTATGTTCTGCTTCTCCTCGTCCTGCCAACAGAGACGTCAGCATACGAGTGAGTACACACTTGTTTGTTATGTTCTGCTTCTCCTCGTCCTGCCAACAGAGACGCCGACATACGAGTGAGTACACACTTGTTTGTTATGTTCTGCTTCTCTTGGTCCTGCCAACAGAGACGTCAGCATACGAGTGAGTACACACTTGTTTGTTATGTTCTGCTTCTCTTGGTCCTGCCAACAGAGACGTCAGCATACGAGTGAGTACACACTTGTTTGTTATGTTCTGCTTCTCTTGGTCCTGCCAACAGAGACGTCAGCATACGAGTGAGTACACACTTGTTTGTTATGTTCTGCTTCTCTTGGTCCTGCCAACAGAGACGTCAGCATACGAGTGAGTACACACTTGTTTGTTATGTTCTGCTTCTCTTGGTCCTGCCAACAGAGACGTCAGCATACGAGTGAGTACACACTTGTTTGTTATGTTCTGCTTCTGCTCGTCCTGACAACAGAGACGCCGGCATACGAGTGAGTACACACTTGTTTGTTATCTTCTGCTTCTCCTCGTCCTGACAACAGAGACGCCGGCATACGAGTGAGTACACACTTGTTTGTTATGTTCTGCTTCTCCTCGTCCTGACAACAGAGACGCCAGCATACGAGTGAGTACACACTTGTTTGTTATGTTCTGCTTCTCCTCGTCCTGACAACAGAGACGCCGACATACGAGTGAGTACACACTTGTTTGTTATGTTCTGCTTCTCTTGGTCCTGACAACAGAGACGCCAGCATACGAGTGAGTACACACTTGTCTGTTATGTTCTGCTTCTCTTGGTCCTGCCAACAGAGACGTCAGCATACGAGTGAGTACACACTTGTTTGTTATGTTCTGCTTCTCCTCGTCCTGACAACAGAGACGCCGGCATACGAGTGAGTACACACTTGTTTGTTATGTTCTGCTTCTCCTCGTCCTGCCAACAGAGACGTCAGCATACGAGTGAGTACACACTTGTTTGTTATGTTCTGCTTCTCCTCGTCCTGACAACAGAGACGCCAGCATACGAGTGAGTACACACTTGTTTGTTATCTTCTGCTTCTCCTCGTCCTGACAACAGAGACGCCGGCATACGAGTGAGTACACACTTGTTTGTTATGTTCTGCTTCTCCTCGTCCTGACAACAGAGACGCCAGCATACGAGTGAGTACACACTTGTTTGTTATGTTCTGCTTCTCTTGGTCCTGCCAACAGAGACGTCAGCATACGAGTGAGTACACACTTGTTTGTTATGTTCTGCTTCTCCTCGTCCTGACAACAGAGACGCCGGCATACGAGTGAGTACACACTTGTTTGTTATGTTCTGCTTCTCCTCGTCCTGCCAACAGAGACGTCAGCATACGAGTGAGTACACACTTGTTTGTTATGTTCTGCTTCTCTTGGTCCTGCCAACAGAGACGCCAGCATACGAGTGAGTACACACTTGTTTGTTATGTTCTGCTTCTCTTGGTCCTGCCAACAGAGACGCCGACATACGAGTGAGTACACACTTGTTTGTTATGTTCTGCTTCTCTTGGTCCTGCCAACAGAGACGTCAGCATACGAGTGAGTACACACTTGTTTGTTATGTTCTGCTTCTCTTGGTCCTGCCAACAGAGACGTCAGCATACGAGTGAGTACACACTTGTTTGTTATGTTCTGCTTCTCTTGGTCCTGCCAACAGAGACGTCAGCATACGAGTGAGTACACACTTGTTTGTTATGTTCTGCTTCTCTTGGTCCTGCCAACAGAGACGCCGACATACGAGTGAGTACACACTTGTTTGTTATGTTCTGCTTCTCTTGGTCCTGCCAACAGAGACGTCAGCATACGAGTGAGTACACACTTGTTTGTTATGTTCTGCTTCTCTTGGTCCTGCCAACAGAGACGCCGACATACGAGTGAGTACACACTTGTTTGTTATGTTCTGCTTCTCTTGGTCCTGCCAACAGAGACGTCAGCATACGAGTGAGTACACACTTGTTTGTTATGTTCTGCTTCTCTTGGTCCTGACAACAGAGACGCCGACATACGAGTGAGTACACACTTGTTTGTTATGTTCTGCTTCTCTTGGTCCTGCCAACAGAGACGTCAGCATACGAGTGAGTACACACTTGTTTGTTATGTTCTGCTTCTCCTCGTCCTGACAACAGAGACGCCGGCATACGAGTGAGTACACACTTGTTTGTTATGTTCTGCTTCTCCTCGTCCTGCCAACAGAGACGTCAGCATACGAGTGAGTACACACTTGTTTGTTATGTTCTGCTTCTCTTGGTCCTGCCAACAGAGACGCCAGCATACGAGTGAGTACACACTTGTTTGTTATGTTCTGCTTCTCTTGGTCCTGCCAACAGAGACGCCGACATACGAGTGAGTACACACTTGTTTGTTATGTTCTGCTTCTCTTGGTCCTGCCAACAGAGACGCCGACATACGAGTGAGTACACACTTGTTTGTTATGTTCTGCTTCTCTTGGTCCTGCCAACAGAGACGTCAGCATACGAGTGAGTACACACTTGTTTGTTATGTTCTGCTTCTCTTGGTCCTGCCAACAGAGACGTCAGCATACGAGTGAGTACACACTTGTTTGTTATGTTCTGCTTCTCTTGGTCCTGCCAACAGAGACGTCAGCATACGAGTGAGTACACACTTGTTTGTTATGTTCTGCTTCTCTTGGTCCTGCCAACAGAGACGCCGACATACGAGTGAGTACACACTTGTTTGTTATGTTCTGCTTCTCTTGGTCCTGCCAACAGAGACGTCAGCATACGAGTGAGTACACACTTGTTTGTTATGTTCTGCTTCTCTTGGTCCTGCCAACAGAGACGCCGACATACGAGTGAGTACACACTTGTTTGTTATGTTCTGCTTCTCTTGGTCCTGCCAACAGAGACGTCAGCATACGAGTGAGTACACACTTGTTTGTTATGTTCTGCTTCTCTTGGTCCTGCCAACAGAGACGCCGACATACGAGTGAGTACACACTTGTTTGTTATGTTCTGCTTCTCTTGGTCCTGCCAACAGAGACGTCAGCATACGAGTGAGTACACACTTGTTTGTTATGTTCTGCTTCTCTTGGTCCTGACAACAGAGACGCCGACATACGAGTGAGTACACACTTGTTTGTTATGTTCTGCTTCTCTTGGTCCTGCCAACAGAGACGCCGACATACGAGTGAGTACACACTTGTTTGTTATGTTCTGCTTCTCTTGGTCCTGCCAACAGAGACGTCAGCATACGAGTGAGTACACACTTGTTTGTTATGTTCTGCTTCTCTTGGTCCTGCCAACAGAGACGCCGACATACGAGTGAGTACACACTTGTTTGTTATGTTCTGCTTCTCTTGGTCCTGCCAACAGAGACGCCGACATACGAGTGAGTACACACTTGTTTGTTATGTTCTGCTTCTCTTGGTCCTGCCAACAGAGACGCCGACATACGAGTGAGTACACACTTGTTTGTTATGTTCTGCTTCTCTTGGTCCTGCCAACAGAGACGTCAGCATACGAGTGAGTACACACTTGTTTGTTATGTTCTGCTTCTCTTGGTCCTGCCAACAGAGACGCCGACATACGAGTGAGTACACACTTGTTTGTTATGTTCTGCTTCTCTTGGTCCTGCCAACAGAGACGTCAGCATACGAGTGAGTACACACTTGTTTGTTATGTTCTGCTTCTCTTGGTCCTGCCAACAGAGACGCCGACATACGAGTGAGTACACACTTGTTTGTTATGTTCTGCTTCTCTTGGTCCTGCCAACAGAGACGCCGACATACGAGTGAGTACACACTTGTTTGTTATGTTCTGCTTCTCTTGGTCCTGCCAACAGAGACGTCAGCATACGAGTGAGTACACACTTGTTTGTTATGTTCTGCTTCTCTTGGTCCTGCCAACAGAGACGCCGACATACGAGTGAGTACACACTTGTTTGTTATGTTCTGCTTCTCTTGGTCCTGCCAACAGAGACGTCAGCATACGAGTGAGTACACACTTGTTTGTTATGTTCTGCTTCTCTTGGTCCTGACAACAGAGACGCCGACATACGAGTGAGTACACACTTGTTTGTTATGTTCTGCTTCTCTTGGTCCTGCCAACAGAGACGCCGACATACGAGTGAGTACACACTTGTTTGTTATGTTCTGCTTCTCTTGGTCCTGCCAACAGAGACGTCAGCATACGAGTGAGTACACACTTGTTTGTTATGTTCTGCTTCTCTTGGTCCTGCCAACAGAGACGCCGACATACGAGTGAGTACACACTTGTTTGTTATGTTCTGCTTCTCTTGGTCCTGCCAACAGAGACGCCGACATACGAGTGAGTACACACTTGTTTGTTATGTTCTGCTTCTCTTGGTCCTGCCAACAGAGACGCCGACATACGAGTGAGTACACACTTGTTTGTTATGTTCTGCTTCTCTTGGTCCTGCCAACAGAGACGTCAGCATACGAGTGAGTACACACTTGTTTGTTATGTTCTGCTTCTCTTGGTCCTGCCAACAGAGACGTCAGCATACGAGTGAGTACACACTTGTTTGTTATGTTCTGCTTCTCTTGGTCCTGCCAACAGAGACGTCAGCATACGAGTGAGTACACACTTGTTTGTTATGTTCTGCTTCTCTTGGTCCTGCCAACAGAGACGCCGACATACGAGTGAGTACACACTTGTTTGTTATGTTCTGCTTCTCTTGGTCCTGCCAACAGAGACGTCAGCATACGAGTGAGTACACACTTGTTTGTTATGTTCTGCTTCTCTTGGTCCTGCCAACAGAGACGCCGACATACGAGTGAGTACACACTTGTTTGTTATGTTCTGCTTCTCTTGGTCCTGCCAACAGAGACGTCAGCATACGAGTGAGTACACACTTGTTTGTTATGTTCTGCTTCTCTTGGTCCTGACAACAGAGACGCCGACATACGAGTGAGTACACACTTGTTTGTTATGTTCTGCTTCTCTTGGTCCTGCCAACAGAGACGTCAGCATACGAGTGAGTACACACTTGTTTGTTATGTTCTGCTTCTCCTCGTCCTGACAACAGAGACGCCGGCATACGAGTGAGTACACACTTGTTTGTTATGTTCTGCTTCTCCTCGTCCTGCCAACAGAGACGTCAGCATACGAGTGAGTACACACTTGTTTGTTATGTTCTGCTTCTCTTGGTCCTGCCAACAGAGACGCCAGCATACGAGTGAGTACACACTTGTTTGTTATGTTCTGCTTCTCTTGGTCCTGCCAACAGAGACGCCGACATACGAGTGAGTACACACTTGTTTGTTATGTTCTGCTTCTCTTGGTCCTGCCAACAGAGACGTCAGCATACGAGTGAGTACACACTTGTTTGTTATGTTCTGCTTCTCTTGGTCCTGCCAACAGAGACGTCAGCATACGAGTGAGTACACACTTGTTTGTTATGTTCTGCTTCTCTTGGTCCTGCCAACACAGACGTCAGCATACGAGTGAGTACACACTTGTTTGTTATGTTCTGCTTCTCCTCGTCCTGCCAACAGAGACGCCGACATACGAGTGAGTACACACTTGTTTGTTATGTTCTGCTTCTCTTGGTCCTGCCAACAGAGACGTCAGCATACGAGTGAGTACACACTTGTTTGTTATGTTCTGCTTCTCTTGGTCCTGCCAACAGAGACGTCAGCATACGAGTGAGTACACACTTGTTTGTTATGTTCTGCTTCTCCTGGTCCTGCCAACAGAGACGTCAGCATACGAGTGAGTACACACTTGTTTGTTATGTTCTGCTTCTCCTCGTCCTGACAACAGAGACGCCGGCATACGAGTGAGTACACACTTGTTTGTTATGTTCTGCTTCTCCTCGTCCTGACAACAGAGACGCCAGCATACGAGTGAGTACACACTTGTTTGTTATGTTCTGCTTCTCTTGGTCCTGCCAACAGAGACGCCAGCATACGAGTGAGTACACACTTGTTTGTTATGTTCTGCTTCTCTTGGTCCTGACAACAGAGACGTCAGCATACGAGTGAGTACACACTTGTTTGTTATGTTCTGCTTCTCCTCGTCCTGCCAACAGAGACGCCGGCATACGAGTGAGTACACACTAGTTTGTTATGTTCTGCTTCTCTTGGTCCTGCCAACAGAGACGCCGGCATACGAGTGAGTACACACTTGTTTGTTATGTTCTGCTTCTCTTGGTCCTGCCAACAGAGACGCCGACATACGAGTGAGTACACACTTGTTTGTTATGTTCTGCTTCTCTTGGTCCTGCCAACAGAGACGCCAGCATACGAGTGAGTACACACTAGTTTGTTATGTTCTGCTTCTCCTCGTCCTGCCAACAGAGACGCCGGCATACGAGTGAGTACACACTAGTTTGTTATGTTCTGCTTCTCTTGGTCCTGCCAACAGAGACGCCGGCATACGAGTGAGTACACACTTGTTTGTTATGTTCTGCTTCTCTTGGTCCTGCCAACAGAGACGCCGACATACGAGTGAGTACACACTTGTTTGTTATGTTCTGCTTCTCTTGGTCCTGCCAACAGAGACGCCAGCATACGAGTGAGTACACACTAGTTTGTTATGTTCTGCTTCTCCTCGTCCTGCCAACAGAGACGCCGACATACGAGTGAGTACACACTTGTTTGTTATGTTCTGCTTCTCTTGGTCCTGCCAACAGAGACGTCAGCATACGAGTGAGTACACACTTGTTTGTTATGTTCTGCTTCTCTTGGTCCTGCCAACAGAGACGTCAGCATACTAGTGAGTACACACTTGTTTGTTATGTTCTGCTTCTCTTGGTCCTGCCAACAGAGACGTCAGCATACGAGTGAGTACACACTTGTTTGTTATGTTCTGCTTCTCCTCGTCCTGACAACAGAGACGCCGGCATACGAGTGAGTACACACTTGTTTGTTATCTTCTGCTTCTCCTCGTCCTGACAACAGAGACGCCGGCATACGAGTGAGTACACACTTGTTTGTTATGTTCTGCTTCTCCTCGTCCTGCCAACAGAGACGCCAGCATACGAGTGAGTACACACTTGTTTGTTATGTTCTGCTTCTCTTGGTCCTGCCAACAGAGACGCCAGCATACGAGTGAGTACACACTTGTTTGTTATGTTCTGCTTCTCTTGGTCCTGCCAACAGAGACGCCAGCATACGAGTGAGTACACACTTGTTTGTTATGTTCTGCTTCTCCTCGTCCTGCCAACAGAGACGTCAGCATACGAGTGAGTACACACTAGTTTGTTATGTTCTGCTTCTCTTGGTCCTGCCAACAGAGACGCCGGCATACGAGTGAGTACACACTTGTTTGTTATGTTCTGCTTCTCCTCGTCCTGCCAACAGAGACGCCGACATACGAGTGAGTACACACTTGTTTGTTATGTTCTGCTTCTCTTGGTCCTGCCAACAGAGACGCCGACATACGAGTGAGTACACATTTGTTTGTTATGTTCTGCTTCTCTTGGTCCTGCCAACAGAAACGCCGCCATACGAGTGAGTACACATTTGTTTGTTATGTTCTGCTTCTCCTCGTCCTGCCAACAGAGACGCCGACATACGAGTGAGTACACATTTGTTTGTTATGTTCTGCTTCTCTTGGTCCTGCCAACAGAGACGCCGACATACGAGTGAGTACACACTTGTTTGTTATGTTCTGCTTCTCCTCGTCCTGCCAACAGAGACGTCAGCATACGAGTGAGTAGACACTTGTTTGTTTTGTTCTGCTTCTCCTCGTCCTGCCAACAGAGACGTCAGCATACGAGTGAGTACACACTAGTTTGTTATGTTCTGCTTCTCTTGGTCCTGACAACAGAGACGCCAGCATACGAGTGAGTACACACTTGTCTGTTATGTTCTGCTTCTCTTGGTCCTGCCAACAGAGACGCCAGCATACGAGTGAGTACACACTTGTCTGTTATGTTCTGCTTCTCTTGGTCCTGCCAACAGAGACGCCAGCATACGAGTGAGTACACACTTGTCTGTTATGTTCTGCTTCTCTTGGTCCTGACAACAGAGACGCCAGCATACGAGTGAGTACACACTTGTTTGTTATGTTCTGCTTCTCCTCGTCCTGCCAACAGAGACGCCAGCATACGAGTGAGTACACACTTGTTTGTTATGTTCTGCTTTTCCTCGTCCTGCCAACAGAGACGCCAGCATACGAGTGAGTACACACTTGTTTGTTATGTTCTGCTTTTCCTCGTCCTGCCAACAGAGACGCCAGCATACGAGTGAGTACACACTTGTTTGTTATGTTCTGCTTCTCTTGGTCCTGACAACAGAGACGCCAGCATACGAGTGAGTACACACTTGTTTGTTATGTTCTGCTTCTCTTGGTCCTGCCAACAGAGACGTCAGCATACGAGTGAGTACACACTTGTTTGTTATGTTCTGCTTCTCCTCGTCCTGCCAACAGAGACGTCAGCATACGAGTGAGTACACACTTGTTTGTTATGTTCTGCTTCTCTTGGTCCTGCCAACAGAGACGTCAGCATACGAGTGAGTACACACTTGTTTGTTATGTTCTGCTTCTCCTCGTCCTGCCAACAGAGACGTCAGCATACGAGTGAGTGCACACTTGTTTGTTATGATCTGCTTCTCTTGGTCCTGCCAACAGAAACGCCGCCATACGAGTGACTACACACTTGTCTGTTATGTTCTGCTTCTCTTGGTCCTGCCAACAGAAACGCCGACATACGAGTGAGTACACACTAGTTTGTTATGTTCTGCTTCTCTTGGTCCTGCCAACAGAGACGCCGCCATACGAGTGAGTACACACTAGTTTGTTATGTTCTGCTTCTCTTGGTCCTGCCAACAGAGACGCCGGCATACGAGTGAGTACACACTTGTCTGTTATGTTCTGCTTCTCTTGGTCCTGACAACAGAGACGCCAGCATACGAGTGAGTACACACTTGTTTGTTATGTTCTGCTTCTCTTGGTCCTGCCAACAGAGACGCCAGCATACGAGTGAGTACACACTTGTCTGTTATGTTCTGCTTCTCTTGGTCCTGACAACAGAGACGCCAGCATACGAGTGAGTACACACTTGTTTGTTATGTTCTGCTTTTCCTCGTCCTGCCAACAGAGACGCCAGCATACGAGTGAGTACACACTTGTTTGTTATGTTCTGCTTCTCTTGGTCCTGCCAACAGAGACGCCAGCATACGAGTGAGTACACACTTGTTTGTTATGTTCTGCTTCTCTTGGTCCTGACAACAGAGACGCCAGCATACGAGTGAGTACACACTTGTTTGTTATGTTCTGCTTCTCCTCGTCCTGCCAACAGAGACGCCAGCATACGAGTGAGTACACACTTGTTTGTTATGTTCTGCTTCTCTTGGTCCTGCCAACAGAGACGCCAGCATACGAGTGAGTACACACTTGTTTGTTATGTTCTGCTTCTCTTGGTCCTGACAACAGAGACGCCAGCATACGAGTGAGTACACACTTGTTTGTTATGTTCTGCTTCTCCTCGTCCTGCCAACAGAGACGCCAGCATACGAGTGAGTACACACTTGTTTGTTATGTTCTGCTTCTCTTGGTCCTGCCAACAGAGCCGTCAGCATACGAGTGAGTACACACTTGTTTGTTATGTTCTGCTTCTCTTGGTCCTGCCAACAGAGACGCCAGCATACGAGTGAGTACACACTTGTTTGTTATGTTCTGCTTCTCTTGGTCCTGACAACAGAGACGTCAGCATACGAGTGAGTACACACTTGTTTGTTATGTTCTGCTTCTCTTGGTCCTGACAACAGAGACGCCGACATACGAGTGAGTACACACTTGTTTGTTATGTTCTGCTTCTCTTGGTCCTGCCAACAGAAACGCCGCCATACGAGTGACTACACACTTGTCTGTTATGTTCTGCTTCTCTTGGTCCTGCCAACAGAGACGCCGACATACGAGTGAGTACACACTAGTTTGTTATGTTCTGCTTCTCTTGGTCCTGCCAACAGAGACGCCGGCATACGAGTGAGTACACACTAGTTTGTTATGTTCTGCTTCTCTTGGTCCTGCCAACAGAGACGCCGACATACGAGTGAGTACACACTAGTTTGTTATGTTCTGCTTCTCTTGGTCCTGCCAACAGAGACGCCGGCATACGAGTGAGTACACACTAGTTTGTTATGTTCTGCTTCTCTTGGTCCTGCCAACAGAGACGCCGCCATACGAGTGACTACACACTTGTCTGTTATGTTCTGCTTCTCTTGGTCCTGCCAACAGAAACGCCGACATACGAGTGAGTACACACTAGTTTGTTATGTTCTGCTTCTCTTGGTCCTGCCAACAGAGACGCCGGCATACGAGTGAGTACACACTAGTTTGTTATGTTCTGCTTCTCCTCGTCCTGCCAACAGAGACGCCGGCATACGAGTGAGTACACACTAGTTTGTTATGTTCTGCTTCTCTTGGTCCTGCCAACAGAGACGCCGACATACGAGTGAGTACACACTAGTTTGTTATGTTCTGCTTCTCTTGGTCCTGCCAACAGAGACGTCAGCATACGAGTGAGTACACACTTGTCTGTTATGTTCTGCTTCTCTTGGTCCTGCCAACAGAGACGCCGGCATACGAGTGAGTACACACTAGTTTGTTATGTTCTGCTTCTCTTGGTCCTGCCAACAGAGACGTCAGCATACGAGTGAGTACACACTTGTCTGTTATGTTCTGCTTCTCCTCGTCCTGCCAACAGAGACGCCGGCATACGGGTGTTTCACATAGCACACACAAGTCGCTTGCACACAATGTTCCTGATCTGTTGATGGATGGCTAAATTTGCCCCTCAATCACTACTGTAGTTGGCAGTTGTTCTCAAGTGTCATTATCAGTGATGACAATGAGACTGATTCATGCACAACATAAGCTTTCTCGGCACTTGGCACTATCTTGAGTAACTGCTCGCTGCTGCACTCTGGAGGCAGAAGTCTGAAGTGTGGGTGCACCAAATCTTAGTTCTCCTATGTTACAAATTGTTAAATAATATAGCTACAGTGAATTTATGAAATGAGGTGAATGTTTTGTAATAACCGTATAATGCCGCATTGCAGTTCTACTCTGCAATTAGTGTGTAATACAATCCTTTCTATGTATATATATGTGCAATTACTGTGTCACTTTGCTTCTGTAAATCTTGAATTGACATAGCTGCTGTGTTGTACGAGATAGAAAAAATGAATAAGTTAAATTTGAAATATTGTCAAGAATAAATATGTTAATTGTTGTAATAAAGAATTAAAACAAAATTGCTTCACAAACAGCATAAGTTGCACAGCATTAGTTCTGTAGGAAGTTCCCTTCATCCTTGGCTGCGATTGGCCAATCCTCCACAGTCAACTGTTTCCCTCTGGTGTAAAATGGAGTGGGTTTTCTTCAAAGCAAGATCACAATTCTGTACATGTGTTTCCCAGATGTCGGTATCCCTTGCATGCTGTAGCTGAATGTTACACTGGATAGCATGGTTTGTTTTCCAGAAATGGCTGAAACTGTGCATTTTTAATATGTTTAATTAGTAAATTCTCTTTAAGCTTGGTGCCTAATTTCTTTTTATGTTTAATTGACTCCAATGTTTATTATAGCAATTAATATTGAGCCTAAGAGTTGATGTTGTGTTTCAGGAAGCAGAATGTGAGAAATCAGCAATGGACATCAAGTACAACACTGACACCAAGATTGAAGACAATTCTAGAATGTACAAATTACAGAAGGCCAATTTTGACAAAGAAATCAACACTGCCGTAAGTTTGTGTTTATTTGAATAAACATCATAGTACATAATTGAACATGAACATGCAAAGTCCTTCTGAACATAAAATAATTTTGAATCAGTGTCAGTATCAGTTTATTCACCAATGTAATAAAATTTACAAGGTTCGTCAGATATAAAAAAAAAAAAAAAAAAAAAAAAAAAAGAAAAACATAAATTTTACAATTTGAAGAATTTTGTACATAAGACAAGTGAATACATTTACAATTTTTATAATTTTAAGAGTTGTTTCATGATATTACAATTTTAGTTAAGTATACACAAGTATCAGATTTTAACTTCAGAGCTACTCTTAAAGGAGAGGTAAACTAACAGCGTACATTTCTTCCTGCCTTATACTGTATGCCCAGCACAAGAAGGCGAGGCTTAGGAATGTGTAGTGTAATCATGTTTGCTTCCCGCACGGTGTTTATGTTTAGTTTCCGAGTATGATAAAGATGCTAGGTTCGTTTAAAATACACAGTGTTGTCACATAACTCGCCTAGAATTCCAGTTGTCGTGCAAGATCCGAGTCGGAGAAGTTGTCACCTTTGCTGCTGTCACTACCGCTCTCTGGATCTTCGTCAGATCTCCTAGTGATAAAATAAAATTTTCTATTGCATGTTCCACTAGCCCATCCTTTTGCCTGAACTCATCCTCAAGTTTCTTAACGTGCCTAACATAGCCCTCCCAATCAGCTGTTGTAACAGAGTTCACTGCACTTTCACACACCTGCTGTAGATTTCTTAAATGTAGATCGCCCATTACATTATGCTCTCTCTCTCTCTTACACGTCGTTTTATTGCTGCCCATGCCAATTCTATAGCGTTCAACTCGCACATATAAGGAGGTAATCTAAGAACCGTATGCCCATGCATTTCTATTATTCTGTCGATATGGTATATTTTTTCCTTTGGTTTATGTATTTGAATGAAATCAAACAAGTCGGTCTTTCGCATTGCAGCAGAATATGAAATATTGTTGTTCTCCAAACATTGTACCATTTCTTGCTTTACAGCATATTTCGACGGAGGCTTATTTTCTTGTACACTGTGGCATGGAGCATTATCAAGCACGATGACACTATTGCAGGGTATATTAGGTAACAGTTTCTCCTCCAACCATTTTGGGAAATTTTCTCCATTCATTTGGTCATGATAATCGCCGCTAGCAAGTCCAGCTTTGAATATCAAACAAGCTCCGGGTATGAAACCTTCGTTGCTGCCTGCATTTACAAGAATCAGGCAGTTAGAAGAGGTAGTGTTTGTCGTAATCCCGTAGATATCATCACTCTGCCAGCACTTCCCAAATGTCAAATTATTGTCCACCCAGGACTCATCAATGTAAATGATATTTCTCCAAGCATTTCTGTATCCATTTATAGCTCTTAGGTATTTAGCTCTCCAGTTAACTATATCTGGACGTTCAATAAGTAATTTTCTCTTACTTCCACATCGCTTCCATTTGAAACCTGTATCGTGCAATAGCTTCCGCAGAGTTTCTCTTCCCCAAGGAAAATTTATTTTTTCCCTAATTGGTGCAAGTAGCTTCGGTACAGTGGGCACTTGTTTTTTAACCAAATAAAAGTCTCGAATTACATTTTTAATTACTGTTCTATCAAAGTCATCACAATGAAATTTGCATTCCTCAGCCTTTGGTCTCTTTTTCCCCGGAGTATGAAGTGATTTTTCACCAGCTTTAACACCTTCTCTTCTTATTCTTGTTACACTATGTTCCGATATCCCACAATAATTTGCCACACGTAAATTTCTTTGTGATAATAAACATTTCAATTGTCCTGATTTTGCTTCTTCGTTACATACTTCTATCACTTTTCTAATTACCTCCCTTGCTTCACTGTGAATACTTCGTCCCTTCTTTCGAACTGCAGTCATATGTAAATATTAAGCCAAGAATAAAACTAACAAAATACGAGTATATAACTGTAGCGCCATAGCGCGTGTTAGCAGAGAGAGCCAAATAATGCATAATACTAAAAAATCTCTGCATGTGTAATACTGCAAAGCGCATTAGATCTGGCAATGTGGATGACTCATATGCATTCTCATGCACTCAGTTCCTAGTAAACAGATACGCTACTGGAGCAGATAAACAATTGAAGCCCCCTCTGCTCTTCATTCCCCTCTAGCCTTCTTGTCGTGGGCATACAGTACTCTTCTACAGAATAAAATACATTTTTGATGAGATAGGACTTTATTTCCATTTTCATTTTCACCTCATTCTTTATTTCCTTAATTTCACCAGGTAAGTGATTATATAAATCCTTTGCATTACTCTCAATACATTTCTTTCCAAGGGAGCCTCTTAATCTACTTCTAAAATAGTTCTGCCTAGTTCTAGTGTCATGACTGTATACATTCATGTTTTTATCGTCTTTATGTGCCTTTATTACATGCTTGAGACATTCATAAATGTACAAGCAAGGTAGTGTTAGTAAATTTAATTCTTTGAAAGCGTCTCTACATGAGATTCTAGTCTGTATTTTATTTTTAAAATGTTGTTGTTGTTGTTGTTGTTGTTGTTGTTAGCTAATGCCGGATTTCTGACAATGAAGTCATTAATCCTCTTGCTCTCCAATATTTTTCACTGATGATATTGAAGAGAGCAATAGCAGTAATAGTAACCGCTTTTTAGAGAGCACCATATTTTTAAAATGTTGATGCTATTAAAGTGATTGGTCTGAAATAACCAATGTATGTGACACAATGTTGCAGAAAGCGGAGGCACAGCTGGCGTATGAACTGCAGGCAGCAAAGATTCGACAGAGAATTAGAAATGAGGAGATTCAGATTGAGGTAGTGGAGAGACGGAAACAGATAGAGATAGAGGAACAAGAGGTACAGAGGAAAGAACGTGAGCTGAATGCAACAGTAAGACTTCCTGCTGAGGCCGAGAGCTACCGCGTGCAGACGATTGCTGAAGGAAAAAGGTAAATTTAGGACACATTAGTTGGCATTAACAAAACAAGAGTCGGTTCATATCTCACTAATTCCAAGCAATTGTTACTCAACCTCCTCATGAGCAACAGCTTACTGACCTTTATCACTGAGCTATTGCTAAACATATAGTATAAATAAAAACAAACATCAGTTCATATTTCATTTATTCAGTTCTTTACTTTGCGTCCCACAAGCTTTTGTTTTTCTAATTGTCCCATTTGTATGGTGTGTTTAACATCTAAACTCATGTTGATGGCTTCTTACCTTTAGAACGAACAAGACGTTCACTCGCTTTATGGTGGTTTTGACCTTTGGCTTTCTGTTACATTCACACTCTCACTGCAACCATATTTCCTCTTTGGGGCTTTGTATTGGTCAATGTGAACCACATTGCCAACACACTCCATTTTGTGCTTGTTGATATACAGTATGTCTGTAAAGTCATTGTGCAGCTTTGACCAGCCACAGAAGATGAACAAAACAGGTTAGAAATGAGAAACCTTCCTCATCACTCTCCAAGTTTCCACACCTGTAGGCCTGTTAGATTCACATTCAGTGTTGTTAGCTAATGCTGGACTTCTGACAATGAAGTCATTAATCCTCTTGCTCTCCAATATTTTTCACTGATGGATGGGAAGGGTGCTAGAAGTTGCCAGGCATATTTGAAGGTGGTCTTGGTCCATTTCCTCTTGCAGATCACATAGAGGACAGAGTGGTGAAGAATATATCCCAATTCTGTTTAAATGTTTTGCCAGACAATCATGTCCTGTAATCAACCTGAAGGTTGCAACTGCTGTTTTTCGAGGATACTCAGGAATCACTGTTTGAATGTTTGGTAGTTCCCATCTTTTATTCTTTGATTTTTCATAGTAATATTTTGCAATAATTTTTTTGAATTCAGAGTTGACTAATCTTTTAGCTGCATAAAATGCTAGATTAACTATAGATTTTAGTACACTGCTGGTACCCTTTTTTGCAAGAAAATCAGCTTTCTCATTACCACTCAGTCCACAGTGAGCCGGTATCCATTGGAAGACTAGGTGTTTTTGAAGTGCTGTTAGATGGGTAACGATTTTCCAACATTCTATAATGGTTTGGTTTTTTGGTGACAACTTGGAAGTAATTGCTATAATTGCTGCCCTGGATCTGAGAGAATAACTGCTTGCTGAAAATGTGAAATTCTGTACAAAAGATTTTGTAGGGCCATTCGAATTGCCTCAATTTCTCCATCAAAGTTAGTAGTTCCACAACTTAAAGATTTGTAATAGGAAAAGAGGTGACATGTGACTCCAGCCCCTGCTCCATCTTGGTTTGATATCAATGATCCATCAGTATAAATATGGAGCCATTCGTGTTCTGGAAATCTAGTATGGATTGTTTCTAATGCCAATAATTTTAGAACACTAGTTGGAGTATCACTTTTCTTAACTTCTTCTGTCAGGTGTAAATAATATGTGATGTCTAATGTTTGTGTCAGATTGACTTTAGATATGAAGTTTTCCTTTGAATTAGGAAGGTGTACATTTTTCTTGATGTCTTGAATTTTGGAAAGAAATCTCTCCTGAGTCTTTAGTGTATGTGTAAAATTTCTCTTGTGCCATGTATTGAATGGGAGTCTGATCCACTTTTCGTGTTGAATAAGAGCCGCTTTTTCTATTTCTTATTCAATGGGGTATTGGTTGGTTAGTATTTCCATAGCTGCTATTGGTGTGGTTTTGATAGCACCTGTAATTAATCTCAGACTTTGGTTTTGAAAGATTTGAATTTTTTTTTTGTGTTTGCTGTTACAAGAACTTCGCTGCAGTAAGTAAATAATGGCTTTATATATACATTGTATGTTGTGTTAAGAGTTGCTCTGGAACATCCCCACTTCATTCCTCTTAGACGTTTTAACAGTGAAAGGCGCCTCTCTGCTCTTTGTATTACATTTTCTATTTGTTTGGTCAATGTAAGTTTAGTATCAAATGTAACTCCTAAATACTTTGCTTCCTTTGTTTCTGGTAATTGTTGACCCTCAAAATTTAGTTTTATTTTTAGTGGTTTTTTTCTTAGTGAAAAGATTTGGTAGTTTGATTTTGTTGTATTAACAATCATTAAATTTTCTTTGGTCAACTTTTGTAGGTGGTTTAAGGATTGTTGCCTGGCTTTTTCTAGTTCTGTACTTTTGCTTTTTGGTTTTGAAGTGCACATTACTAAGTCATCAGCAAATAGTGCACACTTCACACCTGATTCTTGTATTTGTTGTGGCAGATTGTTAATAAATATATTAAAAAGTGTTGTGCTGAGCACTACGCCTTGTGGTAAGCCACGGTGTACTTGTTTGCATTTAGATATATTTCTTCCATATCTGGTTGCAATAAAGCGTTGTGTTAGGAAATGACATAGCCATGAAAACATTGGACCTTGTATCCATATTTTTTTTACTTTCTTTAGTAGTTTTGTTCTGCATATAGAATTATATGCACTTTGGAAGTCAATAAAAACTGATAAACTATCTTCTTTTCTTTTGAAGGAGTCTTTGATTTCTTGACTGAGAAGTAAGACTTGTTCATTTGTAGAGTGGAACTCTCTGAACCTAGCTTGACATGGGGAAATTAAATTTTGTGATTCTAGAAACCAATTTAACCTGTTTGACACCATTCTTTCCATCACTTTTGCTATTATGCTAGTAAGAGCTATTGGTCTATAATTTTTTATTTCTGATGCTGTTTTGTCTTTCTTCAAGAGTGGGACAATTATTCCTTTCGCCATTCAGCAGGTACAGTGGTTTTCCAGGATAGATTGCAGAGTTTCAGTAGTTGTTGTTTTGCTGTTTTTCCAAGGTTTTTTGTGAACTCTGGATGTATGTGATCTGGTCCAGGAGACTTTTTGTTTTTTAGATTATTTATTGCAATGTTCAGTTCTTACATATTAAAATTTTGAAAAAAAGATATTGCACTGAGTGTTAGGATCACATTCTCTTTCTTGTTTCAAATCTTTCTTCAATTCTTTACGTTCCTTATTATTATTTCTTGTTACTTTGTGTGAATTAGCATAATAGTTATTGAATGTTTTGGCTATGGCTGCATTATTTGTTAATATTTTATTGTTGTATATGATAGGTGTGCTGTTGTTTTCTTTCCTGTCCTTGATATTTTTTATGAACTTATGAGCTTTGTTACCATCTGTCCTATAATCCATTTTTTTAAGAAATTATTAAAGTGATTCTTTTTAGCAGTATTAATTTCTTTTTTTAGTGAGGCATATTTCTTCCGCCATATTTGTGTATCCGATATGTTTTTTTGTTTGTTCAGCTGTATTTTTAGCTATATCCCTTTGCTTTTTCAGTTCTTCTAACTGGGGGTTCCAAAAGGGTTTGAAATGTTTAATTCTTCCACGAGGAATATGTTTTTTTGCGGTTTCTAGGATGACTTTACAGAAATTTTTGTTCATGTGATCTGGTTGGTCATGTAGCTGTGAGTTTGTTTGTTGTTTAAATTTATGTTCTAATTCAGTTTTATATTTCTTCCAATCTGCTTTTTTGAAGTTCCAATACAGATTCGTGAGACCTTGACTGTTATTTGTATTCTCTAGTTTTATATCAGCAATTACTGCTCTGTGACCAGAACTTGGATCTTCTATAACTTGCTTTTTAATTTTTGAAACAATATCTGTTGTAGCTAACAAGAGGTCTGGGTTACTGCCTGCTCCAGAGTAATGTATGAAGGTTGCGGGATCTTCTTTACTATAAATCAGTTCAAAAGTTGTGGTATTCAAAAATTCTTCCACTATCTTCCCTGTAGAATCCACTTTTTCATAACCCCATCTTTTGGAATGTGCATTGAAATCCCCAATTACGATTGTTTTATTTAATTGGTCAATAAGTGAGAGATATGGTTCATTCCTGGGAGGATTGTAAATACTGTATAAATGTAGATGTGTTTTGTTATCCCAAAAATGTAGCTTTATTAATTCACTTTTATCTGTGTTATCCATTTCTTTAACAATTTCAAAGGAGGATTTAATATCCTTTTTGACTCCAACTAATATTCCACTACTTATCTGTCTATTTTTGGGTAGTAGGTGTAGTAGAAAACCAGTAAAATTGAAGTATTTAAGTTGGTCATTTGTTAGATTTGCTTCTTGTATGAAAAATATATCTGTTATAGTCAAATACAATTTTATTCAGTTCAACTCTTTTTGTTTGTGTGAGACCACCCGCATTCCATTGTAGAAGTCTGATGTTAGATCTTCTATTAATATAATGTTTTGGTTCTCGAGAAGTAGTCCCTGCTCGGAGATCCGAATGGAGGACTATTTTAACTCCGGAACATTTTACCCCTCGAGTCATATTTCATAAATATTGAAGAGACTTAGCAGTAAATGTAACCACTTTTTAGAGAGCGCCATATTTTTATGTTTTGGCGGTCACATCGCTCTCTCACAACCCCCAGAATGTCTAGAGGACCACACCTGTCATTGGTTTACGGGTCTCACTGACCTGACCAGGAGAATTATCAAAATAAATTCACCGACCATATCCACTGATTACCAATCGGGTAACTTAAAAAAGCTCAATGGACCTCAGGCTCATTTGAGCATCATTTCACCCGTTTCATTTCATTTATTCGTCCGATATGACACAATGTTGGAGGACGTTAATTTAAATAAAAAGAGGACGTATTACATGCCATGACAGGTCAGCATGTTAAGGCTTAAGGTTTTATAAAGAAATTAGAGAAATGGAGAGGTTGGAAAAATAAAGACTCCCTAGCCTTCAGGAACCCTAATAGCATCGGGGTCGGGTACCTTGTGGTCACTATCCACATATCCCCTAGACACCAGTAAGTGGAAGTAATGTTCTGCTCAGCTTGGGTACCTTGTGGTCACTATCCACATATCCCCTAGACACCAGTAAGTGGAAGTAATGTCCTGCTCAGCTTGGGTACTTTGTGGTCACTATCCACATATCCCCTAGACACCAGTAAGTGGAAGTAATGTTCTGCTCAGCTTGGGTACCTTGTGTTCACTATCCACATATCCCCTAGACACCAGTAAGTGGAAGTAATGTTCTGCTCAGCATTCACATATCCCCTAGACACCAGTAAGTGGAAGTAATGTTCTGCTCAGCTTGGGTACCTTGTGGTGCTATCCACATATCCCCTAGACACCAGTAAGTGGAAGTAATGTTCTGCTCAGCTTGGGTACCTTGTGTTCACTATCCACATATCCCCTAGACACCAGTAAGTGGAAGTAATGTTCTGCTCAGCTTGGGTACCTTGTGTTCACTATCCACATATCCCCTAGACACCAGTAAGTGGAAGTAATGTTCTGCTCAGCATCCACATATCCCCTAGACACCAGTAAGTGGAAGTAATGTTCTGCTCAGCTTGGGTACCTTGTGGTCACTATCCACATATCCCCTAGACACCAGTAAGTGGAAGTAATGTTCTGCTCAGCTTGGGTACCTTGTGGTCACTATCCACATATCCCCTAGACACCAGTAAGTGGAAGTAATGTTCTGCTCAGCATCCACATATCCCCTAGACACCAGTAAGTGGAAGTAATGTTCTGCTCAGCTTGGGTACCTTGTGTTCACTATCCACATATCCCCTAGACACCAGTAAGTGGAAGTAATGTTCTGCTCAGCTTGGGTACCTTGTGTTCACTATCCACATATCCCCTAGACACCAGTAAGTGGAAGTAATGTTCTGCTCAGCTTGGGTACCTTGTGTTCACTATCCACATATCCCCTAGACACCAGTAAGTGGAAGTAATGTTCTGCTCAGCATCCACATATCCCCTAGACACCAGTAAGTGGAAGTAAGTTCTGCTCAGCTTGGGTAACTTGTGGTTGCCATTCACATATCCCCTAGACGGAGACCCCTGAGACCTCTGTGTAAACACGTGGAATTAATGTAAAAGGTGAGTAAATTAATAACACTAAACAAAACTTACATTTATAGTTCTCTGGAACTCATTTCGGAGGGCAACTTTGCTCCATTATCAATTGACTGTGTGTCAGTGTCCAATGTGTGCTAACTGTATGTGTGTGGTGATTGTACAGGACTCAGACCGTGGAGGTGGCGAAGGCAGAAGCAGAGAAGATCAAGAAGATAGGAGCAGCTGAAGCGTTTGCTATTGAAGGAGTTGGTAAAGCTGAGGCTGAGAGAATGAGAATGAAAGCTGGTGTGTACAAACAATATGGTGAAGCAGCCATCATGTCCCTCGTCCTGGAAGCACTGCCCAAGGTACACTCCCATACTTCATGCTACACATTCAAAGCCATGAATGTGTAATTAAATGATGCACTTTTAGTTGCTAGTACTACACATACCTTAACTTTCCTTTTTAATGGAGAAATTGAAGCAATTCGAATGACTCTACAAGATCGTTTGTACAGAATTTCACATTTTCATCAAGCAGTTATTCTCTCAGATTCCAGGGCAGCAATTATAGCAATTACTTCCAAGTTGTCACCAAAAAACCAAACAATTATAGAATGTTGGAAAATCCTTACCCATCTAACAGCACTTCAAAAACACCTAGTCTTCCAATGGATACCGGCTCACTGTGGACTGAGTGGTAATGAGAAAGCTGATTTTCTTGCAAAAAAAGGTACCAGTGGTGTAAAAATCTATAGTTAATCTACCATTTTATGCAGCTAAAAGATTAGTCAACTCTGAATTCAAAAAATTATTGCAAAATATTCCTATGAAAAATTAAAAATAAAAGATGGGAACTACCAAACATTCAAACAGTAATTCCTGAGTATCCTCGAAAAACAGCAGTTGCAACCTTCAGGTTGATTACAGGACATGATTGTCTGACAAAACATGTAAACAGAATTGGGATATATTCTTCACCACTCCGTCCTCTACGTGATCTGCAAGAGGAAATGGACCGAGACCACCTTCAAATATGTCCGGCCACTTCTAGTGCCCTTCCCATCCATTGGTTAGGACTAATGACTTCTTTGTCAGAATTACAGCATTAGACAACATTACACACATGCACGCACGCATGCCTGCACGCGCGAACACACACACACACACACACACGCACGCACGCACACACGCACACACGGACATAAATACGCATCAGAGAAAAAAAAATTAGAATGTCATGAAATGACGCCATTTATGCTTCAGGTTGGAGGTGATTAAATGAAAATGTTTGCTGTGGGAGTAACCTGAATGGTTCGGACAGTAGTTTGACAAACATGGTGAACTAATCTGTGAATGGATTCTATTTAAACATAAAATAAGGTTACTTTTGGTGAAATTACAACTTTAATTGGTGACAATCTTAGTCCTTGCCACTTTATTCTTTATTTGTTGCTCATTACACATGACCCTGTAACAAAGATTTCATTTAATTTAAAAGGTGAGTTAATTAATAACACTGAACAACACTTACAACATATTTTTCCGGGACGCGTTTCGAATGTAACTTTCCTCCATTATCAACCAGACAATAACAGTTATTGTCCGGTTGATAATGGAGGAAAGTTACCTTCGAAACGCGTCCCGGAAAAATATGTTGTAAGTGTTGTTCAGTGTTATTAATTAACTCACCTTTTAAATTAAATTAATTACAACAACACTGTTTTCAAACTTCTATCAAAGAAAGATTTCATTACTCTAACTCATTTCTTAATAAAAAAAACTACCACAAGGCTTCTAATAAATGTTGTATCCAGAGGTACTACAAATTGAAGGTGAAACACATTGGAAAGATATGACTGGCAGCTAATAGCTGGAGGTTAGGTTACCTGCATTGAGCATTTTTATTCATCCACTGATCATTTTACATGACATGGGATATATCATATATAGCACACTATAATTAATACATAATTATTATACAAAATATAATAGTACAAAGGTTATGTCACTTACCGATATTCCATGTTGAATTTAACAATGTGATACTAGTAATTGCTAAACCTTTAGGTAAGCATAATTTATAATGTGAATTTTCAGTCTGCTGCAATATGCTTAAACAAAATTGATGTGCAATTGTTTATATGTTTGGCCAACCAGTAAGTGTGCCATTCTCTTTAATTTTAATATACCTGCTTTAAAACAGGACTAATGTGCTTCATGCAAGCATGTTCTACTTCTAATTGCCAGTCTAAAAGAAGCAATCTGTAAACATGATGCACAAGTTTCTGGAAGCACTTTCACCAACAAGATGTAGCAAGAATCTTATGAGCGCCAAATAACTCGAGTTAGTGAAATTTGCAACATGTAGTTTCTGACAAGATTTGTGTACATGAGTATATGCAAAAAACAACCAGATATTTCAAGAAATGTAGGTAAACAAACTTGACACTGGTGTTCGCACCCAATGAATTCCATTATTTACGTGATAGCTTTAGAAACTAAAATTAGCAGTAACAAGTATGCAATAACATTGGGATTAATTCAAAATAAGAGTTTAGAGCAAGTATTCAATACCTGTAGTCAGGCTACACATCTTTTGTGGCTTCGACAAAAAAACAATTGCATGTGATTAAGTAAACGTTACACATGATCTACACCAATAAGGGAAGAAAGTAAACACATCTGATGTGATGTTGCCAGTTCTAACACAGTTAAGAAGACTACAAATTATAGGTTTTTGAAATTTAATTTACACAAAAACCATTGAATCTATTGAGATATGCCAAAGGAAAAAGTTGTTTATTCAATTGTCTACGATACAAAAACCTTTAATCAGTGATAATTCAGCCAGGTGATAGTAAATTTTTTGGTTAAAAGTATTTTTTTCTAGAAAACTATAAATCTTTGAGCTTTTTGGTATTATACCTTGTTCTAAAGTACGAACAAATTAGAAACTAAAAACTTCACTTATCTTAGTAATGTTGTTATTTACAATAAGAGAAATTGACTGCTAAAGTCTGACTGGTTATTTCACTTGCATCCTGTATATCCTGGACTGTTCTGAAACATTCCATATCAAGTCAGCTATGTGTAGAGTTGCTAACTTATGTATGTGCCTACATTGAGTACAGTTTGTCTATCTTACATGAACTAGGATGATGAAAAAACCTTTTTTTTTTAAATCTAAAATAAGAACAAATTAGAGACTAAAAGCTTCACTTACCTTAGTAATATTGCAAGATCTCCACAGCTGACATGTTTCAAAGCTTTGAAAATATGTTGGATACAACTTGAAATATGTCAGCTCTGGAAGATCTTGCAATATAAGTGAAGCTCTTTGTTTCTCATTTGTTCTTATTTTAGATTCTGTTGCTTTACTGTTAATAGCTTCAATTTTTCCTTAATTAACATTTTTTGTTTACAAAATATTGATTTACTATTCATTTCTGTTCTGATCCATTAATTCAATCCTTTATTATAGTTTAGTTTAAAATATTATTGCTTTTCTTCTAGAGATAAGAAAGAAGAGCTTACATTTTTTTCCTGTCCCTATAAGTTTGCTTCTATGATTATTATTTATTTATGCCAACAAACTTACTGTTGGTGTTTTTAAACACACAAGCCGTGTGTGGGCAAAGTTTAAGAGGTAGAACCGGAACTTAAAAATTCAATGCCACAACTGGGATTTGAACCACAGACCTTCCGCTTGCCGGGCGGACGCTCTACCACTGAGCTATTGTGACAAACTGCCAGAATGGCATTAAATTCTCAAGCCAGTTCGTATTTTTCCTGGTAAACCACAAAGGCAGTCTCACATCAGAGACAATTACCCCAATGGTGACTTACTATTGCAAGTACTTTATATCCCAGGATTAAATAACCTTCACATGGTAATTATTATTTATTTATGCCAACAAACTTACTGTTGGTGTTTTTAAACACACAAGCCGTGTGTGGGCAAAGTTTAAGAGGTAGAACCGGAACTTAAAAATTCAATGCCACAACTGGGATTTGAACCACAGACCTTCCGCTTGCCGGGCGGACGCTCTACCACTGAGCTATTGTGACAAACTGCCAGAATGGCATAAATAAATAATAATTACCATGTGAAGGTTATTTAATCCTGGGATATAAAGTACTTGCAATAGTAAGTCACCATTGGGGTAATTGTCTCTGATGTGAGACTGCCTTTGTGGTTTACCAGGAAAAATACGAACTGGCTTGAGAATTTAATGCCATTCTGGCAGTTTGTCACAATAGCTCAGTGGTAGAGCGTCCGCCCGGCAAGCGGAAGGTCTGTGGTTCAAATCCCAGTTGTGGCATTGAATTTTTAAGTTCCGGTTCTACCTCTTAAACTTTGCCCACACACGGCTTGTGTGTTTAAAAACACCAACAGTAAGTTTGTTGGCATAAATAAATAATAATTACCATGTGAAGGTTATTTAATCCTGGGATATAAAGTACTTGCAATAGTAAGTCACCATTGGGGTAATTGTCTCTGATGTGAGACTGCCTTTGTGGTTTACCAGGAAAAATACGAACTGGCTTGAGAATTTAATGCCATTCTGGCAGTTTGTCACAATAGCTCAGTGGTAGAGCGTCCGCCCGGCAAGCGGAAGGTCTGTGGTTCAAATCCCAGTTGTGGCATTGAATTTTTAAGTTCCGGTTCTACCTCTTAAACTTTGCCCACACACGGCTTGTGTGTTTAAAAACACCAACAGTAAGTTTGTTGGCATAAATAAATAATAATTACCATGTGAAGGTTATTTAATCCTGGGATATAAAGTACTTGCAATAGTAAGTCACCATTGGGGTAATTGTCTCTGATGTGAGACTGCCTTTGTGGTTTACCAGGAAAAATACGAACTGGCTTGAGAATTTAATGCCATTCTGGCAGTTTGTCACAATAGCTCAGTGGTAGAGCGTCCGCCCGGCAAGCGGAAGGTCTGTGGTTCAAATCCCAGTTGTGGCATTGAATTTTTAAGTTCCGGTTCTACCTCTTAAACTTTGCTTCTATGAGTTTCTTCTTACTTTCTCTACTGGTAAGTAGGGAAGTATTGTATTCCATCCAATAATTCCATGTCAAAATTTCACCGGAAATATGTTTTGAGACCCCCTGAATCCAAAAAATAGCATTTTTAGAAAAATGTGTCTGTCTGTGTCAGTCTGTGGACAGCATAACTCAAAAAACGAAAAGTAGGTTACAAACCAACGTTGGTATTTAGTTTAATGTCTTTCAAGGATGCAACATGAAAATTTTGAAGAAAATAGCCCCACCCTAACCTACTCTTTACATGGAGAATTTTTCAAAAATTTTTATTTTCTTGAAAATGGCTCTAACAATTTTGATGAAAATGCCATATGTTTGGTGCAGTTTTTTAAATATGAAGGTGATGGTACTAAGCTTTTGACTCTTTCGTTATCTCGGGTTGTGGTACAGGGTGAAATAACATGGACACAGGGTAAAGCTTTTTCACAATCTTTTATTCGCACCTTTTTCACTGGGAATTATACACGTGTTATCTAGGTGAACATTCTATTCACGCAGACCAACTTCTTCAACTGTTTCTTCGTACTGCTTGTCATTTTAAATTATACTTTTAGCGTTTTAACTCACACATATCGAATACACGTCTTCCCTCTTTAGGCGATGTGACGCCAAGACGCTGAATCTAGCACATTCCTTAACATGTCTGTATTCATACGCGTATGCATATACTTTCTTACGGCGTCCCCTATGACATCATCATACATGTTAAATAGTTCCCGAAATGTTGAGGAAGCAATCCCAATCCATCCTCCCAACACTCCTAATATTAAATCTAAAATAATTCTTCTAATTATACATATTAAATTTGAACATATTACTAAACATTAATGACGTTATCAAACGAATAATACTCTTAACAATGAAACAATGGTATAACACTCTCTGTACTTAACAAATCCCTACCAACATGAAAAATAAATTAAATTTGACTATCTATATATATTCGTTCTTTCTGGGGTCTGACCACATAATCTGTCTCATGTTCAAGATATTTTTATGACAAATGAAATGTATATCTTGAATTTCCTGGCTTTAGCCCCTATAGTTGTATTTATACTGGACGACTTTTGCATAACTGGTAAACCATTAGAGACAGACCAAATCATACTTTTGTGAAATGGAACATCATTGTTCGATTTGAAGCTTTCATGGCAAGCGTTATGGATCAAGGCTTCAGGATGGCCATGGAGTCTACAATGGCCGAAAGCTTGACATTTATAAATCTCACACGGTTGATTACCTGGAAAGCCTTGATCCGCATTGTTGTTCACTTTTTTTATATGTTAAGTGTGCAAAGAGAACAGAATCTCAAAGCTTTAAAAGATTTGGCTATCGCACTAAGCCTATGGTATTCTAATATTTCCCTTGTAGCTACAAGAAAATAAGCAATAAGATAATTTGTATAAATATTTATCTCAACTAACACAAAGAAGATAAAGGAATAAGAGTTTGTAAGAATGGTTAGTACAAGAGTAGAGAAAGTCATGTGAGTGCAGCACATCAGATTTTTTATATTGAGCTTCACTTTAAAATCTTGAAAATACAGAGTGACTTAAAAAATGAAACACAAACATGAGTTTGAGAGGTAGAATTGGAACTGAAAAATTCAATGTCACAGATGGAATTTCAACCACAGACCTTGTGGTTTACCGGGAGAAATAAGAGTTGGTTGGAGAATTCAGTGTCATTCTGGCAGGTTGTCATAGTAGCATTGTGGCATTGAATTTTTCAGTTCCAGTTCTACATCTGAAACATTGCCCACACATGACTTGTGTGTTTAAAAGCACCAACAGTAAGTTTGATGGCACAAATAAATAATAATGACCATGTGTGTTGGTTATTTACTGTCCTCATGAGATTATGGCCAAGTGATGATTGGTTCCATTTCTTGTAAACTGTACATTATCCTGGAGAAGACCTTGAACTAACTGATCATATCTTCATGTTACAGATTGCTGCCGAGGTGTCTGCACCACTTGCTAAGACGGAAGAGATTGTTCTGCTTGGAGGGGGAGATAGCAACGTGACGGGAGAACTCACAAGGTTAGTGGGGCAGGTTCCCCCAGCAGTCCATGCCCTCACTGGAGTTGACTTATCTAAGGCAAGTACCCGTGCTACTACCACACAGTTCCATGAACCCAGGTGAGACGACGTGTGATGTGATGTTTGTTTGTTTGCTGCAGGTGCTGAGCAAAGTTCCAGGTGCCAAGTAGAAGATGATAGAGGCACCATGTCCTTCTCTCAGGTACCGCACTGGAACACCTAGCTCGCTCATAGATCCACCAGGGACATCTTGCCTTATAATGTACAGAAAAATACTTCTTTTAACCTAAGCTTATTGTAGAAGAAGATGGTGGGTCTATGGTGCAGGTACATTATTATTTACTTCCCTCTTCAATGTGTTCAGGATCTGTAATGTTTTCACATGTCATGGTTACAAAAGACAGTATATTTTTGCTATAAGACTAGACGTAGAGGTGGTGAAAGACAGGACTCACTTTTGTTGTTGTTTATCAATCTCATGTTCAGCTTTTGTCTTTTCTATTGGATAGAAAACTGTAAATATTTGTCTGGTACTACACCATAACATGGATTCAAACCTTAACAACTATTACAATAACTAATGAAATAAACATTTAGATATTAGATAAGAATCACAAATGCGGGAATAAAGGCATAACAAACAAACAAAAAATAGATATAAATATAAATTTGTGTATAAACTACAAAGCAGCTAGCAGTTTGAGTATATTCATAGTCTCTATCAGTATAGATTGTCTTTTTACTTGAACAATTTGTTAATTCAGTAATCGTCTCCATTATTATGAGTTTCTGTTCTCTATTGATTTATTAACAGTCTCCCTTGTCAATAACTCTTCTTCGATGTTCTTGTGAATAGCTATAAACAAAAGATAGTGATTGTATGTTCATGTTCTGGTTAACCATACTGAGCAGGCGCTAATGCTGTGGCCCACATTGAGCAAGTTGTGGGTTCAATCCATGTGGTTAACCTTCCTGACCCATACGTTTTGTCAGAGGTTTCCCTGGGTTACCAGACAGATTTCCATATCCTCCAAATCTCTTGTCCCTACATTTTCTTACATTAATAATAATTTTATTTCATCCTTCATATCATTAGGTTTCTTTCAGGGTTGGAAGTGTCGGCGAGTGTCACGACAGGGAAAGGAATGCACTGTGGAAGTCTCGTTCCCTGGATTAGATGACAAGCTCACTGGTTTCTGGGCCCCCATGGGATGATACAAGCCCAAGAGGTGGGAGGGGGAGGCTCCCCCCCCCCCCCCTTGGGAGTACAAACCTGAAGGGTGGGAGAAGAACCGGGCTGAGCCAGCCTCTGCTGGGGTGATTCTAACCAGGAAAATGTATGGACCCTGCCACCTGCCCTGTTGTGGCAACGTTCCAGCTATCCTTAGGATCCATTTGGCTCATCCATCCTCCCATCAGGAACTAGTCGAGGTGCTGAGTCCCTCTTTGCAAGTTGTCATCCTCCCATCAGGGACAAGACACAAACGATTGCCTTGTGGTCGAGTTGCTGAGTCCCTCTTTGCAAGTTGTCATCCTCCCATCAGGGACAAGTCAAGTTGCTGAGTCCCTCTTTGCAAGTTGTCATCCTCCCATCAGGTGTGATTAGTTCTGCATTGTCATTGTAGGTGGTGCTTAGTGCCAGTTGATGTGCAGTAAAAACAGTCACTGCTAGCGGTGGTTATGGTGGCGGTGGTGGTGTACATGTTGCATGAATAACGGAGCATGATTTCATCCACAGTCAGATATCCCTACTTGGTTGTTAAAGGACGTTAATTACTCATATATATATAAAAGAAATGGGGAAGTAATGCTTTGACCAAGAGTGCTTCTGCTGCCACTGTCTGTTTGCTGCTGCTGTCTACTGTCTGCTACACCATACAGAGTGCAATGTCTGTGAGGAGCAGTACAGCCGTTCCTGCGCTTGGACTGGCAGTGAAAGAAAATGGCATGCTTTGTTGATATTGCTACGTGATTTTCATATGAAACAAAGTTAGTTAAAAACGAAATTTGCAAATAGTGCATTCAGAAGGGCTGAAAAGTTATCCAAAATGTACTATAAAGGTATTATAATGACTTACAAGATGTAGTTGCAGTTGTGGTTGTCCATAAGAGTTCAGACTGTGTCACATAAAAATGAGAGTAATTAAGGAAGATATGTAGTGCCATGAGATTAAGCAGCCAGTTCTGGACCATGGTCAAATGCCACTTCCCTCCCAGCAGTTTTTGTGCACAGACTGTCTTATACATCAAAGCAAATGGGATGAACGGACGAGGTTTATGTGTAAGGGCACAACAATAGCTGTGCTTTTCTGACGAGATTGTCAGATCCTAATTGTTGAACATTTATTTTGTGTTGTATCCCGCCTTTCTAAACAACATTGAACATTGGTGTTTAAATGTATGTTGCATATAGTGTACAAACATAAATTTAAAATGTACAAGAAAGGAAATAATATTAAATAGGAAGAATGAACATAATACAATGTTGTTCTGAAATCATCTATGCTTTCCTTTATCAGCTAATTAATTGATTAAGAAGACATATTTAATATGAGGACAATTCGTAAAGTGAGACCCAATGTTTTATACACATCAAACTATCATAGATAGTTGTAAAACGGTTGTTTTCTGGAATTACTCACTTGTTTCACGTTTTTCTACATAGTTGACATTTGTTTAAATATTTGTCATAACATTCTGCAAGCTTTTGTATGCCAACATCATAGGAGTCTGCGTCCTGTGAGGTTAACCACGGAATAGTCAGTGGAAATTGTCAGTTGCACATGTTCGTGGCTCTTCATCTTCTGTTATGATTGACGGCCAGCCTGAACATTGTCATGTGTGACCTTGAATGCTCTCTTTGCTGTTAGTCATTGCCTTGGGGCCATACACGTCACTACTGGAATGTCCTTTCTCTGTCTTCTTCTGATTGCCATCGCTGTATGGAGGACTTATACCTCCTAGGCCTCAGACACTTGTTGGGGAGCAGATGAACCTATGGACTGGACAGAGTGAAGACCTAGAAGTGGGTGGTCAGCCAAGTACCAGGTATGAGAGTGAGGATGATGTGATATGCAGGTGAAAGGATGATTGGACAGGTAATGAGGGAAAAATTGGTGGAATGAGTGTTGGGGGAAACTGGAGAACCCATAGAAAACCTGCCCAGATGCCACTTAGTCCACCATGAATACCATATGTGGGTCCCTGGGTTCAAACCCAGGCTGCCTTGGTGATAAGCAAATGGTCTAATCGCTCGCCCATAGAATCACCTTCTTTGCTGTCAAAAATCAAATCACAGACCGTATTTCATAGTCAGCGGGCCTATAAATTGTTTTAAACATCTTTGACCGACACTGTGAACAGCACACTGCAACACTGCCAATGCAAATGGCATCCTTTTACATGCAAGGCATGCTGGGAGCCAGTGCACATGCACATTTTCAATGTTTGCATGAAATTCAATGAGTATGGCAATTCAGACATTTTTTTGACTTATCCTCGTAATTATAAATGGGAAGCATAAAATATTATATAAGAATAGAGTGTATTGGCTAACAGGCTCTGGACATGGTACAACAGCAGCTGTAAAATAGCAAAAGATTGTGTTTAAGGTCAAGAAAAGACAAAAGCTGTTAATGCATATTCCAATACTTTGGGCTTTGAAATGGTGCAGTGTATTGTATTGCTTGTAGTTGATAGAAATCTGTCTATTTGGGAAACCACTGATGGCTCATTTATGTATATCGGTGTGTTAATACTTGATACTTTCCTTTGTTTCAAAGTGAATAATGCTTCCAGAGAGTTTGTATAAACTGTTCTAAATTTCCTTTTAGTCCCCATCCACCTGGTGTAAACTTTACATGTTGGTAATTTGTGTATATATGAGCAGATTGTTCTGGCCATGACATTTGAAAACAATTGAATCATTTTAAAACCCTTTAATTGTAATAATTGAGGGTAGCACAATAACTGGTGTGGCAAAAGTTTGTTTCACTTTTGCACAAATTGGTTTGTTTGTATTCTAGGTGAATCACGTTTGTCTTAATGTTGATGAGGCAAATATGAGTTGTTCAATACCTCCATTATGTGGTGCAAATATGGACGTCTTTGTCACAATTGGTATGTAGCTTTTGGCTCCCAGGGGTTTTATTTTAAACTGGTGACATTATAGCATTAAATGCAGAGATTATTCCATACCTCTCTCCTTCATCCCCTCCCCCTCACCCTCACCCTGCACCTCCCTCTCCTCTGTGTGCCCTGGCAGGAATGCAGCTACCCTGTGATATGCGATACTGGACTCGCTAAGGCAGTAGTACCAACTAGCAAAGAAATGGTTAAATGATTATGAAATTTGGACGTATTATAAACAAAAGTGCACTTGCCTCTGACTCACTGGCCAGTTGGACTCACTTTCACTGAAGGAGGAAGATGAAGAATCACTGGTTACATCTCCCAGGGCTGACATTCTCTACTGCATCATCCATGTCTTACTAATCATTTTCTACCTTCTAGAAGTATGAAAAGTTTTGCAAATTTGTTTGTGTCACAAGTAATTTATCACAATAAGATATGTGACCTAACCTATAAATTCTCGAGCGGAGCAAGTTCAGACCATCAAATTATATTTATCTAGACTATTTCATAAGTAAAATACGACTTTAAATATATCACAAAGATATGACCAGAAAATGTTAGATAAAAGATAACCTAAAATATATTGATTATGATTAGTGTAGTTGAACTTACTCAGCATTGGCAAATGAGGAAAACAAAATCCAAGAGTTAAATGTATTTCAGTTTTTTCTTGTTGTTATAATAGAAAAGAGTTAATAATCTCAAATGAATCTCACTTTATTTTTAACGTTAAATAATCTTTCTTCTGAAAAATACATTAATTATTAAAAGAGCAGTTGTTAAATTGAAATGAAATGATATTTTGATTATAATGTCTAATAAATTGACAGCAATTTATAGGATACAGTTGGCAACACTGGCTAAACAAAAGAATGACCAGGTGAGAATTTCTATATGATAATTGAACGTGTGAATGTATGAAGTAATCACAGTGATAAGTGAGCTGTTACTTCTGTTTCCCTAACCATTTCCTTGACCTTGACACAGGTGAAGATATTCCAGCTAGCATGTGGATAGGTTTGTTGTGTGTGCTGTGTTTCTTGTGACTAGCTGTACAGTACATAAGGAACACAGACGTCCATATTGACACCGCGACGTACAACTCACAACTGAAGATAGGTTTGTTGTGTGTGCCGTGTTTCTTGTGACAAGCTGTACAGTACATAAGGAACACACACAGACGTCCATATTGACACCACGACGTACAACACACAACTGGGACTCTGAACGATGGTATTCTTTCTCATTTATTTTGTTCTTCCAATAAAATGTCAGAATCAAGATAACATTGAATATGTAGCAACATTAGACTAGGGAAAAGTATCTGTATTTTTGTACTCTTCTTTATAATTAATTTTCTTATATGTAACCCAGACAGATTATTGTACCTGAGTACATTTTTGCATTAGCCTCAATACTAGCAAAAACAAGTGTTTTTTTTCTTATTGCAGTTTAGTCAATTTGGTTTCCTCTTGTTAGTTTTTTTCAGATAAATAAAGAAAACATGTGATACCATTAAAAAAAAGATAATGTCATTAGAAGACAAAGGCCTTGTTAAAACCTTAGTAAGTTGTACTACGTCCAATGGGAGGTGCTGTGATTGTATCTCACTGCCGTTCGTTTCGTCTCCCCCTCGGTGGCACAAGGGGCGACATATCACATACCATTTAAAAACAAGGTATTTTTACTTGTAGAAGAGAAATAGGTGGGAGATATACTCGTCTCATCCCCTAACAGAGATTTAGTCCAGGGGCCTTCATTTACATTCAATTATCTCTTCAACTTGGAGACCACGTCTTAGGGGTGAAAACAACATCAAGTTAGTGACTGTTAGCAATTTAAATCATGATTCAAACACACAATTGCATATTTTTAATAAATGGAGGCAAAAAAAAATATTGAATGTCATTATAGCTTGTAGTGGAGTTATTTGAAAACCTTTTCCTGTCTCTGCCTTTCCTGTTCCAGTGGGAGACTTTAACTGCAGCTTTAAAGGTAGGTGCTGGGACCTCAAAACAAGTGCACACATTTCTGTTACATTACTCTTGCACATTATTCTACTGAGTGCTCATTTTTCCTTGTTCCTTTGATGGCCACATATGATGTCACTGATGCCAGGCGAGGCTTTAGTTGCAACAGGTATGATTACATAGATGATGGATTAAATTTCCTTAGGTAAAACAGAATCATGCATGAAAAAATATAAAGACTTTGGCCTGTTTAGAAGGGGGTGTTTTTAATTAAGGATTTGATCTTCTCCCACCTGTGAGATTTTTTGAAAATAGAAATGAAATTTTTGGTTGGCCATCTCAAAGATACTGTAACAAAATGACAATTTGACATATCCCACTTCTGACACCATGTGACAAAATCAATAAAAAGTCTAGTCCAATTTTTTCTTACTTTATTTTCTTCCAAAGCTGGATGCACAACAATACAGTTCTCTTCTATTGATGTTAACACAGTCTACAGTGTTTCATGATATTACAATTCACAACTGTTTACTTCTCATAACCTTGAATCACTCCTTTCACTGTCTTTCTTCACTTTCTCTGTCTCTCATACACCAATTACACAAATACACAGTTCTCTTTTACTGATGTTAACACAGTCTATAGTGTTTCATGATATTACAATTCACAACTGTATACTTGTCATAACCTTTACTCACTCCTTTCACTGTCTTTCTTCACTTTCTCTGTCTCTCATACACGAATTACACAAATACACAGTTCTCTTTTACTGATGTTAACACAGTCTACAGTGTTTCATGATATTACAATTCACAACTGTTTACTTCTCATAACCTTGAATCACTCCTTTCACTGTCTTTCTTCACTTTCTCTGTCTCTCATACACCAATTACACAAATACACAGTTCTCTTTTACTGATGTTAACACAGTCTATAGTATTTCATGATATTACAATTCACAACTGTATACTTGTCATAACCTTTACTCACTCCTTTCACTGTCTTTCTTCACTTTCTCTGTCTCTCATACACGAATTACACAAATACACAGTTCTCTTTTACTGATGTTAACACAGTCTACAGTCTTTCATGATATTACAACTGTTTACTTCTCATAACCTTGACTCACTCCTTTCACTATCTTTTTTCACTTTCTCTGTCTCTCAAACAGCTGACTTTGATACAATCACTGGACACTACATAACTGCTTCGCTATCTTCCTTTCAATGTTACCGTACACACACACACACACACAAATTAAAAACTGCCTGCTGTGACGACTCATGTCTATAACTGCTAGTAAGTTATTGCTTCACCTTCTTATATATTTTAATATTTGTCATTAAACTTATACAAGCAATAGACGTCAGTACAGTACAAAGTTACAGTTTTAACTACACTACAATTACGGTATTATAACAATTATTGTTATAAGTACTTATTTAGATAATATTCACTATAGAATACATTTCAATGCAATGCTTGATTTGATTAATTAACTATTAAATTAATGAATGCATTTTGTATAAAACTATGTATTAATCCATTTAGCTACACAGTTAATTTTGGTCAATTTTACTAATTATTGAGTTCGATCAAGGCATTCATGTATATCATAGAAGGGATATTCTGTTTGGAAATCATACAAGTTTCTCTTAAATATGTTAATTGGTTTGTTGGATAGTTGAAGAGGGAGCTTATTGTAAAGTCTTTCATAGATTATTTTTTATTTATGCCAACAAACTTACTGCTGGTGTTTTTAAACACATAACCCATATGTGGGGAATGTTTAAGAGGTGGGATCAGGACTGAAAAATTCAATACCATAGCCAGGATTTGAACCACAGATATTCCATGTATCAAACAGCTGCTCAAGCTACTAAGCATGGCCATGGTAGCTTAGTGGTTAGAGCAGCTGCTCAATAAGCAGATGATCCATGGTTCAAATACTGGCCATGGCATTGAATGACATAGATGCTTGTTACTTGGGTTGATCTAACGTGTTGCTATAGCGAGGGTGGCGTAACACAGTCCTTTCTCGAAGTTGTACAACTACGCCGGCTGCCAGTATCTTCTTGAATACTCTGGAAAAGCCCTTAGACGTCCACACTCATTGTTGTCAGATGTGGTGTGGGGAAGCTTGCCCTTGAGCACCATGCCGGTGGGGTGGCACAGTCCTGCTTCGTTGTGCACAGTGGCTCATGTCACCATACAAAACACCTGTGTCATTTGTGTGCACCATGCCATAATAAAGTAACATAAAATAATGTTGGTTACCATATTAACATTTATTTTAGAACTGTGCAAGGTGTTGTTTGTTGTAGTGACATCCAGTTCAAAAATATTGTTACAACATGTAGATGGTGGTTCATGTTGCCCTCTACTAGCGACAATATGCTGCATCGTACTCTTGAGATCTGTGGACAGGTCCAAAGGACACTCTTGGTATAGTCATGTTAACTCCGCAAATAGCCACTAGGCAGCAGCTTCAACTGAAAAATGCTCTAAAATGTTGACCTGACACCAACCATGGATTCAGCTGCCGAGGCTGATAGAATATCTCAACTATACATCATTAGATGGCATAAAGTGGAAATGTAACCAAGGACTTGCTTCAGAAAGTGACCTCAAACTGGAAAGCAAAGGCATAAATAAAAATGAGCATGTATTTTCTGTACTAATAAGTAGAGCAAGTATTGTATTCCACAAAAAAGCCATGTCAAGATTTCATAAAAATGCATGTTTTGAGGTCCCCTGAACCTAAAATCATAACGGGTGAAAATATTACTATTTTAGTGGAGTATTCCCAAGGATGCCACACATACATTTTCAAGAAAATGCCCTCACCCCCGCCACCTCAAACTACCTTTTACATGAAAACATTTTTGATAGTTTTGTTTCTCAAAAATGCCTCTTAAAATTTGGATTAAAATGGTGTATATTACATAACAAATAACACATACCATAATGGTCCAAAAATAAGCCACAGATTTCAGCCTCAAAGTAGTTTTTGTGTGCCTTAAATGCTGTGATGGCTTATTTCAGGCCAATATGGTATATGTTCAATTTTCTGCAATAGCTTTCTTCATTCTGAAATAATTTTGTATAACTGGTAAACATATTAGCAATAGTTAGTAAGAAACACAGCACAGTGCCCTATAACTGTTAAACCTACAGGAAGTTACCATAAACTTGACCATGAAAACATGCTACCTCTTCTACATCTAAAAATAATAAAAGATAATAGCAAGTTAAAATCTGGTATCCACAAGAAACTCATACAGACAATTACATTAAAGCAATTAGCTTGAACCTGAACACACATTCGTCAAGAGCCTAGCTCACAGACTTGTAAGTGTACCAGTGAAATACAGGAATGAATACTTCAGGAGCAGCAAGAAAGAATGGCTTCACCAAACAAGCAGACAAGAAAATGAAATCAAAAGACACAAACATCTCGCCACACTAGCAGCTTTTAAGGACAAACAATATACAAGTGTTGATAAAAAAGTGTCTGATATTGTAACAAGAATTGGGATTGGTCAAAACTAGAACAAGTGTTCCTATAAACATATGTCCGGAAACAAATACCTGTTAAGATATGAGCTATTTTACTTGTGTGAGTATTTACACTAGACAGTAGACTGCATCTAACAAGCGCATTCTAGGGAACACTTTACTGCCACAATTGTTGGCTAAACACCAAACAGGAGTTGAGATTATCTCTGTAAACAAGTGCATGTTATGTCAACACTGCTCCATGCGTCAACTCTTCTCAAAGGATTCTGAACACACCTGGCTGCTCTCGGCACATTGTCAATGGGTTTGGCATACACTAAATATGCCCATAGTCATAAATCCAATGGATTGAGGTCCAGCAAATGGGGAAGCCATGTTACTGGACCTCTTTGACCAATCCATCCATTGGATGAAGCCTGTCATTGGTATAAATACCCAACACCAGTAAAATGGCTCATATTTTAACAGGCATTTGTTTTCGGACATATGTTTATAGGAACATTTATTCCAGGTTTGCCCAATCCCAACTCCTGTTGCAATATCAATCACTTCTTAAGCATCTGTACATAAGTTCACATTGTGTAAACCAAAAATGCCAAAGAATCTTTAGTGAGTTTAAGATCGCCCTGGCACCAACAAATACATTCAACACCAGAAACCTCATCAAAAATCCATGTCAAAATTCCACAAGAAAATTGTTCCTGGATCAACAGAGTGAACTGTTCCGATTGTAAAGTGTACATAGGAGACAACATAATATCAGAACCAAAGCATTTTCATAACATGAAACAAAAAAAAAATCCACAATTCCACAGTAGCAATACATTTTTGAAGTGATCACAACATTGAGTGAAAAACCCAGATTCTAAAACCAGTACAAATGTACTCTCAATTAAATATCCAGGAAAAGATACAAGGGTCTGTCAATAACCAATGCCTCCTACTTTCTTCTCTTTTAATTTGCAAAAAAATTAAACTTTGATTACATAGCATGAGAGCCACAATGTTGAGGATTAAATTGTCCTTTTCCACAGTTTTATTCCACCTTTTAACAAGGGTATGTATTCCTATGTGGTAAAATGCTCTGTCTTATTCCTGAAGCCATTGGTGCACACATTTTTTCACGGTTTGTGCATCTGGAAAGTGAATCCTACGACAGCAGCCCCAAACAGATGGAAGTCAGTGCTGTGCAGGAGATGAGGCAAGACCTTCCATCCAGTTTTCACAATCTCTCGATTGGTGTGGCAATTGTGTGGTTTTGCATTCTTGTGCAAAAGTAGAACATCTGCCACGGTTTTGTTGGGTAAACTCACAGAAGACATGCTTTAAGCTTTTTCAGGGTGCTAACGTATTGTGCAGAAGTTATTGTGCACCCCTGCTCCAAACAATGAACCAGAATCCCAAAACACGGTCACCATCACCTGCCTGCTGATGATAGTTTTAAAATGTTCTCTTCCTCAGCAACATTGGGCAATGCCATCCATGGACTGTCTCTTTAGTTCTGATTTTAAAGAATGAACCCACGTTTAGTTTCCAGTTACAGTTTTGTCCAGGAGCTGCTCTCCCTCCAAACAGAAGCACTGCAAGTGTTTGGAGGTATTGTTTTCATTTCTCCTTATTCAGGTGATTTAACATTGAATAAACTGCTTTTGAGTTGCTTAGTGCTTGAGTAATTGTCACCACACTTCCTCTACTGAGGGATGTATGTAACACAGTTGTTATCACCTCAAATGCTCAATTTTGTGTGGAGACACTGCAGCCACGGGTTTACCACTTTGTCTTCATCAGCCAATGGTGTTAGCTCTTAAGCTTCATTACAGCAACAAACCTATCTTCTAATCATACTGACATCCACTCTTGTGAGCCTTTCACCTTTCACACTTAAGAATTCAATGACAGAATGCTGTCTAATACAAAGATCAACGTGAGCTATAATGCAACAAGTAGCAGTGCTGCCACCGGTCGACGTAGCACGTTGCTATTACAATGGAGTGGAGAAGAAGGTTGGAGGAATTGTGCCAAATCCAAATTGTTCACATAACTATGAGTAATTTAGTTCATGAGAAACTACTTATTGACTGATCCTTGTATATGTGGAAAAGTTTGAAACCCATCTAATGAATTTGGACCTTTCCTCAGAAGAAAAGTAATTAGTGAGCCTCATTATATCTCAACAGATGTCTCCTCTCCAGAGACACAACACAAGCAGAGTTCCAGCGTCAAATTCAACAGAAGGTGCTGAAAAGAAAAGTTAAGGTATGTGAAGTACAGTTAACTTAACTTTTGATTTTTTTAAAAAATGGTTAAATTCTTTAGAATTAAACAAAGATTTAATAGGTGATTTTGTAAAACTTACAAATATTTGTTTAGATCAAAATTTTGTTAGTTTTAATGGTAATTTTTTTCAACAAACTTCTGGCTTGGCAATGGGTAGTCCACTTTCGCTATTTCTTGCTAATCTTTTCATGAGCTTTTTTGAAACTCAAATTATAAAATCATTCCCTCTAATTTTTAAAATATGGTATAGATATGTGGATGACATTTTTGCTGTTGTCCCTAAAAAACAGATAAATGATGCTTTAAAACTTTTAAATTTACAAGATAAAGATATACAATTCACTTTGGAAACTGAAAATAATAGATGCCTTTCATTTCTGGACTTAAAAATTGAAAGACAACAATAAATTGAATTTTGGTATTTACAGAAAATCTACTCACACTGATAATTACATAAAAAATAAGTTTTAATCCTTTTGCACACAAATTTGCTGTTTTCAATAGTTTAATTTATAGGTTAATAAATATACTCCTTAATAAAGAAGAATTTGACACAGAATATAAACACATTAACACTGCAGTAATTAATGGTTTTAATACAGATTTTATACATAAAAAGATAGACAAATTTAAGTATTAAAAAGCTTGAGAGGTAGAACTGGAACTTAAAAATTCAATGCCACAACTGGGATTTGAACCACAGACCTTCCACTTACCAGGCGGCTGCTCTAACCATTGAGCTATTGTGACAAACTGCCAGAATGGCATTAAATTTTCAAACCAGTTCATATTTCTCCTGGTAAACCACAAAGGCAGTCTCACATTCTGGCAGTTTATCACAATAGCTCAATGGTTAGAGCAGCTGCCTGGTAAGCGGAAGGTCTGTGGTTCAAATCCCAGTTGTGGCATTGAATTTTTAAGTTCCAGTTCTACCTCTCAAACTTTGCCCACACACGGCTTGTGTGTTAAAAAAAAATTACTAACAGTAAGTTTGTTGGCATAAATAAATAATAATTATCAAAAAGCTGTTAAAGAAGTTTCTACCCTCAAAAAAATAAAAGATAATTGTATTTTTAAAAAGTTTACTTACCATCCATGGGCCAATAAAAAATTTACAAAGATTTTTAAAGAATATGGAATAAATTTGGTCCCTCAAAATAAGTTTAATATACAAAATTTACTTAATTTTTCTAAAAAAGATAAAATACCAAATTATAAAAACCCTAGCATTTATCAATTTAGCTGTTTAGATTGTGATAAGGTTTATGTTGGTAAAACTAAATGTCATTTAGAAACCAGAATAAAAGAACATTTTAGAAATATTAAATATAAACAAACTGATAAATCAGCTGTGGCAGATCATTTTTGGTCATTTAATCATGAAATTAAATCCAGAAGTTAAATTATTAAAACAATTAAGTGAAGCTATAGATTTAATGGTTTGGGAAAAAAATTTTATTTTAAAAAACAGGAACCGTGTTATGAACTTTGAATTACTTTCTATAGATTGTGTTTATAAATTTTTGTTTTCAGAGATTGGTAATTAAAATGAATATCAGTGTTTATGTTTTTTGTTTTCAGAAAAAAAATGAAGGATTGTAGCTTTGGTAACGAATTTGTTTGTATAGCTTTGAGAATGAGTTGGAGTCAACTTGAAACTCGAGTCAGTGCTTGAAAAAATAACTTGCAACAGTACTAAGATAAGTGAAGTTTTTAGTTTGTTATTTGTTCTTACTTTAGAATCTTGTTGCTTCACTGTTAATAGCTTCAATTTCCTTAATTGAATATACACGAGTATATCTGAGTATCACTCCAGTTTCCAGTAGCAACAATGAAACAATTTCCATACATGTTTATCTTTATTAACATGAAGTAGATACAAAATTAAGTTGTAAGAATAGTTCATGGTGGTTATATAAGCCTGTTTTATAGCAGTAATCATACAACATGTGGAAACAATGTATCAGAAGTAGACCGGAGTAACCTCTACAACTTACATACTTCCTTCACATGAAACATACAGGAACATATGTGTAACACTCACATGACTTTCTCTACTCTTGCAATAACCATTCTTACAAACACTTATAGGAAATATCTTCTTCATGTTAGTTGAGATAAACATTTGTAGAAATTATCTTATTGCTAATTTTCTTGTAGGTACAAGGGGAATATAGTAGACTTAAGTGATGGTCAAATGTTTTAACAGGTCTTTATTTTCATTAATGTCCTACGTGATATTTATTCATCTATTTAATGTAATGCTCTAGATCTTGTGGCTTCCCAATAGAGTTGACCATTTGCTTCATTCCATAATCTCGAGTGCACCACACTTTCTCAGGTCATGGGATTCTCATTGTTACATAACATGCAGTTTGGTGAATTGATAATTTTCATACAATGCATATATATATATATATATAGGTGTTCTGCCAGATAGTCATGGCCTGTTGCTGTGCGAAAAGCTGCTACATTTTCACTTGTAAATGGTCCTTGCATGGTTGGTTTATATCCTCCATAGTATGTAATAAAGAGGAATAACAGAGATACGGAGTGAGTCGAGCTCTGAGGCCAGGCTTATTGTACCTATGTGCCTGAGGGGGCATCCCCTGGGAGGAAGGATGAGTTAAGAGGAGACATCAGGCAGCCAGATACAGATTAACAGCACAGAAATTGACAGAGGTCCCCAAGATTTCCAAGTAAGACAACACCGTGAAATCTTTAGGTCTTCTGAGGCCATCTCTGTGCTGGGTCCAATACCCTGAGATGCTGCCCTGGTTACAGGTCAGCGAGTGATAGAAAAGGTTCCAGTGCACATATCGTCCTACCAAGCCATCACTTGCGACTCTGAAAGAACCAATGGGATGAATGATGAAGAACAGGAAACTCCGTGATGTAGTTATCCTTCCCAACATTGAACTAGTGACCTGGTCAGGAAGGTCAGCCATGGGAATCGAACCCATCACCTCCCAAATGTGAGCCTCTGCAGAGTCATCTCGCTTGGTGTGATATTTATAACAAATGATATATGAGTGAAATTAGTAAATGGATGCTGATATGAGCCCAAGGTCCATAGAGCTTAAAGTTACGTGACATTTGTTTTCTCAGGATAAGAGAAAGCTTGAGGAAAAAACCTTATCTGGGTAACTCAGCCTAAGTGAGATTCGAACTCAGGACCTCTTGAATGTGAGACAGATAATGTCACGCTATCACCACACTACTGCTACAGTTAACTCATTTTCCCCTTCCCTCGCTGCATTACATACCTTCTACCTAATTCTCCTGGGATTGCACAAAGCTTTGTAGACTTGCTTAACCAACTTGCCCAAGCAATTTCCTTTACGGGACTCATTCCGCAAGAGTCCAAGAGGTAAACAAATTGCTGCAATAATTAAGTTACACCAAATTCTGGGCCTCCCTCTTTTCTGGTTCTTGATATTTTCTTCTCTATGCCACAGCTTGCTTTCCTTTTACAATCTTCTGTAATTTTCCATATTTATGTTAATGGCCGCTATCCCATTTTGCTTCATTTGTTTGTTTGGGGAACAACTCTACTTTCCACGGAAATAGGTATTCAGTAAAGCAGATTGACATCTTTATTCTAAATCTGTAACCGTCGATATCAATGCCTGTTTTCCTCATATTCATGCACAGATCCTACATATACACAATACAATACTAAATGTTGCTCAACTTTCCATACTTCAAATGTCATTTACTTATTTTTTGTTGTTGTTTAATGATGGTGTAAGTTGCCAGGATCACGTCAGCATCCCATTGTGCTGGAAATTTGTGCCCGCAGGAGTTCTTTTACATGTCAGTAAATCTAATGACATGGAGCTGCTGTTTTTAAGCACACTTAAAAACCATCCATCTGGGCTGGATTTGAACCACCAACCATAGGATCAGTAGGTCAGCATATAACCAACTGAGCCACCCAGATCGACATGTCATTTACTGATCAACATATTCTGGTTCCCTGGCAGTCGGAGGAATGTCTTGCAGTTCTACAGGCCCATCAACTTACTCTGCTTCCCTGGCAGTTGGAGGAATGTCTTACAGTTCTACAGGCCCATCAACATACTCTGGTTCCTTGGCAGTTGGAGGAATGTTGTACAGTTCTACAGGCCCATCAACATACTCTGGTTCCCTGGAAGTCGGAGGAATGTCTTGCAGTTCTACAGGCCCATCAACATACTCTGGTTCCCTGGCAGTTGGAGGAATGTCTTGCAGTTCTACAGGCCCATCAACATACTCTGCTTCCCTGGCAGTTGGAGGAATGTCTTGCAGTTCTACAGGCCCATCAATTTACTCTGGTTCCCTGGCAGTTGGAGGAATGTTTTGCAGTTCTACAGGCCCATCAACTTACTCTGGTTCCCTGGCAGTCGGAGGAATGTCTTGCAGTTCTACAGGCCCATCACCTTACTCTGGTTCCTTGGCAGTCGGAGGAATGTCTTGCAGTTCTACAGGCCCATCAACTTACTCTGGTTCCCTGGCAGTTGGAGGAATGCCTTGCAGTTCTACAGGCCCATCAACATACTCTGGTTCCCTGGCAGTTGGAGGAATGTTGTGCAGTTCTACAGGCCCATCAACATACTCTGGTTCCCTGGCAGTTGGAGGAATGTCTTGCAGTTCTACAGGCCCATCAACTTACTCTGGTTCCCTGGCAGTTGGAGGAATGTCTTGCAGTTCTACAGGCCCATCAACATACTCTGGTTCCCTGGCAGTCGGAGGAATGTTGTGCAGTTCTACAGGCCCATCAACTTACTCTGGTTCCCTGGCATTCGGAGGAATGTCTTGCAGTTCTACAGGCCCATCAACTTACTCTGGTTCCCTGGAAGTCGGAGGAATGTCTTGCAGTTCTACAGGCCCATCAACATACTCTGGTTCCCTGGAAGTCGGAGGAATGTCTTGCAGTTCTACAGGCCCATCAACATACTCTGGTTCCCTGGAAGTCGGAGGAATGTCTTGCAGTTCTACAGGCCCATCAACATACTCTGGTTCCCTGGAAGTCGGAGGAATGTCTTGCAGTTCTACAGGCCCATCAACATACTCTGGTTCCCTGGCAGTTGGAGGAATGTCTTGCAGTTCTACAGGCCCATCAACTTACTCTGGTTCCTTGGCAGTCGGAGGAATGTCTTGCACTTCTACAGGCCCATCAACTTACTCTGGTTCCCTGGCAGTCGGAGGAATGCCTTGCAGTTCTACAGGCCCATCAACATACTCTGGTTCCCTGGCAGTTGGAGGAATGTTGTGCAGTTCTACAGGCCCATCAACATACTCTGGTTCCCTGGCAGTTGGAGGAATGTCTTGCAGTTCTACAGGCCCATCAACTTACTCTGGTTCCCTGGCAGTTGGAGGAATGTCTTGCAGTTCTACAGGCCCATCAACATACTCTGGTTCCCTGGCAGTCGGAGGAATGTTGTGCAGTTCTACAGGCCCATCAACTTACTCTGGTTCCCTGGCAGTCGGAGGAATGTTGTGCAGTTCTACAGGCCCATCAACTTACTCTGGTTCCCTGGCATTCGGAGGAATGTCTTGCAGTTCTACAGGCCCATCAACTTACTCTGGTTCCCTGGAAGTCGGAGGAATGTCTTGCAGTTCTACAGGCCCATCAACATACTCTGGTTCCCTGGAAGTCGGAGGAATGTCTTGCAGTTCTACAGGCCCATCAACATACTCTGGTTCCCTGGAAGTCGGAGGAATGTCTTGCAGTTCTACAGGCCCATCAACATACTCTGGTTCCCTGGCAGTTGGAGGAATGTCTTGCAGTTCTACAGGCCCATCAACTTACTCTGGTTCCCTGGCAGTTGGAGGAATGTCTTGCAGTTCTACAGGCCCATCAACTTACTCTGCTTCCCTGGCAGTTGGAGGAATGTCTTGCAGTTCTACAGGCCCATCAACATACTCTGGTTCCCTGGCAGGAATGTCTTGCAGTTCTACAGGCCCATCAACATACTCTGGTTCCCTGGCAGTCGGAGGAATGTTGTGCAGTTCTGTGGTTCCCTGGCAGTCGGAGGAATGTTGTGCAGTTCTACAGGCCCATCAACTTAGTCTGGTTCCCTGGCAGTCGGAGGAATGTCTTGCAGTTCTACAGGCCCATCAACTTACTCTGGTTCCCTAGCAGCTGGAGGAATGTCTTGCAGTTCTACAGGCCCATCTACTTACTCTGGTTCCCTGGCAGTTGGAGGAATGTCTTACAGTTCTACAGGCCCATCAACTTACTCTGGTTCCCTGGCAGTCAGAGGAATGTTGTGCAGTTCTACAGGCCCATCAACTTACTCTGGTTCCCTGGCAGTCGGAGGAATGTCTTGCAGTTCTACAGGCCCATCAACTTACTCTGGTTCCCTGGCAGTTGGAGGAATGTCTTGCAGTTCTACAGGCCCATCAACTTACTCTGGTTCCCTGGCAGTTGGAGGAATGTCTTGCAGTTCTACAGGCCCATCAACATACTCTGGTTCCCTGGCAGTCGGAGGAATGTCTTGCAGTTCTACAGGCCCATCAACTTACTCTGGTTCCCTGGCAGTTGGAGGAATGTCTTGCAGTTCTACAGGCCCATCAACTTACTCTGGTTCCCTGGCAGTCGGAGGAATGTGTTGCAGTTCTACAGGCCCATCAACTTACTCTGGTTCCTTGGCAGTCGGAGGAATGTCTTGCAGTTCTACAGGCCCATCAACATACTCTGGTTCCCTGGCAGTTGGAGGAATGTTGTGCAGTTCTACAGGCCCATCAACATACTCTGGTTCCTTGGCAGTCGGAGGAATGTCTTGCAGTTCTACAGGCCCATCAACTTACTCTGGTTCCCTGGCAGTTGGAGAAATGTCTTGCAGTTCTACAGGCCCATCAACTTACTCTGGTTCCCTGGCAGTTGGAGGAATGTCTTGCAGTTCTACAGGCCCATCAACTTACTCTGGTTCCCTGGCAGTTGGAGAAATGTCTTGCAGTTCTACAGGTCCATCAACTTACTCTGGTCCCCTGGCAGTTGGAGGAATGTCTTGCAGTTCTACAGGCCCATCAACATACTCTGGTTCCCTGGCAGTTGGAGGAATGTCTTGCAGTTCTACAGGCCCATCAACATATTCTAGTTCCCTGGCAGTCGGAGGAATGTCTTGCAGTTCTACAGGCCCATCAAAAAGACTTGGAAGTGTTTGAGCATCATTCAACACTACAGAATATGATCAGTTGATCACCTTTTAAAAGTCAAATGCTTAGGCTCGCAAAATCATAAGATAGTGTAAGAACTCTTTTTGGGAAAATTTTGTCTCAACTTCATCACAATCCACTTTCTCCTCCTGGATGTGGAATAAAATGTGGTAATCCTTCTACTTGTGCCATCCATGGGCTTCCGGTAGTTGGCAATATTGTTACAGCTCCTTATAGGTAATCCCTTGGGTGGAGATGATCCCAAATTCTTAGTTATCAAGGACTGACCGAGTAGAGTCCTTTGTGTTTGATCTCATCTCTAAGTATCCTTGCCTTCTCAGTAACGAGTTGCTCACTGCTGACCCACGTGTTATACTTACTTCTGCTAGTCAGATATTTCTTTTAGACACCCTTTAACCATGGCACTTCCTTCTCAGGGACATAAATCGGTTATATTTGCTATCCTCAAGCCTGTAAAGGACCTACCAGCTGCATTTGTAAAGTAATGGAAAGAATGGTTGGTAGGCAATTAACACAGTACCTTGAAACTTGTGCTCTTCTCAGTTCCGTAGAGTGTTGACCACTTTGTTCCATTAGCCAATCACATCTGTGTATGCAATGCACTGTTGACTTGGCAAAGACATATAATACAACCTGGCTCTTCAACTTGTACTGTATGAATGAGAGTGGAAATTGCTGTATTCCTGGTCTTTAGGGCAGGAGAACGGTGTGCTGCAAGGCTCCGTGTTAAGTGTTACCTTTTTGCTATAGCCATTAATTCCATTGTATCACATGTTCCATCCAGTGTCACTCCATCTCTCTGTACACTATTTTGCAATTTGTTACAGCTCTGAGTTTACTTGCTTTATCCAATGCTGCCTACAGTGTTTTCTTACCTGGCACCTGGATGTGGACAATGGGTTTAGCCCACGAGCAAGCAAGAGATGAATAAGGACTGGCATGGCATGCAGGCTTTAGGAGCCTTTAGAGCCATCCCATTAAATGAAATATACATGCAGTACTGTATACTATATAAATATAGGTGAATCACCTAAAACTTGCACCGCAAATATTGCTGTTGATGTGCTGTTTCTACAGCAGTGATTGGTCGTCAGGGGCTTGTACATTTAGCCTATTGTAACTTTTGGTGTGGTTGTGAAGTAAGGTAGACTGATGTAGTCGAGATAAACACTTTTATTTCCGTAAACAGTAACTTGTACACTCGTTGCAACAGCAAGAAAGTCTTTTCCGATTCTCCAACAGCACGGCTCCGAACTCGTAACACAAAAAACTAACTCTTCTCCGTCGGCACAACTCTCCACATCGTCTGTCCGTCTCCGTCGGCACGACTACTCAACCTTCACATACGTCTGACTGCCTGCTGTCGCACTTTACCGCTATTTATATCTCCCAGGCACTATATTGGAAAGTTCGGGAAAGCTCAGTTATTTTGCGGTGAAATACAAAGTAGAAGATTCCAGTAGCCTCTATCCTTTTCTCTCTTTCGGCAAGCGCCCCAACAATGCGGCCATGCTCTGTCTCTTTCCTTCGGCTCCTTTGCGGTAGTGCCGACAATAATGCGATGCGTGACACTACGGTTGTCGGCAATTAGATACGGCGGGCGCGGTGACACTGCTCCCTCCTCAGAGCTGGTCGTCCCGACCAGCACTATCACTGCGGCAACTCCCTTGCGCCCTGGTGGACTAACCCATCGAACCTCTTCTCCAGGAGGCACGGTCCTAGGTATCGCTGTTGGATAGTGTCCCTTGGTCCGGGTAGGACGATGTATGCCATCCTGCTTCGAAATTCTGCAACAATACCGCCGGTCTTGACGGTCCCTCGTCCAGTTGCCCTTCTTCCTGGTGTGTTGACGGGCCATCCTGCGCACTTGGAAACGGCTCACTGGGTACCATGTCCGCCGACCTCTCTGGCGCACCTTCGCAGCCACCTTGCTTCCGATGGGTCTGGCAACAAACCCCACCACATCCGCGCGAGTCGCGTCCACCGCTGCACTCGTGTTCACTCGTGCTCGGCACGGCCTCTCCTGTATCCTGCCGTCCACGATGATGTCCACCATTCTTCCGTTCACGGCACTATGCGTCAGGTGATTGGATGGCTCCGACGGTCCCCCCATGTCACACGCCAAGTCGGTTCTCGCGTGATGCTCGTTTGCTTGTGCGCTTCCCTGCTGATCGTCCTCCACGTCGTATCCTGGTTGGTTACGTACCCGACACACTCCTCCAGAGGATCCTCGATGACGTCCCTGAACTGCCCCTTTGTCTTCCCCGAGACGTACACTTTCGTTATCTGAAACGGGCGCAACTGTCGCCTCGGCCACTAGGTGCTCCCTCCCCGGGTCTGTGCTATTCCGTCTGCCCCTGGCTTCCAGTACTTTGACGCTCTCGTCAACTCTTACTACCAGGGCGCCAAGACGTTCCCCGTCGTCCTCCACGACGTCCACATGCTGGCAGAGGTCTTCCACCTTTTCGCCGAGTTGTTCCACGTCTTCCGTCATGCCAATCAGTTCGCCGAGTTGTTCCACGTCTTTCGTCACGCCAATCCGTTCGCCGAGTTGTTCCACGTCTTCCGTCACGCCAATCCGTTCGCCGAGTTGTTCCACGTCTTCCCTCATATCATCCGAAACGGGCGCAACTGTCGCCTCGGCCACTAGGTGCTCCCTCCCCGGCTCCGCGCTATTCCGTCTGCCCCTGGCATCCAGTACTTTGACGCTCTCGTCAACTCTTACTACCAGGGCGCCAAGACGTTCCCCGTCGTCCTCCACGACGTCCACGTGCTGGCAGAGGTCTTCCACCTTTTCGCCGAGTTCTTCCACGCCTTCCGTCACGCCAATCAGTTCGCCGTCAATTTTCGCCGATAGCTCCGTCTTCATCTCTTTCAGCTCGGCAGCGAGGTTGTTTCTCGTCTTTATTTCTTCTTTCAGCTCGGCAAAGAGGTTGTCGTTTGCCGTCTTCATTTTGGCAGCGAGGTTGTCGTTTCTCGTCTTCATTTCGGCAGCGAGGTTGTTGGTTGCCGTCTTCATCTTGGACATTTCTGTCTTCATTTCGGCGAATAATTCTTTCATCATTGCCATCATCCTGGTTTCCGAATCTCCCTCCATCTTGGTTCTAACGTTGCAACTTCTAACGACGATGTAACGAAACTAGAAGCAATTCGACGAATCCCACTTCTGACACCAGTGTAACTTTTGGTGTGGTTGTGAAGTAAGGTAGACTGATGTAGTCGAGATAAACACTTTTATTTCCGTAAACAGTAACTTGTACACTCGTTGCAACAGCAAGAAAGTCTTTTCCGATTCTCCAACAGCACGGCTCCGAACTCGTAACACAAAGAACTAACTCTTCTCCGTCGGCACAACTCTCCACATCGTCTGTCCGTCTCCGTCGGCACGACTACTCAACCTTCACATACGTCTGACTGCCTGCTGTCGCACTTTACCGCTATTTATATCTCCCAGGCACTATATTGGAAAGTTCGGGAAAGCTCAGTTATTTTGCGGTGAAATACAAAGTAGAAGATTCCAGTAGCCTCTATCCTTTTCTCTCTTTCGGCAAGCGCCCCAACAATGCGGCCATGCTCTGTCTCTTTCCTTCGGCTCCTTTGCGGTAGTGCCGACAATAATGCGATGCGTGACACTACGGTTGTCGGCAATTAGATACGGCGGGCGCGGTGACACTATAAACAGATTTTAATAATACTGAGAAAGTGTATTTTTTGAGCAAACATAAAATTTTTTTAAATGGAATAATGCCTCGTTACATTAACAGAATAAAAGTAGGGTAAATTTGAATGTTGGTTGCATTTTTGCAGGATTCTAGTGCAAGTGGTTCACGAGAAATATTTTGAACAGTTTCCACCCTGAGAATGGCTTGTTCCATTCAACCTGCTACTTGCTAGGTACAATGTTGTTATGTTTGGTTTTCAGTTCATTGATTGCATTGCAACTTTCTGGTCAGTTAGTTTGTAACAGTTCAAGCAGTAAGTCGTGAGTGGAAGATGGGGTTTTCTAATGCAGGAAAAGCCGACATACTCATGGTGTATGGAGAGTGTAGGAAGAATGCAGTTTGGTGTATGTGGAAACATATCCCAATAGATGTCTTCCATCTCGGCAATTATTTGTCAACCTCTTCAACCAATTATGTGAAAGTAGTACTATAATACCTAAAAAACATAACAAGTGACTGGAGAAGAGGCAGAAATTAATCCTCACAACAAGTGGAGGAGGGAAGTGAGAATGTAGACTGTGATTGTTTGGAAGAAGAACATGATTTTAATTCCATTTGAGAGCTGTATCTAAGTTTATCATTAACTTAGTTTTGTTTCATCCTGATAACCACCAATCACAGGTGTTAGAAGTTCTAAGTGCACTCATAGCATGATATAACTTTTTCCTTTGTATTCAAGATGCTCTCGGGCTTCGAGCCAGGTGTAGTGATGAAAAGACATCAACGTTTCGGGAGTGTACATCTCTCCCATCTTCAGGATGAATGACTAGCAAGAGTGAAGGGACCAGTACTGTCAGCCAGTACGTACCGAGTAGAAAACACCCAGTCTAGTGTGGAGGTGGTTCACCGCTCCGTTGGAATCTGTGTTTTCTGAGTCGGTTGATTTCCAATTTTAAGGCTGGTTTCCAAGATGGACTAAACTGCAATCCAGCGTCCCGGTTCAGTGTACTCTTCTCGGAGGAGATGGCCAGAGCCTCCTTAACCCTCCGTTCCCATAAACCGCTACATTTTGCCACAATGGTCGTTTCTTTGAAGTTGGCTCTGTGGTCTTTTTCAAAGCAGTGCTCCGCCAGCCCTGACTTTTCAGGCTGCATTAATCGTATGGACCGTTCGTGCTCCTTGACTCTGGTGGAAATGGTCCTGCCGGTTTGCCCTATGTATGGCGTCCCGCATTCACAGGGGATACGGTATACTCCTGGTACATTAACGAGCAGTTTGTCCTTAACCGGCCTCACTAGGTGTTGGATCTTCAAAGGCGGCTTGTGGATGGTTCTGATGTTGTGTTTAGCGAGAATTCTACTGATTCTGCCGGAAAGATTGCCAGTGTATGGGATGCAGGCAGTGGCGGTTTGTATTGTTTCAAACAGTATCCTAGACCAGTGGTATTGAACCTTTCTTCTCTGCGTCCCCTCAAAGACAATTTTCCATTTTAGCCTGTACCCCTAGAGTTATCCTTAATTCAAATTATACCTAACCATGTCTAAAATAGAATATAATGTGTAGAAATAGTACACAAAGAAGGATTAAATTAAATTTTATGTACCCCCTAAGAAGTATCCCAGATGTTGCCCTAGACAACACTTTAAGAACAGAAAATATGTAATTGTGGATTACAATGGCATTTAAGAGTTAAAAAACTTCAGTAAAGCAATTTACCGACATTAACATTGTTCAAAGAGCTTTGTGTCCATTTATTCAGTGTAAAACAAGATAAGTTCAGAACTTTTCATATTTTAGCCTGCATTAAGACTCTGGTTTTTGACACTCGTGTGTTATACATTTATTATTCGGATCACGACATAATTGCATTTCAAAAGTATTGTTTGCTTTAAGACTTATTAAATTTTTTACTTTCCTGTAAAATTGTTATTTGCAGACTCATCGTGTTTTGAAACAATGCTCCTCATATATGTAATATACAATTCACTAGGTATATCAAAGTCTAGAAGGTATTCTTCACAAAAGGCACCATATGTTGTTCATATGCTTTTGAATGAACTATAACTGAGCTGTCCTGTGCATCATAAACAAGGAGGGTAGGCAGGGTATCAGACCCATGTCTAATTGGCAATTCCTCCTCCCACCTCATTCCCCAGGGACTTTCTTTGATGTGGAAACCAATATGGGCTTCTGACCTTGCACACCATGCTTCCCTTCATAGTTGCAACACACAAGCAATCTTTTAACTCAGTGGTGGAACACCATTACAAGATGCCAGTTGAACATTCAGGGAACAATAGGTTCCTTTATACAGGGTTCTTCACACAGCATTTTGCCTCTCTTGCGACCTTGCTGGATTTCCCCACTACCAGCTGCAGTTGTGTGTGCCAGCCACAGAACCACTGGTTCTGTGACAAACAAAAAACTGAAGCATTAACATACAGTTTTAACAGAGGAAAAGTTAAGACTAAACAGGCACATGTTTTGAACATTCACCAACCAAATCCATACCAAAATTAGCACAACAGGTGGGGATTTCAGAGTCTTCTGTACATACAGCAGCTAAAACTGTCTAAGTGTACAAGTGTCCATGCTTTAAAACAAGATGACCCAGTATCACAAATGCATTTATGTGAATGGTTTAACTGATCCACAGCCTCTGTTCTTTTCCAGTGAGGCATGGTTCCACCCAAATGGTCATGTCAACACTCATAACAGTTGGTACTGGGCCTCTGAAAATCCACATTGTGTTCAAGAAATCCCTCATTATGATCAGAGTTTGGTGTGCTGTTAGTGCTAGACACATAATCAGCCCAATATTGTATGAGCAGACTGTAAATGTAGAGAGGTATGACCCCATTTTATCATGAACTGACAGAAGTGAGTGGTTTCAACAAGATTCTGCTACTGTCCATACAGCAGAGGAGTCCATGAATAAAATTAGGGAAGCGTTTGAAGACAAAGTGATCAGTGCTGGTGTAGGGCCCTCTCACTCCCCCGATCTAACAGTTTGTGGGGTAGCCTGAAAGACAAAGTTTACTAGACAAATCCTCATTCATTGGAACAACTAAAACAAAATATTAGAAATGAAATTGGAAACATTACAGTGACTCAACTTCTAACTTACTCAAAACGTGTTCTCCAATATAATGCTTGTTTAGCCGACGGTGGACAACATCTCCAGCATTTTCTATAACGTAAGTGTGTTATACATGCAGAGCTTATGTAGGAGCAAAGCTGGCTGCCCCACATCTAATTACACACAGGAGAAATGCCATGCACCCGTTAGGTTTTAAATAAAGAATGCTGTATTTTGTAGCATAAATAAATATATTTTGTCATCATTTAGCTTTGCACAGCAATAGACATGTCCAATGAATTGAGTGCTATATACAACAAATTAAATATATTAAAACACAATATAAATAAGCATAAATTACCAGTGATTTATATGTATTTATAATATATGTATATGGAATCTGTTAGAAGCACTATTGTTATTAACCTTACAAAACTCTCTGAGTGTTGTAACTAACCAGTGATATGTCTTTTGTTTAAAATCCTGCAGCAGGTAGGATTGTTATTTTGTGTGGAAGACTATTATACAATTTTAATCCTATCACTTTGAAATTCTTTGCTGTTGTTTTAAGTCTGTGATATGGCACATTAATTTGGTTACTATTTCTGGTGTTATGTCCTGTCTATAATCCATCTCAAGTATGGGTTTTCATATAATTAACTACAGTATAAGATATATAAGTTCAGTGTAACAAACAAAGATTTACAATGTTCTCATTCATCAGCATTTAAAATTATATGTATAATCTTTCTGCAATAGAAGCATGTCAGTCACATGAGTTCTACTTCCCCATGATAGAATGCCCTAGAATATTACCGTATATTCGTTATATTCCAACGAACCTCTCACGGGGAGAGACCTCAAGTCAGGGGCAGGGGCTGTAGGCTCAGAGGGGAAGAGGTTGGAGTCTTGCTTGGTGGACTAGCCACTTATAGCTTATAGCGTGTGGCTCTGAGAGGCTACTAGTCTTATAACACACGCTACTGAGTTACTTTGGTAGTTGTGGGAGATGTGCATGCTGTGAGTGACGAGAGAATCAGAACAGGCACACAGCATGCTGTTAATAAAGCTCCTGCCTACTTTGTCAGCATTGCGATGTTCTGGACACTTGCCCTGAATTAGGTTTTGATTTTGAATGGGGTTTGAAACCTGGTACGGCCATTACAATGTAAGCATCTGGTACCCGCTATTTTAACTTTAAGTTTTTTATCATTTCTTACAAATAGCCACAAGGTACTGTGTGTATAATACATACACACACAATTTATTACAGAATTCAGCTTCTCCCAAACAGAGTCTGCATACTATAAAGTAAAGGATATAAATATATTTGAAATTATTAACTATTAACATTATGTGAGGCTAATTATAATCTACAAATATATATATATGGAAATAGCAATTGTCTTAAACAAACAAAACTTGTACATAAGAATAAATTAGTTCACATAGCACAAAGGCCACTGTTTGATTTCTACTGTGGCAGCAGCTGCCCATAAAGGTCAGCTACCTCACACCACTACGTGTGACAATAGTGGCTAACATTTCCAGACAGTTTGAGAAGCTTAGAAAAATCACTGGTACCTAATTCTTGTCTATATAAGGGGTACAGATGCAAACACAGATTTTTCCACTTTTTATAAATATTGAGACAATTGTAATGGATAAAATGCCTTACATCCCTCCATTACAGTGCAATTCACACTTATAATGTGCATTTTACATGCAAATGCTTACCTTTGTGAGAATGCTTTTCCTGATTTACTCAAAATCATGAGAAGTGGAAAGGTCTGGGTTTGCATTTATATCCCTCACTATAAGCGAGCCAACGTGAGCACTCAATTTGAGTGAGTAGTTGATTGTGAGAGTGCAATGTTTGTCACGGTTATGATGACCACATCTACAGTAACAACTTGGGAATAATGTCGCCACATTTAGCATCAACTTTGAGGTGTGCATGTTTGTCCCCTCGAGTTGGTCCAATGTTGATTATGGCAATTTGTTTATCCAGTTCTTTTGCTTGGAGAATAATACGGTAACTAGAGAACACTGTGAGAGTAGAACCCAGGACCATGACAGCATCACAAGCCTCTACTTGATGTTTGACATCTTCCACTCGACTACGAGGTACATTATCACCAAAGAACACAATGTTTGGTTTAAGTATTCCTCCACAGTTGGAACATGCTGGCACCTGGAACCGTTCCACTTGTTCCTGCAACATACAACATGTCAGTTTGTATAAATACATCTGATGTGCTTCGCCAGCAATACAAGCTGAATACAACATACAACATGTCAGTTTGTATAAATACATCTGATGTGCTTCGCCAGCAATACAAGCTGAATACAACATACAACATGTCAGTTTGTATAAATACATCTGATGTGCTTCGCCAGCAATACAATCTGATGATTCATCAGGTTTTTACTCCTATTAACTTAAAATATACAGTGTGTAAGGTAGTACTTCGGCCATAAACTAACCAGGGCTTCTATTTGATGAGTGTAACAAATATGTACAATACAATTATTTTTCATAAAGAACCATTTGCGTCAAATATTTGGAGACATTGAGCTTCTTGATGAATGGATATAAATTATTTATTATTTCACTTACAAGCATTGTGTGAACAATGCTGTAATGCATTTTTACCTTAATTTGAATGAATTCAGTCACAATGTATTGTTGACGTGCCGTTGCCAAATCTATCTTAGAAATTAAACTTTGCAATGACAAGGGTTGTTGCTCAGCATATAAATTTGTTTTAAAGGAGAAAGGGAACGAAGTCCCAGGGCCAGTGAAACTAAAACTGAGCATACAAAACCCAATGCTAAGATAGCCATACCAAGTGCAAAGTGCAATATTTGGAGAAATTCCATTGTTTGTGTGAGGACATGATGTTTGACATGTCGTCAGGTAAGCTGTATTATTAACATTGACAACAAACATGACAACTTAATGCTTTAAAACAGCAATATAAATGATTATAAAATCATCCTTTATATCTAACTCAAATTGGGTTCCCTGAAAAAAGAAATGCTCCCGGTTCAAATTATGTTGACCTAATTAATTTGTTAATGCAGTTCTTAATGGTGATTGTTGACAAGAATGAGTGAACCATGCAGAGTGAATGAGTTATCCTGTAGCATAGCAGCCTCTCTCCTTGTACTTGAGACTGTCTGCTACATAGGGCAAGGGCCCTGTATTTAGTACTATCTCTCCTACATGAGAAATTGAGGAGCAAAACTTGAGCAGCATCTGTTACCTTTGTCAGCTCGACGTCACCGTCTGGTCTGATCACGGTGCTCTGTATACGCATGGATGGATTGTGTTCCTCGAGAACTTTCTGAAACTCGTGTCGAGGGATAAGATTGTCGCAGCCGAGGCACATTACTTCATACGTTGTACCGTGTAGTTCAATAACATTACGACTGCCAGCCTTTCCATGCAGACGATCCACGTTCTGGGTAACAACACATGAAACAAGGCGATCTTTAACTTCCAGCTCACTCAGGGCAATATGAGTAGCATTTGGTTGAAATGATGAGAATCTTGGCCAACCTACAAAGTTTCGTGCCCAGTAACGCTTGCGAGCATTGTGACTTTTAACAAATTCTTGATATTGAATTGGTTTATTAGTGTTTCTTGCGTATAGTCCTACGCCCTCCGAGCGATAATCTGGTATTCCGCTTTCTGTGGAAATTCCTGCTCCTGTAACTATTAGTAAATGTTTTGAGCATTTCACAAAGTCTGTAACTCTTTCAATGTCACTGATACACACAGGATTGTGTTTGGGAACAAATGCCAAAATGTTTGTACAACTCAGGAAACTTGTGCCAAAATGTCTTGAACACATCATTTTAACATTAATAACATACATATATTATTACTCGGAAGCTAGAACAAACTCGTGTACCACTTTCTGAGGAGAAACATTTTAAAATATGTGTTCTGGATACTTCTATTCCAAAACGACCATGGAGGTTATGTAATATTGACAACCAACATAGCCAAGATCAAAATTAGAAACTTTAATTTTACTGTTAAATCATCATCAAATTTATATTTTTTAGCACGAATAATTCATCCAAGGTATTCATATAATTGCTTTATTTGGAATAAAATGACAAGAGGAATGGTGAAAAGCATATCATTGGCAAGCCTGCAAATACATGAGTGAGGATTGATGTTCTTTTGTTATAACATTTTATTATTTTAAATAATATTGGATTATAAAATACGATGAATGTTAAATACTAGATTTAGTACTAATCATATTATGTAAACTACAAGTAATACATCACCAGTTTAGAAACAATCAAACTATTGGGTGATTGAATAAAATGTTGGCGATACTGGCAAACAAATGCAACTGTCATTAGTCATTAAGTCAGATGTATTTATCGTATTTATATTGTATGATGAATGTGAATTATATTAAAAGCGCAAACAGGATATTAGATTATTGTATGTATAATTAGACGAATATAACATTCTCGGATGCTGTGGCGTATGTCAACAGCAGAAGTTGTTAGCAGTAACTGTGAGTTGCTTGTGGAAAGCAGTAAGAAAGTTAATTTAATTTTAATTAAGTGTAAGCGTGCAGATTAACTTAAAATGTATAGTAATTATCGACAAGAACCAGATTATCCTGCCGCTTTGGGACTTCTATCACACCTTAATATTGAAGAATTAAAGGAACTATTGAACGATGATAGCAAGTTCGAAGAAATGATGAAAGATGTCAAACAGGTTAGTAATTTTCTTATTCTTTAAAGCCGTGTTTGAGTTTCTACATCACCTGTTTGAATCTAGTCTAAAATATGTCTCGTTATTTGTGCAACTTTCAGTTTAAAGAGTTGGAGACAGAAAAGGAGATGCTGATGGCCAGCAACAGATCTCTCGCTGAGTTTAACTTGGCTAAGGAACCGCAGCTGGTTGAAGGCAAGCAACATTTGAAAGAGTTGAGTGAGAAGGGTGAACTTCTTTGTCAGAGTGTTGACAGTAAAATAACACAACTCAGTGAGTAGACACATTTTGTGATTCTGTTTTCTTATTGCATTTGTTTAAAATTTGAGTGTTAAGGATTAGATTATACTCATGTATTGGAGCATAACTCCCAGTCGTACATCATCACTTTATTGTATAATTAAGAAAAATGGGTAACGTTGCTGCATACAGTGTTTATGGTAAATGTCAGATATCAACCATCAGGAGAAAAAAATGCACTTCATAGGAAACATGGAAGGGGTTAGTATTGTTTGGGAAATGTTTTATGCTGCAGTAAAAGAGGGCATGAGCCACATGTTGGTTACCCCCACCAAAAACCCCTTCATTCTACATTTGTCCTGTGAGAGCAAAACTGGCCTAAGTTGTGGTAGATAGACTTAGTGATCCAAGTCATGGGTGTCAGCAGACTTTTTTTCGGGGGGAGGGGGGGTGGAAATTTGCGACAATATAATATTAAATCATTATTTTACTGTGAAATTGTATAATATTTGTTGCAGATAACCCTATTAATTTGTGCTAAATAAAAATTGTTCTTTACATCAAAATTAAAGTAATAGTTTAATAGTCAGTAACTGGCTGCACATTAAGTTCACCAACTTCCAAGGGGGGGCCGCGGCCCCCCTTTCCCCTATTTCATGACACCCATGATCCAAGTTCTGCATAATTACACAAATCTTTTGCGTGAAAGAGGTAGGAATCAATAATCAAGTGAACAATAACCATCAGACAATGAATATTCTAAATAATAACTGCTAAGCAGTAAAGAAATGTATTACAGGTGAATAATAATACACCTAAAACTGGAAGTAGTAAGCAAAACTAATAAATACCTACATTAAATACTAATAATACTGATGTTACTTTTTCTGTCACTTTGTTTTACTTCTAAAACTGAAGCACAAAAGTAGTTGTTTTATTGTTAACACAATCTTCAATTCTTTGTGATCTTATAACTCACAGCTGTTCTGTGTTATTGTAACACTGGCACACCTTTTTGTGTCTTTCAGTTCTACTCTCTACTGGCTTCGACCATCAGACTCGCTAAAACTGCTTCATACAACAAACTCCTCCAACATGACGGATAGATGTCCAGAAATGTCTGACAACGCACTCATACTTCCCTCAGCGACGACTGTGTACTAAGACACACACACTCATACTTCCCTCAGTGACGACTGTGTACACAGACACACACTCATACTTCCCTCAGTGACGACTGTGTATACAGACACACACACACTCATACTTCCCTCAGCAACGACTGTGTACTCAGACACACACACACTCATACTTCCCTCAGTGACGACTGTGTACTCAGACACACACACACTCATACTTCCCTCAGCAACGACTGTGTACTCAGACACACACACACACTTATACTTCCCTCAGTGACGACTGTGTACACAGACACACACTCATACTTCCCTCAGTGACGACTGTGTACTCAGACACACACACACTCATACTTCCCTCAGCAACAACTGTGTACTCAGACACACACACACTCATACTTCCCTCAGCAACGACTGTGTACTCAGACACACACACACACTCATACTTCCCTCAGTGACGACTGTGTACACAGACACACACTCATACTTCCCTCAGTGACGACTGTGTACTCAGACACACACACACACTCATACTTCCCTCAGTGACGACTGTGTACACAGACACACACTCATACTTCCCTCAGCAACGACTGTGTACTCAGACACACACACACACTCATACTTCCCTCAGTGACGACTGTGTACACAGACACACACTCATACTTCCCTCAGTGACGACTGTGTACTCAGACACACACACACTCATACTTCCCTCAGCAACAACTGTGTACTCAGACACACACACACTCATACTTCCCTCAGCAACGACTGTGTACTCAGACACACACACACACTCATACTTCCCTCAGTGACGACTGTGTACACAGACACACACTCATACTTCCCTCAGTGACGACTGTGTACACAGACACACACTCATACTTCCCTCAGTGACGACTGTGTACACAGACACACACTCATACTTCCCTCAGTGACGACTGTGTACACAGACACACACTCATACTTCCCTCAGTGACGACTGTGTACTCAGACACACACACACTCATACTTCCCTCAGCAACAACTGTGTACTCAGACACACACACACTCATACTTCCCTCAGCAACGACTGTGTACTCAGACACACACACACACTCATACTTCCCTCAGTGACGATTGTGTACACAGACACACACTCATACTTCCCTCAGCAACGACTGTGTACTCAGACACACACACACACTCATACTTCCCTCAGTGACGACTGTGTACACAGACACACACTCATACTTCCCTCAGTGACGACTGTGTACTCAGACACACACACACTCATACTTCCCTCAGCAACGACTGTGTACTCAGACACACACACACTCATACTTCCCTCAGCAACGACTGTGTACTCAGACACACACACACACACACTCATACTTCCCTCAGCAATGACTGTGTACACAGACACACACAGACACACACTCATACTTCCCTCAGTGACGACTGTGTACTCAGACACACACAGACACACACTCATACTTCCCTCAGCAATGACTGTGTACTCAGACACACACAGACACACACTCATACTTCCCTCAGTGACGACTGTGTACTCAGACACACACACTCATACTTCCCTCAGCAACGACTGTGTACTCAGACACACACACACACTCATACTTCCCTCAGCAATGACTGTGTACACAGACACACACACTGATACTTCCCTCAGTGACGACTGTGTACTCAGACACTGTCATACTTCTCTCAGTGACGACTGTGTACTCAGACACTGTCATACTTCCCTCAGTGACGACTGTGTACTCAGACACACACACTCATACTTCCCTCAGCAACGACTGTGTACTCAGACACACACACACTCATACTTCCCTCAGCAATGACTGTGTACACAGACACACACACTGATACTTCCCTCAGTGACGACTGTGTACTCAGACACTGTCATACTTCCCTCAGTGACGACTGTGTACTCAGACACACACAGATACACTCACTCGTACTTCCCTCAGCGACAACTGTGTTCTCAGATACACATAGACATGCACTAACATCTGTCTTAAACACTCACAAAGAACAACTCCCTCCTGTTGCTGTCTTGCCTCGCTTATATAGATGATAGTGATGCACAGATTCTTGTTGAAGCTCTCACAGACAAGTGGCCAGTAGAATGTTTCTGAAGAGTCTAGAAATGCTTTGTTGTGCTGTGCTCCAGTAAACTTGGTTGTGATGCTCTAACCATTAAGCTACCATGGCCAACTTGCCAGTACGTCATTAAATTCCCCAGCTGATTCGTACTTTTTTCCCAGTTAACCACAAGGGAATCTCACATCAGAGATAAACACCCCAAAGGCGACTTACAATTGTAAGTACTTTATGTCCCGGGTTTAAGTAACCTAGATGTGGAAGTTCCATGGTTCAAATCCTGGCTATGACATTGAATTTTTCAGTTTCTGATTCAACCTCTTAAACATTGCCCACACACAGCTTGTGTGTTTAAAAACACTAGCAGTAAACTTTTTGGCTTGAGTAAATAATAATTACAAAATGTGTTCCAAATACCGAGATCTATCATTGGTTTAAATTAATGTAATGACTTCCATTCCATCCTGTATCTCGGCAAAACAAAAAGAAATTTGGAAACTAGAATGAAAGAACACGTCAGAAACATCAGATACAAAGAAACATAAATCAGCCATAGCTCACCACTTTTGGTCATTTAATCATATCAACCTAAATATCAAACTTTTGAAACCAGCAAAAAATTATTGGGAGTTAACATTGTGTTAAAATATTTATATAATTAGGGATAGAGTGTGGCTAAGGAAAGAGGCAGGTTGCAACACGAATCACGGTTACGTAGTAATGGTAGCCTGATACCACCATGATAAAACTATCTTTTGTATCAATTTTTTGGTTGTTAAGAATATGTTTGTACCAGGCAATTGTGGTTTTACTTGATTGGGCTATGATCAGACTAGGAGAATTACATCACTGTAGCTTGTGCCATAACCTGTCTTTTTCGTTAGCCATGGGTTAGAGATCAGTTAATGAAGTCCGACATATCAATGATGGATGCTGTCTTAGAACTAGCCAATAGGAAGAACAGCAGTTACCTGATGTTGAATCAGTCGACCAACAGCTGAATGTTGGAGAGAATGCTCTCCAAAACTAGTACTGTGATTAACATAATTACAACTAAGTTGGAGCAGTGTTTATAATTATAAACATTGTTGAATTTATTAACATGCTCCACTGTTTTAAACATTTGATTTGCATCAGTTTTGTATAAATACGTACTATAAGTGATAGGGAGTATATACGTAATGTTCCAGAACAACAGTCGGGAGACTTGTCCCTGGAGACGACACTTGCCTTGCTACAGACTGCAGCGGCAGAGTCTGAGGAAGAATCAGAGGTAAATACTTCACCTTATCAATCAGTGTTGGATTTTGGATCTCATTATCATTTGTCTAGATTTTCTCAATTTTGCTTCACATTTCTTTTAACTATTGATAATAGTTTCTTAGCCAGGTCAAATTGGGTAACTGCCCAAGCTTTCAGCGACTAACTCTGCCACCACCCTCAGGGGAACTGAAGCTAGACTACTGATGCAGCAATATTTATACCTGCCAGCAGCAGAAAAGATCCACCTACTTTCTTGCCATTGGTGGAGCTCCGGCCAATGGAGACACAAGTGTGGAACCAATCAGTTGACTGCTGATGCTTCTTTGCACTGTGGTGGAGAGACATGTTGAATGACTGGCGTCCATGCTTTGCTGGTTTTGAAGGCCTTCATCCCTGTCAAAGTTGTTTTTATTAGCTTTAATGTATAGAGCCTCTTTAATCAACCTGTCATAGTACTTAGAGTACTTTTCTAGCATTTTTGTAGAGGCAAAGTTGATTTTGTGATCTGTTTAATTTATGTGTATTTGAATAAGCTAATAACAGTGATGTAAATCTAAATTATAATGAAAATTGAATCGGATTGAAACACTTAACATTACTTACATGTAATCAATCTTGACCAGTTTCAAGAGCTTAACTTGCTCCCATTATCAGAATTGCCCAACTGGTTCTTGTAGGTGTTATTTGATGTGTCGTTGGTTGAGCTGACATCTAGCGGTGAGCTGATGAACTTCCATAAAGGGTTTGGTGGCGGCAAATCAAAGTTCATTATGCAGAGTTTGTTTTTTATGATATGAATTTTTTCCCAAGTATCCAATTCTGCAGCGTGTTTTGTAGCTTTTAAAAGTTATGTATGTATGTATGTATGTATGTATGTATGTATGTATGTATGTATGTATGTATATATTTTCTGCAAATGGGTATTACCCGGTGGCAGAGTTAAATGTACAAATTAAGGTTACAAAGTGCACAAACAATAGTAATACAATCATAATACAATAAAGAACAATAATAAAAATATAAGATGAAATGCACTAAATACTAATTAACACTCATTAATTAATTATAACCAAATTAAATTTAGCATTAGTATTCACCATCAGTTCAATAAATGTCAAAAATACACTTGCGTAATCTTTATAGTAAATTACACAGCATTTACTTGATTTACGATATTTTTCGAAAATTTCTTCACAGATAAAGGACAGCCCTGAAAGACTGCTACAGGTAATTCATTCCATTCCTCAATGGTTCTATTAACAAAAGAGAACTTTCCTACGTCGGTTCTGTGCCTTCTACCTTTAATTTTATACAAATGATCCTTTCTTCCGTAATATGTAGGGTTGTCCAATCTTTCACTAATACCCACCCATGCATTTGAACCACGATATGCTTGAAATAATGCGCATAATCTCTGCCTATTACGCCAGACTTTTAGAGGCTCCCATTCAGTCTCCTCCCCTTTTTAGGCCCAAAAGATTTACCTCGTTTTATAAATTTTATAGCCCTTCTCTGTATTCTTTCTAGCGAATCAATTTGACTAAGTCTATATGGGTCCCAACATACTGCTCCATATTCCATAATCGGCCGCACCAAAGATTTGTAGGCAATTTCCCTGGACCTTCCGCTCCCCTTTTTCAGTACCCTCATTAAGAAATGTAATGCTTTCCTGGATGTAGTATTTACCTGGTCGCCCCACCCAGCGTTACTCGCCAGGTACACTCCCAAATACTTGCAGTTATCTACCTGCAGAATTTTTTCTCCGCCCATGTGATAGTTATGAACAATTTCCCTCTTAGATCTTCTAAATGCAATGGACTTTCTTTTCTTAGCATTAATCGTCATCTTATTTGTAGCAGCCCAATTACTAATTTCATTGAAATCACCCTGAAGCAGAGACTCATCTATGGCATTCCGAATTTTATTATAGATAATGCAATCGTCTGCAAACAGTTTTATCTGACATTTAATATTTACACTTATATCATTAACAAAAATAAGAAAAAGTAGCGGACCCAGTACTGAGCCTTGGGGTACTCCCGAACTAACTGTGCCTCTCTCGGAGATTTCTTTACCTACTTTTACCTGCTGTGTTCTCCCATCCAGAAACGCTTTGACCCATAAAACCACTCGTTTGTCTATTCCTGTGCCAGCTAGTTTCCCAATAAGTAAATTATGCGGCACTACATCAAATGCTTTAGAAAAGTCTATTACCACTGCATCAGTTCTTCCTCCTGCGTCCACTTCATCTGCTAAGTCTTGAAATAAGGAAGTTAATTGACTTTCGCACGAGTACCCAGGTCGAAACCCATGTTGCGCTTCCTTGAACCATTTTTTGTTTTCTAACTCCTCCCTTATATATTCTGCTATTAAATGCTCCATCAACTTACACACTATTGACGTTAAACTAACTGGTCGATAATTATTTATTTCTGTTTTATTACCCCCTTTATAAATAGGAACTACAATAGCGGTTTTCCAGTCTTCTGGTAAGTCACAGTTATTGATTGACATGTTAAACAAAAACATTAGATATGGAATCACAGCTTCTCCCCCAATCTTCAATATTTCAGTAGGTATGTTATCGGGCCCCCTCGACTTTCGATTCTGCAACATCTTGATCCTTTTGCGTAATTTGCAAGCCATTATTTGAAAAGTAGATTCCCCACTATCTCCAATTACCTGTTCAGCATTATCATCCAATTTATGAAAAATAGATACAAAATGTGAATTTACTGCGTTCGCTTTGTCCTTATCGCTTACTATAGCAATCCCATTTACGCTAAGATCTGGTATACTCTCCTTATTACAACGCTTTATTGCAACCAGATATGGAAGAAATATAAACAAATACACCGTGGCTTGCCACAAGGTGCAGTGCTCAGCACTACACTTTTTAATATATTTATTAATGATCTACCACAACAAATACAAAAATCAGGCGTGAAGTGTACACTATTTGCTGATGACTTGGTAATGTGGACTTCAAAACCAAAAAGCAAAAGTACAGAACTGGAAAAAACCATGCAACAATCCTTAACCAACTTACAGAGGTGGACGAAAGAAAATTTAATGACTGTTAATACAACAAAATCAAACTACCAAATCTTTTCACTAAGAAAAAAACCACTAAAAATAAAACTAAATTTTGAGGGTCAACAATTACCAGAAACAAAGGAAGCAAAGTATTTAGGAGTTACATTTGATACCAAACTTACATGGACCAAACAAATAGAAAATGTAATACAAAGAGCAGAGAGGCGCCTTTCACTGTTAAAACGTCTAACAGGAATGAAGTGGGGATGTTCCAGAGCAACTCTTAACACAACATACAATATATATATATATATATATATATAAAACCATTATTTACTTACTGCAGCGAAGTTCTTGTAACAGCAAACACAAAAAAAATTCAAATCTTTCAAAACCAAAGTCTGAGATTAATTACAGGTACTATCAAAACCACACCAATAGCAGCTATGGAAATACTAACCAACCAATATCCCATTGAATATGAAATAGAAAAAGCGGCTCTTATTCAACACGAAAAGTTGATCAGACTCCCATTCAATACATGGCACAAGAGAAATTTTACACATACACTAAAGACTCAGGAGTGCTTTCTTTCCAAAATTCAAGACATCAAGAAGGATGTACACCTTCCTAATGCAAAGGAAAACTTCATACCTAAAGTCAATCCAACACATACATTAGACATCACATATTATTTACACCTGACAGAAGAAGTTAAAAAAAGTGATACTCCAACTAGTGTTCTAAAATTATTGGCACTGGAGACAATCCATACTAGATTTCCAGAACATGAGTGGCTCCATATTTATACTGATGGATCATTTATATCAAACAAAGATGGAGCAGGTGCTGGAGTCACATGTCACCTCTTTTCCTATTACAAATCTTTAAGTTATGGAACTACTAACTTTGATGGAGAAATTGAAGCAATTCGAATGGCCCTACAAAATCTTTCGTACAGAATTTCACATTTTCAACAAGCAGTTATTCTCTCAGATTCCAGGGCAGCAATTATAGCAATTACTTCCAAGTTGTCACCAAAAAACCAAACTATTATAGAATGTTGAAAAATCCTTACCCATCTAACAGCACTTCAAAAACACCTAGTCTTCCAATGGATACCAGCTCACTGTGGACTGAGTGGTAATGAGAAAGCTGATTTTCTTGCAAAAAAGGGTACTGGTAATGTGCAGAAATCAATAGTTAATTTACCATTTTATGCAGCTAAAAGATTAGTCAACTCTGAATTCAAAAAAAAATTATTGAAAAATATTACTATGAAAAATCAAAGAATAAAAGATGGGAACTACCAAACATTCAAACAGTAATTCCTGAGTATCCTCGAAAAGCAGCAGTTGCAACCTTCAGGTTGATTACAGGACATGATTGTCTGGCAAAACATTTAAACAGAATTGGGATATATTCTTCACCACTCTGTCCTCTATGTGATCTGCAAGAGGAAATGGATCGAGACCACCTTCAAATATGCCCGGCCACTTCTAATGCCCCATCCATCAGTGAAAAATATTGGAGAGCAAGAGGATTAATGACTTCATTGTCAGAAATCCAGCATTAGCTAACAACAAAAGGATCTCCAACAGTTATTTGCCCCGCCAAAATTTTGTTCAAAAAACCGTTCTTGTGCTTGCAACTTTTCGTCTTGTAATTGTTTAGACAATTCCTTAAATCTATTAAAATGCCATTCGGATTTCTTCCTTTTAATAAACGCTCGCCTGGCTTTTCTTTTAAGTATCCTAATAGATTTTGTATAAAATTCTGGATCAGCGTTTTGTTTAATAATTTTGTATGGAACGTACTTTTTAATTGTTTCCGAAATCAGTGTTTTGAAACTAACCCATGTTGCATTTACCCCGGAAGCAGATTGTACAAATAGCCTATATTGTTCACGGAGGAATATTTAAATAGCGGTCACGTCAGCACTGCGAAAATTCCAACTAATTACTTCTTCCCCTTCAGACCGGTTTCTCCGCCCCTTCCAGTTGAGTTCTAGTTGTACACTGCTGTGGTCACTTATACCTGGTAAAACCGCGTATGAGGAAAACAATGATTCCGGCCTGCATAAAAATACATCCAGTACAGCTGATTGCCGGGTACCTGTTTTAACAACTTGCAGTAGCCCCTGATCCCAGATGAGAAGGTTAACCAGATTTTGAGCTTCGCCTCCTATGAACTGTCCGTCCCAGTTCACGTTTAGCAGATTTAAATCTCCTGCTAAGATATTCGAAGCAATGTTGTGATTGAATGTCCAAAAATGGTGTGCAACTGCAGATTTATCCATCTGTTTGTATTTGATGCATCTCATGTGTTCTTTTAGCCTGGTTTCTAAATTCTTCTTGGTTTTCCCTATGTAAATCTGGTCACAATCTGGGCAACTGATTTGATACATTCCTGCTTTTTTTGTTCTGTGTTACCTGGTCCTTTGACTTGTTGCATGGTAATTTCCCTATGCTGAACTACTTTGCCCTTCTTGGACTTAAACATAATTAGATACCAAAATAAAATCAGTTTTGGTATCTATAGAAAGGCTACCCACTCAAAAAATTATATAAAAAGATAACAGTTTCAACCCAGTTCCACACAAACTCGCAAAAATTTATTTGTTATTTAATGACGCTGTCAATTGCCAGGATCACATCAGGAGTTCTTTTATATGCCAGTAAATCTGACATGGAGCTGTCGTTTTTAAGCACACTTAAAAACCATCAGTCTGGGCCAGATTTGAACCCGCGACCTTGGGATCAGTAGGCCAGTGTCTGACCAACCACACAAACTTGCAGTCCTAAACAGTTATCTCACAGAGTGGTTTTCACCCCATTATCAGAAGAAGAATACAAACACATAGTCAGCACAGCAAACAAATCATTGACAAGAAAATAGCACACTTAAAAGAAATCACTAAATTCTCTTGGCAAAAAAGCAATATGATTTTCAACAATTTCAGTTACCATCCAAGTAAGAACTACAAATTCCACATCTTCAAAAAATACAACATTATCTTGGCCCCACAAAATAATTTCAGCATAGAGAAATTACTGTGCAACAAGTCAAAGGACCAGAACAAAAAAGCAGGAATCTATCAAAGCAGTTGCCCACATTGTGACCAGATTTACGTAGGGAAAACCAAGAGGAATTTAGAAACCAGGCTTAAAGAACACATGAGATGCATCAAATACAAACAGATGGATAAATCTGCAGTTGCACATCCAACCACAACATTACGCCTAACATAAAACTTTTCAAAGCCACAAAACGTGCTGCAGAGCTGGATACTTGGGAAAATAATCATAATAAAAAACCAACTCTGTGTAATGAACTTTGTTTTGCCACCTTGAAACTGCTCAAGATTAATTATATGGAAGTGATGTTAAGTGTTTCAATCTGGCTTGATTTTCATTATAGTTTGTGATGTGTATTATATGTGTGCTCAGCCACTGCTGATGTTTCTGGGTAACCTATTCTAATACATTCCAAATTTGACCTGGCTGTTGGTCCAGGAAACTATCATCAATAACCAAGCTTCAAATCATTAATTCCTTAACTGTTTTAACCCTGGTTTTTCCAACCTCAGGGGTCCCCATGTAGGAGATATGTGGATGGTGTCCAAGCTGGTGTTTTGCTCCTCACTGTCTGACCTACCTTGGTCATCTCGTGTTCTCTTCCGACACCGATGGTAATAGGGCTATTCCAATCTTCTCCTTCCTGACCAAGAAAGAAACCTCAGTCATACACACTAACCTACCATACCATATACAAGCAACTCTTCATTGGCAACCCCCCCCCCCCCCCCCCCCCTCAGGGGCCTGGTTTGGTGCATCCGGGGTCCCAAGCCACCCTGTGTAGCTGCTATTGTTGCTTCTATACATCACCCTCTTCCTCTTCTAGGATTATTATGAGTTAGTTTGTAAGGTCTCCTGTCTCACCAGCAGGGATCTTTTCTATCTCTGTAATCCTGTCCCACAGTTGCAGTGCGACCCCTGACTTGTGTGCTCTTAGGTGGTCCCAGGCGTGACCATATGTAACCTTAGGTGCAGAGTCCGTCCACACCGTCAAATACACCCATGTAGGTCTCTTGAGGGCCTGACCTTTGTTAATTCCCAGACAGCTGTGTGCCGTCTGGCTAGTATCACTGGCCAGAACCCCAGTGTAATCAACCACAAGTCCCCTGAATCCATGTCTGTCTCTTGCAAGAGCCGGAGTGTGCATGGTGAACGGTTTACCCATGTGGACAAGCAGTGGAGAATGGAGGGTAGCTCCTCTGACATATGCTTTGAAGTCAGTCATGGAGGGGTCTCCATGGCGGCACATACCGTAGAGATTTGATGTCATTTATCTTTGACCCCCAGTTGGCTGGCTAACACTGATGGTTCCGGAAGGGAGTCAAATTGATCATGCATCCACGCAGACCCTCTCTCACTGATAGCTTTTTTGGTGGTGACCTTGGCTTATGAAGGAAAGACAATGAAAGATCTTAGTCCATTTTACTTCAAATGTGATGTAGATAGGATTTGTGGCACTGTTAAGAATGCGACACGAGTGCAAGATGGCCAATGAGATGGCCAATGCAGACCAGTCCCAGAAGTTGCTGAAGGTGTGTTTGTTGGGTTCCTACCCCATCTGGGTATCCCCACACAAATTGTTAAACTCATGTCGGGAAGTTGTTACCACCTCCAGCCTGGACTGTCTGGCAAATGAAGAAATTGTCTCCTGCCTGTCAGATGTACTGTCTCACCCTCAAGCAGAATGGCACAGAGGACCGTCTGTTCCTCACATTCAAGGGTACTCTGTTGCCAGAGTATACCTTCTGTGATTAATAGCGTGCCGCAGTTCACCTGTATGTCCTGAACCCCATGCACTGTTTTCAGTGCCAGCGATTCAGACATACTAGGACTTCATGTAACCATCCTGCAGCCTGTGATGGTTTAGCTGCACATGAGCATACAGCCTGTATTTGGGACCCATGTTGCGTCAATTGTGGAGGAGGTCATTTATCCAGTTCATGTCAGTGTCTGAAGTTTTTGAACAAAAAGTGCATCCAGGAGTTATGTATCAAGGAGCACCTCACCTTCCCAGAAGCATGCCAGTTCTTTGAGTTACTGAAATCTGCAAAACACCACAGGATATTCGACCGCAGTCTGCCACACTCCATGCAGTCTGTGGGCTTCTCACAGCCTGTCCCCATTGCCGATGCTTTGGCCCAGACTGCCTTCCCAGCGAGCACCTCCCCACTGTGCCATGCCACACCTGCACCGTCGACTATAGTAGACACGGCTTACTGAGTTACCACAAAAAACAACCTTGACATTTTTTCCCCATTGTGGTGCAGTCTGGTTATATTCCATCCGTTAGGTTGCATTAGTGTCGCCAACTGTTCGTAACATATAATCATGGCCATAGCTGGTGTTATTGCTTCTATTATGTTGCCACAGAAGCCCTTGTTTATGAACACATTGCAGAGAGGCCAACCGATGATTTTAAAGCAAGATTCTGTTTAGGTTCTGGACACACAGCACTTCATCTCTCACTGGTCTCCATCCATTGTCTATCTACAGGAAACCCACACACTCCACCTTTGTGGTGCAGCTGCAGAGCCTCTGTTCTCTGTTTGCAATGCCCATCTGCCACTACTCAGTGTTGCACAAGAGAATGAACTTAGGTCTCTTTTGGGGCTCTAACCCTGAGGATGCTCTTGGGTGTCTTGTAGCAGATGTTTGCAATTTGTGTGACTTACTGATGTCCCTACCGTCCTATCTTCTGTCTATGGTACCTACTCTGCCGTAGATGTTTCTTCCTGACTGGGAAATTTCGTTCCTGCATTCATTTTACTGACAATGTTTTCACCACCATTGATGACATGGCAGAGTATTTTATACTTGCTCTATCCTGCTCACAGCGGATTCCAGCATTTATCGTAGTTCCTGTGCCTTGGTAGACCGAGGAATGCCATTTGGCTATCAGAGCACACAAGCAAGTTGTGCGTGTTTTCAGTTAACATCCTATGGAGGAAAACTTTATTGCCTTCAAATGTTCTTGTACCAGGGCACCTTTTCTACTTTGCAGTGCAAAACGCACATCCTGGGAAACCTATCTCTCTTACCATTCCCTTCGCACTTCGGCACAAAGGGTGTGGACTGCTGTTCGGTGCATGTACTGCAAGTATCACTGGATGCTAATTCCCAGTCTTGCCATACAGGGCACCACCTATACCTCTGAACAGGATATCACCGACACCCTTGCTGCTACTACCAAACCCAAAGCATGATAGTGCTTTTAGTTATCAAGGAATCTGCGGAGCAGATAGTTCTCGATTTTACCAGTGACTGTAGTGAAACACACAGTGCACCTTTTACCGAAGTGGAGCTGGCACATTGTCCCTTGCAAAGGACTGTTCTCCTGTCCCAATGGCATCCACTAACTAATTCTGCTTCATCTTCCACTTGCAGCTCTCTCCTTCCTGCTGAGCATCTGTAACTGCATCTGGCTTCAGCAGGTTTTCCCGTCTTCCTGGCAAGAGGGTATTGTCATCCGTATCCCTCAACCTGGAAAAGACCGGACACTTCCCACTAGCTACCGCCCTATTTGCCCGAGTATCGCTTGTAAGGCCTTCAAGCGGATGATTAACACTTGATTAGAGGCAAATAACCTTCTGAGCAATGTTCAGTGCGGTTTTTGTTGCCATTGTTGCAATGTCGACTATCTGAAACACATGGAGGCTTACATACAAAATGCCTTTCTCATGAAGCAGCATGTCGTGGGTGTCTTCTTCGATCTACAGAAGGCCTACGACACCACCTGTTGCTATGGGATCCTCCGTACTTTGCACAGATATGGTGTACAAGGTCATTTAGCTGTCTTTCTTTTTAACTTTTCAGAACTTTGCCGCTTTTGTGTCTGCATTGGAAACATGCTCTCCCAAGAGATCCCCAGGAGAATGGTGTACCCCAAGGGTCGATTCTCAGTGTAATGCTTTTAGCCATTGCAATTAATGGTATCACTGATGTTGTTCATAGCAGAATCGCGATGTCACTGTATGTTGACAACTTTGCGATAGACTATTGCTCTTATAGTCTACAGCATATTGAGCATCCACTGCAGCTGACCAGCAGACTGTGCCCTTCGTACTGACTTTCAGTCTCACCTATGAAAATACAGTGCCTCCACTTTTATTGACTTCATGGTGTGCATTCTCCTCCTGACCTTCATATGCGTGGCACACATCTACCGTTTGTTCCACACCTTATGTTCTTGCTTGTTCACCTTGACAGCACTCTCAAATGGGAACACCATATTCATCATCTTTGTGCTTCCTGCGATCGTTTGCTTCGGGTACTCTGGGTTTTATCTGCGGCATTTTGGGGTAGCAATCGCACTGTAATGTTGAGGGTGTATCGCTCATTGGTTCAGTTTAAACTCAACTACGGCTGTTTTATCTATGGCACAGCGTCTACCTCTAAACTTCACCTTTTAGATACTATTCATCATACTGGTATCCGTCTTGCTACTGGAGCTTTCCGAACTACTCGAGTCAAGTGTCTTTATGCTGATTCTGTCAAACCTTCACTGTCCGATGCTCGTTCCTGTATAGCCTGTTTGGCAGCTCACCCAGGTCATCCTTCATTTCAATCTGTATTGCGTCCAGACCTCGCACACCATTACACGCGAAATACAACTACATCCCGCCCAAATGGTGTATGGTTTCCATGCATGCCCTCTGACTTCCTGTGGTAGAGCAGTATTCTCTTGGCCACTATCCTCCCTGGCAGCTCCAGTGTGCACTATCCAACCTGGAGCTTTCAGGCTGTGTGAAGGTAGCTACCCCTCATTCAGTATTTTGCCAAGTTTTCACTAAACTCCTGGGCCCTATTAAAAATTACACTCCTGTATTTATCGATGGATCCCAGGTGGGGGTTGCTACAGGATGTAGTTTTGTGTATAATGGTGTGGCTCACAAGTACCATCTTCTGGACTGTAGTTCAGTTTTTACTGCCGATCTGTTTGCCATCTTGTATTTTTTACTTTTTATTTCCAGTTCAGTTCCTGGACATTTTATTATCTGTTGTGACTCTCTGAGCACTATTCAGGCACTGTAACAATATGGCAACTCAGCATTGATTCTTAAAATACAGACACTTGTATCTCAGTTGCTATCTTGTGGATACCAGTTTGTTTTTACCTGGCCATGTAGGTATTCCCGGCAATGAGGCGGTGGATGCGGCTGCTAAGTCTGCTTTACACAGATGTGCAGCGGTACTTCCTTTGTCATCTGTTAACTATATGGCAGCAATCATGGGAAACACTGCCTGGCATTCAAGTGTGGGCAGTTAAGGATGGCGTTCAACCCTGGCTGACCCCTGAATGTGTGGTGTTTATGGGTCTGTCGACAACTACTTAGTGACCTGCCTGAGGATAGGTCACATGCGAGCCACTCATGGTCATGTCTGTCTGACTGACTGACATGTGGTGCTCCACTCTCTGTTGCTCATGTGCTAATAGATTGTCTGCAATATGCTCATGAGTGCCAGTCCATTGGTCTGGGATCTACACTAGCCTCCATTTTGAGTGACAACCTGGTGACTAGCCAAGGCTCTGTGGTTCTTCACTGATATTGGCTTCAATAAACAAGTCTGACATGTGTAATAGCTATAGGCAGTTTTTGCATTTTTAAGATCTTTTTTATAGTATTTTAACATATTGATTTTTTAGAAGTCAGTGTTGTTTGATTTTTGGTGGTTTTTTAATTTTTTAGATTCTTTTTATGGAATTTTAAATTTTTTATCCTTTACATTTTACTGCTTTGTTTAGTATTTTAAACTTCTCTTTTAATTTTCCGTATATTAACTCTGTGAGTGTGTTTTAGATTTCATTGTTTGATATGGGTCTAAATGGCCTTGTTGACAGGCTCTTAAACCTCACACTCACACACACGCACACACATCATTGGCACAATGAGAGATAAGGCTGGTGGAAAATTTGTAGTCCTCCCAACGGGGTCAAAGTGACCTCTGGCCAACACTAGGTGCAGTCCCCCATTCAAATTGGGGGCTGGAATAACTGATGTAACTGCCAAAATGTAGAACTGGTGCTCATTCCAAAACAGTTACATTAAAGCTCAAATGAACAGCTGCGGACCTCTCATTGCACTCCAAGGAAGCAAGAAGGCAAATGGAAGAACTCTGATATGAACACACTTGATCCTCACCTAGTTTACAGCTTCCTGAAACTTGCTCTTACAGATCTTTTGATAGCTTAAGTTCCATTCTTGCCAACTGCCTTAGCTACATTTTTCACTTGCCATTGTCCAACAATACAGAAACTTTTTGAATACCCCTTGTATGATATGAAACAAAGTTCAAAGTTGTTATTGCTTGCCTGGACTCAATGTGATGTGGAAATGTGGTTTTGCAGTCAATTGCAGAGAAATTTCTGGAAGGAGAGTTAGACCTAGAGACATTTCTGGACCAGTTTGCCACAAGAAGGAAGTTGATGCATTTGCGACGTGTAAAGGCAGACAAGATGGCAGAGATCCTGACGAAGCAGCCCAGACAGAACAATACGGCGCAGGGTTACAGCCCTCTTCCTGTGCCCGGCTACTACCCTGCTCCACCTGTTGTCACAAACACTCCGTATCCAATAGGTGGCATCCGCATGCCCATGCCAGGACCATTTGGCTTCTGACAGCACAAATAACAAGTCTGTTAATGTTAAACATGTTTATTTTTACTCACTCCATGTACATAGATTTTGTCACAGATATTGTATATTGCTGCTTGATAATAAAGGTTTATTGAGAAACTCTCATGACTGCGCTTGTTATACTGTCTGCATAACAAATACACATATACCCTTTAATTTAAAAGGTGAGTTAATTAATAACACTGAATAACACTTACAAAATATTTTTCCACGATGCATTTCGAAGGTTAACTTTCCTCCATTATTGATAATGGAGGAAAGTTAACCTTTGAAACACGTCCCTGAAAAATATTTTGTAAGTGTTGTTCAGTGTTATTAATTAACTCACCTTTTAAATTAAATTAATTACAACACTGTTTTCAAACTTCTATGAAAGGAAGACACATATACCTGCTATATATATTGTGATCAATAGTTACTTATGTCAGTTTATTTCCTGTAAAACTGAATCACAGTTTGTGAACTCACAACTATTCTGTTCTATCATAACAAAACACTGTTGAACTGTTCATAGTACAACAATTAACTAAAACTTGGTCTGTGGCAGCTCACTTATACTGCCTCCCAATTACAGCCAGATTTTTCTGGGATTTGAAATTGTCGCCCCATCCCATCCCCCCTGGGGGACTAACACCTTGACATGATATGGGGGAGGGGGAGACTTAGTACCCAATGAACCAGAAGACCATACTAAAGAAGCAGAGTTTTCTAGACTTGCTGGTTGTTAAGAGCTGAGGGGGGGCTAAGTTTAGTCCACAACAAGGGAAATAACATCTAACTCAGAGTATCAGACGTTTCCGTCAGAAGAAGAATTAAACTCATAGGCAAAAGTTATGGAAGATACAAAACAGATCAAGCTGTCAAGTGGCAAATGTGGGAAATGTTTGGTGGATGAATGTAATCCTTCTAACTAGGTTCAATAAATTCATTGACCGATAGCTGCAGCCCTCCATTCATATTGGGTGTTTTGAGGGTATAATGTAACTGCCAAAACATCAAAACTGGTGTCCCAACTGGTTCTGGAAATTGCTCATGGTGAAGTCTGCCAAGATGTAAAAGGACTGCTCTATTAGATGTCTGGGAGGGAGTTGCACTGAGAGTTTTGCAATGGAACATGGGTGGTATATTCCAGGCAAAGTAAACTCAAAGGCTTGAATAGGTAAATAGGATAAGTGAAGGCAAAAAGTGGGTCTCGTTACTAAGCAACACACCAACACTTACAAGCAGGAAGGAAACAGGCAGCATTCTGCCTGATTACTGATCATGATTGTCTTGTCACTCCAAGCTGTACAGGCAACACCATAGTGAGATAGTGTAATGCACTGCAGAGATTTTGGAATGGGACAGACAGACAGACACTTGTACTGGGAAGTGAGAAGACCAATGGCAATTATAACAAAAGTCTGAGCAAGTTGCTGCATGCTGAAAGCTTCTAGAACTGTGTGGAACAGCATTTGTTCTTAGCTGCTCATTGTTGCATGATGATGTGGGTAGCTGACACGTGATTCTCCTTTGCACTTGGCAGCTGTGACAATATAAGTTAACAACCACCTGAGCAGCACAGAAAGAGACACCCATTTTGCATAATTATATCTACTGATCCATCTTAAAAATATATATATATATATAAGAAGGCAGAGCCTATATACAGGTTACTGTATATCACGGCGTGAGAGAGATTTGAGTGTGAGGTCCCTATTGATTGGTGCCAGACTCTCAGCTCTCGCCAGTGCCACTCTTATGCTGAGAATAGCAGATACAGAACACAACTTCCATCACATGGATTTGCACACTTGCCTTTTGTGGCTCTTCCGAGACTGGATTAAGTGATGGTGAAGTGAAACAGAGGGAACAGTCACACAAAGAAAAGAAACCAATACATTTGCCTAGTGACCAAATGGCAAAAAAATGTTTGGTTACATTGTCAGTCACAGAGGATTCTGTTTTACCAGATTCATTGACTTAGAAATAATTCTATGCTTTTCCAATTTGGGGAGATGCAGCTGCAAGCAAAATTAATCATCTGCAGGTCTAAGTTCTAAGGCTTATACTGAATATACTTTGGCACGTCAGAAACGTCAACAACTTAGACTCTGTGCCATCTTTGTACATATTTCCTCAGCAACTTGCGTGTACTTCCCTCCCACAGGACTTGCAGCTTTCTTCCAGAAGGGATTCTGATTTAGAACACTTCCAGCATACATAACTATTTGCTCCCTCATGTGACCAGCCTCAGATAAAGTATTGCGTTCCACCCAAAAATTCAATGTTGAGATTTTACTGTTTTAGGCCCCCTGAATCCCCCCCCAAAAAAGCATTTTTAGAAAAAGGTCAGTGTGTGTGTCTGTCAGTCTGTGGACAGCATAACTAAAAAACGAAGTCGGTTAAAAATTAATGTCTTTCAAGGATACGACATGAAGATTTTTATGAAAATTCCTTCACCTTAATCTACCATTTATGTGGAAAGTTTTGATTTTCTTGAAAATGGCTCTTAGCGATTCTGATTAAAATGCCATGTTAGAGATATTTTTGTGGCAAATGAGATGTATATTTTGAACATTCTGACTAAAGCGCATCCTGTTTACTCTTGATGACTTTTGTATACTGGTAAACCGTAAGAGATAAACCAAATTTTACTGTACAAAAATGTGGATCTTGTTAACACACAATTTATGTCTAAATAAACTTTTTTGTAGAGTGAACCATTTTGGAGATATTCCTTGTTATTTATGTGAGTTTTCGAGAACTTATACTTCTGTCAAATGCAACATGATTTTTCATTTTTTGTGCTGTGAAAAGAGACTGGAATTTGAAGGCTTTGATAATCGTTCAAAGTCTACTGTATCCCCATATTCCCCTTGTACCTACAAGGAAATAATAAGATAATTTGTACAAATGTTTATCTGCTTAACATGAAGATATAGGAATAAGAGTTTGTAATAATGGATAGTACAAGAGTAGAGAAATTCATGTGAGTGCAACACATCAGATATTTTCCATTTATGTTTTCTACCGACTCTGTGTAGCATTTATAGTGTGGAATGAAAAAAGGGAAGCAATTCTGTTAGGAAATGGAAATACTTGACTAACACCTGGAAAAAGGTTTGGATTGAGGAAAGATAAAATGAAAGAAATTGTTATAAATATAAAAAGACAATTATTTGCTTTTCTCCAAATTCATTTATATTATAATTTTTAACAGTCCTTATACATATTTTTGATATATTAAGTGAGAACACTTTTGAATAGTACATTGTTATCAGTAATGTTACAATTTTACTAGTAATTTTGCTGTACACAATTTCTGTTTTACTCTGTAGCTGATAACAGTCTGTAAATTCAAGGGTTATTACTTTTCAATAAGTAAATAAAACAAGCCAAACATGTGATCAAGTCCAGGAAGTTTCAAGGCGGGGATATCACCGAGAGGTCGACAAATGAACCTCATTACCTGTCCTATTTATGCATTATGTCAATTTATACAAATGCTGCATACAATACTTTTCAAATTTCATTTTAAAATGTTTGTTTCTTAAACATGCCAAATTCCTAAATCAGATCTTTAAAAATGGCTTCACTTAAAATACAAAGGCCATTTTATGTCCCAAGCTTGGGTGTAAAGGAAGCAATGCCCCACACAAGTTTCAACTTTTTCACCACATTCAGTTTACCTAACATTTACGTGAAGCAAGCAGATCAATTTAAAATATCTTTGAAATGTTTTTACACATCATTGTAATATGGAATTAGACTCTAAGGAGTTCCTGGGAAAGCATAACACAAATTTACCTGTTTGTTTCTGGAAAACGTTAAAACTCAACAGATACGAGAGCAATCAGAATAGTGGTCTCATATCTTCATGAAGCAAGAGAAGAATGTGCAGAAGTTACATTTGGCAACTATTGGAAACAATATTTCCCTGCTTACATTCTTAATTGCAAACTTGGCTGCAAGTTATGTTGGACAGTATTGAGACTGAGGGGGGGGGGGGGGGGTCTGTTGCCCTTCAGTGTGTATACAAGCTGATCTTGCATAGTTACACATCACAACTGCCAATCCATGTGTTTCTACATTGTGTAATTTTGCACACATTATTGTTTAAGATGTGTTGGGCTACACAATTACTCTAATTAGACATATGTACATTAAAGTGGGAAGAAAAAAGCCCTAAATAAATTATAAGAGATTATATTTTCTGTGTTTTGTTATTTATTAGAAAGTGAAATGGTGTTTTTGGAAATTATAATAATTGATTTCAAATACATTGCACACAATGCCTTAGGGAGAAACTGTGGTGAATGTTTATTGGGTAAAATAAATCGGGAGAACATCCAGGAATTGTTTACAAAGCTGCGACATCTTTCATAACATGAGTACTAAATTACAAGATTGAAAATCATACAATTTTAATAACTTGTGTGATATCTCTTAGATAAACAATTAGTGACTATAAAGCAAAACAGTTGAATCTTGGAATTCCTTTACATTACTAAATAATTACTAGGTTAACAATTCAAATTATCTATCTTCAACATTTTCTAAGTTTTTTAACTTGTCATCTTTCTTGAGCTCCAGAGGAATATCAAACGTGTTTCTGTTAGTTAATGCAAGTGTGCCAAAAGTAAACATTAAAATGAGACTTGCGAAGAACAAAAACTCATTTCCTATATCACTCCTATCTCTTAAGTCTCTCTTGAGCTTTTCTTCATAGCGTGCTTTGGCAGCCTCTCTGCGGGCAAATGATTTACCATAGTGCTCATTTGTCCATGCATCAAAGTTATAAATAGTGGATCTGCCAGTTGGTGATGGAGGTTTGCTTCTCTGTTCTCGTGAGTGGTAGAACTTCTCCTCGCCGTGCTGCATCTCGTGCTGCACTGTCGCATACTCCGGCCCTGCCGTGTGAAGTATTCCTTTGTCATATAGTTTACGAAGTCTCAAGTTTCCCAGTACTTCGTACGCTTCAGTGATGTCCCGAAACTTCTTAGCAGCTTGTTCGCTTCCCTTATTCTTATCCGGATGGTACTGCATCGACTTTTTGTAATAGGCTGTTTTTATCTCTCCTTGGGTAGCTGATGGTGTTACACCAAGGACGTCATAATGCGACTTAAAACATGATGTGGTTGAAATTTTTCTTACAGAAGGAGATAAAACAGTGTTTTTGGATATATTAATTCGAAAAGAGAACATTACCTATCCCAGGGGCCTGCCTCTGGTACTTGAAGGAGGTCATCTAACCTCACTCCATTGCACTCCTTCGTTGTATAACACTTAAAAATTGATAGCTGCTGTTTACAAGATTTACTTGAAGCATTTCGAAGGATGTCTTCACAGTTACTACAGTAACTCGTGTAATCATTTGCTAATTGTGCTAATATCTTATATAATATATCCCTGATTGATATAACGTAACATTTTCGTTTCGTTTTCTTCTGTTGCAACCTTGGAAAGGAAGTTGTAGCAATAAATTTTCATGATAACCAACAGAATATGGTTGCAAATGTTCAATCACATTCATAATTATTTAAATCAAAGATATTAATGTTAGACTATGGCAGATTTTATTTTGAATTCAGGATGCACAAGCTATTTTCTACAGAATCATTTTAATTGGATGTGCGAGAAATAGAACAATGTTCGAGTTTACTGTATTACGTTGGTAACAGAAGTACACATGGCTTAAGTTTCGTTAATTAAGATGATGAGGTTAGAAGTAAATGAAACTTTGGTATTACGGGTATTACTCTTTAATGAAGCGTTTGTATGACTAGGAGAGACAAGTGGAATTTAAGGAATACTGTTCAAAAAGCGAATTCGAAATTTATCAAGGAATTTTATCTTGATTAGTGGGAGAATGTCGAGACCAGAGCATCAAGCACCACCTGAAGTGGTAAGCACAACTTGTTGTACTGCAGAAGTGGATTTGAATTTCATGACCAGAAGTTTGGGAGACACGTAGTTTTTTATTTAAAATAGTTTTATACGAAGGTTTCGATAATAGAATTCAAGTTATGTTGAGGTTAGAATTGTGTTTTAATACCTATTTACAGCTTCAGCAAATTGTTTACGTTTTCTGTGCATTTTTATTTCAGTACTATAATGAGGATGAAGCCAGGAAATATACACAGAAGTAAGTAAAGTTGGATATTCTTGGAATGGAGAGAGTGGGTGAGGTGAGAAAAAGGGATAGAGAATGAGGAGGGATAGAGGGAGAGGGGTGAAAGAAGTAAAAAGGAGGGACAGAGGGAGAGGCATGAGAGAGGGAGAGATAAAAGGAGGGGTGAGAGATAGGAGAGATAGAAGGAGGGGTGAGGGAGGGAGAGATAGGAGGAAGGGTGAAAGAGGGAGCGATAGAAGGAAGGAGAAACGGGCAAAACAGCATATGATACCAAACTTTTAGTTGAAATAAATATCCTCTACTTAGATTAGGTAAGTCAAATTTTAATGACATATGATGTTCAGAGATATGTAGAAAGAAAATGCAGTGTAGTAATTGTAGGGCTTGTTGTGTGGTAGCTCTCGGATGATAGACATCCAGGTGCAGATGTCCGAACGAGCCGTGGAGCTGTTGGCTCTACCAGACGATGAGCCGTGTCTCTTACTGGATCTTGGTTGTGGGTCTGGACTCAGTGGAAGTGTTCTGGAGGACCAGGGTCATGCCTGGGTGGGCGTTGACATTTCCACAGCCATGTTAGGTAAGTAGGGTTGTATCAAACCAGAGATTAAAAAAGGAACTCTGATATAAGTACAGTTATGATCCAGTCATTTGGCAACTTGATGCTCAGTCTGTTGACACAAGCACATATACATACACGTTTCACAAATCTTTAAAATATATTGTAGCTGAAAACTCGGTAAGTATCACAGTTTGAATTATGTTAAAATGTTTCACTGTTTGTAATTACTTCTAATATCTAATCAGATTTCTTGATTTATTTTCAAGAGAGTAAATTTTTAATAAATGTTTACTGGAATTTAATATCAGTGGCATCCTAATTATAGTCGTATATTTATAGAGTAAGTTTTCTAAGACTGTCATTTGTATTTTAATGTATTGTGGCAGTCACGAAGATGCTCAAAGCCAAGCTACCTCACACCACTTTGTGGCATGTAGATGACAGCAGCAGAACAGTTGCCTTGTTCATGAGAAGTGTTAAGAAAAGTAGATTTAGAGAAATATCTGTACTACTCATTCTGGCATATGTAAGAGAGGTAAAAGAGAAATCAGTTTTTGTGGTGGGGTTGTTAAGTGTTGAACAAGACACCAGTTAGCAGTTAGTTTTAAGAGAGAGAGAGAGAGAGAGTGTGTGCGTGCGTGCGTGAGTGCGTGCGTGCAGTTAGTGTTGAGAGACTGTATCATGGTGAGTATCAACTACATTGAATCATTGTTGTTTGTTATGTGAAGTAGCTTTAATGAGTGTATTGTTAGAAGTACTACTTGGTAAAGCCATGAAACGTATCAGAAAGAATGTGAAACTGCCCAAATGTTTACGCGAGGTTATTGCACAAACAAGGCGAGACAGTGTACATACACTCTGTTCAGATGCAATCATATCTTTTGGACAGTAACGTCTCGTATGTCGGCAGGTGCGAGAGATGGAGGGAGACCTTGTTCTGGGTGACCTGGGACAAGGAATGCCGTTCAGAGTTGGAGCATTTGATGGGGCTGTTAGTATCAGTGCCTTACAGTGGCTGTGTTACAGATGTGGCAGTGGAGCGAGAGGTGGAGGGGGACCTTGTTCTGGGTGACCTGGGACAAGGAATGCCGTTAAGAGTTGGAGCATTTGATGGGGCTGTTAGTATCAGTGCCTTACAGTGGCTGTGTTACAGATGTGGCAGTGGAGCGAGAGGTGGAGGGGGACCTTGTTCTGGGTGACCTGGGACAAGGAATGCCGTTCAGAGCTGGAGCATTTGATGGGGCTGTTAGTATCAGTGCCTTACAGTGGCTGTGTATGTGTTACAGATGTGGCAGTGGAGCGAGAAGTGGAGGGGGACCTTGTTCTCGGTGACCTGGGACAAGGAATGCCGTTCAGAGTTGGAGCATTTGATGGGGCTGTTAGTATCAGTGCCTTACAGTGTCTGTGTTACAAATGTGGCAGTGGAGCGAGAGGTGGAGGGGGACCTTGTTCTGAGTGACCTGGGACAAGGAATGCCGTTAACAGTTGGAGCATTTGATGGGTCTGTTAGTATCAGTGCCTTACAGTGGCTGTGTTACAGATGTGGCAGTGGAGCGAGAGGTGGAGGGGGACCTTGTTCTGGGTGACCTGGGACAAGGAATGCCGTTAACAGTTGGAGCATTTGATGGGGCTGTTAGTATCAGTGCCTTACAGTGGCTGTGTATGTATTACAGATGTGGCAGTGGAGCGAGAGGTGGAGGGGGACCTTGTTCTGGGTGACCTGGGACAAGGAATGCCGTTCAGAGCTGGAGCATTTGATGGGGCTGTTAATATCAGTGCCTTACAGTGTCTGTGTTACAGATGTGGCAGTGGAGCGAGAAGTGGAGGGGGACCTTGTTCTGGGTGACCTGGGACAAGGAATGTCGTTCAGAGCTGGAGCATTTGATGGGGCTGTTAGTATCAGTGCCTTACAGTGTCTGTGTATGTATTACAGATGTGGCAGTGGAGCGAGAGGTGGAGGGGGACCTTGTTCTGGGTGACCTGGGACAAGGAATGCCGTTCAGAGCTGGAGCATTTGATGGGGCTGTTAGTATCAGTGCCTTACAGTATCTGTGTATGTGTTACAGATGTGGCAGTGGAGCGAGAGGTGGAGGGGGACCTTGTTCTGGGTGACCTGGGACAAGGAATGCCGTTCAGAGCTGGAGCATTTGATGGGGCTGTTAGTATCAGTGCCTTACAGTATGTGTGTCTGTGTTACAGATGTGGCAGTGGAGCGAGAGGTGGAGGGAGACCTTGTTCTGGGTGACCTGGGACAAGGAATGCTGTTAACAGTTGGAGCATTTGATGGGGCTGTTAGTATCAGTGCCTTACAGTGTCTGTGTTACAGATGTGGCAGTGGAGCGAGAGGTGGAGGGGGACCTTGTTCTGGGTGACCTGGGACAAGGAATGCCGTTCAGAGCTGGAGCATTTGATGGGGCTGTTAGTATCAGTGCCTTACAGTGGCTGTGTATGTATTACAGATGTGGCAGTGGAGCGAGAGGTGGAGGGGGACCTTGTTCTGGGTGACCTGGGACAAGGAATGCCATTCAGAGCTGGAGCATTTGATGGGGCTGTTAGTATCAGTGCCTTACAGTGGCTGTGTATGTATTACAGATGTGGCAGTGGAGCGAGAGGTGGAGGGGGACCTTGTTCTGGGTGACCTCGGACAAGGAATGCCATTCAGAGCTGGAGCATTTGATGGGGCTGTTAGTATCAGTGCCTTACAGTGGCTGTGTATGTATTACAGATGTGGCAGTGGAGCGAGAGGTGGAGGGGGACCTTGTTCTGGGTGACCTCGGACAAGGAATGACGTTCAGAGCTGGAGCATTTGATGGGGCTGTTAGTATCAGTGCCTTACAGTGGCTGTGTATGTATTACAGATGTGGCAGTGGAGCGAGAGGTGGAGGGGGACCTTGTTCTCGGTGACCTGGGACAAGGAATGCCGTTCAGAGCTGGAGCATTTGATGGGGCTGTTATTATCAGTGCCTTACAGTGGCTGTGTATGTATTACAGATGTGGCAGTGGAGCGAGAAGTGGAGGGGGACCTTGTTCTGGGTGACCTGGGACAAGGAATGCCGTTCAGAGCTGGAGCATTTGATGGGGCTGTTAGTATCAGTGCCTTACAGTGGCTGTGTATGTGTTACAGATGTGGCAGTGGAGCGAGAGGTGGAGGGGGACCTTGTTCTGGGTGACCTCGGACAAGGAATGCCGTTCAGAGCTGGAGCATTTGATGGGGCTGTTAGTATCAGTGCCTTACAGTGGCTGTGTTACAGATGTGGCAGTGGAGCGAGAAGTGGAGGGGGACCTTGTTCTGGGTGACCTGGGACAAGGAATGCCGTTCAGAGCTGGAGCATTTGATGGGGCTGTTAGTATCAGTGCCTTACAGTGGCTGTGTTACAGATGTGGCAGTGGAGCGAGAGGTGGAGGGGGACCTTGTTCTGGGTGACCTGGGACAAGGAATGCCGTTCAGAGCTGGAGCATTTGATGGGGCTGTTAGTATCAGTGCCTTACAGTGGCTGTGTATGTGTTACAGATGTGGCAGTGGAGCGAGAAGTGGAGGGGGACCTTGTTCTGGGTGACCTGGGACAAGGAATGCCATTCAGAGCTGGAGCATTTGATGGGGCTGTTAGTATCAGTGCCTTACAGTGGCTGTGTATGTATTACAGATGTGGCAGTGGAGGGAGACCTTGTTCTCGGTGACCTGGGACAAGGAATGACGTTCAGAGCTGGAGCATTTGATGGGGCTGTTAGTATCAGTGCCTTACAGCGGCTGTGTCTGTGTTACAGATGTGGCAGTGGAGCGAGAGGTGGAGGGGGACCTTGTTCTGGGTGACCTGGGACAAGGAATGCCATTCAGAGCTGGAGCATTTGATGGGGCTGTTAGTATCAGTGCCTTACAGTGGCTGTGTAACGCAGACAAAGCCAGTCATCGTCCCGTCAAACGACTCTACAAGTTCTTCTCTACGCTCTTCTCCTGCTTGGTAAAGCATCAGATAACGTTACAAGTTGCTTCACTAAGCCCAAGTTTTATTGGACATGTGGTTGAGTAGTTTTATAACCCTTTAGTCAAGTTAAACCTCAGTGCAGCGTCAGTCATGGTTAACTCAAGTAAATAGAAAAGCAAGTTTAGATGAACAGTTTGTTCAATGTGTCTATAAATCTTAAGTATAGTACAATCCCAATAACTCAATGGCCTTTTTATTTTAAGGTTCTTTTTTTTTTTAAAAAAAAAACTGACTGTGGTAATTTTATATTATCCACTATATGGCATGACTAGTACAGGTATAAAGTTGAATTAGTATCTTTTTATAAGCTAGCAACAGTGATGTAAATTTAAATTATAATGAAAACTGAGTCAGATTGAAACACAAAACATCACTTACATATAATTAAACTTGACCAGTTTCAAGAGCCCAACTTGCTTCCACCCATCATCAGAATTGCCCGCCTGGTTCTTGTTGATATTATTTGATGGATGGTAGGTTGGACTGACATCTAGCGGTGAGCCGATAAACTTCCATAAAGGGTAATTATTATTTATTTATGCCAACGAACTTACTGTTGGTGTTTTTAAACACATGAGCCTTGTGTGGGCAATGTTTGAGAGGTAGATCTGGAACTTAAAAATTCAATGCCACAGTAAGTTTGTTGGCATAAATAAATAATAATACTATTATATGTTTGAAATAAAAATGCAGCACATTACATTCACACAGTTTTCTCTAATCATTTTTCTTTTATAAACAAAAAGACAAATTTCTTTCTGTACTCCCTCTTTTACAAACAATACATACAGCTTTCTGTGCTTTTGTAATAAGATTGCAACATTAAGGAAAAATTGAAGGTATTAAGAGTGAAGCAACAGAATTTAGATAGCTTTGAAAATAAGTTGGATTACAACTTGAAACATGTCAGCTGTGGAAGATATTGCAATATTACTAAGATAAGTGAAGCAAGCAGTTATTCTCTCAGATTCCAGGTCAGCAATTATAGAAATTACTTCCAAGTTGTCACCAAAAGACCAAACAATTATAGAATGTTGGAAAATCCTTACCCATCTAACCACACTTCAAAAACACCTAGTCTTCCAATGGATACCAGCTCACTGTGGACTGAGTGGTAATGAGAAAGCTGATTTTCTTGCAAAAAAGGGTACCAGCAATGTGCAGAAATCTATAGTTAATCTACCATTTTATGCAGCTAAAAGATTAGTCAACTGTGAATTAAAAAAATTATTGAAAAATATTACTATGAAAAATCAAAGAATAAAAGATGGGAACTACCAAACATTCGAACAGTAATTCCTGAGTATCCTAGAAAAACAGCAGTTGCAACCTTCAGGTTGATTACAGGACATGATTGTCTGGCAAAACATTTAAACAGAATTGGGATATATTCTTCACCACTCTGTCCTCTATGTGATCTGCAAGAGGAAATGGATCGAGACCACCTTCAAATATGCCCGGCCACTTCTAGTGCCCCATCCATCAGTGAAAAATATTGGAGAGCAAGAGGATTAATGACTTCATTGTCAGAAATCCAGCATTAGCTAACAACAACAACAACAACTTTTGTTTTACACAGCACATTCACATGTTGTTCTCTATTCACTCTTCAATGTATAATTTTCTATGTGATTAAAATACAAATGCAATGTATTACATTCACAGAGTTTTCTGTGCTAGCTTATTGTTTACTTAACACATTTATATGTTGTCCTTTAATGGTTGCTCAGCATAATAGAAGTTGATCAACTCAACACCAGATGACCCATCACCTTGAAAATTGCCACATCTAAGCAGGAAGTTTTTACGCTGCCTATTTTACTGGGCAACATATTACATTCACATGGTGTTCTCTATGTACTTTTCTTTCACATGTCCCTCTCTACTCTGTCTTCTACAAACAATTCATATAATTTTCTATATGATTCAAATACAAATGCAGTGTACTATATTCATACTGCTTTTTCTACTCAGTTTTCTTCTTGTAGTATTTGTGATTGTTTAATAGTGTGTTTGCATAGTGTCTTTCCCGTGTTTTATTTAGTTATTTATTTTTTGTTCATTATATATCCTAAGAGTTGAACCCTTTAAGTCATATTTGTTTAAATGTGTCCAAAGAAACACGAGGCTATTGGGCAAGTGCAACCTAAGTTGTAGGAATAAATTGTTAAACCAGAGACAATAGCCAGGTATTTCACCTAGTACAATGCTTATGTTACAGAGTCGTTCTGCAAGAGCAGTGTTCCAGTTCTACCCGGAGAACAGCGAACAGATAGAACTAGTGACATCACAAGCAATGAGAGCGGGGTTCTACGGAGGTCTGGTTGTAGACTTCCCAAACAGTACCAAGGCCAAGAAATTCTTCCTTGTTCTGATGACTGGGGGAAGTGCACCACTACCTAGAGCTCTCGGTGAGGAAGAGACTGAGGGAATTTCTTACACCAGCAAGAGGTAATTATAAATGTTATTGAAGCAACAGGTCCTCCAAATTGTGATGCAGAGAAATATTTCATTGCCACAGGATGGCCAACCTCAGAATTTTAAATAGAACCATCATCCTTTTTGTTTACATTCTGATTTCTCTCAGTAAACTAAGAATCTTTTAAAACATTTTTTGTAAAATACGAGATGTGTTTTAAGTAAGTACCAATAATTGTTTAAAAAGTAATAGTAAATTATTATCCAAATACTCCATAATCATTCATTGTGTTACACCTTACAGTACTGTCTGTTGAAATAGACTTGAGTAGTCAGATGTGCAGTACAAGGAGTGGGGTGAGAGAGGGCAACGGCCGCATCGTAGCCGAGTGGTTAGAGCATTTGCTTTTCACCGAAGCAGCCCGGGTTCAATCCCAGGCAACCACATGTGAGATTCTTGGTGGACAAAGCGGCACTGGGGCGGGTTTCCTCCAGGTTCTCCAGTTTCCCCTGCCATCCCATTCCACCAGTGCTCCATCTTCATTCCATGTATCATCAGTGTCACTGCCTGCAGTGCCGTATGTTGTAAAAGTGGGCGTTAAACACTACAAAAAAAGAGAGAGAGGGCAGAGCCTTCAAGCAACAGCGAAGCAGTATGTAAACGCATGAAATAACACAAAAACGGGATAACAGGCTCGCATTAGTAGATGTTCATTTTGTATGAATTAAAATTATTTAAAATCAATTTGTATGTAGGTACTTGTGGAGTGTATTAATACTGCCATTAAAACCAGCTCATGCTTTTGATTTATAGAGGAATTATGGAAGTGTCAGCCTTTCTTTTTGCTGTATATAAAAGCGATTCATTAACTGCACAGCAAACAATGCCCTCATTAAAACTGTCTGCATCAGCCTTTCTGGATCTTCTGGCTCTTTCCTTATGAGGTGTTGACAAAGACACACATTTGCCTAATTGAATGTGTTCTAATTCAACTTTAATTGTATAGACCAAAGTAAATGATACATCGGTGATTTCTGCTACATGTTTCCTCTGCGCCTTCCCTCACATTACTAATCACTTCTTGTGTGTGGCTCTGTGAGTCTTTTTCCTGTAGTTTGCTATGCACTGGTGACATTGTTTAGTCTATTTTTATCTACGCTGAGGGTGACACAGGGCGATGTTGGTGTTTGCATGGTGCTCGACAGACTGGTGCCAGTTACTTGTCGTCCAACTACAACACACAGCTCATGTTTACACTGCTCTTGTCTCAGTGCCATTATTCTGGCACCTGTTGTCACAGGCCTGTGTCAAAGAATGATTCTGCCTGTGATGAAGGTGAAGTCTGCACTTCTTGTTCCTCATCATCATCTTGTTGAAATGTTTTCCAGCAAAGAGTTTCTTGAAATGAAAAATCACATGAAAACCATGTGGTGCCAAGTCCAAATTACATGGACTGAAAAATGGTGATATTGTTGCCAACTAAATGGTTTGATAAGATGTTGGCTGTGTGTGGCAGGGCATTGTCACTCATTGTTTCCACATAAACCTCACACAATTGTTCATTGAGTATTTGTCACTGTAAGATTTCTGGTATTCAAAACCATGTGACTGACCTCTGACCTCATGTCAGAGTCGGTGGATAGCTCACTTGTTTTGAACATTCCCTAACGCTCTAACAATAGGAAAACACAAAGGGATGACCACTCACAGCTCAGTCTGGAGCATGCTCAAACTCATAACTACAGCACCGCAGCAGCAAAATAATTAAATGACACTTACTTTAAAAACAAGTCTCGTAAATCATTGACTTCTTCTGGCATATTTTCATTGAACTACAATGTAACAGAAGAAGTTAGTAGTTCTTTTAAATGGTAAAAGTAGCCTCTAGATACTTGATGTTAATAAGATACAGGGACTAATAATGCATGAAGCATTTGATACTCCCTTTGGTTGTAAGTACTACAAAAATGATCACTTGATGCAGGAGACCAGTACTGTTTCTATTACTGAATTGCGTAATTGTTTCAACGTTTTCATTGTTAGCCTTTTTGAGACACAATGAAATATCACGGTAGCTATAAAGTACTGCTCCGTTGGTATAATGTGATTTGTGCAAAAAAGTAAAGGAATATTATTTATTTATGCCAACAAACTTACTTTTGGTGTTTTTAAACACACAAGCCATGTGTGGGCAAAGTTTGAGAGGTAGAACTGGAACTTAAAAATTCAATGCCACAACTGGGATTTGAACCACAGACCTTCCGCTTACCGGGCGGACACTCTAACCACTGAGCTATTGTGACAAACTGCCAGAATGGCATTAAATTCTCAAACCAGTTCGTATTTCTCCTGGTAAACCACAAAGGCAGTCTCACATCAGAGACAATTACCCCAATGGTGACTTACTATTTTAAGTACTTTATATCCCAGGATTAAATAACCTTCAGAATGGTAATTATTATTTATTTATGCCAACAAACTTACTGTTGGTGTTTTTAAACACACAAGCCGAATTTAAAATAAACTTAAAAATTCAATGCCACAACTGGGATTTGAACCACAGACCTTCCGCTTACCGGGCGGATGCTCATTTAAAAACACCAGCAGTAAGTTTGTTGGCATAAATAAATAATAATTACCATTCTGAAGGTTATTTAATCCTGGGATATAAAGTACTTACAATAGTAAGTCACCATTGGGGTAATTTGTCTCTGATGTGAGACTGCCTTTGTGGTTTACCAGGAGATATACGAACTGGTTTGAGAATTTAATGCCATTCTGGCAGTTTGTCACAATAGCTCAGTGGTTAGAGCGTCCGCCCGGTAAGCGGAAGGTCTGTGGTTCAAATCCCAGTTGTGGCATTGAATTTTTAATTTCCAGTTCTACCTCTCAAGTAAAGGAATAGTTGAACAGCGTTAAATATTACCTTATAAACATAACTACATATAATACCCAATTTTAAAATAAATTTGTTTTAAAAATTGCTGAGACATTTTGTTACTGGTGGTGTGGTCACAAAGTTACCCCCCCCCATCGCTGCACTGTCTTGGTAATCAAAGTTGTGGAATAAGGCTTGGCAATGCTAGGATGGCAAATAAACATCTTTCTGTGGATTTGTTTGGAAAGCTACTGAAGAGTACTATTCAATGTAGCACTTGAAATAACTAAATTGCAGTCACTTCTGTTCATGCTGGAAGTAACAAAAGTCAGCCACATGTTCGACAGTTGCCCAGATGATGTGGGGCTAGCCCTCTATATATATATATATGGTGCTGTTTTTATCGAAGCGTTGTTTCACGTTTGAGAGATGAGGCTCTTATTTCTCTCAAGGCGTGGTAATGGATGGAATGAAAAATCACACGATGTTTCTTCACCACAATGTATTATTTTATTAACACTTTTTCTCTATTTTACATTTAAATAAATCCTCTTAGCACCGTTTTAAATTATTTAAGTCTTTCCACTTTTTCAAAAAGTGGAACAAAAGCTTGATGAAAGTCTGGTAAACGTTCTACAATGTTCACACACTACCAAAATATGTCCTATCACTTTGGACAAGTAGATCCTAGTGAAAGGAGTTCGGCGTCATCTCACGTGATACTACCTTTCTCATATACATCCGCGTATGCGTCCATCAAATAGTTCCCGTATTGTTAGGGAAGCGATCTTTAGCTATCCTGATTTCGCTTTTATTATTGAACACATATAATTCTAATATTTATACATATATATTAAAATTAAATATGGAAATATTTATGACGTCCTTAACCAAACTTAGTTGTTCGTAACAATAAACATTAGTAACACGTTTTCGTCATTTAACCATCTCATACCAACATCAAAAAACAAATTACACTCTTAACAAATATTCACATAAACGATTTTCTTTTGGGGTCTTCCAATATTCTGTCTCATATATATGCTTATTGATACCGTTGTTTACTTCAACATAATGATTGACTTTCCAGAGAGCACATGAAGAAGGCAAGAGGGAAACCTCTGAAGAAGAGTAGAGACTGGATCTTGGAGAAGAAGGAAAGAAGACGCAGACAAGGTAAACCAACCTGTGCTGACACTAAGTACACCGGCCGCAAACGTAGTGGTCGCTTCTGATTTCTACTGTACATAAAATGTTATTGTTGTGTTAATTTGTAATAAATATTTTAACAAATTGGTTTTGTATATTATTTATTTGTTTAGTTCCTCCTAGGTAATAGAAGTTTAGAATATGAAATGTGATGTGTGCCAGTTTATAAGTATCCTGTGTGTTACACTGCTCAGTCCACTTTGTTATTCATGGCAAATAACAGAGTAGGCGACCATGATGAAACTGAGCAGTGAATGACCCACTTTATCAGCTGTAAATGTCAATATCACTTATTGCCTTCCATGGGGTTACAGTATATGAGGACCGTATTTACGTAAGGGCAAAGCGGGCAACTGCCCAGGGCGGCACATTTCAGGAGGCAGCAAAATTACTGGAAAGCTGCACCAAAAAAAAAAAAGCATAGACATGAAACATCAAGTTCCTTTTGATTCTGGATAAATTGATTGAAGAACTGAACAACAGAGTTTCTTCATACAAGGAATACAGTGAACCATTTATGTTTTTGACAAATCTGAAGATGCTTAGTCCACTTGAAATTCAGGAAGCATCATCCAGACTTCAGAAAGTCTACAGTTCGGATCTTGAAGATTCAGCATTTGTACTTGAACGCTTACACTTCAAAAGCTACATAGAAAAGAATGAAAATATGTCGCACTCTTGTACACAGCTGCAAGGTAACTGTCTAGAGAGTGTTTACCCAACCTTAAACATAGCTCTACAAATATACTTGAGCACTCCTGCTTCCAACTGCTCAACTGAGAAATCATTTTCTGCTCTAAGACGCATAAATAATTATTTAAGAACATCAGAAGTCAAAGGTCGTCTCAGTTATCTTGGTGTTGTTGCAATTAAATCTGACTTACCAGTGAAAATGGACTATAACGAACTCATAAACTTTAAGAGGTAGAACTGGAACTTAAAAATTCAGTGCCACAACTGGGATTTGAACCACAGACCTTCCGCTTGCCGGGCGGACGCTCTAACCACTGAGCTATTGTGACAAACTGCCAGAATGGCATTAAATTCTCAAACCAGTTCGTATTTCTCCTGGTAAACCACAAAGGCAATCTCACATCAGAGACAATTACCCCAATGGTGACTTACTATTGTAAGTACTTTATATCCCAGGATTAAATAACCTTCAGATGGTAATTATTATTTATTTATGCCAACAAACTTACTGTTGGTGTTTTTAAACACACAAGCCGTGTGTGGGCAAAGTTTAAGAGGTAGAACTGGAACTTAAAAATTCAATGCCACAACTGGGATCTGAACCACAGACCTTCCACTTGCCGGGCGGACGCTCTAACCACTGAGCTATTGTGACAAACTGCCAGAATGGCATTAAATTCTCAAGCCAGTTCGTATTTCTCCTGGTAAACCACAAAGGCAGTCTCACATCAGAGACAATTACCCCAATGGTGACTTACTATTGTAAGTACTTTATATCCCAGGATTAAATAACCTTCACATGGTAATTATTATTTATTTATACCAACAAACTTACTGTTGGTGTTTTTAAACACACAAGCCATGTGTGGGCAAAGAAATACGAACTGGGTTGAGAATTTAATGCCATTCTGGCAGTTTGTCACAATAGCTCAGTGGTTAGAGCGTCCGCCCAGCAGGTTCAAATCCCAGTTGTGGCATTGAATTTTTAAGTTCCAGTTCTACCTCTTAAACTTTGCCCACACACGGCTTGTGTGTTTAAAAACACCAACAGTAAGTTTGTTGGCATAAATAAACTCATAAACTCATAAACTTGTTTGCAAATGACAGGGCAAGGAGGAAGCCTCTTGTTATTTAAACAGTATATGTTTTGACATCTAATAGGGGCTGATGCCACTTTAGTGTAAGTTCTTTCTATTAAGATGTTCCTACTTAAATTTTAATAACCTCACTTATGGTCTTTGCCACTCATACTTAAGTATCCAAACTAGTGAAACCATTCTCTATGTTGTGATTTTTTTTTTTTTTTTTTTTTTTTTTTTTTTTTTAAAGAAATGGATAACACAGATAAAAGTGAATTAATAAAGCTAAATTTTTGGGATAACAAAGTAATTGGGGATTTCAATGCCCATTCCAAAAGATGGGGTTATGAAAAAGTGGATTCTACAGGGAAGATAGTGGAAGAATTTTTGAATACCACAACTTTTGAACTGATTTATAGTAAAGAAGATCCCACAACCTTCATACATTACTCTGGAGCAGGCAGTAACCCAGACCTCTTGTTAGCTACAATAGATATTGTTTCAAAAATTAAAAAACAAGGTATAGAAGATCCAAGTTCTGATCACAGAGCAGTAATTGCTGATATAAAACTACAGAATACAAATAACAGTCAAGGTCTTACTAATCTGTATTGGAACTTCAAAAGAACAGATTGGAACAAATATAAAACTGAATTAGAACATAAATTTAAAGAACAAACAAACTCACAGCTGCATGACAAACCAGATCATATGAACAAAAATTTCTGTAAAGTCATCCTAGAAACCTCAAAAAAACATATTCCTCGTGGAAGAATTAAATGTTTCAAACCCTTTTGGAACCCCCAGTTAGAAGAACTGAAAAAGCAAAGGGATATAGCTAGAAATACAGCTGAACAAACAAAAAACATTGGATACATAAATATGGCGAAAGAAATGTGCCTCACTAAAAAAAGAAATTAATACTGCTAAAAGGAATATAATTTCTTAGAAAAAATGGATTATAGGACAGATGGTAACAAAGCTCATAAGTTCATAAAAAATGTCAAGGACAGGAAAGAAAACAACAGCACACTTATCATACGCAGCAATAAAATATTAGTAAATGATGCAGTCATAGCTGAAACATTAAATTAATTAAATTCTTTATTCTCAATAGACTGCAATACAGTTTTTGACATTGTCACACATTTATATTTATAATTTGTATTACAGAGATGGACAACCTAATGGTTACACATATTACTATAGCTACCTATCATTTATGATTTACACAGAGAGTCTGTAATTTCAATATGGACATTATTATAGTTCATTGATACTGTACAATGTCTTTGTTATCAAATACTTCTTCAGAGCACTCTCAAATTGTTTACCTTTAGAACATTTTAAATATGCAGGTAGTTTTGCATGAAGTATTAAACCCATGACATTAGGATCCTTTTTTGAAATATTTTTACTAAATCTCTGCTGAAAATAATCATCATTGTGTCGGGTGTAGTGACTATGGATATTGCTATTTTTTAGGTTCTGTTTCTGAACTGCATAGGTTACAAATTTATAGACATTTGGAGAATACAATGTTAATATCTGCTTATCCTTAAATATTCCCCTACATGATTCACGAGAGTTCATATTGAAAATCAATCTGACTGCCCGTTTTTGCAATCTAAATAACCTTTCCATATAGGTTGCAGCAGCATAGCCCCAAATTTCTATCGCATACAGTAAATATGGGTATATAACTCCATAATAAATCATTTTGAGCCCCTTCTCATCTAAGGGGCTCAAATAAATATAATGCTAATTTACCTAAAGTAACAAGAAATAATAAAAAGGAACGTAAAGAATTTAAGAAAGATTTGAAACAAGAAAGAGAATGTAATCCTAACACTCAGTGCAATATCTTTTTTCAAAATTTTAATATGCAAGAACTGAACATTGCAATAAATAATCTAAAAAACAAAAAGTCTCCTGGACCAGATCACATACATCCAGAGTTCATAAAAAACCTTGGAAAAACAGCAAAACAACAACTACAAAAACTCTACAATCTATCCTGGAAAACCACTGTACCTGCTGAATGGCGAAAGGCAATAATTGTGCCACTCTTGAAGAAAGATAAAACAGCATCAGAAATAAAAAATTATAGACCAATAGCTCTTACCAGCATAATAGCAAAAGTGATGGAAAGAAAGGTATCAAACAGGTTAAATTGCTTTCTAGAATCACAAAATTTAATATCCCCATGCCAAGCTGGATTCAGAGAGTTCCACTCTACAAATGAACAAGTCTTACTTCTCAGTCAAGAAATCAAAGACTCCTTCAATAGAAAAGAAGATAATTTATCAGTTTTTATTGATTTCCAAAGTGCATATAATTCTATATGCAGAACAAAACTACTAAAGAAAGTAAAACAAACAGGGATACAAGGTCCAATGTTTTCATGGCTATGTCATTTCCTAATACAACGCTTTATTGCAACCAGATATGGAAGAAGTATATCTAAATATAAACAAGTACACCGTGGCTTACCACAAGGTGCAGTGCTCAGCACAACACTTTTTAATATATTTATTAACGATCCGCCACAACAAATACAAGAATCAGGCGTGAAGTGTGCACTATTTGCTGATGACTTAGTAATGTGGGCTTCAAAACCAAAAAGCAAAAGTACAGAACTAGAAAAAACCATGCAACAATCCTTAACCAACTTACAGAGGTGGACCAAAGAAAATTTAATGACTTAATACAACAAAATCAAACTACCATATGTTTTCACTAAGAAAAAAATCACTAAAAATAAAACTAAATTTTGAGGGTTAACAATTACCGGAAACAAAGGAAGCAGAGTATTTAGGAGTTACATTTGATACCAAACTTACATGGACCAAACAAATAGAAAATGTAATACAAAGAGCAGAGAGGCGCCTTTCACTGTTAAAACGTCTAACAGGAATGAAGTGGGGATGTTCCAGAGCAACTCTTAACACAACATACAATGTATATATAAAGCAATTATTTACTTACTGCAGCGACAGCAAACACAAAAAAAAAAATTCAAATCTTTCAAAACCAAACTCTGAGACTAATTGCAGGTGCCATCAAAACCACACCAATACCAGCTATGGAAATACTAACCAACCAATGCCCCATTGAATATGAAATAGAAAAAGCGGCTCTTACTCAACACAAAAAGTTGATCAGACTCCCATTCAATACATGGCACAAGAGAAATTTTACACATACACTAAAGACTCAGGAGAGCTTTCTTTCCAAAATTCAAGACATCAAGAAAAATGTATACCTTCCTAATTTAAAGGAAAACTTCATACCTAAAGTCAATCCGACACATACATTAGACATCACATATTATTTACACCTGACAGAAGAAGTTAAGAAAAGTGATACTCCAACTAGTGTTTTAAAATTATTGGCATTAGAGACAATCCATACTAGATTTCCAGAACACGAATGGCTCCATATTTATACTGATGGATCATTGGTATCAAACCAAGATGGAGCAGGTGCTGGAGTCACATGTCACCTCTTTTCCTATTACAAATCTTTAAGTTATGGAACTACAAACTTTGATGGAGAAATTGAAGCAATTCGAATGGCCCTACAATATCTTTTGTACAGAATTTCACATTTTTAGCAAGCAGTTATTCTCTCAGATTCCAGGGCAGCAATTATAGCAATTACTTCCAAGTTGTCACCAAAAAACCAAACAATTATAGAATGTTGAAAAATCCTTACCCTTCTAACAGCACTTCAAAAACACCTAGTCTTCCAATGGATATCAGCTCACTGTGGACTGAGTGGTAATGAGAAAGCTGGTTTTCTTGCAAAAAAGGGTACCAGCGGTGTACAAAAATCTATAGTTAATCTACCATTTTATGCAGCTAAAAGATTAGTCAACTCTGAATTCAAAAACATTATTGCAAAATATTACTATGAAAAATCAAAGAATAAAAGATGGGAACTACCAAACATTCAAACAGTAATTCCTGAGTATCCTCGAAAAACAGCAGTTGCAACCTTCAGGTTGATTACAGGACATGATTGTCTGGCAAAACATTTAAACAGAATTGGGATATATTCTTCACCACTCTGTCCTCTATGTGATCTGCAAGAGGAAATGGATCGAGACCACCTTCAAATATGCCCGGCCACTTCTAGTGCCCCATCCATCAGTGAAAAATATTGGAGAGCAAGAGGATTAATGACTTCATTGTCAGAAATCCAGCATTAGCTAACAACAACTTTAGATTAATATGAACTCATATCAGGATACATCCTGAAAATTTTGCGAAGACATGCAACATGAAACAAAAATTATTTATGAATAACCCCAATCTTTACTGTTGCAAGGGATTTCATCATTAGCGAGCAACAAAAGTGGCCAACAGAATTCACACAAAGTGTTATAACCAAACTTTACATAAAGTTGAGAGACAAATGTACGCACTGAGTTCTTCACTTGGTTCTCTAAGTTTTTCAAACTGGGAGTAAGTCTTACTTTTTTAAATAATCACAGAATAAACATGATTGAAAAAGTTTATCAATATGCTTCATTTTCAGAATCATGCACAATTTGACTATACAGCGGCAAAATTCACTGGAATGCATAACCATACAATCTTCGCACTTTGAATGCACTGACCCATGGTGAATGCATTTTTCTGTATCTCACAGGTTGCTGTTTTGACGTCACGTGGTGGGAACATCTCAGCACCTTGCCTAGGCTGTTAGAAAAACTAAACACATGTGCGTTTCAGCCAGTAAACACCTCTTTGGAACAGAATTCATGGCTTTCTCTCTCCTTCTAGGTTCCCAATATTTGGTGACAATGTCTGGATACATCTTCAAAGCTTGGCATGTTCCATATTCGTACCTTCTCCGGTACACAGTACACAGTTTGGTGAAGTTGGAAGAGGGGGTTATTCAGACAATCACGTCCAATTATCAGACAACTGATTTTCTCAGTAATTTTGAAATTATTTTAGGATTTTGTGCAATTTGTAGCCACTGGGAATTTATATTTTCTTGTGTTATTTTACTTATATAGTTTTATCTGTTTTTCTTTTTACATTGCATTTAATTGATTTATAAGGAAATTTTATAATAATTTTTTGTTTAATTTGGGTTCTTTTCTTTGCCAAAAAACTCTGCTTTTTCATTACCATCCACTCCAAATGAGTTTTTTGCCACTTTACTAATTTATTGAATCATCTTATAGATTTCTCTAATTTTTTCCATTTTAGGGAGTGTTACCAATGCAATCTGTGAGTCTGAAAGGATAATTATGTTTGTATTGATGCAGCCAGGGAAGTATATTTTGCAGTGTTAAATATTACAATGTAATTTTGATGTGATTACAAAATATGAAATAGATCATTTATTCATTCATATTTTATAAAGCCACTATAGAATTGTTTTGACTGTTCTATGTATGAACTACTTTTGGCTAATAGGGACCCTCTGAGGTAAGAACTAGTCTTCCTGAACAGGCCTTTTTAAATTCGCGCCTTCAGTGTCCGTTGCAGTTTGCGAGGTTCAGTTGTTTATGTTTGAAATTTAGGTAACCTGCGTAGTTTTTAATTACGACTACATTACATTAAATGAGTGTTGGTTTTGATTATAACCGGCCTAAAATAAGTGATATGAAGAAAAGTTTAAAAAAACTTAAAGTTTGGTAACGAAAATTGGTTTAAGATTCCATTACAGATTTACAAACTAAAGTGTTTGGTTGGTTATCCCGAACTGCTAACCAATTTTGTTTTCGTCAATTCAGTTTGAGCGCGGAAAACACTGAACAGCTGTGTGTGACATAAAACAGAAATGGTAAAGTGTGGGTTTTATTTAAATAATGTATATAGAAGATTTAAAAAAGGAATTTTATAATGTGCTATTAGGAAAGGTAAGACACTTTTTCTTTAATTTGAATTGTACTGTTTATTGGGAATATGGAGTACCTCTTGTTGAATGAACTTGAACCGCATGCAATGACGTTAATTTCAGAGAGTCCTGCTACTTGTGAATTACGATGTAGACGCAATATGTGCCTGCAAGATACTTCAGCATCTCTTTAGGTGCGATAATGTAATGTATACTTTAGTTCCTGTGCAAGGAATCACAGATCTTCAGAATGCTTACGAGGAATTCTGTGAAGAGGTAAGCCATTGCCCTTTGTTCCGTTTGATATTTGGTTACAGCATTTTTAAAACCGAATATTTCACGTATTGCTTTTATATACGTATAAGGGAGTTAAACTCACAATTTAGATCGAATAGCTCGTTTTAACTTTTATATTTGTATTTTTGAGTAATAATAGTCGTAATCTGTATCATTTGGCTTATGTCATAAAAAGATAGACGTATTGAAGATAAATTATTACATCCCAGTAACTTACGCAATACAACACTTCGTGACAGAAGCAGAGCTAAAAAGTGTGAACTTCAGTAAATACACACACATTCAAATTTTTATAAAAGGAGATTAAATTGTTGAGTGACTGTTTGCTAAAAGCTAAAGTAAGTTCACCATTGTATACTTGTGTGAGGAAAAATAATTTGAGTGTTGTTCAGTAACAGTATAATTTTTAGGGATGGATATGTCATTTTAGCAGTATATAGAGCTCCCATGTGGAACTTCCAAGAATTTATAAACAAGGTTAGAAGGAACAGTAATTGTGTATAAAATCGGTGTCTTGAGAAAATGAATGAAATGGATGCAGTTTTTGTTGCTGATTACAATTTTGAAAGTTTTATTTGGTGGTAAAGATTCGTTTTCGTTTTGCCAGTGTTAGGTTAGGTTAGTGTATGTATATGAGTGTGGTAACAGGGTCCTGTGTTATCGAAATATTTACAACTTGGGCAATGTTTGTGTAACAATTTCAACATAAATACATGAATCAATTATTCTAGCATATATTATACTCGTTTATAAACATTTATTTGCTAAATATCCGCCACATAAGCAAAATAAAACTGTTGCATCATACATACAGAATTTGCTCATAAATAAAAACGAATCTTGACCGCCAAATGAAACTTTCAAAATCGTAATCAGCAATAAAAACTATGTCCATTGCACTATATTTCATTTGTTTTCTCGACTGGCCGAGTTTCTAAACATTTATCCGTAAAAATACTAATTATAGTTCCTTTAAATGTTTATAAAAAGATGTTAGTTGTCAGCGCTCCATAAATATTGCCATAACCATGATACTAGCCGAGGGCACAAATAAAAATTAATGAACACCTTGGGCCTTATTTTATAAAAAATTAACAATAAAAGTGAAAAATAACAAGCATTAAATTTATAAATGTTTTAAAATCTCACCTAATTAAGCTCTGTACAACATTGCCGAATTATAATACAGGGCTTTCGAACCGGTTCTTCACCACTGTATGGCCTTTTGCCTGTGCAAGTTTGAAGCTGCCATGGCCGGGTTTGCCGCTACTAACAAGCCGCACGTAAAACATATAAAAATCTTACATTATAGAAAATGCTGGAAATGCTCCTCCTCTGCTATACAGGCATTATATCGGGAAAACACATTCTGATTCACATGATTAAGTTGGGCTACTGTAATGTCTCTGATTTCATTTCTAATATTTTGTTTTAGTTCTTCAAATGTGTGAGGATTTTTCTTGTAAACTTTGTCTTTCAGGTTACTCCATAAGTAAAAATCACACACTGTTAATCAGGGGAGCGAGAAGGCCATACACCAGCACTAATCACTCTATCTTCAAACACTTCCCTCATTTTATTCATGGTCTGTACTTGCAGTAGCAGAGTCTTGTTGAAACCACCGTATGATTTCTCTTCTTCTGTCAGTCCACGAAAAAATGGGGTCAAAATGTCATTTCGGTACCTCTCTTTATTTACAGTCTGGTCGTAAAATATTGGACCAATTATGTCTAGCGCTAACAGTACACCAAACTCCAACTCTGCGATCATTATGAGGGATTTCTTGAACGCGATGAAAATTTTGAGATGCCCAATAATAACTGTTATGAGTGTTCACGTGACCATTTAGATGAAACCATGCCTCATCTGAAAAAAACAGAAGCTGTGGATTTATTAAACCATTGTTCGCGACATTGCCAGCATTTTCTATAAGGTAAGATTTTTATATATGTTTTAGTGCGGCTTGTTAGTAGCAACAAACCCAGCCGCGGCAGCTTCAAAGTCGCCCAGGCAAAAGTCTGTGCAGCAGTGAAGAAGTGATTCAAAAGCCCTGTATATGTACGAGATATCTAGAATTACACTCTCATATACAATTGTAATAATTTGATTAGTTTGAAATGTCATGCTGTTGTAAAGAGTCTGTTGACTGCAATAAATGTAAAGATCGTTTCACTAAGCACTACCTTCAGTGACAGCGTAGAACTGTGAGATTAACTATCAAACATCCTCACTACAGTCCAGATATGGTTTGATGCAACTTCTGTTCTCAGAAATAAAAGAAATGTTGGAGGTCTTCTAAAGCTGCAGTAGTTGTCTATGAAGAATGTATTTCAACTCTGAAGCAGCTTCTTGCCTAAGCCCTCTAAAATAGTGGTATTAAACCTTTTTTCTTCGCGTACCCCGGAAGATAATCTTCCACTTCAGTCTGTACCCCTACGTGCACCCCCAGCATTATCCTTAATTCAAATTATACATAACCATGTCTAAATTAGGTTGTAGTATTTATAACTTATTTAATACTGCACAAAGAAATAAAATATAGAAAATGACACAAGGCGAATAATTTAGCTGAAAAATAAGCATGGATCTATACCACGCCCAAGGTGCAAGAATAAGAGTGGTCTAGCTGTCCTAAGGTGAAGCCGATGTGCAAGATAAGCAACATTACGTTCATCATATATGTAACAAAATATTCCATTTGGCATTATATAGAATGTAGTGAAGAAGGAAAGCAATGATCAGATCTAAACTTTTAAACATTTATTGCATTACTTCTCACAAATTTTAGAATAAAATCATATAATTACTTTGAACATTACCTTAAACTATTAGTTTTACTTATGTACTAATTCACATATACTGTAAAACAGTCTCTCTACCACATACAAGTAGGGGAAGTATTGTATTGCACACAAAAGATATTTTGCTGTATTTTCAACTTTCATGTCACACATAATTGCAGTTTCTCCATTAGTTTCTTTTCCCCCACATATCAAAGTGCACTGTCGCGATTTCTTCACAAGAGAACGTTCTATGATCTCCTTTGCTTCCTCCGTCAGCTCCAGGAGTTCTGGAACATTCTTGGAAGCTGCACTCACAACAGATAATGCTTCTCTAAAATTGTGTATTTTTGGCTCGCTTTCGTTGGCATCATCGTTGTCCATTCCATCCATGACTTCACAACTGCTGCAATATCTGCTACACTTTGAATGTGTTCAGTCATGGCAAGTTTGTTATCACAGCACATAACTATGTATTAAGAATAATGAAAATACATCTTAGCTTATTTATGCAAACAGCTCCGGAAAAACTATTCCATTTCCGCTTTAGGCAGTTTTCAAGCTTAGATTATCATTTAACATACAAAATAGCTCTGTCCTGAGATTTATTTTTTTGTTGTCCAGGTTTCCGGTATACAGGGGGTCTGCCTTAGTCAGATTTTACTTTATTTAATATATTTTCATGACACATGAAATATATGTGTTGAATTTTCTGTGAACTTCTCATTGTTGTGAATCCTGCTCGAGTGTCTGTGATACGAGAGTGCGAGTCGCTTGGCCTGGGTATTACACTGCATTTAATTCTCAATGATCCTGCAGTTTGTCACCATAATTGGGTTCACTAAGCAAATTTAATTTGAATTTTATCTTTCAGAGCTTTGTGTACTTTGTGATGTTTTATTTATGTTACCATTTTAACTATTCACCTTTTTAACATGTATTTTTTAACGTTTATCTGTGTTAACTGTACAGCTTAGAACTTTTATTGATTTGCATTTTCAAATAATTATTGTTTTCTCAAATGGGAAGTCATTCGTTTGTCATACAAAGAAAATGGAATATTAGTCATCATATAGTGACTAGCTTTAAAACATTTAACTATAATTTAAGTCAGGCAAACTTCCGCAGACCAACCCCATTGAAAAAAATAAGTTTTTATTCCAAAATATGTGTTAGGTACGTATGAAGATGCACCCAAAATTCGCTGGTGACCTAGAAGTTGAGCGCCCTTAAACCAAATCCAAGCACCCAAAATTCTAGCTTCCAAAAAGGCCTTAAACCATAAAAAAAAGATTTTAGACATAACGTTTACGAAAAAAGTTTCTGTGCACTTTGCCTTTTCTTTCCTCCTCTACACTCTTCTTGTCCCTCATCTTTCTCGATTTGCTAACATGGCACTCCCAAACATTACCAGCTGTAATGTAAACAATCTTCTACTACAGGTGACCAAAGTAGACAATAAATATCTTTCTGTGATGCAATATTGGGGAGCTTTTTGACTATGGGGAACACTCTAGAGTAACTTTTATACCATTTCAATGCCATTTTATTAACTTCTGACAGGGTTGGTCTGCAGAAGTTTGGCCTTTAAGTCTACTACAGTTCCCTTGTACCTACAAGAAAATAAACAATAAGATAATTTGTGCAAATGTTTATCTGTATTAACATGAAGTAAATAGAGGAATAAGAGTTTGTACAAGATTAGAGAAAGTAATATGATTTGTGTAATCTTTTGTGTAGCAGACACATACATATTGAATATAAGTGTTGTGTGTACATATATTGCAGATCCAATACACTGTTCTCATCAACTGTGGAGGAACTATAGACATAGTCGACGCACTACAACCTGAAGAGCACATGGTGTTCTTTATCATCGACAGTCACAAACCAACAGATGTCTGTAACATTTACAACAATGGACAGGTAAATTATTTATCAAAATATTGGCATAAGGTTCACTCACTTGCTTATAGGAACATGCAGGTTGTAAAATTGTCATCACCTGGTTAATAAATAGGAAGCATTTGGTCTATTTTATTTGGTAAAGTTGCCATATTCAGGCTTCATGATGAATAGTGTCAGCAAACCATGACAACTTGACACTACTAGACAAAGAGATTGCCAACTACGAACCAGAGAGAAACACGGGTAAGAGAATGGAAGTGCTATCTAACACTGAAACAATGGAATATAAGTGCAATAATGCAAACAAAGGAGATGTAACACTTGCAGACAATGTTACAAAGTGAACATTTCCGTTTTCATTTCTTTTGACTGTTATCATTAATGGAAATCTGTATTTAAAACTACGTTGAAATGACCAGTAATTTGCTGCAATTATTTCCAGTAAAATCCAATGTTTAAAGCATTCTATTCACTTGCCATGTGTAACTCTTATAAATTTGCATTTGTTTAATAAATTTACATAATAAAACATATTCCTGTTTAACGTTACTTACATCCTGCACAACTGCATGAGCTCATGATTTCATAGTTATTTAGGTTATGTGCCATTTCACATTAGGATCAAACAAATTAATTCATGATTAATTTGTTTGATCCTAATGTGAAATGGCACATGTGGAAGTTTCCCAAATTTGCCATTTTGAACGAGAATAGTTTTCCACCTTATATGTACACGTATTTCCAAAAGTTATTGTCATTCTAATGTGATACGCATTGCCAACTACACAATTCCAACATCCTGCAACATGTGTGCTGCTGCCACTGGCTTGCGTTGGTGCCCTGTGTTACATGGTCCCTAAGCCCGTATTTGGCAACTTTACCTTTTGTTCATCATCTGATGTGTGATCTACTGTGTTACACTTTTATATGTACTATTTTCAGAAATTGATCAAAGTACTAAATACAATTGATAATGTTGGTCTTTAAGGCCGCTGTGAAGCAAACTCCATCCCTCAAATGAACAGGACCCATAAAGGCAGTATCCTCAAGAAGGTTACTCTAACTCGATGGTATAAATTCAACTGAAGGTGATATTCATGTATTCATTTATCAAAATTTGTTTTAAAATAAACAAGTGATATAGTTTGGTATTCATAGTACAGTGCATTTGTATATCAGTTGGACTGTCCCATAGCGACACCGGACCAGGCGAGGACCAGCATGTCCTCTGTTAGACTTAGATTACTTCTGTAAAAAGCCTGGCATTATTACCTTAGGAGCGACTCTCACTACTGATAATACATGCATGTTAGTTTATGCCATGTAGCGTGTCGTCTGAGCACTGAGCAGACTTCACAACGGATGGTTTCTATTTATGATTGGCAGACTGATGGCAGGTTAGTGGGACATTTGCAAAAAGGCTCGTTCCTGTAGAGCACTAGGTTACAAGGGTTTTTATGGAAATACGAATACTCTACACGTAAACGATCACGAAGTCATGGGTACTGAACACTAACTGATCTACAAGCTTACAACCATAACAGCTGATGTTGAAATTGATGACCTTCAATGTGAATACATTCCCTTTACCTTCAAAAACCATTCTAGTTTACTCGCAAAAGTTCATGGTCTTTCTCTAATGATGTCCTTCAATTCTTATAACGTATACAAATTTGATGGTTGCACTTCATACTTTAAGTTCCCCATAAATAAAAATGGCATGGAGGTAGATCAGGCGAAACTGAGTGGGATGGCTCAGGCAGTAACGTCTGTGGCCTGCATTTGGAAGGCCAAGAGTTTGATCCCCATGGCAGCACACTCTGGCATGGGTTTTTCCGTGGTTTCCCCATGTCACTTAGGTGAACACCGGGGTGCATTATTTCATACCACAGTTTCCTTTCCATCATTTCCCTTCATTCCATTTCCTTATCATCCTTCAGGCGTGTAGTGTTGGCAGTGCTGGGGAGATGGCGCAAATGGTTGCACATGGTAATTGCTGTTCTCTGTGCTAGATGGCATTTGGCAAGCCTTGTCCTCCGTCGTTCAGTGCAACACTGGAACCGCAGTGTGATGGCTGCTTGGCAGGGCTCGGCACCAGTATGAAGAGATCTCAGCACTTGTTAGGGACTTCCGCACGTCTCTGTGGCCTGTCCAGCTGCAACCCTCAGTGGCACCTTTGGTTCCCTCATTTCATCCCTGCCTACTGGGGGTAGTACCCACAACAGACCTGTGTAGATTGAAGTGAGTGAGGTGTCCCCTCTGTGTCAGTACCCTTCACCCCTTTAAATCACAGTGGCCACAATCCTCGACTACTTGTGTCACCATACACACTTCCCAGTTCATACATAGACTTCACAGCAGTGTGTTCTGCTCTAGCTGGTACCTGCAGAAACCAGTCACACAATCTTTCATTTCTTGTTGTGGAAATAATTATATAAAATAGAATCAACAGTTGTGAAATATGGGGCTATTAATTCTACATGCACTCACTGTGCAACAAACAACTTTTGCAGCATGGTGAAGAACTTCATGAACAATATGGGGATTTTCAGTAAACCAGAATTGTTTTCAGAGATACAGGGATTGTGTTTGTGTTGAAGGTTATCAGTTTCAATATCTGATGTGATACAGGTGAATCTAATGTAAGTTAGTGTTCTGAACCCATGACTTGCTGGTCCTTTATGTATAACTGGCAGAGGGCGTGCCAGTTCTATGCCGCCATGGGATGGTCCGGCTGGTCTATGAATACTCTGTACAAGATTGGTTGAGCAATGGGCAATGAGACTTTGGTACCTGCAAGGTTATAGTCACAAATAAGCAAGTTGTTAAATTTCACATGCAGTGTGTGTGGACAAACTTTGAAAGGCAGAATCAGAATTGAAAACTGAATGTGGTTGGCTTGAGCCAGTTCTACAGTTAAGTGCAAACATGAAGCGCTGTCCATGCTCTAGTTGGTTCACAAACTGAGGTTAATGGCATGAAACATTGCAAAACTAACTTGCAGCATTGTTATGGTATCCATAGCTTCCTTTTTTATATTACACAAAGGGAGTATATAAGCATAGACTTTTTTGCAATTATAAAAATGCTTTTATCCTCTAAAGTTTCTGAAAAAGTAGTGCACATTATCTTGAGAGGTAGAATCAGGACTGAAAAATACAATACCTCAGCCAAGATTTGAACCATGGATCTTCCACTTCACACACAGCTACTTAACCACTAAACTGCCATGGCTAACTTGCCAGTATGACATTAAATTCCCCAACAGATTCATACTTTTCCAGTAGACCACAAGAAAGTCTCACATCAGAGATAAATACCCCAAGGGCGACTTAAGTACTGTATGTCCTGGAATTACATAACCTTTAGATGATTAATTAACTAGTAGTAGTTTGTTGGCATAAAAAATAATAATTACCATCTAAAGGTTATTTAATCTTGGGACATGGAGTACTTACGATAGTAAGTCGCCCTTGGTGTATTTGTCTCTTATTCCCTTGAGTCTACTGGGAAAATACGAGTTGGTTGGGTAATTTAATGTCAGACTTACAAGTTGCCATGGTAGCCCAGTGGTTAGAGTAGCCGTGTGTGAAGTGGTTCAAATCCAGCTGTGTCATTGAATATTTCTGCCTTTCTAACATTGCCCACACACGGCTTGTGTGTTTAGAAAACACCAGAAGTAAGTTGATTGGAATAAGAAAAAACACATTTTGTTACGTAGAGACAGAGAGGGATTTGAATCTCCAGCTCATGTTTCTGTCACATGCTCACCAGTATTTATTTTCATGGAATGTCATAGTGACCACTTCTTAAAACATTTGACTATCACTTAAATCTACTGTATTAACATTGTATCTACAAGGAAATATATAAAACAATTTGTACAAATTATCTCTCAGAAGAATAAGCACTTTTAATAATACTTCTTTTTTAACTGAAATCTACAGTAAATATATTTTATTCATTAAATTTGGAAAATAATTATTGTTTGTAGATTTTGTTTGTTACAAAATCTGTAAACTATTAGTAACTGGACAATAGTGATAGAGATGAGAGTAAAATGAGTTCTTAATTAATATTCTGGAAGTTGATGACAGTGTTGTCAAAACCAAACCAAGAAAGGAGATGTCATTAAAAAATTCACTTATCACCCACAGACATTTGGGGTAGTAAGGGGTAGTGATGCGCCTCCTATAGCCTCTCCTACCCAATTCCCATCCTCATCCTGCCCGTGGTACACCCTGCTTTTAACAGATGAGGCTCTGGGGACCGAATCACAGCGGTATAACTGTTTCATCTAAAATGGAGGAAATGTCATTTACATATGTGCTGGCCTATCACAGCACAACAGCGTCCCTCAGAGGCACATGAGGGGAAGGTCGGTGGATCTAAATACCACCTATTTAGTCCTCCTGGCTAGGTCCGATGGACCCGTTGACCAACGATAGGTGTGGTCCCCCTTGCAAAATGGGGGTTTAAATCGGGTGATGTAACTGCCACATTGTAAAACTGGTGCCCGTTAAGAAAACGGTTACATGAAAGCCAAATATGTGTCCTGTGTAACGATCCAGCAGAAATGAATGAAGAACACTTGAAGACCTGTGAAGCATTAAGATCAGAAGAAACTACAGTTCAAAAGTATTGGAAAGCACGAATGCTAATGGCTTCATTGCCAGATGCAAGGCACTAGAAAACAACAACAACAACATTTGTCAAATTCAAGATTTTTAAAGAACATAACTTACTCAGGTCAAACATTACAGACAGCATTCCAGTAGATAAAACATCTGCAATCTTCCAAATGAAATACAACCAGGTTTATTTATATTGTAAAAACAAAAAGGAATTTGGAAACAAGAGTCAAGGAACATTTCAGATATATAAAACACAAACACTTAGAAAAATCATCAGTTGGAAAGAAAATCACAACGTTAATCCAGATCAAAAGTATTAAAACAAATATCAGGAAACCAATATGGGAAGAGATCTTCGTGTGAAAGAAGAAAGACACAAAACGACACTTTGTACAAGTTGCGAGAATCACCACCAGAGCAGTCTATGGAAGCACCAGCCGCTACAAACAAGTTCACTCAATGTCTGGTGGATAATGGAAGAAACTAGCCCCTGAAACATGTTGCGAAATTTAAATAGTGAGTGTTATTTAGTGTTATTAATTAACCAATTGTTGTATTTTAAAGAGTTGTTTGTTGTTTCAGGTGAGACTGCTATCAAAACCTGCCGATGAGGAGGCTGTTCCTGAATTTGATGACATATTCAAAGATGAGGTAAAGTGTTCAAAGTATTGTATTTACCCAAATAACGTGCTGAGAGTTCCCCTGAACAGGAAGATTAAAAATGAAACTCCAGATAAATGCCAAATTAATTCATTAGCTTTAATAATGCAAAGGAAATATTTCACAACACTCCTCACACCTCAAATATCTCTGAGACATACAAATTTGATGTTTTCATTTTGTGAAAATATCCTCACTGATTGAAATTTACATGACTAATCACAAATATGAAACTAAACTGTAATGTGATGTTTGCATCACTTTCTGTATCAGCGACAAACTTATGTTTAGAATGATTTGAAATTCAGTGGAGCCTTAAACATTTGAAACTGTTGAAATGTTTATTCCTGGTGACAAGCTGTTGTGGAGGAAACCAGGTCTATTGTCTTTCTGTTATAGTTTACACTTACTCAAACTTTAATGAAATAAAAAGAACTTCATAGCAAATTAATTAATGATGCAAGTATATTAAACATTCAATATTTTATATTTGCTGAGCCTTTCGCGGCTGACATCATGAACAGAGTGGTCTTCCGAGGTGTAGGCCGTGGTCTAGTAGGATTGACATAACCTGACATTTTACCGAGGACTGTGCTGGACATTTTCAACAGGCCATCCATGCTAGCCAGAGTTCAGATAAACCGCTGGTGGCTGACACACTCTTATATACAGACAGTGGGTGGGGCCTGTCACTCAGCTGAGCGTTCATTGGTCTAGGTCTCTGAGGGGCTGTTCTCTGTTTGCCCTAATCCGCCATGTCAGAACACTCTTTATTATTTGGCCATGATGTTATTTATAAAGACATGCAGCTCCTATCATCATCCCTCAACTACAATGTGCGCCCACAGCAGGTAGCAACAGAACAATTTCAGTTATAAGGAAGAAGCCCTCCACATACGCAACACTTGGATGCCAGTACTGGAAAGGAGATTAAAAAGCAAAACCTTGTGACAGCCCTTCGAGACCTAGACCAATGAACGCTCAGCTGGGTGACAATCTTCACCCATCTTTCGTACATAAAAGCAGGCCGGCCACCAGCGGTTCATTTGAGGTCTCACCAGCACGGATCACCTGTTGAATATGCCGAGTGTAGTCCTTGGCAAAACATCAGGTTATGTTAGTCCTACTAGAACACGGCCTACAAGCCCTTCATGACACCAGCAGGGAAAGCCTCAGCAAATATAAATCTTATGTGACATTTAATATTTACAGCAATGTTGAGCCATGATTACGTACCTATAAACCATGTCACATGAGACATGCTTGTTGAGTAACCTGTAGCTTTGGACTTCCCCACAAAATGTTAACAAGCATGAGCCAAAGCTCGTGGACTGGTGACTTGTCACAAGTTATTAGAAATGAGCTTCATTCTAATAATGTACCCCTTAACAATTTTATGTACATATATATAGTATTATTTGTGTAATATATTGCAGAAACTAATACATTTATGTTAATATCAGTGTTTTGTAATTCAGTGTTTATATGTCGTCCATAAATTCTTTTAACGTTTTATGTCATTTTTGTGTGACTCTTTTTTTAAACAAACAGGATTTTTGTCTTTAATTGCTTATGGCAGTTTTTTTATATACTTTAATGCTCATGTAATAGGGGTTTTTTCCATATAGTGTTAGGAAATTTGATGCTGTGTTCTTTCTTGGTGTTGTCTAATTTGCTTTTCCATGAAATTGTCATAATTTTTATGTTAAAATGTTAACTTTTCTGTATAAAGACCTGTATTGGTCCTTGTGTTTAGCTTGTAGCATAATGTGTACTATTTTTTTCTGTATTTTAAAGTCTTTCATCCTGGTTTGTTTCCCATTAAGATTACCATAGGTCAAGATCAAGTGAAAATAGGTGTAATAGACTGCTTTCTTTGTTTCTGTGTTATTTATGTGTCAGACACATATTAAAACCTGCTGAGTTGAGTTTCTTAGTTATATTTTAAATTCTCATCTTTGTGTATATTTTGCAGTCGGAGGATGAAAATGAGGAAGACTCGAATGCTGAGTCAGGAGATGAGGACGACATAGAATCACGACAGGCAAAGCGCAGACGTCTGAATGAGGAAGCCGTAATAAAGAGGAGAGAGAGACGCCTCTGGGAAGAGAAGCGAGATCGTCTCATGTTCGACTACACTCAGTTCAGTTATTATGGACGTTCTGTGAGTGTTACTTTACTTTGTGTTTAATACAGAGCAGCTTGACAAATAAGCATCACAACTCACTCACTCACTACATGTTTTATTTGCAGAGTGCCGTCCTGATGTTTGAGTTGGCGTGGAAGTTGTCCAAAGACAATCTCGACCTGCTCTGGTAAGTGGAACTCAACTGCTCGCTTATAACTTTAATAATCACTTACACTAAACAATGTTTTGAAAAATGCCAGCCATGGCATTGAGTTTATCATTTGTGTTTGTACGTTTCTAAGTCTGGTGTGTGATAGAACAGTTGTTATCATTGATTGGCCTGATACATGGAAACACTAGTCTATATTACATAAACTACAAAAGTTGAAATTGTTAAATATGGCGTGCCGCAGGGTTCGGTATTAGGTCCACTATTATTTATAATCTATATTAATGATATTAAATGTCTGGAAAATAGCTCAGTTGTAACCTATGCAGATGACACTACAGTTGTGTGCTGGAATAAAACCGTAGAAGACTTAAACATGACCCTTAATAAAAGTGCCTATACTCTGATAAATTATTTTCATTCCATAAATTTACAATGCAACATGGGAAAAACTAAGATAATGCATAGTAGTATTCTGAAGAACAGTTGCAATATAACACTGAAAATAAACAACAATAGTATGGAAGAAGTGAGAACACAGAAATTTTTAGGTGTTATTGTAGATAATCGGTTGACATGGGCACAACATATTGAGCACATTTGCAATAAAATCAGTAAGTCTATATCTGCTGAGATACTTCAGCAAATATAAAAACCAGAATATTTTAAAACTTGTCTATTATGGATGTATCTACCCACATTTAATTTATGCTATTGAAATATGGGGGGCTGCTGCAAAAACACTTATGAATAGGCTACTTCTCTATCAAAAGAAAAGTGTTCGAATTATGTTTAATTTAAAAGCTAGGGTATCTTGCAGGGAAACATTCATTCTCTGTATGTACATAGAGTAATAATGTTAGTAATAGATAAGTATCAACCAATAAAAAATAATCAGATACATGAATATAATACAAGAAGCAACATGAACTATCATAGAGATAATATAAATAAAAGTGTGTATATGAAAGATTCACTGCAAAAGTACAGAACTAGAAAAAACCATGCAACAATCCTTAACCAACTTACAAAGGTGGACCAAAGAAAATTTAATGACTGTTAACACAACAAAATCAAACTACCAAATCTTTTCACTAAGAAAAAAACCACTAAAAATAAAACTAAATTTTGAGGGTCAACAATTACCAGAAACAAAGGAAGCAAAGTATTTAGGAGTTACATTTGATACCAAACTTACATGGACCAAACAAATAGAAAATGTAATACAAAGAGCAGAGAGGCGCCTTTCACTGTTAAAACATCTAACAGGAATGAAGGGGGGATGTTCCAGAGCAACTTTTAACACATCATACAATGTATATATAAAGCCATTATTTACTTACTACTGTATGTAAGATTTGAAGCTTTCACGGCGAACGTTAGTGATACGAGCTTCACGGGTGATCAGCCGTGTTAAATTTAAGAAGGTCGAGCTTTCGGCCATTATACTCTCCATGGCCATCTTCAGGACTAAAATGATGGAAAATTCTCCTCAGTTTTCAAATATATACTATGGTTAGGTTGTGTTGTCCAAGCCAATGCGCGGGTGATGGTTTCTGATTGGGCCTGCTGTAGGCTCGGCTGCAGTGTTTTCCCGCGGGTACGAACTTTGTGCAGTGTTTCTGATGGCTATAGTCCACGCGGAACTTAGTTTGAGTCCGCCCTCTCTGTTGAAATTGTGGGGGTGTAATTTGATGTGGATGGCCTCCTTGATGAGTCTGTCCCAGTAATTTTCTGCGTGTTCTAGTATTTTTGTGTCTTGGAAATTTATTTTGTGGACCTGTTCTGTACAATGTTGGTCTGCTGATTTTTCTGGCTGGAGAAGTCTGATGCTCCGTTGATGTTCTTTGCATCTTTCCTCTATCGTGCGTCCTGTTTGACCCACATACACCTTACCACACTCGCAAGTGGGTACCCACTTGGGCTTAAGGTCCCGGGAATATACAGGATTCCTTGCGAGTGTGGTAAGGTGTATGTGGGTCAAACAGCACGCATGATAGAGGAAAGATGCAAAGAACATCAACGGAGCATCAGACTTCTCCAGCCAGAAAAATCAGCAGTCCAACATTGTACAGAACAGGTCCACAAAATAAATTTCCAAGACACAAAAATACTAGAACACGCAGAAAATTACTGGGACAGACTCATCAAGGAGGCCATCCACATCAAATTACACCCCCACAATTTCAACAGAGAGGGCGGACTCAAACTAAGTTCCGCGTGGACTATAGCCATCAGAAACACTGCACAAAGTTCGTACCCGCGGGAAAACACTGCAGCCGAGCCTACAGCAGGCCCAATCAGAAACCATCACCCGCGCATTGGCTTGGACAACACAACCTAACCATAGTATATATTTGAAAACTGAGGAGAATTTTCCATCATTTTAGTCCTGAAGATGGCCATGGAGAGTATAATGGCCGAAAGCTCGACCTTCTTAAATTTAACACGGCTGATCACCCGTGAAGCTCTTATCACTTACTTACTACTGTGCAGTTCTTGTAACAGCAAATACAAAAAAAATTCAAATCTTTCAAAACCAAAGTCTGAGATTAATTACAGGTGCTATTAAAACCACACCAATAGCAGCTGTGGAAATACTAACCAACCAATACCCCATTGAATATGAAATAGAAAAAGCGGCTCTTATTCAACACGAAAAGTTGATCAGACTCCCATTCAATACATGGCACAAGAGAAATTTTACACATACACTAAAGACTCGAGAGCTTTCTTTCCAAAATTCAAGACATCAAGAAGAATGTATACCTTCCTAATTCAAAGGAAAACTAATTTATGGAACTACAAACTTTGATGGAGAAATTGAAGCAATTCGAATGGTCCTACAAAATCTTTTGTACAGAATTTCACATTTTCATCAAGCAGTTATTTTCTCAGATTCCAGGGCAGCAATTACTTCCAACACCAAAAAACCAAACCATTATAGAATGTTGGAAAATCCTTACCCATCTAATAGCACTTCAAAAACACCTAGTCTTCCAATGGATACCAGCTCACTGTGGACTGAGTGATAATGAGAAAGCTGATTTTCTTGCAAAAAGGGGTACCAGCGGTGTACAAAAATCTATAGTTAAACTACCATTTTATGCAGCTAAAAGATTAGTCAACTCTGAATTCAAAAGAATTGTTGCAAAATATTACTATGAAAAATCAAAGAATAAAAGATGGAAACTACCAAACATTCAAACACTAATTCCTGAGTATCCTCAAAAAACGGCAGTTGCAACCTTCAGGTTGATTACAGGACATGATTGTCAAAACATTTAAACAGAATTGGGATATATTCTTCACCACTCTGTCCTCTATGTGATCTGCAAGAGGAAATGGACCAAGACCACCTTCAAATATGCCCAGCCACTTCTAGCACCCCATCCATCAGTGAAAAATATAGGAGAGCAAGAGGATTAATGACTTCATTGTCAGAAACCCAGCATTAGCTAACAACAAAAAATTATCTTATTATTTCCTTGTGGGTACAAGGGGAATATTAGAATACAGGAGACTTTGAGCGATAGTCAAATCTTTTAATACTTTGAAATTACGTGTTCTTGGCAGGCTTAACATATAAAAAAATTAATGATGTTTCATCTCACAAAAATTTTAAGTTTTCAGAAACTGACACAAATAACAAGGAATATCTCCGAAATGGTTCACTCCATAAAAACATTTATTTAGACTTAAATTGTGCATTTTAGTGAGACCTACATTTTTTGTACAGTAAGATTTGGTCTATCTCTTACGGTTTGAGTTATTCAAAAGTCATCCAGAATAAATAGGACTACATGGGCTATAGTCATAAAATTTAAAATATAAATTTCATTTGTCATACAAATATCTTAAACATGTGACATTTTAATCAAAATTATTAGAGCCATTTTGAAGAAAATAAAATTTTTCCATGGAAAGGGCAGTTTAGGGTGGAGCTATTGTCTTCAAAATCTTCATGTCGCATCTTTGAAAGACATTAAACTTAAATAGCAACTTTGGATATTAGGGTTTAGGGAGCTCAAAACATAATTCTGATGATATCTCAACATTGAATTATACAGTACTTCCTTTACTTAACTATACGTAGTAGAGAAAGTAAAAATGGCAATCAGTGTGACTGTTGTCACGGCTGTGTGATAATACGTAAGACATTTATTGTGTAAAAGCAATATAAGTGCACACGCTTAGTCATTTACAATTATTGTTTTTTGTCAATTTTGTAGGTGAGAGCAGCGTGTTATATAATCACTTATATTGTACCACTTTATCATCTCAAACATGAGAACTATTTGTTGACTAAAGCAACATTGTTGTGAAGTGATGCAGACCTTTTTTCCATTATTTTCAAAGTGCCTCATACTCAAGCAACATGCAGATGCATATCCAAGACAATCATACATGTTTGGTTTAGAATAAGTCAATTTTCACAAAATGTAATACAGATATAAAAACAAATAATTACGACAAATGATTTGAATGGTAACCAATGTTCTGCTGTATTGAGCGTATTGTCTCACCTTAATATCGCTTTTGTCACATGGCATGGAGAAAGAGAAAAATGTAAAATCAAGCCAATTACTTAAATGTGAACACTTACGTAACTTGGGTTGTTTTTGTGCTTTGAGGAATTGCTCCAAGAGCTTTTGCTTCCATCCTAAGTCTCCCATTGGCTCCAGTTTGTGGAGTGAACTGGACAATTGCCCTTCAAAATTCATTTAGTGGTGTTTGTGTTTTAGTTAAAATCTTTTTCCAAGTATCCAAATCTGTTATGTGTGTTGTGATTGGTTGTCCAAAACTAGAGTTGGCGAGAGCTAACCTGGCTCTTGACAGCTAGGTAATTCACTCACTTGTGAACAAGCTTAGCGCTATCTCGTCCAATTGACTAATCGTGCTCGATTGGACAAAATAGTACCATCGTCATTTGCAGATGCGTGAATGACGTAGCTGTCGAGTGCCACGTTAGTTGTCGCCGACTGTAGTATGATACTCTAGATCACCAGTTCTGTAAGTGTTCCAGTTTGTGACTGAGTTTATCCACTGTTACTTCGTTATTCCATACGAGGCATATCCGTGTTGCAGGTGTGCCATAGTCGGAGTGACAGAGCAGATACTCCTGGGTAAGACGGAGCATGGTCAGTATGTGTTGGAGACAGGGAACCTGCAGGGACATGTGGCCAGACTGGGACACCAGAGTGATACAGAATCTGAACAACATAAGACATCCGTCAAGATTGTCTTTGATAAAGAGTATCCTTTATAACTAGTAGTTTACAGCGCAGAGAAAGCACGAGAGGTCAAGTATATTTCACATAGAAATGTGAGGAGGTAAAGTAGCAATGAGATAGAGGTTTGAGATAAGAATTCAGTTGCGTATAATGTCATACAAGATAAACACCTTCAGCTAAACAGTAAACACATTCACATTGACATTGACAAGTTTAAGTTCAGAGACGCTAGCTGAGTGGTTTGATACCTGACTGGGAAGTCTTCGCTCACGTGAGGCATCCCTAATGTGGTTCACAAGCCATGGTAAAATGAATCATTCCATCACCTAGGAGCTGGTTGCTAGGGGATAGTTAATGACACACCGGGTGCAAAGCAACCAATAAAAAAATATCCTGATGATCTAAATGATCCTTGAAAACTAAAGCCCCACCTCACCTAAGCATTGGAGAAAATATCACTGCAAAGAGCAAGGTTAAGGTAATGAAGTTGGGCACTAGATGTCTCTGTATTAACCACAACTTCCACATATCGCAATCCTTGACTTGATGTTCAGTTTACAACTAGCGCTGTATCGCCACTGGACGGTAGAGTCTAGTCTGCGCCACTCTGTGTACTCTGCAGTCAAACTGAAGTTGTGGACTCTGAGAGGGGAGAAGAAACTGAGGGAACTCTTGGCTGAAATGGGGTAAGTACAGCATTTTTATACTGGATCCTTCGGGCTACATTGAATGAGCCACAATAGAAAAAATCTGATGTGTTGCACTCACATGAATTTCTCTACTCTTGTACTAACCATTCTAACAAACTCTTATTCCTATATCTCCATGTTAGTTAAGATAAACATTTGTACAAATTATCTTATTGCTTATGTCCTTGTAGGTGCAAGGGGAATATTAGAATACAGAAGGCTTTGTGCGACAGTCAAATATCTTTGACCTTTGAGATTCCGTTCTCTTTGCACGATTAACATATAAAAAAATGAACAACGTTGTTGCATTTCGCTAAAGTTCTAAGTTTTCTGAAACTCACACATATAACAAGGAATATCTCCGAAATGGTTCACCCTACAAGAAAATTTATTCAGATATAAATTGTGTATTTTACCAAGATCTACATTTTTTGTATAGTATGATTTGGTCTATCTCTAATGGTTTACGAGTTATGCAAAAGTCGTCCAGAGTAAATACGACTACAGGGGCTATAGCCAGAAAATTCAAGATATACATTTCATTTGTCATAAAAATATCTCAAACATATGGCATTTTAATCAAAATCGTTAGAACCATTTTCAAGAAAATCAAAACTTTCGAAAAATTTTCCATGTAAAGGGTAGTTTAGGGTGGGCCTATTTTCTTCAAAATCTTTGTGTTACATCCTTGAATGACATTAAACTTAAATACCAACTTTTGGTTTTTAACCTAATTTTCGTTTTTGAGTTATGCTGTACACAGACACACACACAAACCTTTTTCTAAAAATGCTTTTTTTTTTTATTATTATTATTATTCAGGGTGCCTCAAAACATATATTTCCGGTGAAATCTGGAGATCAAATTTTTGGGCGGAATACAATACTTCCCCTACTTACCAGTAGAGAAAGTAAAAAGTTGCTATATTCACTAGCTTGGCTTCTTACATATCTTTGTATTTCCTCTGCAGGTTGTAATAAAAAAATCTGATGTTACACTCACATGACTTTCTCTACTCAGTCTTGTACTATCCATTCTTACAAATGTTTATTCCTATATCTTCATGTTAATACAGATAAACATTTCTACAAATTATCTTATTGCTTATTTCCTTGTAGGTACAAGGGGAATATGTGAATACAGTTGCATTTTTGGGATTGTCAAATCTTTTAAAGCTTTCAAATTCTGTTCTCTTTGCATGATTAACATATAAAAAAAATGAATAACGATGTTCCATTTGGCAGAAGTATAAGTTCTCTAAAACTCACAAATAACAAGCAATATTTCTGAAATGGTTCACTCTACAAAGACATTTATTTGGACATAAATTGTGTTTTAACAAGATCTACATTTTTTGTATAGTGAGATTTGGTCTATCTCTTATGGTTTACCAGTTATACAAAAGTCATCAAGAGTAAACAGGACTACATAGGCTATAGCCAGAAAATTCAAGATAAACATTTCATTTGTCATAAAAATATCTTAAGTATATGTCATTTTAATCAAAATTGTTAGAGCCATTTTCAAGAAAATCAAAATTTTCGATAAATTTTCCATGTAAAGGGTAGTTTAGGGGTGGGGGGGGTCCTATTTTCTTCAAAATCTTTACGTCACATCCTTGAAAGGCATTAAACTGAAATACGAACTTTGATTTTAAGCGACTTTTTGTTTTCCAGTTGTTTTATACACACATGCCTTTTTCCAAAAATTATTTTTTCAGATTCAGGCGGCCTCAAAACATATTTCCGGTGAAATCTCGACACTGAATTTTTGGGTGGAATACAATACTTTCTCTACTTACTACACATAGTATACAAAGTAAAAAAAAGGGTTAAAGCTTTCACGGCAAGTGTTATTAATCCAGGTTTCACGGGTGATAAGTCGTGTGAGGTTTAGAAACATTGACCTTTAGGCCATTGTAGAAGGCCATGGAGTCTACAATAGCCGAAAGCTCAATGTTTCTATATCTCACACAGCTCATCACTCGTGAAGCCTTGATTAATAAAAAGGGATTTGTTTGCAGTGAAACATCAGAAATTACCTGACTCATTTTTAATTTAATATCAAGCTTATACATTTTGCAGCATTTCCAAAATGTTTAACTTGGAGCGCTCGCATGTAGGGAACCTCCATATTTAACATCACCTCTATTTTGTTAATATACTAAGTATGGAGAAACTGTGCAGAAAGTTGTATAATGGAAAGTAGTGGTCATTTTGAGGTTAGGAAAATGGAGTAACAGTTGCACTATAGCAACAAGTGCAAAACGCAAACACAGCGTATAAGGGTCACATAAGCAGTTCTTTACTTGTGTAAATCACAGCTTCTTGTTGTTCCATTTGTGTCAGTGAATTAAGTACTTTCTGAACCAAAGACTGTGTTTTGATCCATTTTACAAGAGGAAGAAGTGTTGACCATTGTTCAGTGCCATTGAAATGTGCGCAAGCTGTATCAAAAGGCAATTTGGCCATAGGTGGGCTTAACTGTGTTTTCTTCCAATGTTGTTCATATTACACAGAGTGGAAGTACTGCTTTGGCTAACAGCCGCACATGTAAGCAATATAAAGTACTAGTTTTGTTTTGGTAGATTTAATTGTTTTGTAAAAATGTTCATGTTTACACAATGTAATTGGTAACAGCGAGCTGATTGGTTTAGACATTGCACACACCAATGACTTATGTTGTACCGTACCAGTGTGTGCTTCAGATGTAAACAAAACACCCGCCCAGTACATTTACCATACTGCTTAAGTGGCCAATATCTCGGCAAATCAACACAAATCAAAATGTTATGCCTGAAAGAGTGAATGTAACTGAAATGATGCATTTGTCAAGTAATAATGAAGATTCAGTTTTCTATTGTTAAAAAAGCTGAAAAATGAATCAATTGAAACCACATATTATAGCTTAAAACCATTCTGACATAAAGGGATACAGATTTTCCTAATGCACAATATTTATTATTATTATTATTATTATTTATTATTATTATTATTATTATTATCATTATCATCATCATCATCATCATCATTATTATTATTATTATTGCTATTGTTATTATTATTATTATCATTAGTTACAAGCTAAAACAATAGTATTGCCTTTAATAGACAAGACTTTCTCTTCATTTTCCTGAAACAATTGCATTCGCTTGTATGTTACCAGGCTGAAATAAAAGTAAAGCTAAAGCTGCCACCTCACCTGCCTATACCTATATGCAGCCCATGAATTTATTGGCTGCCCTTTCCTTCCTCACTTTTAATAACACCAGGCAATACCTCCCCTCTGTTGGGATGGGCTCGCTGTGAGAACAAGTTAAGCATATACAACACAGTGTTTTCCACATTTCTCTTAGAAATTAAACTTTGCATAACATTTCAACAGTAAATTCTCATTAAATTTATTTAAATTAAGGTAAAAAGACATTACAATATTGTTCACATAATAACCATTTATATCAATTTGGGAAGAAGTTAGATGTCTCCAAATAGTTGTGTATTGATTACAATAATTGTATTGTTATACTCATGTTGAATACCTGGTTAATGTATGGCCAAAGTAGCACCTTCCACCTGATATACAAGAGTGACTCAAATATAAACGTTAATGATTTTTAACATTAAAATCTTTGAGGGTTTAACCTCTTCATTGGTTATAAACTTTAATAATAATAATAATAATAATAATAATAATAATAATAATAATAATAATAATAATTGAGACAGGATATTGTAAGACCCTAAAAGAAAACTGTTTATGTGAATATTTGTTAAGAGTGTAATTTGTTTTTGATGTTGGTATGAGTTGGTTAAATGACGAAAACGTGTTACTAATGTTCATTGTTACAAACAATTAAGTTTGTTTAAAGACGTCATAAATATTCCCATATTTAATTTTAATATATATGTATAAATGAAAGAATTATATGTGTTCAATATTGAAAGTGAAGGGATAATGGCTAAGGATCGCTTCCCTAACAATGCGGGAACTATTTGATGAATGCATACGCGGATGTACACATGGCAGTTGGAATGCTAGACTCGCAACCAAAAGAATTCGTCATAAAATAGTGAAAGTAAATTTACTAAGTGTTTAAAGACCATTAGTTTGAGTAAAATAAGTGAAACGTTGGCTAACTTTAACAAGTTAGTTAATACGAAGTGTGCAATTAAATGAAAGGACGTAAAATATACGAAGTGTAAAGTGATAGAAAACACATTTAGCGAAAAAATATTGCTAAATCTTCAGACATTAACTCTCGGCGATGCTAGGGAAGTCAATCCACTGAAATAAAAGACTTGTAACTGTGATACGATTTAAATACTGTGAACAAGAAGGTGCGAATAAAATATTTCACTAAAGCTAACCCCGAGTGTATGTTCATTCCATCCAGTACCACGACCCGAGATAACGAAGGACTCGAAAGCTCATCACCGTATAATTATAAAAACAGCACCATAGTAATAATAATAATAATAATAATAATAATAATAATAATAATAATAAATACTACTCACTTCTGGCTGTAGTGCGTTGAGAAGTGAGCGAGGCAGCTGACCAAGCCGGTTCCCCTTCCCTAGCACATTGTCGGTGGAACTGCTTGCTTGTTACACTGGCTCACAGTTTAATCACCTCATATGTAATACATAGCCTGCACAAGTTGGAGGTGGTTAATACAAGAATATCAGAAAATTTTTGTATGCTATTCATTATAAGTGGTGAAGGAGATACAGTTGTGAGATGAGACATATGTTTCATTTACAGGTTGCCATTGGTCCAGAGTAAGCAGAACTTTGGGGCGATGGATCTGGTGTTACGACAAGAGTTTCACTCTATGTTGACCAAACTGGCAGAGAAATACAAACTGAACGACATTGTGTTTGCCTCTTTTGTGATACAGTATGGTTTCCGTAGTCGCTACTGTGCTGCTGATATGGTATACGCCATGCTGGCACTGCTGGAGTCAACGGTAAGCTCCTAGTGTCTATTGGTACATATTCTGTCTTACTGGCCGTGTGTACAAAAGAATTGGAGAGGTAGAATCAGACGGTCATCTTTGAAAAATGTGTGTCATTTGGCATGGTTAGAGCAACTAGACTAACTGGAAGATCTGTAGTTCAAATCCCAGATATGACATTAAATTTTTGAGCCTGATTTTATCTTTTCAGTCATAGTGTATGGTCATGTAGATATTAATGTTCTCTACCAAGATGTGTCTTCTCCCACTATTAAACAGTTCATCTTGTTGAAACAAAACTAGACGTCTAATCCACATGTAGCTTAAACAAACCACATCTTCAAAAATAGAGTATTATATCGTACTCACAAAACTTGATAAGTAGAGAAAATGGAAAAGTTTATTACTAGTGCTCTTGGTACTAGGGTCAGCTCAACAGAGTTAAACACCTTCCTCCCTTTAATTGAACCTTATAGGTTCATGAGCTCACCCTCCCTGTGTGTCACGTGGACTTAGTGCATACCAACACACCCCTTCACTTCTCACAGAGTGATGTCGCTCTCTAAATGTATTGTTAAAAGTATTTGTAAAGAGGAATTCATTTAAACTTACTGCTACAAATAAATATCCTAGTCTTAAGGCATTTAGTGTTGTTATACCAGGTGACTCAACTGCCCTTTATTTTCCAGTTTTATGCAATGCACATTTTATACTGTAACATGAGAACATCTGGATCAAGGCTTCACGGGTGATCAGCCGTGTTAGATTTATAAGGGTCGAGCTTTCGGCCATTGTAGACTCCATTGCCATCTTAAGGACTTGATCCATAACATTCACTGTGAAAGCTTCATATCTTACATGAAAAGATCTGCTCCTGTGCTAGTTCCTGTCCAAGTATTTAACATGGATGTCTTTGGTTACACACTGATATAGATGATAGAGCATCACCTTTTAATATACTCATAATTATTAGTCAGCTGACGTTTGCACTTGTGCAAATGTTCTTTGGAACCAGTGAATACTAGATGTTTATCTCTCACATTACTAGGTAACTCAGATGAAATGAATGCCTGATTGGAAAGTAATCTGTTTGGTGGAGATGTGGCTCGACTATCCTGCATGTGCTACTTTTTTTTTTACCATGTAATATTCACAAATAATATTGACTGAACAGCTTTTATGTTAAAAGCTGTTATTGTTTTAACCTCTTGAGGGATATGGACGTCATATGACGTCCATTTAAAATGGCGGATGAGCGATGTGGGCGTCCTGTGCGTTTAAGCATTTAACCCTTATTTATCCCTTATGCAACTCAACTTATTATAATTTTCCCTTTATGAAACATTTTAGTAAGGTCTATATACTTTATTGGCTTACCTTAGTATGTTCGTTCTGCAGTGATTTACCTCAAAACAGGGATAAACACACAAGGGTAGGTACATCTCCACATTCGCGAATTCCCTTCTTGCGGCACACGAAACACTTTCGAAATGGGCGTGACTTCTTTGCTGTTGGTGGTATCCTTTTAGGATAATGTTTTCCTTGAAGTCTGAGGGGTGCAGGGGTTTTGGATTTTCAACCCCCAACGTGGTATTGTTCAATTAGGCTGCGAGTTATTTATAGTCGGTAGTCAAGGTCGGTCATTGTCCTGTGTGGGTTTAGAGAGCTGTCGAAATCCCCAAACAATTGTATATGGTTATATCCAGTTGGTGCAAAAACACCTTTTTATACCACTTCTCCCTTCAGCTACAAGCAGGAAAGAATACGTATGTATTTCAACAAAGAAAGACACGGACTCTACTCAGTTACGAAACTCACGTAAGCAAAAGTTGTAATGTTGATCTATTCTGATGACTAAGAGACCACGCAAGCAGTAGCGATGTATTTCACAGGATGCTGACGCATTAGCCACACATACAATGGTTGTTTCTTTACTGAATCTTTCCCAGAACATATATTAGATGCGTTCGACAGAGCAAAGTTGACTTTTCACCACAGTGAAGCAAAATTGTGCCATTTCAACGTTTTGTAAATACAACTCAACTTTGCTGATGACGTACATTTATACTGCAAATAACGAGTTTTATACCAGTTTTTGTTTCATTAAAATAACTTAATATTTACACAAAATACAGCTGTGTATATACGAAGCGCATTTAAGAATTTAAATGCTACCAGTTCTCAGCTCGCGGATATTTAAATGGCCATCGCTCAAGAGGTTAATTTGTAATTGTTTTATTTCTATTTTATGGTATTGTTGTCTATTAGGCTATCTCTCCCGGTATAGATGCTGAACTGCTTGTGCATTGGCTCTTCCTTCTCCGTAGGTCAAAAGCATACCAATGTACGCATCTGTCGAATACATGGGAAGGAATGGTATAAAATATCATGTAACAGCTTATGCATGGAGAATGAAGGGAATCAGTATTTATAATAACACACTCCATCATGCCAGTCCAACGGGGCAGAAGTCTTTATACCTGCTCTAAGTACAAGAATCCATCATTTGTGTTTTATTTGTCGTTATTAGTGTACTAGTATGATAGGTCCATTTTATCAGAGGCATTTACTGAATTAAGTTACTATATATACTCTAATAAAAAGTTCGTAAAATTGGCTGGAAACCAGAATACGCTCTCAGTAAACAAGTCCTATGTTTTAAGAGGTGTAATCAGGACTGAAAAATTCAATACCATAGCCGGGATTTGAACCATGGATCTTTAACTTTAACCACTAAGCTACCATGGCCAACTTGCCAGTACGACATTAAATTCCCCAGTTGATTCATACTTTTTCCTGGTTAGACCACAGGGAAATCTCACATCAGAGATAAATACCACAAGGGCGACTTACAACTGTAAGCCCACACAGGGCTTGTGTGTTAAAAAACACACTGCAGTAAGCTTGTTGGTATAAATAAATAATAAGTCGTATGTTTTTGAGGTTTACTTTAGCGAGGAGTACGTTCTGTCCCTTAAACAGATGTTCCTCTGAATTTTGCACATTAATCTCTGTAAGAACGTCAGTATGTTTTAGTAAGCGTAAAACTGAACTAAAGTGCACATGCCTTTTGATGGGTGGTCTACCTTCCAAAAAGAATAAGGGGCGACCCACTCACCTGGAGTTTATCTCAACATACTGTGACATCGGGCTTGGTGCACAATACTTTTTTACACTCAGTTTCACTTTAAAATTTTAAATATTAAAGCAACAGAACATCATTGGTGATCAGCAATTGTTGCAAAGGTAAAAAGCAGCTGGTGTGACCTTAATGTTAAATGGAACTTAAAAAGGAATCGTAGATGTAGTTTATTTGGAATCAGATGTTTGAGTAGTTTACTTGGGGACTCTGGTAAATACCAAACTTGGATGTAACTATATACATTGTTTCTTAAAATGATGTTAAAATAAATACATTTTTTGTCTGTTAATGATACTGTGAATTGGCAGGATCATATCAGTACTGCCAGTGTATTGCAGTTTTGTCCTGCAGGAGTTGCTTTACATGCAACTAAAATTACTGACATGGGGCTGTCACTTTTAAGTACCCTGAAAAACCATCAATTTGGGCAGCAACCTTGGAATTAGTTGGCCAGACCCTAACAACATAGCACCACATTGTATGGAAAGCATCTGCCGCAGTTGCTTGGAATTGAACAGAAGACTTCTCTAATCTCTTGCAGTAGATGCACACTTGTAGAATAGCAATTTTTGTTTACTCATTATGTCACCCATGGGAACGTGTACTTATATAGCTGCTGGAATTTTTCACAGAGCTCTAGAATGCTTGAGAGGTTGGGAGAAGGGATTCTGGTTCTCTCTCAATTGTATAGAGTGTCTGTAAATTATTGGATGATTTCATAAAGCTTATGTTTTGTGTTGTACATTGGTTGTCTAGTGAGAAATGTGTGCTCTGTTTTTGGGAAAGATGGCCACTTTATGAACCGGTCATAGCCGGTGTGTGCTTGAATTTATGTGAGTAGACAGATTTGTAGTGGTTCAGAGAATGTGTCTGTCTTCAAGGGAAAGTGTGCACGGTAAGGCCCAAGTGTAAATGAAGAAAGGATTGACAGACTCCATGAAAGCTTTGAATGGAGCCGTAACAATCAGTGCAGAGACCCAATCAAAAGTGCACCTGATAGCAGAGGTTAATGTTGGCAACACTTACACCTGAGCTTATACTGTACGACTTCTTCCTGTGAGGTTACATTAAGCATATTGTTTACATACCTCCACCTCCAGTGACATTGGCAGCATTGCCGCAGCCATCGAGGATATCACACAAGACACGCTGTATGGGACGTGCCATGAATGAGATCACCAGCAGGACGTTTGTGGTCCTCACATTGAGTGCATCTAACATGAATACAGAACTTCAACATTCCTCTGTTCAAGTTGTGGTATGATGGTTTATTTGTTTATTGGTAAAAACAGAACCTCTTAAAATTGTCCAGTAATTTTTGTAGACACCTTGTCTGTATTTGTGTACGTGAGTGCTCGAACAGTAGCTGTGGACCTAACACTATATAATGTTGTACTGTTCACAGCTGGCAGACAGATCACCAGCAGACAAGTTCCAGGCTGCGTTGGATTGTTTATCAAGGTAATCTTTATATTATACACATTCCATTTCATAAGGAAATTCACTTAGAAACACACATTTTAGTTAGTTAATTTAAGTTTTTTATCCTTTACATTTTACTATTTTAATTGTTTAGTATTTTAACCTTTTCTTTTCATTGTCATTTCAACTCAGTGTGTATTAGATTTTCTTGTTTGGCTCAGGGCCCAAATGACCTTGTTGTTGACGTACCCTTAAACACCACACACTCACTCATACATCCTTTATAAGAATCAGGATCGCTTGTACACCATACTCTTCCAGAACTTGCTACATAACTCTTCTGTTTACAGAATTGAAGGCCGCCTCAAAATCAATGGAAGAGAAGTAGATAGTATTCTGCCATTCTCCATTTTGTTCCACAATTATTTGCAGAGTATTTATGAGGTCATCACAGCTATAATGTTTACAAAAATGAAATTCATATTTTCGGCTCCCTTAAATACCAAACTTGTTTTACTGAAGTCCAGAGGACTGTAGTAATAGTGACATTGAAATTACACATGTATTCTTGTATATGATGTATGGAAGTGTTTAAAACAGTGAAACTTTGTTAAATTAGTTAACATTTATGAGTAGTATGATTACACCTCAGTTACAGTTACTAACTCATGTTATTCTTGGATAATTGTTTTGACATCTGCTGTACGTCTACTAACATACTCCGACTGGAACTGTTCCTCTGGTGTCCTCTCTTTTAATTGTAAACTTGATGATTGTCAGCCAGTGGCATTTCAAAATTCATCACTTTGTATGCATTTTTACTTATAAACATTTTTTCCTATACACTTCAGTTGAGAATTTGGTTTTGCCTCTTTTAAAAATTTTATTTCATGTTCTATGTCATGTTTGGACAACCATGAGTGACAAGTAGGCGTCAGACTGAGTTGCTGTTTTGTCGCACTTTGGCTGGAACAAGATTATATGTGCACAGAGTTTCACTGGGGTGTGTAGTGTTTTAACACCTACTTTTACCACAGGCGGTGACACTGATGATACTTAGAATGAAGATGGAGTACCAGTGGAATGAGATGGCGAGGGAAACTGGAGAACCTGGAGGAAACCCGCCCCAGCACCGCTTTGTCCACCACAAATTCCATTTGTGGTTGTCTGGGATCGAACCCAGGCCACTTTGGTAAAGAAGCGAATGGTCTAACCATTTGGCTGCAGTACGGCCAATGTTTCCCTGCCACCTCCCCTCCCCAAATCTTGCCTGCCATTTACCCTAAGCAGTCATTTGTAAACAACGTAGCAGTCTGTATACTAGAAGTGTACCTATCCTAATTCTTATTTGAAGTGATTTATCTGTTTGTTTGAATATTACATTTATTTGGAGTTGCTGGTTTGTAGGCTTCCTTTTGTTTGGCCACTCTATTTCTGATTGCAGTTATTTGGTAGATTCCTGATTTGGTATGTTGTCCTTTAGGGAATTGCTGAGGATATTTTCCTAGTATAGTTGAAATAATTTGTTAACCTCGTTGAGAGCATGAATCTGGAGTGTGTTTGACTGTTTTTGTGAAGGGTTGTGATGTCCTTAACTCTCAAGCTGTTGTGTATATGTTGGTACTCTGGTACACTAGTCAGGATGTGCATGTTGGTGTGACTTGTGCTTATGTTTGTAGTTGTTGACCTGAGTAGGCTTTTTGTAAATCCTGAACTTAATTTTGGCTCAATTTAACTAGGCTTAAACAACACCTAAGAGTAATACTTTTTATCTGGTATATTAGTCGCTGGTCCTAAACAATTCTTATAAAGTAAAATTCACATTTATTTTACATGAAAGTTTTGTACATTTGCAGCATTGAACATTTTTTGCACTGCAACTTTTATGAATTATAAAAATATTATACTTTGCGAATGAGGAAAAGCTTTATAGCTTTTAGTTTTGAAGTTGGCAAGTTTGGTTACGATAACTTGTGAGATAATGTGTGCATGTGTGTGTCTGCAGGCAGAAGAAGGAGATGCTGGAAGAAGGCATAGAGCGAGCAAAGCGCATGCTGATATGTGTGTTCAAGCAGGTGCAGACGGCCCTAGACATGCACCAGGTGATATCTGCAGGGCCGTTCGTCTACCTCGTCCTGCAAGAGGTACGTACAATATAGGTACATTTATGAACAACGGAGAACTCTACTAGAGAGCATTGTGGTGATTACAATGGGAATGTTTCAGGGAACTCTGGACGTGAAGCTGTTCTCAAACCCACATTGTCTTCTCCTGCTTGCACAGTTTGCCCTACAGGCGTACGTCGCTAGTTCTCGTAACAAGAAGGCTCCAACACTGCCCATGTTGGCTTCTGCCCCACACAACGTGGAGCAGCGCACGTGTCTTATTGTTGGGATTCCACCAACGTGTGAAGACTCCCCCAGAAAGTAAGTACAGTACATGTGGTGCCCTTTGACTTGCCACAGGCATGAATGTAAAGGCCCTCGTATATAAAGTTGCACCTGTAACTTCCACGTACACAGTAGTTAGAGAAGGTACTCCATTCCATACAGAAGTTATCAACATTTTGCTATGAATACATCTGTTAACGTTCCCTGAATCCAAAAAAAGAATTTTTATAGAAAGGTGTGTGTGCATGTGGATCTATAAACAATATAACTCAAAAACAAAATGTCAGTTAAATACCAAATTTGCTGTTTTCAATTCAATGTTACTAGGATGTGACAAAAATTTTCAAGACAGTCACACTTCCCAAACTACCCTTTATATGGTAAAATTTTTGAAAATTTTGATTTTCTAATGATGGCTCTTAACAGTTTTAATTAAAATATCATATATTAAATACATTTTCATGAGAAATGAAGCTGTTATAGCTAGAAATGTGTTTTGAATTTTCTGTGAATATTCTCTGAAGTATCTTCTTTCTTGAAAGTTTGAAAACAGTGTCATAATAATCAACGTAAGTCGATTAATAACACTACACAACACTGATGCGAAAATAAAATAAATGCTGTTGGTTCACGTTGGATCGCCATTTGTAGCAGAATATATGATGGTCACGTTGTGTCGCCCTTTGATGTGGAATGGATGTAGTTTGCTCCGGCTTAGTTCACCATGAAATCTCTTTAATCCCGGGTATGCGTAGGTATGTTTTATAGATTACCCCAGAAGAACTTTTGTATATTATTTATTTTTTTACTCTCTGACACTTTCGGGAGTTATGCCGACTTTCGATACATAGAGATACTCGCAGAGCAATCGCACTCACGTGTGTACACCACAACGTCCACCACCGGTCTGGGGCGAGTGAACACACTTTCTGGCGTACCCACGCTAGGAAAACATTCTTCCCGATTTAAATGTCATGACGTCATCCAAAAGAAAGCCTCGTATCCAAAATGCTATTTCATTCCTTTTCCCAATTTATAAATGTCCATTTCTATTATGGGCTCATATTCATGTATGTGGCTTTCATGTAACTGTTTTCTTAACGGGCACCAGTTTTACAATGTGGCAGTTACATCACCCGACTTAAACCCCCATTTTGCAAGGGGGACCACACCTATCGTTGGTCAACGGGTCCATCGGACCTAGCCGGGAGGACTAAATAGATGATATTTACATCCAACGACCTTCCCCTCATGTGCCTCTGAGGGACGCTCTTGTGCTGTGATAGGCCAGCACATATGTAAATGACATTTCCTCCATTTTAGATGAAACAGTTATACCGCTGTGATTTGGTCCCCAGAGCCTCATCTGTTAAAAGCAGGGTGCACCACGGGCAGGATGAGGATGAGAATTGGGTAGGAGAGGCTATAGGAGTCGCATCACTACCCCCTTACTACCCCCCTTTCTATTATAACATGTTCTTTTTTTGAATTCCGAATATCTAGTTACCTTTTTATGATTAAATGATGTTTTCTTTATATTTTATTAAACATATACGCGCTACTTTTAAGATTGGCAGACCTGAATTTTGACCGTGAATTTAAACTATGTGGTATGACGTCATGACTCGTTAATTTCAAACCAATAATGCGTTTATCCTACAAATTTAACGACTATTATTTACTCATATCTTGCTCACCTTACAACACTTCCTACTCTATTATCTATTTATGTTATTACTCAACACTTATCGCAAATCTCATATCCGGAAATTAAATTAAAACGTGTCTTTATCAAGCCCATTCGATTTGAAATCTAAATTTCGGTATCAACACTTACTTATAATTTACCTGAACACGTTTCAGAAGCTGACTTTCCTTCATTATCAACTGGGCACCGACTACCAGTCGGCCTCCAAAACATGTTCCGTTAAATTATAAGTGTTGTGTAGTGTTATTAATTGACTCATCTTTTTGATTTAAATATTGCTTATTACTTGTGTTTTGAACATAGAAAGAGAATGGAATGCCAAAGTCATCACACAACCGGCTCTTGAAATATTTTATCAATTACATCTACTCTATTTGCATTTGAGATGAATGTGGGATTCTGGTTTCTACAACCGATACTCATGGATAGGGCTAAATGTTTAAATAAATGAATTTGTAATAGTTTTATTTAAATTTAAAATATGTATATTTCAGTGTTAACAATAAATCTACTGACTTGTTTCATTTAGTAATATTTGTAGGTGCTGTGTCTGTAGATGTTCAGAATATTGCGACAATACCCAAAGGTGCTCTACTGACTGCGCTACGAGGCCAGTCCATAACATGGAAAATAATATAAGTGATGTTGTTTGTGGCATATTAGTAGGTCAGTTACATTGTGACAAGTTTTAGTTTTAGGTACAACAAAATGAGTTTCAGCCATTTTTGTAAGTCTAATTAATCACAGTATGATTTATAATGGGTGATCCCAAATACTGCGAACCAGCTGCGCTCTGTTTTGTCTGTGCACTCCTCGCCACTTGCCGCTGTCATAGAACAGCGCAGATGAAACCTTACAACATTTAAAACTGCTTTTAAAGGCTTAGTTACCAATGTTATTAACAGAGATGCTCAAACTGGCCACCGCTGTTAAATTTTTGGCACCTCTTTAGGAAACTATCCATGACTCGCCATAGTTCATGTTGAGAAATGCTGGCAATTTCCTGGCGGATATTTTGTTTTAATTCTTCCAGGGTGTGTGGGTTTGTCTTGTACATTTTGTTACCCCAGAAATAGAAATTGCAGGGGCTTAGGTCAGGGGACCGAGGGGGCCACAAATCTCTGCTAATAATTCTGTCCTGAAACACACTTTCAGTTGTCCTCATTGAAAGATCAGTTGTATGACTTGTTGCAGTCTTTTTGAAAAAAGTCAGTTAATACTCTAAAAAAGGGGGCTAAAATTGTATTCACATATGAACATGCGCTAACTTTTGACTCAAAAAAATTGTGCCTATAACTCTTTCTCCCCTAATGGTGCACCATACATCAGGTATTTCGTAAACAATATTAGGTTTCTCAGAGCTCCAATAATGATTATTTGTGTACACACATCCATGAAGGTGGAACCAAGCCTCATCCGTGGGGGTCAATTTCGCCATTGAGAGTCCATCACAAAAGGTGCGCCTGGTTAAGAGCATGTGCCACAGATGTTTTATATGGATTTAACTTCAGTGCACAGAACCATAAGAAGTGCTTGCCTGTTGTGATAGATGCCTAAGCGATTTTTGGGGGGGATTCTCCAAACGACGGCCGATGTCTAATGTTTCTTCGGTAAGAACTATGTACTGACTTTTAGATTTCTGAGCCTCGTTGTAAAGTTTGTGGATTGTTGTACAGCCTGGAACTTTTACAGTTAGTGACCTGAATTAACGCATACAAATCATAAATAAATACATGCTGTGCAATAGATGAGCCATAATACACTTTGTAACTAACTAAAGACAAAATAATAAAGCACACAGGTAATAATATCACTGCCAGCTCAATACTGTACTTTCAGAGCAGAGAAAAGCACGTCAACTGTGTGGCTTTGTGTACAGCAGCAACTGCTCTTATTATAAGAGGTAGAACTGGAACTTAAAAATTCAATGCCACAACTGGGATTTGAATCACAGACCTTCCGCTGTGGAAGGTCTGTGGTTCAAATCCCAGTTGTGGCATTGAATTTTTAAGTTCCAGTTCTACCTCTTAAACTTTGCCCACACACGGCTTGTGTGTTTAAAAACACCAACAGTAAGTTTGTTGGCATAAATAAATAATAATTGCTCTTATTATGTTTCCATTTGTGGAAAAACGCTGCACAGTAGTTCCGTTGTTTTTGGGTGTCTCTGTATAATATAAAAGTTATTTTTGCTCTTATTAATTGCACTTTCCAGTCATAAAACAGGAAAATAAGTTTAAGTATTAAATTATTATATAATGTTAATAGTTTGGTCTCAACCGCAAACATTTGGAGTATTAAAAAAATACAAATTGAATTGATTAATGCTGCAGAACACTTTAAATTTCCTGCAACGTATTTTCTCCATTTCCAACTGAGCCTCAGCTTCTTGGGTGGTGTGGTGGTTCTGGGAACTTATACAATGAATCGCTTGTTGTAATATCCAAATTGAATATCTGTTTCCATATTGACAGTTCCTACTTTTCTGTTACATGTTTAATAGATTTCACTTCTTCTCGGATGTGATTAAAAATTTAAAGTTTGTTTTTTCTTTTCTTTTCAGCTTCTTTGGTAAGGCATTTGAACGAGCGACAGAGAAAACGAGTGCTAGAATGATTCCAGAATACTTTGATAGCTCTGGTGAGTATAGTGTGAATTACGAGGTGTTACGTGTATCATGGGGCTTGTGCAGTAGACTCGCAATAGCAACTCTGACAACAGTTTATAAAGCTTACGAAATTGTCAGTGACTTACACGAACTACTTGTGCATGTGCCCCAAGTTTCCGTTTTAAATCTGACAAATATTTTCATAGCTATAAAAATTCACAATGAATGGGCTAAGAAAAATTATTTTATAGTTTTTATTCCATTTTAAAAATTTGATACAGTGGAACTCTGATAATTTGAGTGTTTATAATTCAAAATCATTATTAATTGAAGATTTTTCTTGGTCCCTTGAGCTTTGTATTAATGCAATGTAAAAAAGATCATATGTAATTTAATTTCATGTTCCTTAATTCAAAGTTTTTGTTCAGAAATGTCAGTAAAAAATTGATCTAAATGCGGAAATTTACTATGATAACTTCACCCATGTGTTTGTGCAGAAGGAGTCATCCAGGGTTGTTTTGTTGGAATGCAGTTTGGGGATGCAATAGCTCTCCGAGCTTTCTGCTGTTGAGTGTGTTGCAAATCAATACCACTCTCTCTTGGTAAACTACAACACTAACTTTTGCACAAAAAAAAAAAGCCATTGAAACGGGTTTGATAAAAATCTAAAATCCTGAAAGAATACAGGATACCACCGAACAATTTGTCAACTTATCTGAAGGATAAGGAGAAAATTTAAGCAGTACCTCGAGTGAAAATTAAAAGAGTCAAAAAAGAGTGAGACAACCAGAAAATCCTGATGTCGATGAGTGCTTGTTAATTAGGTATTAGTATACAGTAACACTTTTATACATTTCACACCTATTCATCCCTCTCTCTCTCTCTCTCTCTTTTTTGGTCCTAACAAAATCTTATAGCATATTACGGCAAATTATTTCGTTTATATGGTTTTTACACATAAACAACCATAGCTTGCGTCTCCAAGAGCGAAGTGCACTGTTCATACGAAGGGTGCCTCAAAAGTAAATTACACCATTTTTTAAATCCATGCGGTAGTCAGCAAAAGTTCAAGAATCACAGGGAACCTTGGTCTGGGTGCCTACCTTTACCCCTTGGATATTAAAATGGCAGTAACAATGTATATTCTACTCACTCCTACCGTGGATTGCAAAGTTTGCACTGTAGTCTCTTTTTTGACAGCTAAAAATTAATGTAAATTGTAATTGAAATTGTAAAGACTTTATGTCAGGACCAACAGTTTTACATTGACATCAATCACTCATTTCTGTTTGCTGACTTTCTTTTATGCATTTTTCACACATATATCTTTGTCCTTTTTTTTTTTAATTTATTTATTATTTGGAGTCGCTTCAACATAAAAGTCATATCGCGACTAAACATTGAGGAAAAAAAGGAGGAAACATATCATGAAGTTTACAATGAATTTAAACATTAACTTTGCATGCTTTGATGAACTTGATGATTTTCTTGTGATATTGTTGATCACCCAAAGCTAGCTGAAGGTTCTCAGGAACTCCATACTGAAGTCGCTGGTGAGTGTATCTTGGGCAAACAGTGAGCAGATGCTGAACGGTAAGAGTAGAATCCTTTGGTCCCCTGGATAACGTATGAATAGAGTTTTACTATGTGTACCTTTTTTTTGTTAAACCATTAATTTTAAATGTATCATTTATAATTTGAATTTTTGGGTATTTCAAATTTTTTTTCTTGTCCCTTCAGGTCCAAATTTTCCAAGTTCCACTGCATATTAAAAAAAATGTATTAATAAATTAATTTTTGTTTTAAGTTTGCTTTAATATAAGGATTTCAATGCTGTACAATTTGTACATTCCAATGGAAAGTAGTTTCCGGTCTTGTAGGCCGTGGTGCAGTCGAATAAATATCTGACGTTTTGCCCAAGACTGCATTGGGCATCTTGAGAGAGCAAGAAATTGCTAAGTCTTGGCAAAAGTGAGATATTTATTCTATCGACTGGACCACTACTTACAAGCCCAGAAACTGCTTTCTATTGGATTAACACCAGCTATGAAAGCCTAAGCATGTAAATTTGTACTTCGTTACATGTTTGTTTTATTGGAGTTGATCCTTGTTAGAAGGAAGCAAAGACCGTGAAATGTCACCACATACATTGGTTATTTTACTTGGGTCGTTTACAACACACATTTGACACAGTTTAAATATTTGGTATATCTTACCTTAAGTCTATTACAGGAAGAGTGAAATAACAATGGCACTAAGTGTTATAATTATTAGCATCAGTTACCTGAAATGGCTGTGTTGCTTTAGTTCTGTGAAGCGCAGTTGAATCAGACGAGATATGCTCGCTTATGTTGGTGTCTTGTGTTGTTCCAGTTGTACAGCTGAAGACGGAAGACAGGACGAGGTTTTTTGACGTGTTAACTACACTTCTAAGTTAGGTAACAGTTATCAAAGACTTATATTTTATGTGACTGAATGTTGTACATATTGGTGTGTTGCGTAGAACGTAATGGAATTCAAACTAAAGTAAGTTATTTTTAAATACAATTTTAAAAACATTTTTTATAAAGTTGTTGTTCCTTTGTGTATAAATATTAAGAAGTGTATATATTCTAATTATAGCATAACAGATCTCGTATACACGCAATGTGAGTCAAGTTTGCAGTCTCCATATTCAGCTTCTGTGCCCTGGATTTGTTTATGTACGGAGTGTGATAAAAAATAACGGGAAGTTTTGTTTTTCTTAAAGAACTTTATTTATACATCAACTTCAATTCTGGAAGCTTGTGAGTTGTTTAAGATTCCAACATTTTAGCTTTTTGCATTTTAACTATTTAGCTTCTACTTTTGAAATTTTAACTGTTTCAACTTTGTGGCAGTATTTTATGTATGTATGGTGGATAGTGATTGGCTGTTTTTCTTCAGGATCATATGAAGTGGGTTGCAGGTAAAGATGGTGAGAACTAATATTATTTGAATTAATATCCAGATTCCACCAAAATTAACTTTTATTTTAACGAAGATAATATACATTCATAAATTATTTCGCTTTTTAAATATGTACTTGTAGTAAATATCTGAAAGTATTGTGTTATTACAGTTTTTATGGTGTTTTTTGTAACTCTTCCATATGTTGAGTTCATAATGACGGCATATGTGTCAATTTATTTTACTAATTATATAGACCCAAGGATGTAAGTTATGTGATATTTTTACTGTGCACAATTACTATTGGGATATTGGTATTCCAATCACAGATTACTAGTACATTAAAGCTAGATTTCTTCCGGGCTTAAAAGCCATGGTCTGCTGGAGTTTAAAGGTCCAGACGTTTCGTCCACACCTGCGGTGGACATCATCAGTGGCGTGGTCTGAGTCTTCTTGGCAAAGGTTGTTTGCTGGCTGGAGGTGCCGTATTTATATCTGGGCCACTCACAGGGGATTGGCTGGGCTTGATCAGGAGGTGTATGGTAGTTGGACGAGGCTTCTCCGCTCTGATTACTGAATGGTTTACACGATTTCTCTGCATTTGTGCTTTTTTATGCTCAAGTGTTGGATGTCAGGTTTTGTTCAGTTTCAGAGCTTCTTCCTTTCTGTTAAAATGAGTGGGGTGTTTGTAAATTTCTATGGCTTTGCGTTGTAGTCTGGCATGGTAGTGTTCTCTGTCTGCCCATATGTTCCGCGACCACTGACTTGTCGGTCTGTCCCAGCCAGCAGCATCTCTTGTGTTCTATGAGTCAGATGTTGACGCTGTGTTGGGTGGTACCTATGTACACTGCACCGCAGGAACACAGAATCTGGTAAACACCGGCTGAAGCGAGCAGGCCCCTGGGATCTTTGGCCGACCAAAGCAAGGTATTAATCTGTCTGGTAGCTTTGAAGATGGTTTTGATGTTGTGGCACTTTAGTAGGTGTCCTATTCTGTCCATGACATTTTTAAATAAGGCCGAAAAGCAGTGTGTTTGCTCTTGGGTGGACCCTGTTCAAGGTTGGCAGAGTGAGTCCTAGGCAGGCGTATTGCTCTGCTAGCTTCTTGTGCTGTGTAACCATCTTGAACAGTCTTAATATTTAGATGTAGAGAATTTGCAGTTCAAGCAGGGTGGGGCTCCAGTACACATGGCAGCTTTGCAGCAATGACAAGGCTTGACTTCTTCATATTTAGTTATTTAAAATCCTCTGCTAGAAAAATAAAATTATCTAAGGATATAGGAGGACTGCAACAGGAAGTACATGAGGAGCCATTCTGAAATCAGCTATGAAGTTGGCTACAGGAGCTGCAGCAATACCTCGTTAAAATGTTTGGAAATTTGTGTGGAATTGCAATAATTGTTAGTGCTTCGTTACACATCTGTAATATTTGATATGTCAAAGAAATAAATATTACATATACTCATTGTGTATTCTGTTTCTTTAGCATTTTTTCCCCACATGGTGCAAGGGTTGGCAATTGTCCATCAACCCGCAGAAAAACTGTCCTGCTTTCCCACAACTTCCCCATGTTCACATACCTCAGGGGGAGGACGGAATGGACAAATACCATCACCTACCTGGGGGTGAAGCTCAATAAGGGACTGACTTACAGGGAACACACGGGCCAACAGGGCAACAGCCTCTCGTTGAACTCTTATGGTAAGGTCCAGGATGCCTGTTCCCTTGAAGTTATGCCTTTTTCGAGTCCTTGTGATCCCTGTCCTTTTATACACCTGAGATCTGGGGCATAGTCTCAGATTCAAACCTTCGAAAATTGCAGCAAGTGCGTCTTTGGATTATCTATTGCGTATATCACTGTTTCCCCTTGAAACTACTGCATGAGGCCTCATTTCTTCCGTAAGTGGAGGATGAAATTAGGCGCCAGGCTGCAACATTTTGAGACTGTTTGCCACTCCATTGTACTGCCCTGATTAGGTCTCTCCCCAGAGCACGCCACTTATCCACCTGTTATGCAGGCATATCTGGTAACAGCTAGAGATGCTTGGATTTTAAAATGTAGACAACCCACATTATTATTTGGATACAGTTATAACACCAGCATTGCACCCTGACCTGCTGCTGTCGAGGAGCAGACTTGCTACCTCCTGTCAGTATTCTACACCCACCATCGTACAAACCCCACATATTGTCATTAGTGTTTCAAGCGCAGGCACACCTCTTCCACACTCACGTCTTAGTAACTTATACTTTCAACCTGTTCATATACAGACCTTGTAAATTCTTGGTTAGGGGTTTAGGATATTCTTTACTTTATGATCTGCAAAATCTTTTTCTTAGTCCAACACCAGATACTTAAATTGGTGCTGATGGAACCTGCCAGGGAATTACAGTGCACGTAACCTTGATACTTGTAGAGCCATTCATTGCCAACCTCTGCATCAATGCCCCAGACCTATACTAGGTTGCAAGAAAGCAAAATTGTTCATTTGCCTCTGAAATGAGTTGCATGACCGATCTACAATGCTATTCAATCGAGTGACACTACAGATCTAATCTCGGCTAATACAAACAGTGAATGGCTGCCATTATTGCTTTCATCACATGGTTTCCCCTTAGTTGTTCATATTATGACATGCTCAGATACAAGTAAATAAAAACTATTGCTGTATGCAGTATTGTTGATTAATGTGTCTATAGAATTGTAGTTTTATGCTAGGAAGTGTTGTATTTCTATTCTGCTCTTCATTATACAATCTTGTGTGACAAAGAGGCTATATTGGACTTGAGCATATTTCGTTAACTTTGCGTATGTCCTGAAAACTTTTTTATTACAAAATAATTTTAATCAGTATATATTATTATTTGCATTACATTTATAAACTCCTAACGTGTACGTTCTGAGGGTCTTCATGATGTTTTACGTTGCTCTCAAAGGTCCCTGGTAAAACTTTTGAACAAAGAAACATTTGGCATTTTCCACTACAGGCGCAACAAAAACATTTTCTTCCTGATAGACATATGCACATTTACTGGTTTAGATACTTTTTGCTGTAGTGATGCATAGTCCACACCTGATTGCCGTGTTCAGTCATTGGACCAGTATGTGCTGAAGGAGGGGGTAGTTTCCTCCGCTGAACTTGTAGGTGCTGCAATCACAAGTTCCAATTTGCAGATCACTGCTGTTGTTTACCAGTCCAAAGGCCATTGCTGGCATACTGGCAGCTACTCCAGCGAACTAAGCCTCACCTACATGTATCACTGATTATTACAAAAGCGAAACTTCTCAATGTACAAGTTCTTTTTTACAAAGGAATAATAAAAACTCAATATTCAGTGAAAATTATATTTATTATTTATTTATAGAGTTAGCACTAAATTGCATTGATGATGTTGAGATAAGATATGACGAGTTACATAGTAATCTAACAGTGTATGTACATATGACCAGAGGGCGCAAGTGCTTTGGGTTCATGTCAAGACTTGAGGTGTACACAAGTTTGGAATGTTGAACAACTTAAACATTTATAATGTTTTGAGAAAATGAGAGCTTGATACTGAATGGCAGGTGTATCTGTCTACTTGCCCCACTTTAGGCAGGGCATGGCTTCAGTTCCGGCTGGCAGGTTGTAAGTGTATAAGTATCCCTCTCCAGTTTCTAGAAGGTGCCAGTAGCTTGTCCTGCATTCCGTTTCCTCAGTGAATAGACAGTCATGAGTTAACAAGATAACACTGAAGTACTATATAACTAGAGAAAGAGCAGATGTGATATCTAGAACTTTCCATTCTACAGTCATGGTGTAACATATTTTATTTTAGTGGAACAATCCATTTTTAGGGCTTTGGCATTAAATATTGGTGTACCAAATGTATTAAATTAATTATTATACTCCCAGTTATAATTTGAGACATGCTATTAGTTCATTGACTGTATTTATTAAACAAAGCTCAAGTAAAATGGAGGAGTGTCTTGAAATTGTAATTAAATCTGACAAGACATTTGATAAGGAATACGCTGGTCGAAGTACGAAAGTAGTACAGGGTATTTACATATGGTTGACCCAATTTCACAACTTTGCTGTAGCTATGTTATTTCACATTAAATATCCAGACTTTTGGGCTGTGGTCAAGTGAAGAAATCCTCCCATTTTAAAATTATTGGCAGTGAGATAAGTTGATCACTGTGCACCTGGGTTATTTGCTGTAGAGCTTTGTTCTGCCTGATGGTTGGTTGGTTGGTTCAAAGTTGAGATCATCAAGCTGTATGTGATTCTGTACACTTGCCCAGTCCTGCTGGATAGTATACTGCTACACTGCAGTGTGCTGTTATTGAAGGCCAAATAACAGTTTAGAGAACTCATTTCCAAAGTAAAGCTTTCTCCATGTGCTTACAGACGCGATGGTGTTGTGTGGAAGGAAGTGTAGGATTTTTCCACTAGACCATGGCCAACGAGCCTGGATAATCATTTTCTATTTAATGACACTGGCCATGAAAGCTTACACAATTTAATTATTTTGCATAGTCGCAGAAGTTTGCAGACAGAAAAACTCAAAAGGCTTTTGTTTCTTTTCTCTTTTTTTTCCCCCCTCCTTTCTTGGCATGTAACAAATGTTCCATATATGCACCCCCTCCCCCTCTTGACTCTACAGATATCATGTGCTTTCCATACTTGGTGCACCATGTTCCTATCAATCTGTTGAAAAGCACTGTTGATGCAAATTTGCAGTTGTTGGTAATAAACACGTAATGCCAACTGTATGAGGTTAGGCAGGGAGAACATAGCAGTTGGTCTCACTCTCCTGTTTAAGTATTCACAAACATCATGAACTGCGCATACATTGCTGAATGGATTTGCCAGTTGAACTTGTTCTGAAGCATTGTTGCACTATTACAACAGTGTAAATGACATTGGAGTAGAGTATAAGTTTTGATGGTGGTTGTCACTATTTGCACTAACTGGGTCGCTACTCCACTCCACAGCTGCAGCAGTACATAGCTTAATGAGTTTTTCTGTATATTTGATATATTGTTACAAAACTCATCAGTTAATGTAGTTGCAGTAAATTTATACAATTGGGTCAGTCATTTGTAATTATGCTATACTTTGGAGGTGTAACTAAAATATGTTCTGTTAATCACTGCTGGAGTAAGTATGATTGTGATCATTATGAATCGGAAGTTCACTTAATTATTGTAATTTTTCTCTCAGCTCTAGTTAAAGTTGGTTCACAACCACCCGGTAATGAGAACAGGAAGGTATATTGTCCATCAGTTTATTGATAGAAAGTTGAGGTTGATATTGCACATTGAGAATTCATTTGTTTCCAACTAGCCAATGATATTTTTTTAACTTGCGACTAGAGAGAGCTCTAGCAGCTGTTTCATGACACAGTCACCTTGAATAATATCTACAGTTAAAAGTCTAATACGCACATTATCAATCTAACATGCCATGTCTGGTAATGGAAAGGAGAACTAGTTGTTTTGGGAAGGCTTCCCTTTTGGTGACTTTCTTGTTGTGGTGATCGTTGCTGTTACCGATGGTTGTCAGCCAGTTTTATGTGTCAAGGGTTTATGAAACGGTTACACCAAGGTCAGCAGTGCTAAATGTATCATAATGTTTTTGTAAAATTGCATCATTTGATTCAATTATAAGTGGTTTGTTTTTGTTACCACCAGCAGATGTAAAAGATCCTAACAGCTCCAGAAGGTGTAGCATTATCTAATGAATAACGTAAAGAGGCACCTGTTCTGACTGTATTTGCTATTCCTTATTGTAAGAGTATAAATCTAATATATCTTGTATTCCGGATTTTTATGGTCACCTGAAATGTCAGGCAGATGTCACAATTTTTGTTTGTTTGTGAAATATATATATATTGTACAGTAGATGTCTGCATGGGCCAACATTCTTAGGTTAAGCCTATACCAACCTGGCCCCGATCTGTAATTTTGTTTTAATCAAAATATTTTGAGTTATTATTATTGTTGTTGTTGTTGTTATTATTATTATTATTATTATTATTATTATTATTATTATTATTATTATTCCTAGTAAAAACTTTGTGCTATTCTTGAAATTTCAACATCGGTGACCAAAAATATGATAAATTATTTTGTACCCCTTAATTTTTAAGCCCAACCCCAACAAACATATTTCAAATTAGGCACAAGAGCTTGTCCCGAGTCTATGCAGACCTCTATCATAGTGTTGCATTCAACTGGAAAACTTGACTTTGAGATTTCACCAGAAATTGACAGAAATAGTCTTTCTCACTTAGGTACGTACTGCCATTACTTGTTGCACTTCATGACCAGGAAACAGAGGGGCACCTCAACCCGATGCCATGGTTACCACCTCCAGAAGAATCTGCTTCTCTGGTGTACTAGCAGCATTCAAGAGGTTCCGAGTTTGAAACTCGGTTCTTCTGTAGCTATCCTTCATTCTGAGAAGACCAATCTCAGGTATCTTTAGCTCTTATACTGCGTTGGCTGGGGATTTAAACCATTGTGTACTTTGACCGTCACATTGAATCAAGGCTTGTTAGACACTGAAGGAAAATTTGGTACGCACTTTCAATTGAAAGAACATGTTCTACCATTTGTTAGGATTATGTTTCAAAGAGCTCTGCTCTACGAGTAAAAGTACAAAGGCTTGCATGTGGTTTTCCTCCACAGAGATAGAAAGATAGAGATAGAAATCATTTTAAATTTAAAAAATATCTCAACAAGGGGGTTCAGCAATTAGAAAATATCTCAGCAGTGAAAGGATTAAGTTGTATGGACATTTGGCTCATTTGAGCATCGTTTCACTAATTTCATTCATTCATCGTCCAATATGACATTAGATTGAAGGATGTTAATATAAAAAAATCTGATATGTTGCACTCACATGACTTTCTGTGCTCTTGTACTAACTATTCTTAGAAATTCTTATTCCTTTATCTTCTTCATGCTAATAGACATTTGTAGAAATCATCTTATTGGTCAGTTTCTTGTAGGTACAAGGGGAATATGGGAATACAGTAGACTTTGAGTGATAGCCAAATCTTTTAAAGCTTTTAAATTCCATTGTCTTTGCAGGGTTAAGATATAAAAAAATAAATAACAATGTTCCATTTGTGGAAAGTTTAAATATTGCAGAACTCTCACAAACAACAAGGAATATCTCTGAAATGGTTCACCCTACAAAAAAAGGACAAATTGTGTTTATTTATGCCAACAAACTTACTGTTGGTGTTTTTAAACACACAAGTCGTGTGAGAGGTAGAACTGGAACTTAAAAATTCAATGCTACAGCTGTGATTTGAACTACAGACCCTACTCTTACCAGATGGGTGCTCTAACCATTAAGTACTTACAAAAGTAAATCACCATTGGGGTAATTGTCTCTGATTTTCAAGAAAATTTGCATGTAAGGGTAGTTTAGAGTGGAGGAATTTTCTACAAAATCTGCGTGTCCCATCCTTGAAAGATACTAAACTTAAATTCCAACTTTGCTTTTTAGATGACTTTTTGTTTTTAAGCTATGCTGCAGACACATGCATGCATGCACAGACGTTTTACTAAAATGCTTTTTATGTATTAAGGGGCCTCATATATTTCCAGTGAAATCTCGACCTCAAATTTTTGGATGGAATACAATACTTTCTCTACTTACTATATATAGTACAGAAAGTAAAAGACAAATAAAATAAGACACTCCCAGAAAGAAGGAATGAAGTGAAGCAATTAGGCCAAGGAAGATGGATGACAGTCCCAGTCACACTGGCAACTGGACAGTATTCTCCTCACTAACCAGGAACTGAAGCCAGCACCTCCCACATGTGAGGCTCTCTCTGTCCCTGCGACAATGTGAACTAAGGAAGACCTCAAGTGTTGGATGCTGGTTGCTTTGTTCATATGACGCTCATGGCACCACCAGCCATGTGCATGCCACTAACTGCTATGTCTGTTGTTGGTAAACTTCCGTCTAGAAATCCCGACACAAAGGTAATGACACTCTGTTCTGTTATTTCTGCACCGTCCTCCATGACACTGAGTTGTCCACCAGGGATGTCGATGGCCGTCAGGAGAGGCACTGCATCATCTAGGCCAACAAACTCTCTCAGCATGTCGCTTGTTTCACTCTGAAACAGTCAGTACCTGTATCATTCATTATTATTCATGAAAATTTCTTAATTGTACATTTTTTATTAAAATTTTTTATAAAATTAAAATTTCCAAAAAAATATTCCATGTAAAGGATTTCCTTGAACTTAAATATCAAGTTTGGTACTATTCTAAAGTAAGAACAAATTAGAAACTAAAAACTTCACTTATCTTAGTAATGTTGCCGGTTCTTGGTGCAAAGCTGACTAAAGTTTCGAGTTGACTCCAACTCATTCTCAACTCGAAACCTCAGTCAATTTTGCAACAAGAACTTGCAACATTGCTAAGATAAGTGAAGTTTTTAATTTCTAATTTGTTCTTACTTTAGAATCTTGTTACTTCTCTGTGAATAGCTTCAATTTCCTTAATTAACCAAGTTTGGATTTTACCATAGGTAGAGGGGTAGGGGGAAAACTCCCAAACTGCGATCAACTACCACCCCCAGGAGACAGGGTGACACACAGTCGCAGCTAGACATGCCACAGAGATGTACAGAAATCCCTAACACATGCTGAGATCTCTTCCTCTTGGCACCGAGGAGCCAGCACATATAGGGGGTCCGGTGTCACACAGGGGGCAGAGGCCATGTGCAAGCTTCTGTGCAATCTGTCTGGCACTACCAACACTACTCACCTGGAAGATGATAAGGAAATGGGATGAAGGGAAGTGATGGTAGGAAGAATGCCTAAGTGACATGGGGAAATCACAGAATGCACACGCATAGGGATCGAACCTGTGACCTCCTAAATGCAGGCCACAAACATTACCACCTGAGTCGTTCTGCTCACTTGGTACTCAACCATCTATGTTGTTCGCAGACAAATGCATGCACAGGACCTTTTTCTAAAACTTTTCATTTGGATTCAAAGAGTTTGAAAATGTGTATTTTATGTAGGTTGAAATTTTTGTATGGAATACAATACTTGCATTACTTACTATTAGTAACTAGTCCATAATGTAAAAGTTTGAATGAAAGGCTTATATAGTGCTATCAGTTTAAACAGGCCCATCCTTCGTGACAGAGTACACAGCTACCCTCCATGTGCAGCCGTCACATGATGTGAAGTACATGCAAGGTAGCCAACACAGTGGAGCATTGATGGTGTTTGTGTATCAGCACATTTGCTAGGGCAATGGTGCAACTGAGTAACGAACAAAGAATATTCATTTGTAGTCCTTTCATAACATACGAATCACCTCCTCAGTGTTGCAGAGTATTTAGGGAAAGATTTCCTGACACTGATCTGCCCAATACATGTAAGTGCATAAAATATTCCACAAATTCTGTACTACAGGATCAGTATAGTGAAGACACCAAGTTGTCACAGAAGAGAAGCTTGATCAGAACAACTGCCAACAAGCAAGTAGGTGTCAGGTATGGATCTGCACAGAAAGTCACAAAAGTGCTACACAACTACATAGGTGCAAGCCTTAAAGGACAGGGACTACAGTAAGGTTTTGTGCCTCGCTTCTTGAGTCCGTGCATAAACCTGCAAGTAGTGTTACTCAGTGACAAGGCATGGTTTCATATCACTGGACACATTAACACACAAAATAACCGCTGCTCTGCAACAGTGACCACTTGTGTCATGTGAAAGGGCAGTACAAATGCCTAAGGTCGGCGCATGCTGTTCTTGAGTGCAACGAGAATCAGTAACCTATTTTCTTTCTTGAAACTATTAATGCAGAACCGTACCAGACTGTAATTTTGGAACAGTTATTTATTCAATTGACTGATGAAGAGTGAACACAGGTTCGTAATAACGAACAATGATTCTTAAGCTAGCCTTCCACGTTCTACTGGGAGCTGCAAGGGGAGTGGAGTGTTGGCGTATGGGTGCTCTGTGCCCCACCATCATGGAGCCATGAGGAGCAAGCCCGTTTAAACTGATGGCATGTTATTTGGTTTAAAGCTGAGAACTTTATGTATAATAAAGACATTTGTCTTGTGACTTACATCACAGCCAACAAAGAAATGCAGAAGTCTGTCTTCATCACGGTGATCACTGTCAGTCAGCATGGCAAACTGTTCTGCAGCAGGCAAGAGCACAGACTCTGCAAACTCCATCTCTCCTTCTTCACCCTCTGGAAAATTAAAATTGTTTATTTTAAATAAGTGGCCTTTGGAAGTGAATAATGTTGACTGTGTGTTCATGCAACAATAAACTGTTGTACAGAAGTGTTTAGTATTTAGCTGAAGAAAATGAAGTATAAAAATGTTAGTAAAATGCATGAAATTACATAGAGAGGAGATGTTTCCAGGGCGGTGACATGGCCGAATGGTTAGAGCATTCGTCTACCATTTGGGTGACCCAGGTTCAATCCCAGGAATCTGCATGTGGTACTCATGATGGACGAAGCAGCATCAGGGCAGGCTTTTTCCGGTTTCCCCTTCCACTCAATCCACCAACTGCTCCATTATCACCTTTTGAATCATCTAGTTTGTCTGCATTTCATATCCTCTTCCTTGCTATCATACCTAGAGCTTGGCTGACCACCCGCTTCCAGGTCTTGATGTGTCCGGTCCAGAGGTTCCTGTGCTCCCCGATAGGGGTCTAACCCTAGACACTAACTAGGGGAGGGTAATCAGGTAAAGAAAAAAAGCAGATGTTTCCTGTAATGCACTGACACTAAATTGCTACAAGTGGCATTCAGAAATTATTTATAATTGGTTTGTTTAAAAAATAGTGCTCCATCTCTTATAGGACGATGAAGTGATGATGCAGACAGAGCGTCTAGTACTTGTTATTATGTTGAGTAAGCCATGTACACAAGATGGAAGGTGACAAAGATGGACTACACAGTTTGTGTGGAAGGAGGAAAGATGTGTACATTGCATGGAACTTGACACAGACTCGGAAGGTGAACAGAGTTCTTGGCTGTTGGAAATGAAGAATGAATATCCAGATGTTTTGGACAGATGGATGACAAATCACTACCATACACCTGAGAAGAAAGATTTTGCTGGATAACATAAAGATAATATTCCCACACAATGGTTCTGAGACAACAATGAAGTTCCCAGGAAGTGCGGAGAATATTGAGACATCGCATGTATATTGTATCATTTTTACTGTTAAATACGGTATAAACATTATTGCAAATTATTTGTATACGCCCTTTGTATAATGGATAGAAATATGGGGACTGAAAGGAGGGAAGGAAGCGAATGATGTGGTCCATAGGATGTTTTTCAGGAAAGTAGAACATACCAAGTTCAGTGGCAAGAGGATTAATACACACAGAGATCGGAAGGGTACGGTTATAGAAGGAGCACTGCTATATTGATTTTGGACCTTCAATTTAGATAAAAATAATTTGTTAAGGCTGTGTGTAGAGTATCAGGAAAAGAGTGTAAGTGAACCCTGATGGATAAATAGCATCTGGAAGAACCTGGATGGGAGAAAATCATTATGCATTTTGGAAAATTATGCGAAAGAGATGAGACAGAATATTAAAAGACCCCAAAAGAAGATCGTTTATGTGAATATTTGTTTAGAGTAATTTGTTTTTGATGTTGGTATGAGTTTGTTAAATGATGTAAACGTGTTACTAATGTTCATTGTTACAAACAATTAAGTTTGTTTAAAGATGTCATAAATATTTCCATATTTAATTTTAATATATATGTATAAATAAAAGAATTATGTGTTCAATATTGAAAGCGAAGGGAAAATGGCTAAGGATCGCTTCCCTAACAATGCAGGAACTATTCAATGAACGCATGCGCGGATGTGCACATGGCAGTCGGAATCTTAGACTCGCAACTAAAAGAAGGAGGATTAGCCTCAAGTGTTTGGAGTAGATGGACGTATTTTTATGTGTATGCGTCATAAAATAGTGAAAGTAAATTTACTAAGTGTTTAAAGACCGTTAATTTGTGTAAAATAAGTGAAACATTAGCTAACTTTAATAAGTTAGTTAATACGAAGTGCGCGATTAAATAAAAGGACGTAAAATAGACAAAGTGTAAAGTGATAGAAAACACTTTTAGCGAAATGTCGCTAAATTTTCAGACATTAAATCCCAGCGATGCTAGGGAAGTCGATCCACTGAAATAAAAGACTTATTACTGTAATACGATTTAAATACTGTGAACAAGAAGGTGCGAATAAAATATTTCACCAAAGTTAAATTCGAGTGTATGTTCATTCCATCCAGTACCACGACCCGAGATAACGAAGAGTCAAAAGCTCATCACCATCCTCTTATAATACATAAAAACAGCACCAGAGATTTGAAGAGAGAGAAATCCAAGAACGTTTTGGGAAGAAAGCTCTGTGATATAATATATAATTATAGATGAAGGTAACTAGAAAAGGCAAACATACATTTATAGGGGCAAGTGCATGTGTTTGGAGATTAAGGAAGAGCATCCCACACACTCATTGCCCCATTTCTTGCAGTAGAAATAGGATAAGCTGGATAGGAAAATAGTATTTGTGGGAACCAGGGTTGCCAACACTTAAAAGTAAAATTATCATACCAGTCACTCAAATTTATAGATTTGGATTCAAAATTATCCTACTTCATGAACCAAATGCTACAACAATAAAAATATCGCTAAAACACTTATGAAAATATAATAGTAATGAGTTTATGATATCCACTTACAAGATTCATGACCTCAACCAGTATTACAACTTCAGTACTTATGTTTCTCGTACTATTCATCTTAAAGTTCATCTTCCTCAATCGTTGCAGCATTATACAAATTTGTTGTTGAGATAAACCTTAACATCTTCGCGATAACTTGCAGATTTCTGGACCCACCACATTCTTTCATAAGCTGAGACGACCGAATAAGTTCATTTACTGTATCTAGTGCAAATCTGTTTCTAATTTTGGTTTTTATTAAGTGCCACACTACAAGAAGTGTTTGTGTGTGGCAACCAAATCACTGATAATGCAAACTCAACAGTTGTTTGGAATCAGTATTTCCACCACCAAGGTGACATGTGTTTAACAACACTCCAGGTTCAGGCATGTTCTTAATTTCACACAGAATATCATGTATTGGGAGTTTCTCCATTGATCATCAATTTTGTGAACAGTGCCTTCTTCACTGACATCAGACCTGGGCACACTGGCAATAGGAGGATAAAGGGTAGGAGGCTTAGTAGGGTTGGAAACGGTTGCCTTAGAGGGGTAGTGACAGGCCATGAGGGCAAAAGTGGTGTTGCCATTTGCAATTAGTTTCATTTCACTGGTATGACAAACTAGTGAAAATGATCTATCATACACTCAAATTATCGTATGCCCCCATAATTATCGTATGGGTTGGCAACCATGTGTACAAGCATTAAAATTATCATACGGGTTGGCAACCCTGATGGAAACTTTTAGAAAGGATGGTACAAGCTTAGGTAAGCATTTAGATAAAACTAAGAAAAAATGGAACCCATTTGTACAAAGGGAGTATAACTCAAAAAATAGTTACTAGATATGAATGTCTTATAATGTGTATAGATAATTATAAAATGTGTGAAAGAGGAATGATGTGCAAGTATGACGGGCTGAATGTATGTATGTATTAACTAACAAAAACATGAGCTGAGGGGTTTTTGGGGTGTTGATGTGCTCACGACTGTGGAACTAGCTGTACATGGTAGAGCAGGAAAACGACAATGGATACCGTACTGGGAAATGAGCTTGTTACATATCCCTAATATGTGAATCTGCAAGATTACTTCTGCTTGGCTTGTGGGACAAGTGTAGCACCCTGCCAACTTCCTTCATAAAGATACACAATAGAAGTGGAACTTTTGTATTATAGGGAAACATTTTAATTATTTTTAAACCACAATCTGTCTCACACACACAACACTTCAAACCGAGTGGATTATTTACAAAATCTCAATTGAATATATTATGTGCAGTGTTGAATTTGTTAAAATCAGAACACTGTAAATAGATGCAAGAGGAGGTGGCCAAGCCGAGGTGCTAGTTACTGATTCATTGTCTTACACTGTCCAAACTAGCACATATTCTACTCCTTTTTCTACTATCTCGTTCAATTTCACATCTACTTCTGTTTTTCACATTGTGAACTGTCACTTCACCCACATGTTTTCTCTCATGCCACGCTCTTGTTCTTTAAAATGCATTGGTTACACACACACATGTTGCTCTGTTGATAACCAACAGCTGTACTCAGTGATCACCATGCCACCTGAATGCACTACACGGACAACGAGAGTGAAAGAAAGAGAATATGTCTGTCTCACTCTTCTCCAAGACACGAGGACAAGCAAGACGCTGCTCCCACTCTACCCGACACAGTGTTTACCCCACCACTTTTCGACACACAAAAATGTCACAGTTACAAGGACACGTAATATACAGAGTACAGTGCAATGTGTACATTGGCAGAACAAAGAGAAACATAGGCACTAGGCTTAAGCAGCATTTAGTAAACAAAACATTGAAAAATGCACAGTTTGAGCACATTTCTGGAAAACAGACCATGATATCCAACAAACATCCATCTTTTAAAATATATACAGCAGGCAAGAGATCTCAACAATTGGGAACAATTTCTACAAAGAAGTTCCAAACACACCTAATGAAATAATACAAAATCTGATGTGTTGCAGTCACATGACTTTCTCTACTCTTGTACTAACCATTCTTACAAACTCTTTATATCTTCTTCGTGTTAGTTAAGATAAACATTTGTACCAATTATCTTATTGCTTATTTCCTTGTAGGTACAAGGGGAATATTAGAATACAGTAGGCTTTGAGCGATAGTCAAATCTTTTAAAGCTTTGAGATTCCGTTCTCTTTGCACACTTAACATAAAAGATGAACAACCATGAACTCGCACACATAACAAGGAATATCTCCGAAATGGTTCATCCTACAAGAAAATTTATTTACACATAAATTGTGTATTTTAGCAAGATATACATTTTTTGTATAGCATGATTTGGACTATGTCTTAACGGTTTACCAGTTATGCAAAAGTTGTCTAGTACGACTACAGGGGCTATAGACAGAAAATTCAAGATTTACATTTCATTTGTCATACAAATATATGACATTTTAATCAAAATCGTTAAGCCATTTTCAGGAAAATAAAAATTTTCGAAAATTTTCCATGTAAAGGGTAGTTTAGGGTGGGGCTATTTTCTTCAAAATCTTTGTGTCACATCCTTAAAATAGCAACTTTGTTTTTTAACCTATTTTTCATTTTTGAGTTATGGTGTCTACACATGCATGCACCCGCACAAGCACACATACACACACTTCTAAAAATACTTTTTTTTGGATTCAAGGGGTCTCAAAACATGTTTCCGGTGAAATCTTGACATTGATTTTTTGGGTGGAATACAATACTTCCTCTACTTACCAGTAGAGAAAGTAAAAATACTAGAGGTGTTTTATATATATAGTAAATAATCCATTCGGTTTGAAGTGTTGTATGTGTGACAGATTATGGTTTAAAATTAATTAAAATGTTTCCCTGTAATACAAAAGTTGCAATTCGATCATGTATCTTTATGACACTTTTGTGGGTGAAGGAAGGGGCAGTCAGTCATCTAATGAATTGTGATGCTCCATTTGAAGAAAACCCGCTCATGAAGTTGATCCACTGTACTTCAGAGGAATAACAGTTGACAATGAAGGATCAGCTTTAGTCAAGAGCAGCCAATAATGTACGAAAGTTCTTATAAAACTGGTCCTACATAAGTGACAGTTTTTTGTGAGCAATTTTGTGTTCATTTAAGTTTATTACAGCAATTACACTGTGCTATGTTGGCAGTTCACAAAGTTCTGTGAGCTCAATTCAGTTTTACTGTCATTAAGTTTATGTTAACATAGTGCAAGTCCAAGATAAAATGTACTCTATAGAGCTGACAGTGAGTTGAACAACATAGATGTGTGTGTGTGTGTGTGACTCTCCCCAAGTTGCAAGGACACTAACTCCACATTGTTCGTGCCTTGCCTAAAGTTTATGGCAACTAACAGGTGACCCAAAAGATTCGAAACCGGCTGCACTCTTTTTGCCTGTACACGTCTTCGGCACTCAGTACCAACTGCTGCTGTCATAGAACAACATGGATGAAACCATATGTCATTTTTAGAACTACTTTTAAATTATTTACTTGCCAATGTTATTAAAGGTGATGCTGAAACTGACCACACAGCTTTGGCACGTGTTTAGGAAACCATCATTCACCGTAGTTTACGTTAAGAAATGCTGGCAATTTCCTGGTAGATATTTTGTTTTAATTTTTCCAGGGTGTGTGGGCTTGTCTAGTACATTTTATGCTTTAAGTTACCCAGAGATAGAAATCGCAGGGGATTAGGTTGGGAGATTTTGGGGGGGAATTCTCCAAACGATGACCAATGTCATCTAATGTTTCTGCAGTAAGAACTGAACTCCATCTTTTAGATTTCTGAACCTGAACACTTCCTGTGGCCTGAAATTTATTGTAAAGTTCATGGATTGTATGGCCTGGAACTTCTACACCTGGAAATCTTTCTGCAAATTGTACTTTCACTTGGCAAGTTAACTAAGTTAACACATACAAATAATCTTCCTTTCATACAAGTTTGAAAACAGTGTTGTTGTAATTAATTTATTTTTTAAAAGGTGAGTTAATTAATAACACTGAACAACACTTACAAAATATTTTTCCGGGACGCATTTAGAAGGTTAACTTTCCTCCATTATCAACCGGACAATAACTGGGTTTCCATGGTGTTTCATGATGCGGATGGTGATGCTTCTTCTGTTGTTTCTTCTGGTGGCGGTTCGATGAACTTACTGAAAATGTCTCTCTGAGGAATGTCGAAATTAAATACTCGGTTTCTATTTTTTAAAATAAAGATTTGTTCCCATGTGGACAGTTCGTGTTTTCCGGTTATGTGTTTAAGAAGTTTCGGTTCTAGCTTTATGTCATGATTTTTTGTCCAAAAGTGAAATGCAACTGCTGATTTTTCTAATTGTTTACTCTTAATGTTTCTAACGTGTTCCTTGGACCTGATTTCTAAATTTCTTTTGGATTTTCCTATGTATATTTCATTACAATCACTGCATTCAATTTGGTAGATGCCAGATTTTTTGTTATGTACAAATAATCTTAAATACATGCATGCAGTGCTGAGTACAGGACGCACAGTGGTAGTAACTCGACCATACGCCAGCTCTATACTGCACTTTCAGAGCAGAGAAAAACAAGTGAACTGCATGACCTTGTGTACAGCAGCTACGTTATCATGTTTCTGTGTGCGCAGTGGAAAATCCATGCAGCAGTTCTGATGTTTTTGGGTCTCTCTGTATATTCCTTGTTATTTATTTGTATTTTAAATACTTAGATTTTTCTTATTTGGAAAGTCATTATTCTTTTTTTTTCTCTTAGTCAAGTTAAGAGCATGGTGTTTGAAAGGCATTACTCATTCACATGCTCTTTAAAAATCTCAGTATTGCCTTATCTATTGCATTCTACAGTGAAAATATGATCTTTATTAACAAGAATTGGAGGGAATAATAAGCTTTTGTAAGAAGAGCGAGTGGAACAAGTGATGTGAATACTACTCATTACATTTTTAGGAACGTGAATGTGAAAGTTGTAGGATGACATACTTACCAACAAATAGAATTATTGCAGGGTAGTCGTGTAGTTTGGTAGCGTAACGTTCTGTTAAAATATTCACTAATTTCGGCCTCCATGGAAAATTCTGTAACATAAACATCACTTGTTGAAATCTTTACAAATATTAATACGAACTGGCTTGAGAATTTAATGCCATTCTGGCAGTTTGTCACAATAGCTCAGTGGTAGAGCGTCCGCCCGGCAAGCGGAAGGTCTGTGGTTCAAATCCCAGTTGTGGCATTGAATTTTTAAGTTCCGGTTCTACCTCTTAAGCTTTGCCCACACACGGCTTGTGTGTTTAAAAACACCGACAGTAAGTTTGTTGGCATAAATAAATAATAATTACCATGTGAAGGTTGTTTAATCCTGGGATATAAAGTACTTACAATAGTAAGTCACCATTGGGGTAATTGTTTCTGATGTGAGACTGCCTTTGTGGTTTACCAGGAGAAATACGAACTGGCTTGAGAATTTAATGCCATTCTGGCAGTTTGTCACAATAGCTCAGTGGTAGAGCGTCCGCCCGGCAAGCGGAAGGTCTGTGGTTCAAATCCCAGTTGTGGCATTGAATTTTTAAGTTCCGGTTCTATCTCTTAAGCTTTGCCCACACACGGCTTGTGTGTTTAAAAACACCAACAGTAAGTTTGTTGGCATAAATAAATAATAATTAATACATATTATTATTTATTTATGTATTTATTTATGTGTGTTGTTGAAATTCCAGCTGTGGCATTGAATTTTACGGTTGAGAATCTACCTCTCATTACTACATATGTTGTAAATCTACTGCTTTTTTTTGCTACAGTGTAGAAAATGGATCTCTATACCATCATGTCATCTTTTAATACAAGTTTTACTCCACAAGTTGCTACTACTGTGAAGTGGTATATTCAGCTCATATGATTTATTTTACAAGTTTTTTCCTCTATTTGTGCCTGTTTTTCTATCAATCACTTTTTTTGGTATAAATGACCTGTTTTCTCATAAAGTATTAAAGATAGGGAAATGAGATTTTAGGATGATAAAAATAAGCTGCTAGTTGTTGTTAATAACACAGTTTGTCAGTTTTAGAAAAGTAATAGCTGGTGAATGTTAGTCAAAAGATGGTATAATTAACAAACAATGGTGTCATAATATACAAGGTGTTGAGAAAATCATGTGCAGTTATGAACATTGGAGATGTTGTCCTTGGACAGGTACACACACCTCAACAGCTTAATTTATTGGAAATGTTTTTCTATAAATGTGTTTGAGATATACACAGTTATAGGTCACAAAGTGAACAACAAGAAGTGCAATAAACTACACAATTTGCTGTTGTGCAAACAAAGTTCTGTTAGAGTAAGTTCCAGTGAACATGAATATTTACAAATAACAAGAACTGTTCCGGAAGTCACTTAGTGTTATCAGTTGTGTGGGCAGTAGCACTATCTTGTGGAAACTGTGACTACCTGATTTTGTTTTCCTCTACCTGACAATGAAATCTTGGATCATTAAACAGAAACGTTCACTGTTTATGCTTTGTTCAAAGAGCAAAGGGCTAATAATGTGTTAGTATATAACTGTGAGCCTACCACTCAAAATGCCTAATAAGTTGAACTGTATTAGGATGAGGTACACCTGTTTCTGAGAGTTTTCCTGTATATGCATCACCTTGTCAAAACACAAGTTCGGCAAGAAAGATACATGTCGGAATTGAAAGCACAACAATTTAAAACTAAAGCAAACATCTAAGCATTATGCATATTGCTTTTAATAGCTCTTATCAATTGATATTTGAACTACACAGTTAAATATTATGTAACATTGGAACAAAGAAAAATATAATCACGCTGTATGAAAAATCTATTATGTCCACTCGTGTTGAGGTACTAAGGAAAAAAAGAACTTAACTTTGGTACAACCTTGTAACATAATCTACATGTGCATTCTAAGCGCACAAATACACTGTATTAAGCCAATTAATGATAACTGATTATTCAAACACACCAACTATACATGGGTATTGACTTCAGTCTCCTCACAACAATCTAAAGCACGTCCCTGGATGCATCAGAGTCTACTATACAAACTGTTTCTCTATGGCACTCCAGACTACCTCTACAAAATAATACCCTCCTTTCTATCATACCGTACCTTTTCAGTTCGAATAGGTAACAGTCATTCTTCTACTAGATCTGTAACAGCAGGTATTCCACAAGGTTCAATATTGGGTCCAATTCTGTTCAACTTGTTCACTTCTGACATGCCTACAACACCCACAGTTCAAGTAGCCATGTATGCCGATGATACTGCCATCTATGCAACCCATCGTAATTTACACACCGCTAGAAATTGCCTTCAAGAGGCCTTAAATTTAATCATACCCTGACTTGACAACTGGCGTATTTCTCTCAACCATAACAAATGTGAAGCAATGGTCCATCAGTAACGATAGCAACAAATTCTATACCATGGAAAAGCGACAGAGAAACGGTGAAATACCTTGGTGTACTGTTTGATAGAAAACTCACATGGAAGTAACATATAAGTAACAAACTCAAACTTTCTTCCTTTCATAGAAGTTTGAAAACAGTGTTGTAGTAATTAATTTAATTTAAGGAAAGTTAACCTTCGAAACGCATTCCGGAAAATTATGTTGTAAGTGTTGTTCAGTGTTATTAATTGACTCACCTTTTAAATTAAACTCAAATTTGCCCAAATAAGACTGACAAAACTTTATCCACTTCTCAACAAAAGATCTTCGCTTAAGTTAAAAAACTGCATACTACTCTACGCAACTCTTTTAAGGCTGATTTTACTATATGCCTGTCCAATTTGGGGAGGAGCCAGTGCTACAGAAATTAAACGCATCCAAACATTTCAAAACCAAATGTTACACTTCACAACTAATATGCCATGGTTTGTCAGAAACAATCAACTACACAGAGAAACTGGAATCAGTACCTCCATTCGACAGTCAATCTCTTCACAACAATCTAAAGCACGTCCCTGGATGTATTCACTACAGAAAATGCAGCTTTCCAACCCACATCAAGAGTCGTCTACCACTGGACCAGTACCTCTCGTACCATTCGACAGTCAATCTCCTCACAACAATCTAAAGCACGTCCCTGGATGTATTCACTACAGAAAATGCAGCTTTCCAACCCACAACAAGAGTCGTCTACCACTGGACCAGTTATCACAGCAACACCTGATATAATTTCAACTAATACCTACTGTCAGAGAGGGGCCCAATGGGGTTTACCTCATTTCAATGTTAGCTATTTTATTTATTTTTATGTGTATTTCAACAATGGTCTGTGGAGCGCACATGTGCTGATCGATCAATAAATAAAAAAATATATATATGGGCAAACTGTGAAAGGTGCAATCAATACCATATGCAGGATTTGAGCTTTCGATCTCCTAGTCTGGTTTGTATGTGTTACAACAAAGTTATAGATTGGCCTGATACAGTGAAATCTTGTATCCGCATCTCCAAATTAACTACATGAGATTTGTACATCTTTTTGTAATTGAATCTTCACATTGGAGAATAAATTTAAATGTAATAGCAAGAGCATAACTAAAGTACACCAAATATTTGCTTTTTAGTTTGATCCAATATATGGTACCTGCATAAATTGTACAATAAATTATAATACTGTACTGTAAAATGGTACCTGTTGAGTTTAAGAAAGATTTAGTAGTGTGTCAGATGGTGGTGACGTGGCATGTCTAATCAGCCTTGACCTTCTTCACTACATCTCGCTCAATCTCCTCAGTTTTCCTAGTGTTTTCAAATGCCATGTGTCTTATCAAAGTGTTCAGGAGTGTAACTCAGTGTATAGGTTTAAAATGACATGAAAGCAAAAGAAGGTCGTGGATTCAATGGAAAAATGTTGGATGTTATTGATTGAATTGATAAAGGAGAAACGTTGAAGAAAATGGCTGGGAGTTGCTGGAGCATACTTGGAGCGTCAGCCCAACATCACTCCAGCTCAACTGTTAATGATAAAGCATTTCCATGATAGAACTTTGTTCAAATGTCGCACATGTTCAAAACAGAAGACTGTGGATCAATTCTCAGTTAAGAAATAATGTGATTTTATATGATAAACATTTTTATATTCTTAATGTTTGTAAACAGTACATACTATGTACTGTATATAATTTTATTACAAGAGACAGTTTTCTGTTGTCATAAACAGTAAATCTGCTTATTTAAGAATTTTGTTTTGCTTATTACCCATAAAAGCCAGATTATCCAGATTTTCAATTTGCCGGATTGCCTTTGGTCCCAGTTAGTGCAAAAAAATAAGATTTTACTGTATATGGAAACTGTTCTATAAATACTTCAACAGCGCAGGGCTTAAATATTTGAGATTGCAAGTTGCCACCATTGGGATAACTGTTTCAAATACAAGATTTTCTTGTTGTTTGTGAAAGTAAGAATCAGATGAAGAATTAAAGCTATACTGGCATGTTGCCACAGTAGCTTAGTGGTTAAGAGCAGCTGTATGTAGAGTGGAAGATCTCTGGTTCAAATCCTTCTTGTAACCTTGAATTTCTGATTTGTGATTGTGTGTTTGAAACACTGGTATGTTTATTGTTCAAAAGCAGATGAGTGAAGTAGTAATGACATTCCCTGTTTTACCTCTCCCAGAGGATCCTCATTGACCTCCCCTCGTCCGTCTGCTGTGATAACCGAGCCATCTGCATCAAGTAAGATGAGCGTTGGTATTCCTTGTACACCTAACATGGCCGCCAGCTCTCTGCGCCGACACTCCTGTTCCCAGGGAACTGCCAGCCATGGCATCGAACTCAGGTACATGTTGAACGATTCCAGACTCCTGAAACATACCAGTAGTATTGCAATGGTACAAATCTTACTCTTATTATGTCTACTTCATGTTAACGCATTACTACCATAGGTTCTGTCACAACTCTAAGTGTGAGTAGAAGAACAAAGAATGGCAAAGCATTTACTAACTATAATGTAGTGAATATAAAAAAGAGGTAATTACTCCATGCACAATCATCTATAGCAGCACTTAATGTGCACTGTTCACTTCAAATATCATTTTAGATCTCTTGTACCGAGAAAACTTCTCGGTGATGTCCCATAGCATCAGGATTGCCAACCTGTATGGTAATTATGGGGGCACACGATAATTTGAATGTATGTATGCATGGTTGTAACCCGTACGATAATTATGGGGGTGTACGATAATTTTGATACCGGCAAAATATCATTTTCACTGGTTAGTCACACTGGTGAAATGGAATTAATTACAAATAGCGACACCACTTTTACCCTCATGGTCTGTCTCCAACATTCTAAGGCAACCATTTCATATCCTATTAATCCTTCTACCCTTTATCGTCTTGTTGCCAGTGTGCCCAGATCTGGTAATCTCAATGAACAAGGCACTGTTCAGAAAATTGATGATCAATGGAGAAAACTCGGAATACATGATATTCCGTGTGAAATAAAGAACATGCCTGAACCTGACAGTTTCTGGAGTGCTGTTAAACTAATGTCACCTTGGTGGAAATACTCAACTGGCGGAGGTTGCATATCAGTGATTTCATTCACAGAAACACTTCTTGTGGAAGAGTTTTTTCAAAACTAGGTTTAATAAAAACGAAAATTAGAAACAGATTGGCGCTAGATACGGTAAATGGACTTATTAGGTCGTCTCGACTTATGAAAGAATGTGGTGGGTCCGAAACCCTGAGAGTCATTGAGAAGATGTTAGAGTTTATCTCAACAACAAATTTGTATAATGCTGCAACAGTTGAGGAAGATGAACTTTCAAATGAATAGCACGAGAAACATAAGTACTAAAGTTGTAATATTGATTGAGGTCATCAATCTTCTAAGCGGATACCATAAACATCAATACTATTGCATTTTTCATAAGTGTAATGTTGATGCATTTATTGGTGTAGCATTTGTTTTATGATGTACGATAATTTTGAATCCAAATGTATAATTTTGAGTGGCCGGTACGATAATTTTACTTTTAAACATTGGCAACTTTGCATAGCATAGTTGTTAATACAGATGTGCACTTCCTCTGGATTCTGGTATACATGGTATAAAGTACCACTTCGACCATACGTTAACCCGGGATTCTACGTGATGAGTCAAACATTTGGACAAATGGATATAAATGGTTTGTTATTTGACTAACAAGCACTGTCTGAACAGTGTTATTGTACGTTTTTACCTTAACTTGAATGAATTTAGCACAATTTAATGTTGAAGTATAATGCAAAGTTTAACTTGTAACAGAGATTTGGGAACGTCATGTTAATGTTAAAACGGCAGTCAGGAGCACAGAAGTATCAGAATGAGACACACATCTGAATGTGTTAAATGAGTAATTAATATGAAGAGAATACATTAGAAAGGTGAAGTTAGTGTGGAGGCGAGGAAGCATGTTCAACTGTACAACTCAGCAGCATGTGCACAGTAGAACCCTGCTAATGGGCTGCAAATGTTTGCATTATCCAAAATATGAACTATGTGTGAACTAACCAGATAAAAGTGACAAAGATATTTGGCAACTAAAGGGAAATAGTGATAATAGGTTTTAGAATTTAGTGAGATATAGAAAAGCAAGAAACATGGGGGAGCGTGTAAGTTGGTGTAGAATGATTGAGAGAGAAGGTTATGTTGAGTTAAGTAGCAGACGGGAAAGTTTATTGTTCATTATCAGCTGCAGAAATGACAGTGTAACTCATAGCATTGTCAGGCTACATATGGTTATACATAATTACATATAATGAAGCCTTACAAACATATATATATATATATATATATATATATATATATATATATATATATATATGGTGGAAGCGAAGTCATTACATCCCTTCATAGAAGCATTACAAACAAAAATGTGTAATGGCATTTTGTTCTTTGATCAGCCAATTTCAAAAAAATAAATGTTTCTTTTGACCCAAGTTGGATGTGTAATTCCACAAGAATGTACAAAGATAACAGTTTGTTACTTGCAAGATGCTTAGAGTAACTTATTTCTGACATAGCTTCGGTAGTAATTATGGGACATCACACAGGGTTTTGAAATAATTAATCACTTAAAAGATGTGAAGGAATACTCCAAGCTACTCTCTCACACGCGCAGTAAGTTGACAATGTTGCGTTGAGGTTGCTCAGGGAATGGACCTGCTTTGTGGATGTAAACAGGTCTGGCATTTTCGCTTTCGCTTTAATGTTTTGGGAGCTAACGCTTGTGATTGGCCTGCTCTCATGCAGTAAACACAAAAGGACCAGCAGGTATTTGTTTGTGCACCAATATTGTGTTTATGTACTGAGCTAGGGAAAGAGACACCCACACAATCTGCAGTGTTGCCAGCTTGTTTTTGGGAAAACTAAAATATGTCCATTGGAAATGGTTAGAGACAAAATGTGTTGGGAATATAAGGATCTAGCACTGGTTTAAATTAATGTAATGACTTCCCTTCCACCCGGCATACATCTATATGCAGTAAAGTTTGTGTGTTGTAGCTTTACAGTTTCTACCAACTAACATACAGCTATGGCTGATGCCCCATTTAGATATTCTTCCACTGAGTAAAAACTCCCATCTATGCAACACTTTTTCAATTATTCTTAACATTTATGTATACATGTTATTTTGTTCATATTTTGAGGTAGTTTGTTATGCAGCTACTGGGAATTTGTGTTGTATTGATGAAGTGAAGGTTTAGCAACGTAAACAAGGAGACCACTGCTACAACAGTGTTAACAAGAAGAATCAAAGATATGGCAGAGAATTGGGGAAGAGTGGCCAATAGGATACGGAAGCTGTGCTTATTGTACCCCCAGAAGGAAGGATGAGGGGAGGGGAGGGGAGGGAGGCACCAGGTCCACACATTGACCTATGATTTACAAGTTTAACAACACCTCAAGCTCTTAGGTGTCCTCCCAGGGCCAGGGGGGCGCCCGCAGGTACCTCCACCCCCCCCCCCCCCCCCACAAAGCGCATATCGTCCCTGACAGTTGCCGCCCTGAAACAACCAACAGGATGAGCGATGAATGTAATTATCGTGGCCAGTATTGGAACAGAGTCGGGCGAATGGAACCCACGACCTCATGTTACCACAGAGCTCGGCTATAAGGGCTAATGTAAAGTGGCCCTTAATAACAACATTGGACTCATTTTGTAGGTACCAACATTTGGCAATAAATGTATCAAAACAAGATATTGGGTACACGTGAACATTCCATACACAGGGAGAACTTTTTTGACACGAAAGTGCTGCCCAACCATTTAGCACAAATCAATACAGTAGAGGTTATGTCTTTCATGATGAATTTCGTATTCACATTATGTTGTTTAATCATGAAGTGCTAAGAGCTAGTTTGTGAGACTTTTATTTGAAAAATCAAATTATTAATTGCTTGTTAAATAAAAGTACCTATGTCATTTTAGGCAACTTTGCCATACGTTTTTATAGGTAAGTTTACGTTTGCCAGTTATAATATACAATTCCTTCTAAATGAAGGCTGCTTGTAGAAAGTTTAAGGCATCGCTACTTTTCTTTTTGTGTAAATTTCTAATATATGGTATATAAGTAACAAGTCGTTGTCATTTTTGAAAATATAAAAAAATGTCGAAACATATTCCATGTAAAGGGTAGTTTGGAGTGACGGAATTTTCTTGAAAATTTTCGGGTCACATCTTTGGAAGATATAAGTATGAACTTCGAATTACCATCTATAGATTGTATTTATAATTTTTTGTTTTCACAGATTGGTAAATAAAAATTGAATATCAGTATTTGTGTTTTGTTTTCAGAAAAAAATGAAAGATTGTAGCTTTGGTAACGAATTTGTTTGTATAGCTTTGAGAATGAGTTGGAGACAACTTGAAACCCAGGGTCAGTTTGTGCAAAAAGAACGTGCAACACTACTAAGATAAGTGATGTTTTTAGTTTCTAATTTGTTCTTACTTTAGAATCTTGTTGCTTCACTGTTAACAGCTTCAATTTTCCTTATTTAACCAAATTTAGTGTGTTCGTTTAGAGTTAAACTGTTCACAGACAAGCTGGAGAACCTTTTTCTCACATGTTTTTGTTCGGGGTGCCTCAAAACGTGTATTTCCGATGAAATCTCGGCATTGAATGTTTGTGTGTAAGACGATACTTGCTCTAATAGGGGTAATGTGTGAGAGGAGGAAGATAAGCATTTTAATAGCCAGGCTTCTTGTTCACGTAGTCAGGCAGGCAGGCAGGCAGGGAGTTATTCCCCTCTCCTTCTGTCTGGAGAAGGGCGAGTGAGTGTGATAAATTGAAGGCATCTAAAGAGTAACATTGCTGCGTTACCATGGCAACCTCTCCCCTCCACACGCGAGGTGTTGCCAATCCCCACACACACACACACACACATATTATTTTCGTTTGTATGTTCCTGCCGGTTCTTGGGTAGTACGTAGCAACATGACTTTTTCTCCTCGCTCTTCTACAAAAGCGGATTCTTGTTAATAGGGTAAACTTTCATTACACATTTCCTAGGCTAACGCATAGTCAGATTTATAAAAGTATGTCCCTATCTTGTGCCTTTCAATGAAATTGCACGGCTACAAGCAAACAACAAATGACTTACCACTTGAGAAAAAGTATAAGTATTTTAAAATTCAAAGCAGTAGCAAAGAATATCTCGGAAATAGTTCACAAAACATGTATTAGACATAAATTCTATGTTTTGACGAGATCTACATTTCTTTGTGTATCTCTTACAGTTTACCAGTTATAGAAAAGTCATTCAGAATGAGGAGGATTTAAGACAGTATTCCCAGAAAATTCAACATATACAGCCATTTTTTGGAAAATCAAAATGTTCTAAAACTTTTCCATGGAAAGGGTTGTTTGAGGTGCGGCGGTTATCTTAGTGTGGCATCCTTAGAACACGCTGACTTTAAATAACGCGTTTGATATTTAATCGAATTTTCATTTTGAGAGTTCTGCACATAAACAGACCTTTTTCTAATTTTTTTTTAATTCAGGGATTCTCAAAACGTGTATTTTCGGTAACATTCCGGTATGGAATTCTATATAGGTATGTGACAGAAAAAGGTAATAAGGGGTATTTTTACTCTAAAATGGTAGTTTAGAGTGGCAGGATTTTGTTAAACATCATCTGCCATAGTTCAACATCCTCTGACTCAAAAACCAAATGTGTTTATCCGAGTAACTTGGATTTTTGGCGTTTCACAGGCAAAAACAACACAGACGTGATCTGTGCCTAAACTGAAGCATAGCGATGCGACAGAATATAATGGCAGCAGTTAAATGATGCAAGTATCGTAACATTCGTTGCCATTACCTTGAATTTCAAACGAGTATTTATGCTCGACCGTAAGTACAGTTTAAAACATTTAATGGTTTGGATATTCTAACCTGCATTTGATTGTCAGTGGGGCCCGACATTTTAATCACAAATTTGTTATTCGATAGTACAATCGATAGTTGCACCTTCAACTTTTATTGCCATGTTGGTCTTGGCACTGCTATAACCTCTCAAAAAGCTGATTTTCAAGAACGAGAAGACAATGTTCTTTACAATATTAAATAAGCAGGGTAACTTGACAGTTTCAGTTTGAGCTGCGTGGGGAATTGGGCGGACGGTAAAATAGTTTTAATGTTCTACGCTTCAATTCAATTCATTTGAACCATAGGAATTGCATTAATTCAGTAATAGTACAAATGATACTTGTTCTGTGGAATAAAAGCCATGTTGCAGTTACCTACCTTCTTTCTTTTAAACATAGCCTCTGAAGTGGCAAGTTTGAGTTTTCCTGGCCATTCAATACCAGCTTTTACTGAATAGTTCTGTTATGACTGATGATGCGTAGCCATTATTTACTCTTTGTGTCATATTTATGTTTTTCACAACTAACTTTGAATTGTGTTAACTGCTTTCTAACGCACCAATAAGCGCATCCACCAGTGGAACATCTGACAGCGTTGTGACATGCACGGACGCAAATACCTATTCATTTATTATTTATTTATGCCAACAAACTTACTGTTGGTGTTTTTAAACACACAAGCCGTGTGTGGGCAAAGTTTAAGAGGTAGAACTGGAACTTAAAAATTCAATGCCACAACCGGGATTTGAACCACAGACCTTCCGCTTGCCGGGCGGACGCTCTACCACTGAGCTATTGTGACAAACTGCCAGAATGGCATTAAATTCTCAAGCCAGTTCGTATTTCTCCTGGTAAACCACAAAGGCAGTCTCACATCAGAAACAATTACCCCAATGGTGACTTACTATTGCAAGTACTTTATATCCCAGGATTAAATAACCTTCACATGGTAATTATTATTTATTTATGCCAACAAACTTACTGTTGGTGTTTTTAAACACACAAGCCGTGTGTAAGCGGAAGGTCTGTGGTTCAAATCCCAGTTGTGGCATTGAATTTTTAAGTTCCAGTTCTACCTCTCAAACTTTGCCCACACACGGCTTGTGTGTTTAAAAACACCAACAGTAAGTTTGTTGGCATAAATAAATAATAATACATATATGATATTTTACTGGACGTAAACATTTAAAGTTAAGTTTACAAATTACTTTGGCCCAAAATTCGGAAAATTGAAGTTTTCCGTACAGATGGAGTAGCCGCTTCAACTAATTGAGGACAAGTCGGAAGTTTGAACATACCTGTCCGAACTGACGAAGATAACCTCGAACCCGTGTCCTCTCGCTCTCAGTTTGTTGTAAGTGTCGACCAGTTGGGGTGTGAAGGCCTTGCAGGGAGGGCACTACAACAGACACAAGAGTGTTACCAACATGACAGTGACACACAGGTAGTGCACACTAGCAGTGCAGCCAACTCACCCAGTGCGCGGAGAAGTAGATGCCCTTGACTAGACCGTCGAGCTCGGAGTAGCGGGTTGTGTCCCCGTCGCTGGACACCCTCTTGCCCCCGGGGATGAAGGGTCCGGCCTCCTTGAGGAGGTCGCAGAGGGCCCGGGGTGTCCAGGGGAACTGCGCCCCAGTGGGGTCTTCCTTGAGCCTCTCGCAGGCCGTGTTAGTGACGAGGCGACCCGTGGCGCCCTCTAGCAGCACCAGCGTCGGCGCCGCCAGCTGCGCCTTGTATCGGCGTCCCAGTCGCACCTGCAACACACGATACACTTAAGTGACACTAACATCTTTTAACAGCTGTTTCATATACGATGACTTTCAAATCCCGTTCTCCTTCCAAGGCCAAGAGATAAAAAAAGAAATAACATTTCTATTCTAAAAAAGGCAAAAACATTGGCAAATTCAAATAAGTAAGAAAGAATATCTCGGAAATGGTTAACTTAAAAGAAAAACGAAATATTAGACATAAATTGTGTTCTAAAGAGATCCACATTTTTTATTTAGTTATTTAGTAAGTTTTTGTCTGTCTCTTACTGTTTACCAATTACGCAACAATCGACAATAAAGAGGTATTTTGAGAACATTGCAGTTATGACATAGAAACTTGCATGGAATCGCCTGTTTGTGTCCGTCACTGGATACTGACTGTCTGTCTGTCCCTCCGACTGAAGGAGTGGAGTGAGCTATAGCCGCTAGTTGCATAAGGTTCTCCAAAGAGAGATACAGCAGAGAAAGGGAGAAGGGACACATTGTTCATTTGCCCTACATGGTCCACTCTGCTAGCTACCAGGCCACGCCTCCCGCTGTCGTCTGTCTACCTCAGAGAACCGGTCAATGCTTCAGTGGTGGAATCGTGTCGCATAACAGCTAAAAAGATACTTCAAAGGGAATACAAATAGTTCGTGTTCCTAGTAAAAAAATCTGATGTGTTGCACTCACGTGACTTTCTCTACTCTTGTACTAACCATTCTTACAAACTCTTATTCCTATATCTTCTTCGTGTTAGTTGAAATAAACATTTGTACAAATTATCTTATTGCTTATTTCCTTGTAGGTACAAGGGGAACATGGGAATACAGTAGACTTTGAGCCAGGGGTGTCAAACAGCACTCACCAGGCGTGAAAAATTTTCCCCTATTTTCCCTCCCTCCGTGATGATCAAATCGGAAAACGGGAAAAACAAAGCGAAAACTGGTTCTACTAGCGCGTGCTACTGCAGTTAAGGAGGGGTAGACCCCTCTCTTCACACCCTCGGAGTGAGGTTTGACATGCCTGGTTTGAGCGATAGTCAAATCTTTTAAAGCTTTCAAATTACGTTCTCTTTGCACGGCTAAAATATAAAAATGAATAGCAAAGTACAAGTTCTCCAAAACTTACAGAAATAACGATGAATATCTCCGAAATAGTTCACTCTGCGAAAAAAAATATATTTAGACATAAGTTTTAGCAAGATGTACACTTTTTGTGGAGTAAGATTTGGTCTATTTCTTGCGGTTTACCGGTTATACAAAAGTCATCAAGAGTAAACACGACTACATGGGCTATAGCCAGAAAATTCAAAATATGCATTTGATTTGTCATGCAAATAACTTAAACATTTTAATCAAAATCGTTAGAGCCATTTTCAAGAAAATAACAATTTTCGAAAAATGTTCCATGTAAAGGGTAGTTTAGGGTGGAAGAGTCATATCCTTGGAGTATATTAAACTTAAATACCAACTTTGGTTTTTAACCGACTTTTCGTTTTTGAGTTATGCTGTTCACACACACGGACCTCTTTCTAAAAATGCTTTTTTTTTAATTCAGGGGATCTCAAAACATATTTACGGTGAAATCTCGACATCGAATTTTTGGGTGGAGTACAATACTTCCTCTAGTAATAGGTAGAGAAAATAATAACGCACTGTATTTGCTGTGCCAAAAGAAAATGTATGTAACGTAATCACAAAACTAATATATTATGTTTCTATAATAGTTGGTTTTATCTTGAAACTTACGTACCTTGTTAGTATACCAGGCATGGGCAAGAGGGGAGAGAGGAATGAGATCTAGTATTTACCCCCTCTATATACCCCATGCCACCTCACGTTTGTTGTTCTGTTTGCGTATAGTTGGGCCGAAAGTCGGCTTTCCAGTTCCTTACAAAGTGACCGTTTTGTTTATGTGTCAAGCTGAACTGGATACGCAAAGAGCGGCCCAGGCATATACAGAGTTGATCTGATGATCATCCCTGTTCACTGGACTGCACCACTAGTGACGTCTCGTTCTGCGACTGCTGGTACAGATAGTTTTTGTTTAGTGTGGGAAGCAAACAGGTTACTTGATCCTACGTTAAGCCGATACCACAAACGGGCAGGTCGGGGACAAGTGAACAGCTGCGACGCGTCAGTCATATCGATCGGACCACATTACTACAGCCGTCAGCGAAATCACATAACCTCTATGCTAATGCTGGTACTGCTTCGCGCATGCGCATGCGCATGCGCATGCGTGTGGGTGCTGTTTAGATATTTTTGTCATATCTTTACTTTTATAAATAGCTACCAATTAACTATTTATAACATTTGATGACAGACACCCCACACTTTTTTACCATTAAATGTATTATTTTGTTAATATAAATGCGTTTTTATTTTACGTATTACAAAAGTTTGAAATATAATGAACTAGTTGTCTTTATATCGCTATAGAACAAACTGTTCATACTTAATATTATTTTCTACTTTTTAGTTCGCTTTGTTATAAAAGCGTATCTTTTTTAGTTTTTTAAAACTATAATTTATATTTAAGCTTTTAGTCTCAAATTTTTCTATCCAAATATTTTTCAACATTTTTAATTTGAAATCTTTTTAAAAATTTCTCAATTCGAAATTTCTTCCATTTTTTAACATTTTAAAATCACTTTTTTTTGGAACAGTATTAGATTCCAATTACTGTTTTAACCACACTATCAGCTGTTGTGGCCTTCCTGACCCTGGGTAAATTTCGGTCCACAATCCTTTACCCGAACTCTCTCGTGTCCCTCTCCGGGCCTCTATCTCCGTCTTTCAATATTTTCAAACTATTTAATTCCCTTGTCAAGCGTAAGCTGTGTCGATTTCCAAACTAGCAGCTTTTGTGGCTGTCTTGGCCCTGGGTGAACTCCGGTCCGCGATATTTCCCCTGGGTCTCCTCTCTCTGGACATCTACGTCATCCAATATATAGATATGTACTTATTTAATTAAGGACAATTTCAGGGTACATGTAGAAATGTGCCTTAGCGACATCTAACATGTCAGAATTGTACTATTTTCTATAAATTTATCTTAGTCATTCTTTACCCTGAGGATCAGGTCAGGAGATCGGGACAAAGTCTTGATATATTGTATTGTCATCGGTCCTTGACATGTCAATCACACAACTCTAAGGTGGTGAAAATTACCTCGAAAGATTCCATTACACGCACGCACAAACGCGCACACACGTTCACACACACTTGCATACAGGTGAAGCTAATATAAAGCGTGTAAAAAAGGTATAGGTGGTTAGGTATAGCGCGCGTGCCTCTGGCATGGAGGACCCGGGTTCGATCCCCGGTACCAGCATGGGGTGCACTCAGCCTCGTTAGGTCCCGGGGGATAAATTGAGGAGCTACTTGATGGAGAAGTAGCGGCCGCAGAACCAGAAGGTCGCATAACTGTCTGGGACGGCTCGGGACCACCCCACCAATGACGCCTGTAGTGCGTGGCGTAGGCTCTTGGCTGGTTAGGAAAGTAATGAATACAGCTTTAGGTGTACAAAAACATACTTCATGGGTGTGTGCTAGGAAGACAACATTCGGAATAATTAACTAATATTAGAAATCGTCGGAATAAACATTTGCTTATGAAGGGAGCCAGAAAAACACGTCACGGGCCATGGCCATGGTGTTGGACAGCTGCAGACAATCTTTGCGTGACATAATAAACTACTTATATACATTCGTAAAGAGGCTAGATGACGACTCCTTATATTCAACACATTTTTTTTCGGCGATGCGGTTTTTTATTGACGGTAGAGTACAGTACAGCCGCCGTTATCCGAGCTCCGACTAACCTACTTCCGGATTAACCGAGGTCCCGTTTACAATACATCTGTTCCAACAAGCGCTTCTCAACGCCTTCCTTCCGAACTAATACCCACATTTTGTTACGCACATGCGCAGTAGCTAAGCACGCTCTCAGTTAGTTGGCAACTTTGTACGGTTGCATGTGTGATTCTGAATACCTACCTGAGCACGTGTTGTAGGTTTGTTGCAACATGAGCAGTTCTGTTATCTGAGCATGCGCAGTAGCTAAGCACGCTCTCAGAGTTAGTTGGCAACTTTGTACGGTTGCATGTGTGATTCTGAATACCTACCTGAGCACGTGTTGTAGGTTTGTTGCGACATGACCAGTTCTGTTATCTGAGCATGCGCAGTAGCTAAGCACGCTCTCAGAGTTAGTTGGCAACTTTGTACGGTTGCACGTGTGATTCTGAATACCTACCTGAGCACGTGTTGTTCCAACATGAGCAGTTCTGTTATCTGAGCATGCGCAGTAGCTAAGCACGCTCTCAGGGTTAGTTGGCAACTTTGTACGGTTGCATGTGTGATTCTGAATACCTACCTGAGCACGTGTTGTAGGTTTGTTGCAACATGAGCAGTTCTGTTATCTGAGCATGCGCAGTAGCTAAGCACGCTCTCAGAGTTAGTTGGCAACTTTGTACGGTTGCATGTGTGATTCTGAATACCTACCTGAGCACGTGTTGTAGGTTTGTTGCAACATGGGCAGTTCTGTTATCTGAGCATGCGCAGTAGCTAAGCACGCTCTCAGAGTTAGTTGGCAACTTTGTACGGTTGCATGTGTGATTCTGAATACCTACCTGAGCACGTGTTGTTCCAACATGACCAGTTTTGTTATCTGAGCATGCGCAGTAGCTAACCACGCTCTCAGAGTTAGTTGGCAACTTTGTACGGTTGCATGTGTGATTCTGAATACCTACCTGAGCACGTGTTCCAACATGAGCAGTTCTGTTATCTGAGCATGCGCAGTAGCTAAGCACGCTCTCAGAGTTATTGGCAACTTTGTACGGTTGCATGTGTGATTCTGAATACCTACCTGAGCACTTGTTGTTCCAACATGACCAGTTCTGTTATCTGAGCATGCGCAGTAGCTAAGCACGCTCTCAGAGTTATTGGCAACTTTGTACGGTTGCATGTGTGATTCTGAATACCTACCTGAGCACTTGTTCCAACATGACCAGTTCTGTTATCTGAGCATGCGCAGTAGCTAAGCACGCTCTCAGAGTTAGTTGGCAACTTTGTACGGTTGCATGTGTGATTCTGAATACCTACCTGAGCACGTGTTGTTCCAACATGACCAGTTCTGTTATCTGAGCATGCGCAGTAGCTAAGCACGCTCTCAGAGTTATTGGCAACTTTGTACGGTTGCATGTGTGATTCTGAATACCTACCTGAGCACGATTGTAGGTTTGTTGCAACATGACCAGTTCTGTTATCTGAGCATGCGCAGTAGCTAAGCACGCTCTCAGAGTTATTGGCAACTTTGTACGGTTGCATGTGTGATTCTGAATACCTACCTGAGCACGTGTTGTTCCAACATGACCAGTTCTGTTATCTGAGCATGCGCAGTAGCTAAGCACGCTCTCAGAGTTATTGGCAACTTTGTACGGTTGCATGTGTGATTCTGAATACCTACCTGAGCACGTGTTGTTCCAACATGACCAGTTCTGTTATCTGAGCATGCGCAGTAGCTAAGCACGCTCTCAGAGTTATTGGCAACTTTGTACGGTTGCATGTGTGATTCTGAATACCTACCTGAGCACGTGTTGTTCCAACATGACCAGTTCTGTTATCTGAGCATGCGCAGTAGCTAAGCACGCTCTCAGAGTTATTGGCAACTTTGCACGGTTGCATGTGTGATTCTGAATACCTACCTGAGCACGTGTTGTTCCAACATGGGCAGTTCTGTTATCTGAGCATGCGCAGTAGCTAAGCACGCTCTCAGAGTTAGTTGGCAACTTTGTACGGTTGCACGTGTGATTCTGAATACCTACCTGAGCACGTGTTGTAGGTTTGTTGCAACATGAGCAGTTCTGTTATCTGAGCATGCGCAGTAGCTAAGCACGCTCTCAGGGTTAGTTGGCAACTTTGTACGGTTGCACGTGTGATTCTGAATACCTACCTGAGCACGATTGTAGGTTTGTTGCAACATGAGCAGTTCTGTTATCTGAGCATGCGCAGTAGCTAAGCACGCTCTCAGAGTTAGTTGGCAACTTTGTACGGTTGCATGTGTGATTCTGAATACCTACCTGAGCACGTGTTGTAGGTTTGTTGCAACATGACCAGTTCTGTTATCTGAGCATGCGCAGTAGCTAAGCACGCTCTCAGAGTTAGTTGGCAACTTTGTACGGTTGCACGTGTGATTCTGAATACCTACCTGAGCACGTGTTGCCACATGACCAGTTCTGTTATCTGAGCATGCGCAGTAGCTAAGCACGCTCTCAGAGTTAGTTGGCAACTTTGTACGGTTGCATGTGTGATTCTGAATACCTACCTGAGCACGTGTTGTTCCAACATGAGCAGTTCTGTTATCTGAGCATGCGCAGTAGCTAAGCACGCTCTCAGAGTTAGTTGGCAACTTTGTACGGTTGCATGTGTGATTCTGAATACCTACCTGAGCACGTGTTGTAGGTTTGTGCCAACATGGGCAGTTCTGTTATCTGAGCATGCGCAGTAGCTAAGCAGTGTTCCAAACATAACAGAAAATCCTTCACACTTGCTTCTGAATTTCCAACTTGCTGTTCCCACATTTTGGGAACTAGTTCGGAAACAGTGAAATCGGTTCTTGGTCCAAACCAAGTTATTCAATATTAGAGATTAATGATTGTTCAAGTAATGTTCCAACAAGCGGTTCTGAACTAATAGCAACATTTTGTTACGCGCATGCGCAATGGAGCGCCCTCTCAGAACTATACCTTGTCTCAACCTTAGATGACAATATGGAGTTAAATGGGATATATCTGTCTCTATCTAGCGCGTACAAGTTGCCATTAGCCTCGTCCTTTTCTACCCTCGCGCTGTTGCCAGGTTCCTAATAACATGGTATAAATATTCAGATGTTATAAATCTCAGATTTGAACACATTATCCTACGCAGAATTTTTTCTCTATCAGGTTATATCCCTTTTAGAGTCATCATACATTTCTATAGGCCCATATTTCTTCAGAAAACATTTTTTTTCAATATAAGTCCGATATTTTCTCATCACGCACTAACAAACTGTTAGAATGCGTCTATATTTTTTTCTTGGCTAGAGTAAACTATAGTGCTACTACCTGAATCTAATTAAATGTTTTCGGAAAATTGCATATATGTGTACTGCAAAAGTTACGCAGTGTGAAACTTTTTTGTTATTGAGTTTACATCAGGGACCAAGCGAGAACAAATGTTGAGGAAGGTTGGAGAAAGTTTTTAAAATAAACCAAAAGGCTGTAACCTCTTTCTTTCATCGAGTAAGGCAAACAAAAGGTATTCATCTATTCAGCGTATTCTCGCGCCAGGCCTGACACAGAAGATAGTATAAGGACCCGCACTAGCATTAGTTCGAAAGAAGTCGGTGTGTAACTGTGTGGAAACTGTGAGCTGTTATTGCGTTTTTTTATTTAATATTTTCCGTAAATATTTGTAGTTATAGAAGGGGAAGCTAGGAAGAGACGATATGTTGGTAAATTAAGATGTAAGGAACACCAAATAATTATGAATGTGTTAGATTATTTTTCAAGTAAAATGCGTGTAAGTAAGGGAGTAAAAGAAACAGCTAAGGCTATTGTGTGTTCAGAAGCAGTAGTGTATAGGATTAAAAAGGAAGTAATGAATGAACGCCATCGAAAAAGAAAGCAAAAAGGGCGGGAAAACAAAAAAAAACCGCTAGGTTAACGCAATATGATGGAATAGTGCAAAGTGGAGTGCGGCGAATTGTTCATTCTTTACTGTTTGCAAATATTCCACCCACGCTAAATATAGTTTTGTCACAGTTCAACAGTGGCCAAGGGGCACTCTTAGTCGGTTCTTACATGAAACAAGGGGTAACAAGTGCATATGAGTAGAAAGAGACGACACCATTAGATGGCGACGTAAATATCTAAAACACGTAGGTAAAAGGGTTTAGGGAGCAGGGGAAATGAATTGTTTCTACCTACAGACGAGTCATTTGTTGATGTAGGCCACACAGTGACAAAGGCGTGGAGGGAGGGAGGGATACTGTCCCGTCCGTCAAGCAGCAATTGAAGGACTCCGGCCACAACACTGCGCTGTACTGTCTTGTAAGGGTGAGGACTAATGTTTCCAGAAGTGCCAAGTGAGGTGGACTACAAACAGATACTGACGAGGATTCTGATATCCTGCGTGTTGTATCCACACGACACAGCACATTCCTGGCCAAATTAACGTGCGAGCAACTTGGAGTCGTCTAGCTTCACTTCATTGCCTGTTCCTGCTTCACACACACACACACATTCATTCGTCTTCCTTTTGGACTATATGTATTTAAGAAAGCTGTGAATTGCGTTTAACCCAAAACTTCGATACTCGGATCTTTTGTTCTAAACCTCCGTCTCTGGTCTGTAATACCTATTTAAATGCAGGGTCTGCAAAAGAAAGAAACCAACATGTTGCTTTACTTGTTAGAAGCATTTTATTTGCCCAGGTATTTCCCTAACGACTGAGGATAATACCAAATGTTTTAACATGTTTGTATGGCAAATGGAATGTGTATCTTGATTTAGAAAATGTTACTATGTCAAAATGTTCTTTTGTTAAAACAGAATATCAAATAAAATACCTTTCTAGAGTTAACTATTGCCAATGTATTTCTTTCTTAATTAGGAAATCAATATTTGCGTTTTTATCTCGTGGCCACACAAAGGACCATAGAATATCAAAGCCATCACACAACTCACTATCGAAATGTATAATTATGAGTGGTTTTTCTTTCGCATAGTTATCTTTAATTGTTCCATGTTCCGCCTTTAGCTGCGGTCTTTCCTTTGGAACATGTCCTAGCACGTGTTGGATCTATATTAGACCACACTCCCATACTCTGGGAAGGATAGGGAAAGAGGAAAGTTGCTGCGCCTCGGCCGGGAGTCGAACCCCGTCAACGTGCTCTGCCCATTGAGCCACGAGGCATGTCGGTGGATGTTTTACCCCTCCACCCCCTTAGAGAAGCAGACTGTATATTCGAGAGCCCAACACGAACTCTGTGAGAGAAATGTAAAATGAAAGTGGCCATGTTTGCAAGGAAACACGTGACGTATGAACAAAACACGCACGACACACAATCATTAGCTAGGTGTATTGTGTTACATTTGCAATATCGTTACAATTGCTAAGTAGGTAGGTTTAGAGGTATGGCGTAGCGCGTATACATACATACACGTGTCCGCCTGTGCGTGGGTATTCTGTAGCAGATGCACTCACTCACTCACTCTCCTGATTAAAAACCGCCTACTCTGTTTTCCTGCTAGTGCATGTTAACTTTGGGCTCTTTAATTCACTTCCGCTTAAAAGCGGAAATGACAACAACTCACACTGTGCCTGTGCTCGGGGCTATTTCGTCACTGACGTGGCCATTGTTGCAACTGTCTCGACTCATTTCCCCCTCAACAATGGTATAATTGCCAAGTATGGGGTGCAAACGTCCCAGTTGTACAGCTGGGGTAACTGGCATCACATCCTAACCAAAACGTTGATACGTAGCATCAAACTAGTCCGTAAAACTTACTATGCAAATGTACCTTTAAAGAAACACTAATGACTATAAAGGGCTTATTATGACGGTATAAATGGTACGAAATGAGCCTATTTCTGGTACCTACCAGTGTCACAAAATGAATGACGCAATTACCATGGCAACAAGACAGCAATGATGTCATCACCGGCACAACATAATTTGCTCCATTGTGCCTATAAGAAAACCGGAAATCGTCACTCTTGCCAAGTAACGCATCATTCGTTTCTCCATCTAGGAAACCTTTCATTTTCTTTTTCGTAAAGAATTGTTTTCTGTAACTAGTAATCTCAGAGCACCTCGTTCAAAATGTCAGGCACAATACAATCCATATTTCGTCATATAGGTATATCTGATATCATTACTGCTGCGGCTGCGGCTGCTGCTGCGGCTATTATTATTATTATTATTATTATTATTATTATTATTATTATTATTATTATTATTATTATTATTATTATTATTATTATTATTATTATTATTATTATTATTATTATTATTATTATTATTATTATTATTATTATTATTATTATTTTGCATTTAACAAATGTATTGAGTATTGTTACGTATTTTAGTGGTAATATTGCACAATGTTTACCTTAGGACACTTGCAACGCTCTCTTTCACTCACATACCTGCTCGTGTCACTAGATATTCAGCCTTTCTTCTTCTGTATTGAGTAGGTACCACATGCAAACGCGGATCGTATTCACAATGGGATTGGACTCAAATCGATCTCATTTCGGATTGAATAGGTACTGAATGCAAACGCGGATCGTATTGAGAATGGGATTGGACTCAAATGGATTTGAATTGCAGATGGAAAGATGACAAAGATAGGGGATTTGAGAGTGAAACTATACTGCCTGTTGAGTTTGCTGTATCTATGTAGGTGCTACAGGAGCCCGTTTCTGACGATACTCGTGATTCACGCAATGTGACGTGTGTGCTTTTTCACATGAACCAGTACTGTACACATGCTCATGTTTCATTGCTGTCACACTTTAAAAAAAAATCGCCTTCCATTTTTTAAATGTTCGAATTTCCTGTTAAGGGACGCTGGGAATGAAAAATGACCGAACATTATTTTTAGTTTTATGCTTTTTTATTTGTTTAATTATATATTAATGTAATGTGTTGAAATTTGAGGTATAGAGAAGGTGGATTGCACCTGCAGTGAAGCAACTTCCGTGTATTTGCTGTGGTTTGTGGGTATGAACGCCACTCTTGCCCGATATGCGCACATTCCGTGTGTGTGAGACATGCGCTATTATTTGCCACTACCTGACCAGTGTGTCCTTGGATCCAGTACAATTTGATTGTTATGTTGGAAATCTGACGGACAATAGATATTCTCCGAACCACCACTCATCAGTTCGCAGTGAAACATTTGATATCCCATCATTTCTCTAATACACACTTTAAATGTCATTACTTGTTTCTTATTTCTTGTTGGCTTTTTAATAAAATCAAAAATTATACCGACGTTTCGCCGTAAAACTGTTCGGCTTCTTCAAAGGGCGACTGCAAAAATTCCATTCAATCAGTCACTGCCTCGTTGTCTCGCCCCACTCGTAATCCTATTGGTTGCTTCTCCTCCAATAGCAAGTTCACCTGCTGATAGGGTCTTGCCTGTGTCACGGTTCAGGCTGCTCTTTTCTTTAAATATTTCTATGCCTTCCCTCACTGTGATGGCCGGTGTTTGTGCATGTTCCGCGATGGCACACACAGCTCTCTTAACCAGGAAAATCTGCTTACATTTACGCAGGATTGGTTTTCGGGGGAGGATCTAAAGAGCTGCTACAAACGCTGCTAATGAATACTTTCCAAAATTTCGAGGAAGCGGGATACAAACCCCCCCCCCCCTATCCTTGGTTGCTGTCGGTACAACGTGATTCGTGTAAAAAAGTAAAACAGAATAGTTAACAACCAATGTTAAATATTACCTTTATAAACATGACAAGATGTAATATCTTGTTAGCAGTGGTGGTCCCTTGGTAATGATAACACTTCGTAATGCTTAGGGTTACCACATTATTTCATGGAAATGTAGAACATAAGAGGCTTTCCAAAAATTGCCTCCGAACGCCGGTCAAATGTCGGGCATGTTCGGGAATTTCCGGACGTGTGTAGTAATGCTAGGTCGGTCGGTCGGTCGGTCGGTCGGTCGGTCGGTCGCGGTGAATGCAGAAAGCGCCAGTCTTCTGTTTTTCCCACACCGCTTTCGGCCTTTTACTTTGAAAGAGCACCGCTTTCTCGCTCTCTCATTACCTTCTTGCATGGCAAGTCTTTTGATAAACCGCCATTACACGTGCTGCATGCAGAGAGCGAACTCCCCAGCCTACACACGTGTGGAACGTGCACCGCTATGGTTTAAACAAACCAAACGACTTCCAATTACAGTCAGCGAGAACTAGCCTGGCACTTGACAGCTAGCTGACTCACTCACCTGCGAACGAGACTAGTCTCATCTCGACTAATCGCTGTAGCTCTCCGTTTATTAGAGGGCATCGACGTCGAAGTAGATGAACAATATGAAGAAGACATCGATATGATAGAAACAGCTTATCGGCTTTTCCCAACAGTTCAATATGGCCGACGTTACAGTAAAATGCAGACGAAATTACACCAAAAAGCAGCACTGCTAACATACGCAATAAAAGCATTACTTCTACCTCAAATATCACAGGATTAAAGAAAAATGCTGATAATGGTTGCATGTCGCTTGTTCCGCAATAACACTTTTGGATAAAATCACTTCCGAACGCTAAATGTCGTAATATATATTTAATGAACTGCTGTGTTGCCAATAAAAGTAACTATAACTGCATATACTGCTCCAAAACAATTGAAGACAAAGTCACGCACACACGAGCAATACAATGGTGTCAGATTAATATGGCGTCTGAACATAATCTTGTTTTAAAATCTACTGGCTGGCTTCTCTGCAACGTGTTCAAAAACAAGAGCTTCTAGTAACACCAACAATGGCCGTACCTTTTACCATGCTTATATATTCTGAACTGTTTGCGGTACTAATGCACTATACTGATGTTTGTTTCACCAGCTCATGGTGTTATGGGACAGAAGGGGAGGGGAGAGGGGAGACATCCCATAAATGACACACACCACACACATACCGCACACATGCATACCACACACACATGCACACCACACACACGCACACGCCGCACACACATACACACCACACACGCACACACACCACACACACATACACACACGCACACATACACACCACACACACCAACACACACACCAACACATACACACGCACACACCACACACACATACCGCACACATATACACACCACACACACGCACACACTACACACATACACATACATACACACACCACACATATACACACCACACATACACACCACACATACACACCACACACATACCGCACACACACCACACACACGCACACACTACACACACCACACATACCGCACACACCACACACTACACACACCACACACATACCGCACACACCACACATACACACATACACACCACACACATACCGCACACACACCACACACTACACACACCACACACATACCGCACACACCACACATACACACATACACACCACACACATACCGCACACACACCACACACTACACACACCACACACATACATACCGCACCCACATACACACCACACACATACACACCACACACTACACACACCACACATGCACCACACACACCACACACGCACACACCACACACACACCACACACACATACCACACACACACCACACACACCACACACACACCACACACACATACCACACACACACCACACACATACCGCACACACACCACACATACACCACACATGCACACACCACACACGCACACACCACACACACGCACACACCACACACACGCACACACCACACACACCCACACACCACACACACCACACATACACACCACACACACACCACACACACATACCGCACACACACCACACATACACCACACATGCACACACCACACACGCACACACCACACACACGCACACACCACACACACGCACACACCACACACACACCACACATACACACCACACACACCACACACACACCACACACATACACACCACACACACACCACACACACACACCACACACACATACCACACACACCACACACGCACACACCACACACGCACACACCACACACACACCACACACCACACACACTCACTCACACACACACCACACACACACCACACACATACACAGACGCACACACATACACAGATGCACACACCACACACGCACACACACCACACACACATACCGCACACACATACACAGACGCACACACACCACACACGCACGCACACACACCACACATACACACCACACACACATACCGCACACACATACACACCACACACACATACCGCACACACACACCACACATACACACCACACATACACACCACACACATACCGCACACACATACACAGACGCATACACGCACGCACACACCACACATACCGCACACACATACACACCACACACACATACACAGACGCACACACTACACACACCACACACGCACGCACACACACACCACACATACACACCACACACACATACCACACACACATACCACACACACACCACACATACACACCACACACACATACCGCACACACATACATACCACACACATACACACATATACACCACACACACATACACACATATACACCACACACACCACACACACATACACACCACACACATACCGCACACACATACACACCACACACATACCGAACACACTACACACACCACACACACGCACACACCACACATACACACATACACACCACACACACATACCGAACACACATACGCACACACCACACATACACACACCACACATACACACCACACATACACACCACACACATACCGCACACACATACACACACCACACATACACACCACACATACACACCACACATACACATCACACACATACCGCACACACATACACACACCACACATACACACACCACACATACCGCACACACATACACACCACACACATACCGCACATACATACACACACCACACATACACACCACACACATACACACATATACACCACACACACACCACACATGCACACACATACACACCACACATACACACCACACACACATACCGCACACACATACACACCATACACATACCGCACACACATACACACCACACATACACACATATACATCACACACATACACATACACACCACACACATACACACCACACATATACACCACACACATACACATACACACCACACACACATACACACATATACACACACGCACACACATACACACACCACAGACATACACACATATACACCACACACACATACACACACGCACACCAATACACACACGCACAGACATACACACACACCACAGACATACACACATACACATATACACACACGCACATACATACACACACATACACACATATACACACACGCACACACATACACACACACCACAGACATACACACACATACACACATATACACACACGCACACACATACACACACCACAGACATACACACATATACACCACACACACATACACACACGCACACCAATACACACACGCACAGACATACACACACATATACACACACGCACATACATACACACATATACACACACGCACACACATAAACACACCACAGACATACACACACATACACACCACACACATACACACCACACACACATACACACACATACACACCACACACACATACACATATACACGACACACACATACACACCACACACACATACCGCGCACACATACACACCACACACATACACATACACACATATACACCACACACATATACACCACACACATACACACATATACACCACACACATACACACATATACACCACACACATACACATATACACACACGCACACACATACACACATACACACACCACAGACATACACACACATATACACCACACACACATACACACACGCACACCAATACACACACGCACAGACATAACACACACCACACACACATACACACCACACACATACACACCACACACACATATACACCACACACACACACATACACACCACACACATACACACATACACACCACACACACATACACACACTTACACACTACACACACATACACACACATATACACCACACACATACACACTACACACACATACACACATATACACCACACACACATACACACACGCACACACATACACACACCACAGACATACACACCACACACATACACACACGCACACACATACACACACACCACTCACATACAGGAATAAAACCTGAGTTTCACTCTCGTGGATCAGAACCGTACGCTTATATAAATAGTGAATCTTAGAACACTCCTAACTTCACACCTGTGCCCTGATATGGCGGGCGCAGTAATTTCTTATTCCTGTGTTGGCAGCTTTGTACCAAAAGTAACAAATGATTGTCCAACACAAGTTTACCACGAGACTGTAAATCTTTAAGTGGAGTTTGAGCCTAGGTGGTACCTTAACAATCTACATATATAGCTGGTAATTGTGTCAGTTTGGTTTAACAACACATCTATCATTGAATTAAAATAACATTGTCAGGCGTTTTTGTGTTCCGATGCGGCAACTTGTTCTAAGGCTCGGATTATATTGCAACGTAAACAAAGCGGTAAAAATGTGTTACTTCGCCGGGACGTGCAGTAATTGGTCTAGCGTAAGAACGGTCTGGCTCTTGCCGTTTTTATCTTTTAGCGCTCTTATTATTGTTAGGTGATTACGTTTTGTGATGCCACAGACAGGGATAGAATATTGTGTTACCTTGTGTAACCTAACCTGGCTTGAGGCACCTTCAATAAAAGCACTCACTCACTCACGAAGAACAGTGTGGAAACTGGTGTTTCTAAAGTTTGGCAAATCGGTACCATTATAGCACTTTGTCGGTTGTTCTGTTTGAAGGAAGCTGCCCATGTCCCTAGCAGCGCGAGCTTGATTCTTTCTGTCTGTTTTCTTTACTGCACTGCTTGACACTGATAGCACTTTGTCGGTTGTTCTGTTTCAAGGAAGCTGCGTATGTCCCTAGCAGTGCGAGCTTGATTCTTTCTGTCTGTTTTCTTTACTGCACTGCTTGACACTGATAGCACTTTGTCGGTTGTTCTGTTTCAAGGAAGCTGCCCATGTCCCTAGCAGCGCGAGCTTGATTCTTTCTGTCTGTTTTCTTTACTGCACTGCTTGACACTGATAGCACTTTGTCGGTTGTTCTGTTTCAAGGAAGCTGCCCATGTCCATAGCAGTGCGAGCTTGATTCTTTCTGTCTGTTTTCTTTACTGCACTGCTTGACACTGATAGCACTTTGTCGGTTGTTCTGTTTCAAGGAAGCAGCGTATGTCCCTAGCAGCGCGAGCTTGATTCTTTGTCTGTTTTCTTTACTGCACTGCTTGACACTGATAGCACTTTGTCGGTTGTTCTGTTTCAAGGAAGCTGCCCATGTCCCTAGCAGTGCGAGCTTGATTCTTTCTGTCTGTTTTCTTTACTGCACTGCTTGACACTGATAGCACTTTGTCGGTTGTTCTGTTTCAAGGAAGCTGGCCATGTCCCTAGCAGCGCGAGCTTGATTCTTTCTGTCTGTTTTCTTTACTGCACTGCTTGACACTGATAGCACTTTGTCGGTTGTTCTGTTTCAAGGAAGCTGCCCATGTCCCTAGCAGTGCGAGCTTGATTCTTTCTGTCTGTTTTCTTTACTGCACTGCTTGACACTGATAGCACTTTGTCGGTTTTCTTAACTGCACTGCTTGACACTGATAGCACTTTGTCGGTTGTTCTGTTTCAAGGAAGCTGCGTATGTCCCTAGCAGCGCGAGCTTGATTCTTTGTCTGTTTTCTTTACTGCACTGCTTGACACTGATAGCACTTTGTCGGTTGTTCTGTTTCAAGGAAGCTGCCCATGTCCCTAGCAGTGCGAGCTTGATTCTTTGTCTGTTTTCTTTACTGCACTGCTTGACACTGATAGCACTTTGTCGGTTGTTCTGTTTCAAGGAAGCTGCGTATGTCCCTAGCAGCGCGAGCTTGATTCTTTGTCTGTTTTCTTTACTGCACTGCTTGACACTGATAGCACTTTGTCGGTTGTTCTGTTTCAAGGAAGCTGCCCATGTCCCTAGCAGTGCGAGCTTGATTCTTTCTGTCTGTTTTCTTTACTGCACTGCTTGACACTGATAGCACTTTGTCGGTTGTTCTGTTTCAAGGAAGCTGCCCATGTCCCTAGCAGCGCGAGCTTGATTCTTTCTGTCTGTTTTCTTTACTCCACTGCTTGACACTGATAGCACTTTGTCGGTTGTTCTGTTTCAAGGAAGCTGCCCATGTCCCTAGCAGCGCGAGCTTGATTCTTTCTGTCTGTTTTCTTTACTGCACTGCTTGACACTGATAGCACTTTGTCGGTTGTTCTGTTTCAAGGAAGCTGCCCATGTCCCTAGCAGCGCGAGCTTGATTCTTTGTCTGTTTTCTTTACTCCACTGCTTGACACTGATAGCACTTTGTCGGTTGTTCTGTTTCAAGGAAGCTGCCCATGTCCCTAGCAGCGCGAGCTTGATTCTTTCTGTCTGTTTTCTTTACTGCACTGCTTGACACTGATAGCACTTTGTCGGTTGTTCTGTTTCAAGGAAGCTGCCCATGTCCCTAGCAGCGCGAGCTTGATTCTTTCTGTCTGTTTTCTTTACTGCACTGCTTGACACTGATAGCACTTTGTCGGTTGTTCTGTTTCAAGGAAGCTGCCCATGTCCCTAGCAGCGCGAGCTTGATTCTTTCTGTCTGTTTTCTTTACTGCACTGCTTGACACTGATAGCACTTTGTCGGTTGTTCTGTTTCAAGGAAGCTGCCCATGTCCCTAGCAGCGCGAGCTTGATTCTTTCTGTCTGTTTTCTTTACTGCACTGCTTGACACTGAATCACCACTTCGTTCAACTGATAGATAAACCACGCCCTCAGTTGCTACGATACTTTCCACATAAATTGCGAAAATCATTCACTAGAATCTATTTTGGATCACTTCTGAAATATTTCACATATTGCATGGACGCGGCCATTTTTACAAACGTACTTAACTGCGCAAGCGCAATGTGTACTCACAATAATACCTACTGCTATGTGTATGAAACAGAATATAGGGTTACGAGGCTACTTCACTTTGCATTTGTAATGGACCAGTATTGTTATAGTTTTTGTAGTTATATAAGACACATGTACCTATTTGAAATAACCTACATATGTATATCTTAATTCTTTGTGTTGCACAAGGGCTACAAGTTTCAATCAGCTCATACACGTGCCTTTGTGTACATGGAGGAGCCGGTATTGGAGGTGAACATTTGTTCACAAAGATGCACATGGCTGATGTGTTAGAGGCAATGTGGGCTGTGCTTATTTCCTTCATACATGTGCAGGGCAACACACACCACACTTTCAAGCCTTGGCTTGCACAAACAATTTAAAATGTGTGGCATTTGGCGATTTTCAACGATTTAGTTTGCGCTTGAATCGTTGGTATAATTAGAAGATGTGACGTGTAATGTCCGCGGATGAATCGCTCCAGACAAAAGACAATCTCGCCCCGACCAGGTGCAATTGATTTCTCGCTTGTAAAGAACTCTCGTATTCATGGGCAACATTAATTTTAAAGGAAATCTCGCACAATTAGACGAGACAATAGCGAAGAGAAAATTGCGTTACCCTTCACTGAAATAAACATGAGGTTGGAAGTGAGGTTATGTTTGCTGTTCAAATTTTCATCAACAGAAACTGGGCCACGAGAGGGAGAGGGGAAGAGGGGGGCTCTTGTCCCTGTATTTACAGATAGCTGGCGAGCCTGGGTTCGACACTACCCTCACTGTTGTGTAACATCGAAATGAATGTGTTGCTATGTTCAAAGTTTCATGTTACCTTATTAAGTTGATCAAGGTGTGAAAATTGTTGTGGGAGTTTTGTACAGCAATAAACATTGCTTCTTCAACTAATAGGTCAAGTTTGCATTTTGAGCATTTCAGTTTTAAAGGTAAAGAGTGAATGAGTGAACCATTGAGTGACTCAACGGTTGAGCGAGTCAGTAAATGAGTGCGTCAGTAAGTCCCTGATCGAATGAGTCAGTGAGTGAATGAGTCAGCGATTGAGTGAGTCAGAGCGAATGAGTCAGCGAGTGAATAAGTCAGCGATTGAGTGAGTCTGAGCGAATGAGTCAGTGAGTGAATGAGTCAGTGAGTGAATGAGTCAGCGATTGAGTGAGTCTGAGCGAATGAGTCAGTGAGTGAATGAGTCAGCGATTGAGTGAGTCAGAGCGAATGAGTCAGTGAGTGAATGAGTCAGCGATTGAGTGAGTCTGAGCGAATGAGTCAGTGAGTGAATGAGTCAGCGATTGAGTGAGTCTGAGCGAACGAGTCAGTGAGGGAATGAGTCAGCGATTGAGTGAGTCTGAGCGAATGAGTCAGTGAGTGAATGAGTCAGCGATTGAGTGAGTCAGAGTGAATGAGTCAGCGATTGAGTGAGTCTGAGCGAATGAGTCAGTGAGTGAATGAGTCAGCGATTGAGTGAGTCAGAGTGAATAAGTCAGTGAGTGAATGAACTCGCAAGTGAATGAGTCAGCGACTGAATGAATCAACGATTGAATGAGTCACTGAGTGAATGAATCAGCGATTGAGTGAGTCAGAGTGAATGAGTCAGCGAGTGAATGAATCAACGACTGAATGAGTCACTGAGTGAATGAATCGGCGATATGAGTCAGTGATTGAGAGCCAGCGATTGAGTGAGTCACTGAGTGAATGAGTCAGCGATATGAGTCAGTGATTGAGAGCCAGAGATAGATTGAGTGAGTCACTGAGTGAATGAGTCAGTGATTGAGAGCCAGAGCTAGATTGAGTGAGTTACTGAGTGAATGAGTCAGTGATTGAGTGAGTCAGTGAGTGAATGAGTCAGCGATTGAGTGAGTCAGAGTGAATGAGTCAGTGAGTGAATGAGTCAGCGATTGAGTGAGTCTGAGCGAATGAGTCAGTGAGTGAATGAGTCAGTGATTGAGAGCCAGAGATAGATTGAGTGAGTCACTGAGTGAATGAGTCAGTGATTGAGAGCCAGAGATAGATTGAGTGAGTCACTGAGTGAATGAGTCAGTGATTGAGTGAGTCAGTGAGTGAGTGAACGAGTCAGCGATTGAGTGAGTCAGAGTGAATGAGTCAGTGAGTGAATGAACTCGCAAGTGAATGAGTCAGCGACTGAATGAATCAACGATTGAATGAGTCACTGAGTGAATGAATCAGCGATTGAGTGAGTCAGAGTGAATGAGTCAGCGAGTGAATGAACTAGCGAGTGAATGAATCAACGACTGAATGAGTCACTGAGTGAATGAATCAGCGATATGAGTCAGTGATTGAGAGCCAGCGATTGAGTGAGTCACTGAGTGAATGAGTCAGTGAGTGAATGAGTCAGCGATTGAGTGAGTCTGAGCGAATGAGTCAGTGAGTGAATGAGTCAGTGATTGAGAGCCAGAGATAGATTGAGTGAGTCACTGAGTGAATGAGTCAGTGATTGAGAGCCAGCGATTGAGTCAGAGTGAATGAGTCAGTGAGTGAATGAGTCAGCGATTGAGTGAGTCTGAGCGAATGAGTCAGTGAGTGAATGAGTCAGTGATTGAGAGCCAGAGATAGATTGAGTGAGTCAGTGAGTGAATGAGTCAGTGATTGAGAGCCAGAGATAGATTGAGTGAGTCACTGAGTGAATGAGTCAGTGATTGAGTGAGTCAGTGAGTGAATGAGTCAGCGATTGAGTGAGTCAGAGTGAATGAGTCAGTGAGTGAATGAGTCAGCGATTGAGTAAGTCTGAGCGAATGAGTCAGCGATTGAGTGAGTCAGAGTGAATGAGTCAGTGAGTGAATGAACTCGCAAGTGAATGAGTCAGCGACTGAATGAATCAACGTTTGAATGAGTCACTGAGTGAATGAATCAGCGATTGAGTGAGTCAGAGTGAATGAGTCAGCGAGTGAATGAACTAGCGAGTGAATGAATCAACGACTGAATGAGTCACTGAGTGAATGAATCAGCGATATGAGTCAGTGATTGAGAGCCAGCGATTGAGTGAGTCACTGAGTGAATGAGTCAGCGATATGAGTCAGTGATTGAGAGCCAGAGATAGATAGAGTGAATCACTGAGTGAATGAGTCAGTGATTGAGAGCCAGAGATAGATTGAGTGAGTCACTGAGTGAATGAATCAGCGATTGAGTGAGTCAGAGTGAATGAGTCAGCGAGTGAATGAACTAGCGAGTGAATGAATCAACGACTGAATGAGTCACTGAGTGAATGAATCGGCGATATGAGTCAGTGATTGAGAGCCAGAGATAGATTGAGTGAATCACTGAGTGAATGAGTCAGTGATTGAGAGCCAGAGATAGATTGAGTGAGTCACTGAGTGAATGAGTCAGCGATATGAGTCAGTGATTGAGAGCCAGAGATAGATTGAGTGAGTCACTGAGTGAATGAGTCAGCGATATGAGTCAGTGATTGAGAGCCAGAGATAGATTGAGTGAGTCACTGAGTGAATGAGTCAGTGATTGAGAGCCAGAGATAGATTGAGTGAGTCACTGAGTGAATGAGTCAGTGATTGAGTGAGTCAGTGAGTGAATGAGTCAGCGATTGAGTGAGTCAGAGTGAATGAGTCAGTGAGTGAATGAGTCAGCGATTGAGTAAGTCTGAGCGAATGAGTCAGCGATTGAGTGAGTCAGAGTGAATGAGTCAGTGAGTGAATGAACTCGCAAGTGAATGAGTCAGCGACTGAATGAATCAACGTTTGAATGAGTCACTGAGTGAATGAATCAGCGATTGAGTGAGTCAGAGTGAATGAGTCAGCGAGTGAATGAACTAGCGAGTGAATGAATCAACGACTGAATGAGTCACTGAGTGAATGAATCAGCGATATGAGTCAGTGATTGAGAGCCAGCGATTGAGTGAGTCACTGAGTGAATGAGTCAGCGATATGAGTCAGTGATTGAGAGCCAGAGATAGATAGAGTGAATCACTGAGTGAATGAGTCAGTGATTGAGAGCCAGAGATAGATTGAGTGAGTCACTGAGTGAATGAATCAGCGATTGAGTGAGTCAGAGTGAATGAGTCAGCGAGTGAATGAACTAGCGAGTGAATGAATCAACGACTGAATGAGTCACTGAGTGAATGAATCGGCGATATGAGTCAGTGATTGAGAGCCAGAGATAGATTGAGTGAATCACTGAGTGAATGAGTCAGTGATTGAGAGCCAGAGATAGATTGAGTGAGTCACTGAGTGAATGAGTCAGCGATATGAGTCAGTGATTGAGAGCCAGAGATAGATTGAGTGAGTCACTGAGTGAATGAGTCAGCGATATGAGTCAGTGATTGAGAGCCAGAGATAGATTGAGTGAGTCACTGAGTGAATGAGTCAGTGATTGAGAGCCAGAGATAGATTGAGTGAGTCACTGAGTGAATGAGTCAGTGATTGAGAGCCAGAGATAGATTGAGTGAGTCACTGAGTGAATGAGTCAGTGATTGAGAGCCAGAGATAGATTGAGTGAGTGAGTGAGTCAGGGAGAAGGGTTTAGGGGCCCGTCGATAGCGAGGTAATTTGTGTTTAAGGTAAAGATCTAATGTACTATGTTCACATGGCTTTCTCTACATACTATTCATTTTTATGATTCCACAAACTATTCTACAAAAAGTTTTTCCATGTTCTTCATGTTGAGACAAATCTCAGCACAAAGACTTTTTGCATTTTCTTATACATAGAGACAAGGAGAAAACATGAAACCAGATCGTTGGGCTTATATTTAAAAGCAAGTCGCTATATGTTGTCCTAGAAATACGTACTATTTGCATAACATGGCTAGAAACAACTGAAAGACGTATTTTTAAAAAAATCTGATGCGTTACACTCACATGACTTTCTCTACTCTTGTACTAACCATTCCTACAAACTCTTATCACTATATCTTCGTCATGTTAATACAGATAAACATTTGTACACATTATCTTATTATTTCCGTGTAGGTACAAGGGGAATATGGGAATACAGTAGGCTTTAAGCGATAGTCAAATCTATTAAAGCGTTCAAATCCCGTTCTCTTTGCACACCTAACATATAAACAAAATGAATAACGATGTTCCATTCGACAGAAGTATAAGTTCCCCAAAACTGACACAAATAACAAGGAATATCTCCGAAATGGTTCACTCTACAAAAAATTTACTTGGACATAAATTGTATGCTTTAACAAGGTGTACATTTTTTGTACAGTAAGATTTGGTCTATCTCTTACAGTTTAGCAGTTATACAAAAGTCATCCAGAGTAAATACGACTATATGGGATATAGACAGAAAATTCAAAATATACATTTCATTTGTCATAAAAATATCTCAAACATATGGCATTTTAATCAGTCATTAGAACCATTTTAAAGAAAATCAAAATTTTCGAACTTTTCCATGTAAAGGGTTGTTTAGGGTGGGGCTATTTTCTTCAAAATCTTCGTGTCGCATCCTTGAAAGTTATTAAACTTAAATACGACCCTTTTTAACTGAATTTTCGCTTTTGAGTTATGCTGTCCAGACATACGCGGACCTTTTTCTAAAAATGCTCTTTTTTATTTAAAATGCCTCAAAACATATATTTCTGGTGAAATCTCCACATTGAATTTTGGGGTGTACGAGATACAATACTTCCTCTACTTACTATGCGTAGTAGAGGAAATAAAAATGTCCATCTTGTCACAATTTATGTAGAATAGATTTTTACGACATTAAGCACGATATACTATCGACTCACATTTGACTGTTAGTTGAGTCTGGTTTACGCAGAGGGAAGTTTGTAATGTAATTAGGATTCCAGTAGGTATAGGCCGAATAACATCAACTTTGGTGCAGAGAAAGTCGTGTAAATGTGACACGTTTAGGTATTCCTTTGTATCATCAAGTTTGCTCGTTAAACCCTCTGAGAAATAAGTCAGGTGAACAAGTTCGCATGGGTTGGCAACAATTGCATTACTAGGTGCAGGGTTGGCACGCCTGCAGTAGCGAGATGTGGGGCGCCAAGTGCTCTTTATGTATGTAGGTACGTGGTTTTCCCTAGTACCTACGTCAGTCAAGTGCAAGCGACTCACTCTTACAGGGGAAAGCGACGTTTTCTTAAAAAGAACCAGGTCCTCTCGTTTCCGTTTTACCCGAGTTTCAACTTCGACCTGTCACTTCAACCTTACGCTACAGTAAAGTTACAAACTTTGGCATTTTCTGTTAAAGTCCTGGTTTCTTTCTGATTCAGAATATACAGGGTGTACCCTCCCCCTGAAACGATAACACTGGCAACGCTTAGTATGTTGTGCGGGATGGCAAACTGATGGGTTTTCACGGTCCGGAAATGTACGGTTTGGACGCTGTACAGTGTCGTCAATAAACCCAACATCCAGCTGTCTACATTACACTCTGTACCTCATACAGGGTCTATATCACATGACCCAATACGTGCAGTTGTCAGTTACTCCGTGGACTGGAGCAATAAACCCAACATCCAGCTGTCTACATTACACTGTGTACCTCATACAGGGTCTATATCACATGACCCAATACGTGCAGTTGTCAGTCACTCCGTGGACCCGAGCAATAAACCCAACATCCAGCTGTCTACATTACACTGTGTACCTCATACAGGGTCTATATCACATGACCCAATACGTGCAGTTGTCAGTCACTCCGTGGTCTCGAGCAATAAACCCAACATCCAGCTGTCTACATTACACTGTGTACCTCATACAGGGTCTATATCACATGACCCAATACGTGCAGTTGTCAGTCACTCCGTGGACTGGAGCAATAAACCCAACATCCAGCTGTCTACATTACACTGTGTACCTCATACAGAGTCTATATCACATGACCCAATACGTGCAGTTGTCAGTCACTCCGTGGACTGGAGCAATAAACCCAACATCCAGCTGTCTACATTACACGGTGTACCTCATACAGGGTCTATATCACATGACCCAATACGTGCAGTTGTCAGTCACTCCGTGGACTGGAGCAATAAACCCAACATCCAGCTGTCTACATTACACTGTGTACCTCATACAGGGTCTATATCACATGACCCAATACGTGCAGTTGTCAGTCACTCCGTGGACTCGAGCAATAAACCCAACATCCAGCTGTCTACATTACACTGTGTACCTCATACAGAGTCTATATCACATGACCCAATACGTGCAGTTGTCAGTCACTCCGTGGACTGGAGCAATAAACCCAACATCCAGCTGTCTACATTACACTGTGTACCTCATACAGAGTCTATATCACATGACCCAATACGTGCAGTTGTCAGTCACTCCGTGGACTCGAGCAATAAACCCAACATCCAGCTGTCTACATTACACTGTGTACCCCATACAGGGTCTATATCACATGACCCAATACGTGCAGTTGTCAGTCACTCCGTGGACTGGAGCAATAAACCCAACATCCAGCTGTCTACATTACACTGTGTACCTCATACAGGGTCTATATCACATGACCCAATACGTGCAGTTGTCAGTCACTCCGTGGTCTCGAGCAATAAACCCAACATCCAGCTGTCTACATTACACTGTGTACCTCATACAGGGTCTACATCACATGACCCAATACGTGCAGTTGTCAGTCACTTCGTGGACTGGAGCAATAAACCCAACATCCAGCTGTCTACATTACACTGTGTACCTCATACAGAGTCTATATCACATGACCCAATACGTGCAGTTGTCAGTCACTCCGTGGACTCGAGCAATAAACCCAACATCCAGCTGTCTACATTACACTGTGTACCTCATACAGGGTCTATATCACATGACCCAATACGTGCAGTTGTCAGTCACTCCGTGGTCTGGAGCAATAAACCCAACATCCAGCTGTCTACATTACACTGTGTACCTCATACAGGGTCTATATCACATGACCCAATACGTGCAGTTGTCAGTCACTCCGTGGACTGGAGCAATAAACCCAACATCCAGCTGTCTACATTACACTGTGTACCTCATACAGAGTCTATATCACATGACCCAATACGTGCAGTTGTCAGTCACTCCGTGGACTGGAGCAATAAACCCAACATCCAGCTGTCTACATTACACTGTGTACCTCATACAGGGTCTATATCACATGACCCAATACGTGCGGTTGTCAGTCACTCCGTGGACTGGAGCAATAAACCCAACATCCAGCTGTCTACATTACACTGTGTACCCCATACAGAGTCTATATCACATGACCCAATACGTGCAGTTGTCAGTCACTCCGTGGACTGGAGCAATAAACCCAACATCCAGCTGTCTACATTACACTGTGTACCTCATACAGAGTCTATATCACATGACCCAATACGTGCAGTTGTCAGTCACTCCGTGGACTAGGGCAATAATCCCAACATCCAGCTGTCTACATTACACTGTGTACCTCATACAGAGTCTATATCACATGACCCAATACGTGCAGTTGTCAGTCACTCCGTGGACTCGAGCAATATACCCAACATCCAGCTGTCTACATTACACTGTGTACCTCATACAGGGTCTATATCACATGACCCAATACGTGCAGTTGTCAGTCACTCCGTGGACTGGAGCAATAAACCCAACATCCAGCTGTCTACATTACACTGTGTACCTCATACAGGGTCTATATCACATGACCCAATACGTGCAGTTGTCAGTCACTCCGTGGACTGGAGCAATAAACCCAACATCCAGCTGTCTACATTACACTGTGTACCTCATACAGGGTCTATATCACATGACCCAATACGTGCAGTTGTCAGTCACTCCGTGGACTCGAGCAATAAACCCAACATCCAGCTGTCTACATTACACTGTGTACCGCATACAGGGTCTATATCACATGACCCAATACGTGCAGTTGTCAGTCACTCCGTGGACTGGAGCAATAAACCCAACATCCAGCTGTCTACATTACACTGTGTACCTCACACAGGGTCTATATCACATGACACAATACGTGCAGTTGTCAGGCACTCCGTGGACTGGAGCAATAAACCCAACATCCAGCTGTCTACATTACACTGTGTACCTCATACACGGTCCATATCACATGACCCAATACGTGCAGTTGTCAGTCACTCGGTGGTCTCGAGCAATAAACCCAACATCCAGCTGTCTACATTACACTGTGTACCTCATACAGGGTCTATATCACATGACCCAATACGTGCAGTTGTCAGTCACTCCGTGGTCTCGAGCAATAAACCCAACATCCAGCTGTCTACATTACACTGTGTACCTCATACAGGGTCTATATCACATGACCCAATACGTGCAGTTGTCAGTCACTCGGTGGTCTCGAGCAATAAACCCAACATCCAGCTGTCTACATTACACTGTGTACCTCATACAGAGTCTATATCACATGACCCAATACGTGCAGTTGTCAGTCACTCCGTGGACTGGAGCAATAAACCCAACATCCAGCTGTCTACATTACACTGTGTACCTCATACAGGGTCTATATCACATGACCCAATACGTGCAGTTGTCAGTCACTCCGTGGACTGGAGCAATAAACCCAACATCCAGCTGTCTACATTACACTGTGTACCTCATACAGGGTCTATATCACATGACCCAATACGTGCAGTTGTCAGTCACTCCGTGGTCTGGAGCAATAAACCCAACATCCAGCTGTCTACATTACACTGTGTACCCCATACAGGGTCTATATCACATGACCCAATACGTGCAGTTGTCAGTCACTCCGTGGACTGGAGCAATAAACCCAACATCCAGCTGTCTACATTACACTGTGTACCCCATACAGGGTCTATATCACATGACCCAATACGTGCAGTTGTCAGTCACTCCGTGGTCTGGAGCAATAAACCCAACATCCAGCTGTCTACATTACACTGTGTACCTCATACAGAGTCTATATCACATGACCCAATACGTGCAGTTGTCAGTCACTCCGTGGACTGGAGCAATAAACCCAACATCCAGCTGTCTACATTACACTGTGTACCCCATACAGGGTCTATATCACATGACCCAATACGTGCAGTTGTCAGTCACTCCGTGGACTGGAGCAATAAACCCAACATCCAGCTGTCTACATTACACTGTGTACCCCATACAGGGTCTATATCACATGACCCAATACGTGCAGTTGTCAGTCACTCCGTGGTCTCGAGCAATAAACCCAACATCCAGCTGTCTACATTACACTGTGTACCTCATACAGAGTCTATATCACATGACCCAATACGTGCAGTTGTCAGTCACTCCGTGGACTAGGGCAATAAACCCAACATCCAGCTGTCTACATTACACTGTGTACCCCATACAGGGTCTATATCACATGACCCAATACGTGCAGTTGTCAGTCACTCCGTGGACTGGAGCAATAAACCCAACATCCAGCTGTCTACATTACACTGTGTACCCCATACAGGGTCTATATCACATGACCCAATACGTGCAGTTGTCAGTCACTCCGTGGTCTGGAGCAATAAACCCAACATCCAGCTGTCTACATTACACTGTGTACCTCATACAGAGTCTATATCACATGACCCAATACGTGCAGTTGTCAGTCACTCCGTGGACTGGAGCAATAAACCCAACATCCAGCTGTCTACATTACACTGTGTACCTCATACAGGGTCTATATCACATGACCCAATACGTGCAGTTGTCAGTCACTCCGTGGTCTCGAGCAATAAACCCAACATCCAGCTGTCTACATTACACTGTGTACCTCATACAGAGTCTATATCACATGACCCAATACGTGCAGTTGTCAGTCACTCCGTGGACTAGGGCAATAAACCCAACATCCAGCTGTCTACATTACACTGTGTACCTCATACAGGGTCTATATCACATGACCCAATACGTGCAGTTGTCAGTCACTCCGTGGACTGGAGCAATAAACCCAACATCCAGCTGTCTACATTACACTGTGTACCTCATACAGGGTCTATATCACATGACCCAATACGTGCAGTTGTCAGTCACTCCGTGGACTGGAGCAATAAACCCAACATCCAGCTGTCTACATTACACTGTGTACCTCATACAGGGTCTATATCACATGACCCAATACGTGCAGTTGTCAGTCACTTCGTGGACTGGAGCAATAAACCCAACATCCAGCTGTCTACATTACACTGTGTACCTCATACAGGGTTTATATCACATGACCCAATACGTGCAGTTGTCAGTCACTCCGTGGTCTCGAGCAATAAACCCAACATCCAGCTGTCTACATTACACTGTGTACCTCATACAGAGCCTATATCACATGACCCAATACGTGCAGTTGTCAGTCACTCCGTGGACTGGAGCAATAAACCCAACATCCAGCTGTCTACATTACACTGTGTACCTCATACAGAGTCTATATCACATGACCCAATACGTGCAGTTGTCAGTCACTCCGTGGACTGGAGCAATAAACCCAACATCCAGCTGTCTACATTACACTGTGTACCCCATACAGGGTCTATATCACATGACCCAATACGTGCAGTTGTCAGTCACTCCGTGGACTCGAGCAATAAACCCAACATCCAGCTGTCTACATTACACTGTGTACCTCATACAGGGTCTGTATCACATGACCCAATACGTGCAGTTGTCAGTCGCTCCGTGGACTGGAGCAATAAACCCAACATCCAGCTGTCTACATTACACTGTGTACCTCATACAGGGTCTATATCACATGACCCAATACGTGCAGTTGTCAGTCACTTCGTGGACTGGAGCAATAAACCCAACATCCAGCTGTCTACATTACACTGTGTACCCCATACAGGGTCTATATCACATGACCCAATACGTGCAGTTGTCAGTCACTCCGTGGACTCGAGCAATAAACCCAACATCCAGCTGTCTACATTACACTGTGTACCTCATACAGGGTCTATATCACATGACCCAATACGTGCAGTTGTCAGTCACTCCGTGGACTCGAGCAATAAACCCAACATCCAGCTGTCTACATTACACTGTGTACCTCATACAGGGTCTATATCACATGACCCAATACGTGCAGTTGTCAGTCACTCCGTGGACTCGAGCAATAAACCCAACATCCAGCTGTCTACATTACACTGTGTACCTCATACAGGGTCTATATCACATGACCCAATACGTGCAGTTGCCAGTCACTCCGTGGACTCGAGCAATAAACCCAACATCCAGCTGTCTACATTACACTGTGTACCCCATACAGAGCCTATATCACATGACCCAATACGTGCAGTTGTCAGTCACTCCGTGGACTAGGGCAATAAACCCAACATCCAGCTGTCTACATTACACTGTGTACCCCATACAGGGTCTATATCACATGACCCAATACGTGCAGTTGTCAGTCACTCCGTGGACTGGAGCAATAAACCCAACATCCAGCTGTCTACATTACACTGTGTACCCCATACAGGGTCTATATCACATGACCCAATACGTGCAGTTGTCAGTCACTCCGTGGTCTGGAGCAATAAACCCAACATCCAGCTGTCTACATTACACTGTGTACCTCATACAGAGTCTATATCACATGACCCAATACGTGCAGTTGTCAGTCACTCCGTGGACTGGAGCAATAAACCCAACATCCAGCTGTCTACATTACACTGTGTACCTCATACAGGGTCTATATCACATGACCCAATACGTGCAGTTGTCAGTCACTCCGTGGTCTCGAGCAATAAACCCAACATCCAGCTGTCTACATTACACTGTGTACCTCATACAGAGTCTATATCACATGACCCAATACGTGCAGTTGTCAGTCACTCCGTGGACTAGGGCAATAAACCCAACATCCAGCTGTCTACATTACACTGTGTACCTCATACAGGGTCTATATCACATGACCCAATACGTGCAGTTGTCAGTCACTCCGTGGACTGGAGCAATAAACCCAACATCCAGCTGTCTACATTACACTGTGTACCTCATACAGGGTCTATATCACATGACCCAATACGTGCAGTTGTCAGTCACTCCGTGGACTGGAGCAATAAACCCAACATCCAGCTGTCTACATTACACTGTGTACCTCATACAGGGTCTATATCACATGACCCAATACGTGCAGTTGTCAGTCACTTCGTGGACTGGAGCAATAAACCCAACATCCAGCTGTCTACATTACACTGTGTACCTCATACAGGGTTTATATCACATGACCCAATACGTGCAGTTGTCAGTCACTCCGTGGTCTCGAGCAATAAACCCAACATCCAGCTGTCTACATTACACTGTGTACCTCATACAGAGCCTATATCACATGACCCAATACGTGCAGTTGTCAGTCACTCCGTGGACTGGAGCAATAAACCCAACATCCAGCTGTCTACATTACACTGTGTACCTCATACAGAGTCTATATCACATGACCCAATACGTGCAGTTGTCAGTCACTCCGTGGACTGGAGCAATAAACCCAACATCCAGCTGTCTACATTACACTGTGTACCCCATACAGGGTCTATATCACATGACCCAATACGTGCAGTTGTCAGTCACTCCGTGGACTCGAGCAATAAACCCAACATCCAGCTGTCTACATTACACTGTGTACCTCATACAGGGTCTGTATCACATGACCCAATACGTGCAGTTGTCAGTCGCTCCGTGGACTGGAGCAATAAACCCAACATCCAGCTGTCTACATTACACTGTGTACCTCATACAGGGTCTATATCACATGACCCAATACGTGCAGTTGTCAGTCACTTCGTGGACTGGAGCAATAAACCCAACATCCAGCTGTCTACATTACACTGTGTACCCCATACAGGGTCTATATCACATGACCCAATACGTGCAGTTGTCAGTCACTCCGTGGACTCGAGCAATAAACCCAACATCCAGCTGTCTACATTACACTGTGTACCTCATACAGGGTCTATATCACATGACCCAATACGTGCAGTTGTCAGTCACTCCGTGGACTCGAGCAATAAACCCAACATCCAGCTGTCTACATTACACTGTGTACCTCATACAGGGTCTATATCACATGACCCAATACGTGCAGTTGTCAGTCACTCCGTGGACTCGAGCAATAAACCCAACATCCAGCTGTCTACATTACACTGTGTACCTCATACAGGGTCTATATCACATGACCCAATACGTGCAGTTGCCAGTCACTCCGTGGACTCGAGCAATAAACCCAACATCCAGCTGTCTACATTACACTGTGTACCCCATACAGAGCCTATATCACATGACCCAATACGTGCAGTTGTCAGTCACTCCGTGGACTGGAGCAATAAACCCAACATCCAGCTGTCTACATTACACTGTGTACCTCATACAGAGTCTATATCACATGACCCAATACGTGCAGTTGTCAGTCACTCCGTGGACTGGAGCAATAAACCCAACATCCAGCTGTCTACATTACACTGTGTACCCCATACAGGGTCTATATCACATGACCCAATACGTGCAGTTGTCAGTCACTCCGTGGACTCGAGCAATAAGGTCCTCTACTGACGTCAGAGGAGTGCCATTCGACTATACAGGAAATAGTGTCAGATCTGGCCATGGACCTTGTCCACCTCTATGGATATCTCATGTTCAAGAGGTCGCGAGTTCGAATCTCTCATAGGGTAAGTTATCCGGATAAGATTTTTTCACTTATGCTGAGAAGACGAATGTCGGGTAACTTAAAGCTCTATGGACCTCGGGCTCATTTGATTATCATTACACACATTCACGGTCCGATATGACACTCCGTTGGTGGACGTTGACAAACAAGGAAAAAATACATAGATATGCGACGTTAAGGTGATTGTGCACATTTACATCAAAGTGTGCTGAAGCTTATGCGTTAATGAACTGGAAACTACACAAGTAACGCACCAGGGATTCTATGGTGGAATGTAGCGCATGCGCAATTGCGTTATTATTCTCAGTGCACAGATGGCCATACCTACCTTATGTGCGTATTAAGATACCAAAACGAATGTTAGGAAATTGTCAGAAACCAGCGTCCAAACTGTGCATTTCCAGACAGACAGGGATTCGTTCCTGAAAACCGATCAGCTTGTCATCCTGCTCAACATACTAAATGTTGTCTGTTTTTGGGACACTATACAGTTTATTGGTCGTTTAAAACTACGCTTTTAAAAAGTCTGATGTGTTACACTCACATGACTTTCTCTACTCAGTCTTGTACTAACCATTCTTACAAACTCTTATTCCTATATCTTCTTCATGTTAATACAGATAAACATTTGTACAAGTTACCTTATTGCTTATTTCCTGGTAGGTACAAGGGGAATGAGGGAATACAGTAGACTTTGGGCGATAGTCAAATATTTAAAGCTTTGAGATTCCGTTGTGTTTGTACGGCTAACATATAAAAATGATTCACGATCTTACATTTAACGAAAGTTTATTTCCCGAAACTCATTCAAATAACAAGGAATATCTCCGAAATGGTTCACGCTACAGAAAATTTATTTGGACCATAAATTGTGTGTTTTAGCGAGATCTGCATTTTCTGTACAGTAAGATTCGGTCTATCTCTTACGGTTTACCAGTTATACAAAAGTTATCAAAGAGTAAACATGACTACATGGACTATAGCCAGAAAATTCAAAATATACATTTCATTTGTCATACAAATAACTTAAACATATTACATTTTAATCAAAATCGTTGGAGCCATTTTCAAGAAAATCAAAATTTTCCATATATAATGTAGTTTAGGGTGGAATTATTTTGTTTAAAATTTTTGTGTCGCATCATTGAAAGATGTTCAACTTAAATATCAAATTTGGTGTTTAACTGACTTTTTGTTTCTGTTATGTTGTCCTCAGACTGACGCACGCACACACACACACAACCTAAACTACACTACCTAAACTACTTCACATAACTGAAGTGACATTGGACAGATGAAGTAGTTCACCTTACTGAAGTGAAGTGAAGAGATGAACTAGTTCACATTACTGAAGTGACATTGGACAGATGAAGCAGTTCACCTTACTGAAGTGACAGTGAAGAGATGGAGTACTTCACATTACTGAATTGATAGTGATGAGATGAAGTACTTCACATTACTGAAGTGACATTGGACAGGTGAAGTAGTTCACATTACCGAAGTGACAGTGAAGAGATGAAGTACTTCACATAACTGAAGTGACATTGGACAGATGAAGCAGTTCACCTTACTGAAGTGACAGTGAAGAGATGGAGTACTTCACATTACTGAATTGATAGTGATGAGATGAAGTACTTCACATTACTGAAGTGACATTGGACAGGTGAAGTAGTTCACCTTACTGAAGTGACTGTGAAGAGATGAAGTACTTCACATAACTGAAGTGACATTGGACAGATGAAGCAGTTCACCTTACTGAAGTGACAGTGAAGAGATGAAGTACTTCACATAACTGAAGTGACATTGGACAGATAAAGTAGTTCACCTTACTGAAGTGACAGTGAAGAGATGAAGTATTTCACATTACTGAATTGATAGTGATGAGATGAAGTACTTCACATTACTGAAGTGACATAGGACAGATAAAGTAGTTCACCTTACTGAAGTGACAGTGAAGAGATGAAGTACTTCACATTACTGAAGTGTTAGTGATGAGATGAAGTGCTTCACATTACTGAAGTGACATAGAACAGATAAAGTAGTTCACCTTACTGAAGTGACAGTGAAGAGATGGATAACTTCATATTACTGAAGTGACAATGGACAGATGAAGTAGTTCACATTACTGAAGTGTTAGATTGGGCTAAACAAGACTAGGAATATTGAAGTACGCTGTTAAGTGACAGTGTGAACTGGACGAAATGACCATATTTACACACGTTAGTATCCAGAAGTTTGTGTTACGTGCAGGACTGCGATGAGCACTTCGCTGTAATTAATACACTCAGCGCTCGCTCTCTATTGCTTTTCTTAATTGCGGTTCACTTCTATTCACAACAAAACGTGTGCAATTAGTTGGAGAGGAAGCTAAGGTATTTTAATTAAATTAACAAGCGTCTCGTTTTAATGTTGTTTACACTCAGTCTTTTCTACTTAGCAGTTTTACATTTGAGTGTTATTCATATCACTTCCCTGTGCTTCTTACAAAAGATTATTCTCCTACAAGAGTACCTTCCTTTTAATCAACATTAATTTCCATTAGACACTTTCACAACAAGCTAGAGTAATGTGCACTACTGCTTTCTTCTTCTTGGGGATGCGGATTACTTAAAACTACATGCCGTGCCCATCACACAGAACATGTCTGTTAACAGTTTAAAGGATTGCGTGACAGTCATTATACTCTACATTTTACATAGTGTAAAACATGGTACAATTACATGTTTGCTATTATTACCTATATAGTAACACTATTTACTCTTCCTATAATTGATTCACAAGTAATCATGGCCTTACTCAACCTAAATTAACACAAAATCCTATTGTTTACATAAAGTTTGACGAACTCTAATCCTTTTCAGCACTAACTCTGTTACCCTGACGGCGTAACATCACGTCACGCCACGCCAGTCACGTCACGCCAGTCACTACACGTCACGTCACACCACGCCAGTTACGTCACGCCAGTCACGTCACGCCACGCCAGTCACCACACGTCACGCCAGTCACTACACGCCACGTCACGTCACACCACGCCAGTTACGTCACGCCAGTCACGTCACGCCACGCCAGTCACCACACGTCACGCCAGTCACTACACGCCACGTCACGTCACACCACGCCAGTCACGTCACGCCACGCCAGTCACCACACGCCACGCCAGTCACGCCACGTCACGTCACACCACGCCAGTCACGTCACGCCAGTCACGTCACGCCACGCCAGTCACCACACGTCACGCCAGTCACCACACGTCACGCCAGTCACTACACGCCACGTCAGTCACGTCACGCCACGTCACGTCACACCACGCCAGTCACGTCACGCCACGCCAGTCACCACACGCCACGCCAGTCACCACACGCCACGCCAGTCACTACACGCCACGTCACGTCACACCACGCCAGTCACGTCACGCCACGCCAGTCACCACACGCCACGCCAGTCACGCCACGTCACGCCATGCCAGTCACGTCACACCACGCCAGTCACGTCACGCCACGCCAGTCACCACACGCCAGTCACCACACGCCACGTCACACCACGCCAGTCACGCCACGTCACGTCATGCCACGCCAGTTACCACACGCCACGTCACGTCACACCACGCCAGTCACCACACGCCACGCCAGTCACCACACGCCACGTCACGTCACGCCACGCCAGTCACCACACGCCACGTCACACCACGTCAGTCACGCCACGCCAGTCACCACACGCCACGCCAGTCACGCCACGTCACGTCATGCCACGCCAGTCACCACACGCCACGTCACGCCACGCTAGTCACCACACGCCACGTCACGTCATGCCACGCCAATCACGTCACACCACGCCAGTCACGTCACGCCACGCCAGTCACCACACGCCACGTCACACCACGCCACGCCAGTCACGCCAGTCACGTCACGCCAGTCACCACACGCCACGCCAGTCACCACACGCCACGTCACGTCACGCCACGCCAGTCACCACACGCCACGTCACGTCATGCCACGCCAGTCACGTCACGCCACGCCAGTCACCACACGCCACGCCAGTCACCACACGCCACGTCACACCACGCCACGTCATGCCACGCCAGTCACGTCACGCCAGTCACCACACGCCACGCCAGTCACCACACGCCACGTCACGTCACGCCACGCCAGTCACCACACGCCACGTCAGTCACCACACGCCACGTCATACCACGCCAGTCACGCCACGCCACGCCAGTCACCACACGCCACGCCAGTCACGCCACGTCATGCCACGCCAGTCACCACACGCCAGTCACCACACGCTACGTCACGCCACGCCAGTCACCACACGCCACGCCAGTCACGTCATGCCACGCCAGTCACCACACGCCACGCCAGTCACGCCACGTCACGTCATGCCACGCCAGTCACGTCACGCCACGCCAGTCACCACACGCCACGCCAGTCACGCCACGTCACGTCATGCCACGCCAGTCACGTCACGCCACGCCAGTCACCACACACCACGCCAGTCACGCCACGTCACGTCATGCCACGCCAGTCACGCCACGCCAGTCACCACACGCCACGTCACACCACGCCACGTCATGCCACGCCAGTCACGTCACGCCAGTCACCACACGCCACGTCACGTCACGCCACGCCAGTCACCACACGCCACGCCAGTCACCACACGCCACGTCATACCACGCCAGTCACGCCACGCCAGTCACCACACGCCACGCCAGTCACGCCACGTCACGTCATGCCACGCCAGTCACCACACGCCACGCCAGTCACCACACGCCACGCCAGTCACCAGGCGCCACACCAGTCACCACACACCACGCCAGTCACGCCACGTCACGTCATGCCACGCCAGTCACCACACGCCACGCCAGTCACGCCACGTCACCTCATGCCACGCCAGTCACGTCACGCCACGCCAGTCACCACACGCCACGCCAGTCACGCCACGTCACGTCATGCCACGCCAGTCACGTCACGCCACGCCATGTCACGCCACGTCACGACACGCCACGCCATGTCACGCCAGGCCACGCAACGTCACGTCACTTCACGCCACGCCAATGAGTTTATAGTTCATGGGAAGCTTTCCAATGTTACATTATCATTTGTTATTATCACGACTATCGTCATTATTGTCGGTCATTTAGCTGTAATTTTTTTTAAGTTTTTAGGTTAATTGGTAAACTTCTATATTACTTTTTGCTTTGCTCTATCTGTACCCTTTACATGAAATTTTTTTTTCGAAAATTTTGATTTTCTTGGAAATTGCTCTAGCTATTTTGATTAAAATGCCATATGTTTGAGATATTTGTATGACAAATGAAATGTATATTTTGAATTTTCTGGCTATAGCCTATGTACTCTGGATGACTTTTGTATAACTGGTAAACCGTAAGAGATACACCAAATCTTACTGTACAAAAATGTAGATCTTGCTAAAACACATAATGTCCAAATAAATCTTTCTGTACAGTGAACCATTTCGGAGATATTCTTTGTTACTTGTGTGAACTTTGAAATACTTATACTTTCGTCAAATGCAAGATTGTTATTCATTTTTTGTTAGCCGGTTTTACTATCGCTCAGAGTCTACAGTATTCCCATACTGCCCTTGTACCTACAAGGAAATAAGCAATAAGGTAACTTGTACAAATGTTTATCTGTATTAACACGAAGAAGATATAGGAATAAGAGTTTGTAAGAATGGTTAGTACAAGAGTGAGTAGAGAAAGTCATGTGAGTGTAACACGTCACATTTTTCATTAGAATTGTGTTTGCGTTGAGTGCATGTGGTGAAGCTCACTGGAGGACAGACCTACGTGTCTCAATACATTGGAACCTCTCTCTAATTTTGCACGTCTCTGTCACCACATTCGGGAGGTCGTGGGTTCAATCCCCATGGCGTATAGTGTTGGCGGTGCCGCGGATGACTGCGCATGGTAAGTGCTGTTTGACCGGCTGCTTGGTGGGGCCTGATGCCGGGATGAAGAGATCGCAGCACTTGTTAGGGACTTCGGCGCGTCTCTGCGACCCTGCCACAATAGAGTGTGTAGGTCGAAGTGAGCGAGGTGTCCCCCTCTGTGTCTGTACCAAGTCCCTTCTCCCAGGAATGGTAGCTCTGCCAGTGACGTAGGCTCCTGTTTTTGCACTCGCACTGCTGCAGCTTCTCCATCTATGTGCGAGGCATCACAAGAAATGACTAGATAATTCCTGTGCACTGAATGCGGTTCTTGTTCAAACTTGTTTCCATCAGGAAGGGTTGAGAAAATGAGGTTTTTTATCATGAAAATAGATTTCATTGGTAGTATTCACTCACACACAAACACACACGCGTGCACTTTTTTCTAAAACTAGTTTCAGGGGACCTCAAAACAGATATTTCCTGTGTAATCTCGACATTGAATTTTTGGGTGGAATACAATACCTCCTCTACTTACTATACGTAGTAGAGAAAGTAAAAATGATGTGTCGGTGATGACGTCACTACTGTATGAATTTAAATGTTCGTATTTGTTACTGTACACATAAACTAGGAAATTGACTAGAATAATTTAAGAGGTAGAATTAGCACTGAAAAAATTCAATGTCATAGCCGGGATTTGAACCACGGATCTTCCGCTTATCAAGCGGCTGCTCTAACCACTAAGCTACCATGGCCAACTTGCCAGCATTGGTAGTATGGTAGCTTAGTGGTAAAAGCAGTCGCTCGATAAGTGGAAGAATCATGGTTCAAATCCCGGCTATGACATTGAATTTTTCAGTTCCAATTCTACCTCTCAAACATTGCCCACACACGGCTTGTGTGTTTATAAACACCAGCAGTAAGTTTATTGGCATAAATAAATAAATAATTGACTAGAATTATGCTCCTTTGTCTGTGAGTTTTTATAAAAAAAATTATAATTAAATCTACAAAAATTACTTTACTAATTTGAAGATACATTTATAATATTGTTTATACAGTGAAACGCCAAATTCTGTTTATCTGCCTAAAACAAAGTTTAAGCTTTAAAATGAAACCAATCAATTTTAAATATATTTAAAAACAGTCAATATATTAGGGAGTATGTGATACAAAGAGGTCTCGAATCATCACGAGCTCATTGTTTTGTTTGGTTAAGAATCGCAAACTTTATCCGATAACTAAACCATAAATTCATGTCATATTTATGTGATAAAAGATAAAGATAGCCCTGCTAGCTCGGTGTTACTCACAGACTGAGCTAGCTAGTTGCTCTAAGTTCATTTTCCTCTAGGCTACGCCAGACATGGGGAAGAGGGGTGACAGGAGTGCAACCGAGTATTTACTGACACAATTTGACGGTTCAGAGAAACAGTGCCTGGTAACTAGCCGCTGTGAGACAGTAGAAGGGCAAGTGACTCATTGAGTCAGTTCTCCCCATCTATGACTAACATAGTTTCTGTCTCGCGCTACTCTCGTCCAAACACTTCACTAAATTGTTGAGACCATATCTGTCGTGTTTCTTTTCCCAGGTGGTTGTGGCATAGGCCCATCCTCCATTCCACTCTTTCTCCTTAGCTACTTTATCCTTCAGTTTCATGTCCAATATGTCCGCTGGCAGACCTGTATCGTCTCAGTCTGTTTGACCACTGGGATGACGCATATTTGCAAAATTTCAAATTTTGTTGCGATACTGTTTTTTTTTTATTAGAATAAATTTTAAACTCCAAAATTTTTCCCAGGCAAGTCTTTGGAGGTGTACACCCTCACCTGACTCTGGTTCATCTGGAGCCCTACTTCTTTGCTCCTAACATTCAACTCTGACGTCATATTATCTTGTACTTCTCTTGCTGATTTGCTAATAATACGATTCGTTCACAAATGTGAGCTTTGACAGTCTTCATCTGTTTATATTATCTAATTGCCCAACTTTTTCTAGTCCAACTTACAATTTCGAAGACGCATATAAACACCTATGGGGAGATGAGGTCCTCAACTTCCTTTGTTCTGAACATTTCTCCTTCTATTTGTGTTCTCACTTTGCATATATCTTCACAATCAAGGCCTGAGAAATGTGCGCTCGCATGCGACACAGGTTAGCTGGACGTCAGAAGTGCAGCACGGCCATCAAATGTGCAAACGACTGCCATTAGAAGCAAGAGTCGAAGACAACGTACCGTGAAGCATTGCCTTGCAGACACCAATAATTAAAAGATGGGTACTTGGATAGAGGCCGTCACGCATTATGTGGTGCATTACAATCAAACTGTAAATGTCATTAGCGCTCTGTAACGATATTATGTAGGTATAAGCAATTGTTATGCAGTTGTTTACATGCGCGAGCGATAACATTAAAGTCCATGTGCAGTAAAACGCACAGGGCTTTAGTCTTTGGGTGTATGTTCATTTCTTTTAAAGGCGCAGGCATTTCGAATAATTAAATTAGGTAAGTGAATTTATTTTGTAAAATTAAAATGAAGTATATCTTGCGTGAAAAAAGAATTATGGTTTAAGATTTCAAAAGCAACTTTGGATGAGGAACTTCGCAGAGAAATTGATTATTCAATATCACTAGGTAATTGTGATACCGTTAAGGTGCACGTACGTCCTTAAACTGTAATGTGTTTTTATACCTAGGCATAGTTAGATGAGATGTTGGCTAGTTGTGTGGAACAGTGGAAGGTGCACTTGATCCCGGGGCTGCCCCGCGGCCACCGATAGATATCTACTTCTCGGCTTGGCTCGGTGGGTACAGCCAGTAATTGAGGCCGGATCGGGTCGGGAGGGTCGGGAGCACAGCCAGCGCGACGTAAACATTGTCTCACGTGATGGCGCCAGACCACGAGGGGAAGATTACCCCATTCAGCGAGGTTATTGGCGCTGCAACGTCGGTCGGCCATATCGATCGCACAACACCCCGGCCCAGATCGATGTGTCAGCGTCATGCTCGCTTCCCTTCCCTCCCGTTCCCTTCCTTTCCCTTCTCCTCCTCCTCCTTGTTTTTGTTATCTTGCCACTTCTTCCTCCTTCTCCTCCTCCGCAGACACCTTTTAATTTCAATTCACTAATCGCTAACGTAAAGTATGTACACGTGGTTACGGTACCTACGGACTTCAGCAACTGTTCGATACAGACGTCAAAATATTGTAATAAATGTGTTATCAGGTATGGTAAATAAATGTGGAAAGAAGATTTTATAATTAACTGAATGAGCAACTTTCATATTGTCTCCTAGTACCTAGACTTCCAGCTTTCACAAACAAGGACTGCCAACTATGCAAAGCGTAAGGAGCTACAATTAGCGATTTTAAGAACAAGTTGAGCACTAAAAGCAAACAACAATGTTTATATTGTATCCTAGTACTCCAACATAAAAGTACGATAACATATTTTATGACATACGTAACACAATGAAGTAAATTTTGTAAAATGTTTATTGAACCTTTGTTGATACATAGAGGCTTCAAATTAGCATACAGGAATTGTCTGCTGCTCATTGTTTTGTTTAATCAGTATTGACAACTGTATCCCATAAATATCGCTGAAAAAAGAATTTATAGAATCATTTCACATTGACAACTCCATTTTTAACAATTGTTCTTTTAATGAGAAATGTTATTTGTCAATGTTAGTGAGATTATAAAGTATTACAAAAGAAATACATCTAATTCCTATTTTTGCCTCAATCAGCACGTCCCTCTGTTTACAATATTGCAACACATTTCTAGTGTTCCTACCATAGCTTGACAATTTTATAGGTTAGGTCACACGTATTACCACATTACTTGTAATATAGCGGTCCTCAGAGGGTCAAGAGTTTCTGTATTATATGGAAACTATGTTACTAAGTAAATATGAAGAAGATACAAGTTTAAAATTCCACTTGCAGTCATTATGTAAAGAGAAACTGAGTGGGATGGTTGAGGACCGGTCGTGGATACCGTTGCCTCGATCCATGGTGTTTTGGGAGGTTTTCTCGGGTATTTAGGAAGGTTAATTACGTTCCCTGCAGTTCACCTTGGTTGTTCTAGGCGTTGTATGGCAGGGAAAAAGGGTGCTCTATGTAAACCTCCGTTATCTGGCTTCAAGGGAGACGTGCCCACGTGCAGCAGGTGGGGGGGAGGTACTAGACGCCACCGGGGAGCCTCAGAGCGGAGCTGTTAGTCGGCCGACCACCCTCTTACCTCACGCCTTTGTGGGACACGTCTAGAGAAGGGCACACAGTACAACTCCCCATCCTTATCTAAAGCAATCACTGCATTATTCCGACGGATGATTGTTCCAGCATTCGAGAACAGGTCGTACAGGTTCTCCTGTACGGTATGTTTATTTGCACAGCACCTAGCCGCTAATGCGACTTTATCTGTGCGGTATTAAACGTGTCCTTGTATTTTCAAGCTTTTGTGTCTTGGGCAATGGTTTCTTCCTGTATACCTAATTTTGGATACAGGAAAGGGGCAGGAATAAGTGTTGGGGTAAGTATGTGTTAGATGACGGAAGTGGCATTACCACTATCCAAGGGCGTCCTTGGGAAGGCGGTAACGTTTCCTTCTACGAGCTGCTCTGTGGTCGTATTCACCTAATACCGGTACCAGCTGATTGGTGTGGGAGTTAAGTTTGGAATGCATGGTTCGGCATCGCTCCCTTACCAAGTCCATGACGTAGGGTAGTCCTGACTGGTTGTGAAGGATGTAAGACGGGAATCTACGCCCGGTATCGTATATTGTTCTCAACGCCCTATTCTGCACTGTCAGCAGTTTGCGTATAGTGAAGGGTGCCACTGATCCCCAGGCTTCACAGCCGTGTAAGCTCAATGCCGGAATGATTGCCCGGTAAATGATTAGTTTTAGGTGATTGGGCATGGTGGATCGGAGGATAGGATAGAGCTGTCTGAGCGCAGCGTGGCCAAGTGCGGCCTTTGCGCGGACGTGTGGAGCGTATGTTACCCCGCAGTCGAGGAGAACGCCTAAGTATTTGGCGGAGGTTACCCATGGGATATTTCTCCGCCTAAGCCGAAGTGACCGTTCTGGCCGCCAATGGCGAACCTTACCAAGGAAGAGAGCGGAGCTTTTCCCCGGACTAATAGCCACTCTCCACTTCTCACTCCAACGGTCGACGGTATCGAGTTGTCGTTGAAGGGGAGGGAGGCAATATCTCACATTCTTGTTTTGTGCCATGATGAGGACGTCGTCCGCATACTGGCATGTCGCAGTGTGTTGTTCCGTGGGGAAATCGGACATGTATGCTGCGAAGAGTAGCGGGGAGAGTACACTGCCCTCTGGGACTCCTGCCGCTATTTCTCTTATTGTAGACAGTTTTCCTTCCACTTTCACTCTGAAAGTGCGGTCCTGAAGGAAGCTGCTAATTATAGTGAGATATGGAGGAGGGATGTTTGCCTGCTTTAATTTGTACAGTAGGCCTTGGTGCCAAGTTGTGGCGAATGCCTTTTCCACGTCCAGCAGAACTGCTATGGTCTTGATGTTTTCCTGGAAATCCAGGGAAACCATCTCGGCCACACGCAGCAACTGCATGGTCGTGGAATGACTCCGACGAAAACCAAACTGGTGATCCGGTAGGAGTTGCCTATCCTCAAAAAGAGGCATTAGGCGGGTAAGGAGCAACCGCTCAAAAACTTTTGAGATAATTGTGAGAATGCTGATGGAGCGGTAGTTGCTAGGAAAGACTGGGTTCTTGCCCGGCTTCAATATACACACCACCCTCGCCTCCTTCCAGAAAACTGGACAGTGACGGAGACGTAGGCATGCATTGAAAATCCGGGTCAAGCGGACGACAGCCTTTTTGGGTAGGTGCTGGAGCATGAGCGCCGTGACGCCGTCATGTCCAGGGGATTTGTTGGGGTTTAGGCTTTGGATTTCGGAAATCACCGCTTTCGGGGTGATTAAAGGAAGTTGGATCTCCTCGTGTAGCCGCCGTGGTTCCTCAAAGAGGTAATCCACGGTTGCTTCCACAAGTTCAGTAAAGTCTTCGTCTTGCAGGTTCTCCTGGGGTTCGAACTCTACCTCAAGGTGGTCCGCGAACACAGTGGCTTTCTCGTCTGGCTCGAAGGCGAGCCGCCCACGAGTGTCATGCAAGGGATGCTGGTATTGGGTCTTGTCCTTCCTCAAGGACCTTATAATCCGCCATGGTTTCTTTTCTTGAAGGTTTACGTTTTGTAATGTGTTTTCCCAGGCTGATGTTCTATGCGCACGGAGCAGTCGCCTTACCAGGGATTTGAACCTCTGGTAAACTGCTCCTATCCTGGGATGGCGGAAACTCTGCCATAGCTTCCGAACAGTTGCCTTGGCTTTTATCAACTGTCGGAGTTCTATAGGTAAGGTTCTAGGATCTGGGGTGTTGGTGGGAATGCGGTGAGATGTGCGCGTACCGCATTTAGGATCTGGTGGGAAAAATCCGTCGCTGCCGCTTCCAACGCTTCGAGATCATCGATGCGTGGTCGAGGGTCGACGGAACGGTTGAGTTCTAGGACTGCTGCATGCCAGTCGGTCTCAAGAGTCCAGCCTGAGTTTAACAGAGCTGGCATGGCTACTGTGGAGTCCACCACAACAGGATCGTGGTCATAATCCAGCTCATTTACTGCCGAGAGGTCAAAGTGCAATAGCATGTTTTTGGGATCATGATGTCTAAGACGTCAGGCCTGCCGCGGGCCGGATGGAATGTTGGACCTCTCGGCCCGTGCGCGACGAGGTTTGGCTCTTCGCTGATGAGGCGGTAGAGCCCGCACCCCCTCTGGTTGCTACTGCGACTGTACCAGAGCCCATGCTTCGCGTTGAGATCTCCAGCGATGCAGACTACTGGGTGTAGGTTTAATCTGCTTCATAGAAGCGATGATCAGGAGGGTCAAAAGCGTGTCCACACCGCCAATGGCAAGCCTAATGGCAGTAGCCTCCTGGGCGTTATTCCCTTACGCCATTAGCATTCCAGAAAGCGGCGCGTAATGGTCTACGCACAACACGGTACGCCATTACTGGGAAGATTTAGAGAACAGCTGCTCTAGTGTTTGCAGCAGGATTTGATGTTTTTGAAGGATGTCAACATTGTCGTCCGTTAGTGTCTGCATACACCTCCTCAAAATGGGAAGTGTCCGATGAAGCATATCCCCCGGATGATTGTTCCACCACTAAATTGTACTGATACGCTATGCGGTGTTGCAACTTATTTTGGGAGGGGGGCGGGCGGCCTTTGATCCTCAGGGACCATTTTCCCTCTCTGCTCACAATTCTAGTCTCTAAGAATTATAGGGAATAATCGTAGTTAAAGAACATGCTGCAGCCGGGAGTCGAACCCGAAACCTCCAAATTTCGCAGTTATTACACTAACCACGAGACGACGGAGACACTCGACCGGAGTGGAGGGAGAGGAGAGGAGGGGAGGGGAGAAGTGAGGCAAGTCACATCCTTTTGTTTGAATATCAGCAGGATTTTCAGCCCGCTGTATGGAATTACAGGGGTAGGTAAATACTTTCATAAAGAACGGGCAGGTCTGATAAGCCGCGGATCGCATAATGGTTGCTTAGCAACAATGACGTAATAAATCTCGTGAAGCCTATTCATCTGTAATCGATTTCAGTATAGTTGTAAGCAATGAACACCAAGTTTTGTCTGCTATCCTGTCGACTACTCGCATTCCTGTGCTACGAACGTCCTATTCAAGATGGCCTCTTCTATCCTAGATAACAACTGAACATCGCTCTCCGTAATCCAGTGTTGCGTTTTCATACTGGTTAACTTTGGTATTTAACCAATTAAAACAGTTATTTAACTGCTAAACGTAGTTTGACTGGAAGTTCACTTAAACCAAAACAAAAGTGCAGGCGCCGTTTTATAAAATTCTGGTTAGATAAACCGCAGTGCAATAGTGTTGGTAGGCCTGTTAGCTTAGGACAAAGTTCCTCAACTTGTGAAGTAGCAATAGCGAATCTCCTAACAATTTGAATCAATTTACCGTTTTGCTTCGCAAAGTCTGATGTATGTAAACTTACTTCACATTACTTAAACTTTATATATATATAGTACAAATTGTTCATATAAACTTGCATTTCAAGTTAATTATACCCGAAATATAACCTTCTCGTAGCTCTAGGCAACAGTCAGTTTTATTAGGTTTGTTCCAACAAGCGCTTCTCAACGCCTTCCTTCCGAATTAATACCCACATTTTGTTACGCACATGCGCAGTAGCTAAGCACGCTCTCAGAGTTAGTTGGCAACTTTGTACGGTTGCATGTGTGATTCTGAATACCTACCTGAGCACGTGTTGTAGGTTTGTTCCAACATGAGCAGTTCTGTTATCTGAGCATGCGCAGTAGCTAAGCAGTGTCCCAAACATAACAGAAAACCCTTCACACTTGCTTCTGAATTTCCAACTTGCTGTTCCCACATTTTGGGAACTAGTTCGGAAACAGTGAAATCGGTTCTTGGTCCAAACCAGGAACTGCAAATTCTGGACATGCGCAGATCGTAGACACTGATAGCCTACTACGCATGCGCAGTTATTCAATATAAAGATTACGGATATTAAAAGATTTGACTCGCACAAAGACTAGTTCATCCCCATATTCCCCTTGTACCTACAAGGAGATAAACAATACGATAATTTGTACAAATGTTTATCTGTATTAAGATGAAGATATAGGAATAAGAGTTTGTACAAAGTGAGTAGGGAAAGTGATGTGAGAACAGATGTGTGTTAACAATAAGAGTGAGTATGCAGTCAGGAAGCGAGTCTGTGATGAAGGTAGGTGTACCAACAATAAGAGTGAGTCTGTGTGCAGCGCTCGCTCGCCCGCCCGCCCGCCCGCCCGCCCGCCCGCCCGTCTTGCCTGGGAAACGAGAAAGACAGACAGACGACAGACTACACTATGTAAATATTTAATGTGTTCCCCCTGCTTGTTCTGCTTGCTGGCTTTCTGCTTCTTCATGGTCAAATCAGACCTTAACTTAACAGCTTCCTTCCTTACTTACTTACCTACACTCACATCACTTTCTCTACTTACTCTTGTACAAACGCCCATTCTTCTGTCTACTTCATGTTACTACAGATAAGCCTTAATACAAATTGTTTTATTATATAACAGGTTTCGAATTAAATAATTTCCCCAGCTCGTCAAAGCAAATTTCTTTCACTCTAAGTGAAGCATTTCATATTTTTACTGTACGTAAATATTCACAGTTATTGTTCTTTTAAAACACAAGAAAACACGGATGGAACACTTTCGATTCACACTGTACATGGAATGAGTGCGAGCTGTGAGTGAGCAAAAGTATGATGTCGCAAGTAAGCTAAACAGTAAACATTTGTGTTGGCATTCAGAGTCACAACTCCAGCAATTCTGTGCCAGCAATGACGATTGCAGCTTGCAGTATTCATTTCACTTTCTTGCATCTCACTCTTCTATTGTTCGTCAGCATGCGTACATTTGTGACAACAAAGCGAAAGGTTAAAGAAAGCACCACCACCACCGTCACCACCACCGCCACCATCGTCACCACCGCCACCATCATCACCACCACCACCGTCACCACCACCGCTACCACCACCACCACCGCTACCACCACCAGCACAACCACCACCGCTACCACCACCACCGTCACCACCACCGCCACCATCATCACCACCGCCACCACAACCACCACCGCTACCACCACCACCGTCACCACCACCGCTACCACCACCACTACCGCTACCACCACCACCGCCACCACCACCACCGCTACCACCACCACCACCGTCACCACCACCGCCACCATCGTCACCACCGCCACCATCATCACCACCACCACCGTCACCACCACCGCCACCATCGTCACCACCGCCACCATCATCACCACCACCACCGTCACCACCACCACCACCGTCACCACCACCGCCACCATCGTCACCACCGCCACCATCATCACCACCACCACCACCGTCACCACCACCGCTACCACCACCACCGCTACCACCACCACCACCGCCACCATCATCACCACCACCGTCACCACCACCGCTACCACCACCACTACATCTACCACCACCACCGCCACCACCACCGCTACCACCACCACCACCGTCACCACCACCGCCACCATCGTCACCACCGCCACCATCATCACCACCACCACCGTCACCACCACCGCTACCACCACCACCGCTACCACCACCACCACCGCCACCATCATCACCACCACCACCACCGTCACCACCACCGCTACCACCACCACCACCGTCACCACCACCGCCACCATCGTCACCACCGCCACCATCATCACCACCACCACCGTCACCACCACCGCTACCACCACCACCGCTACCACCACCACCACCGCCACCATCATCACCACCACCACCACCGTCACCACCACCGCTACCACCACCACCGCTACCACCACCACCACCGCCACCATCATCACCACCACCGTCACCACCACCGCTACCACCACCACTACATCTACCACCACCACCGCCACCACCACCGCTACCACCACCACCACCGTCACCACCACCGCCACCATCGTCACCACCGCCACCATCATCACCACCACCACCGTCACCACCACCGCTACCACCACCACCGCTACCACCACCACCGCTACCACCACCACCACCGCCACCATCATCACCACCACCGTCACCACCACCGCTACCACCACCACTACATCTACCACCACCACCACAACCACCACCGCTACCATCATCACCACCACCGTCACCACCACCGCTACCACCACCACCACCGCCACCATCATCACCACCACCGTCACCACCACCGCTACCACCACCACTACATCTACCACCACCACCACAACCACCACCGCCACCATCATCACCACCACCGTCACCACCACCGCTACCACCACCACCGCTACCACCACCACCGCTACCACCACCACCACCGCCACCATCATCACCACCACCGTCACCACCACCGCTACCACCACCACTACATCTACCACCACCACCACAACCACCACCGCTACCACCACCACCGTCACCACCACCGCCACCATCATCACCACCGCCACCACAACCACCACCGCTACCACCACCACCGTCACCACCACCGCTACCACCACCACTACCGCTACCACCACCACCGCCACCACCGCTACCACCACCACCGTCACCACCACCGCTACCACCACCACTACCGCTACCACCACCGCCACCACCGCTACCACCACCGTTACCACCACTTACCGTTTGGTGGTTCCAGGAAGAACCTCTCATGGCCTATCGACTGTGTGCCTTCTTTGTAAAATAGCCTGAATGTGAATAACTGTAATTCAATTTTGAGTAAATAAATTAAAAAAAAAAAAAAAAAAAAAAATTAACCACCACCACCGCTACCACCACCACCGCTACCACCACCACAACCACTACCGCTACCACCACCACCGCTACCACCACCACAACCACTACCGCTACCACCACCACCGCTACCACCACCACAACCACTACCGCTACCACCACCACCGCTACCACCACCGTCACCACCACCGTCACCACCACCGCTACCACCACCACAACCACTACCGCTACCACCACCGCTACCACCACCACAACCACTACCGCTACCACCACCACCGCTACCACCACCACAACCACTACCGCTACCACCACCACCGCTACCACCACCACTACCACTACCGCTACCACCACCACCGCTACCACCACCGTCACCACCACCGTCACCACCACCGCTACCACCACCACAACCACTACCGCTACCACCACCACCGCTACCACCACCGTCACCACCACCGTCACCACCACCGCTACCACCACCACAACCACTACCGCTACCACCACCGCTACCACCACCACAACCACTACCGCTACCACCACCACCGCTACCACCACCACAACCACTACCGCTACCACCACCACCGCTACCACCACCACAACCACTACCGCTACCACCACCACCGCTACCACCACCACAACCACTACCGCTACCACCACCACCGCTACCACCACCACAACCACTACCGCTACCACCACCACCGCTACCACCACCGTCACCACCACCGTCACCACCACCGCTACCACCACCACAACCACTACCGCTACCACCACCACCGCTACCACCACCACAACCACTACCGCTACCACCACCACCGCTACCACCACCACAACCACTACCGCTACCACCACCACCGCTACCACCACCACAACCACTACCGCTACCACCACCACCGCTACCACCACCACAACCACTACCGCTACCACCACCACCGCTACCACCACCACAACCACTACCGCTACCACCACCACCGCTACCACCACCACAACCACTACCGCTACCACCACCACCGCTACCACCACCACAACCACTACCGCTACCACCACCACCGCTACCACCACCACAACCACTACCGCTACCACCACCACCGCTACCACCACCACAACCACTACCGCTACCACCACCACCGCTACCACCACCACCGTCACCACCACCGTCACCACCACCGCTACCACCACCACAACCACTACCGCTACCACCACCACCGCTACCACCACCACAACCACTACCGCTACCACCACCACCGCTACCACCACCACCGTCACCACCACCGCTACCACCACCACAACCACTACCGCTACCACCACCACCGCTACCACCACCACAACCACTACCGCTACCACCACCACCGCTACCACCACCACAACCACTACCGCTACCACCACCACCGCTACCACCACCACAACCACCACCGCCACCATCATCACCACCGCCACCACAACCACCACCACCACCACCACCGTCACCACCACCGCCGTCACCACCACCGCTACCACCACCACTACCGCTACCACCACCACCGCCACCACCACCGCTACCACCACCACCACCACCGCCACCATCGTCACCACCGCCACCATCATCACCACCACCGTCACCACCACCGCCACCATCATCACCACCGCCACCACAACCACCACCGCTACCACCACCACCGCCACCACCACCGCTACCACCACCACCACCGTCACCACCACCGCTACCACCACCACCACCGCTACCACCACCACCACCGTCACCACCACCGCTACCACCACCACCACCGTCACCACCACCGTCACCACTACCGCTACCACCACCACCGCTACCACCACCACAACCACTACCGCTACCACCACCGCTACCACCACCACAACCACCACCGCTACCACCACCACCGCCACCATCATCACCACCGCCACCACAACCACCACCGCTACCACCACCACCACCGTCACCACCACCGCTACCACCACCACTACCGCTACCACCACCACCGCCACCATCATCACCACCGCCACCACAACCACCACCGCTACCACCACCACCACCGTCACCACCACCGCTACCACCACCACCGCCACCACCACCGCTACCACCACCACCACCGTAACCACCACCGCTACCACCACCACCACCGCTACCACCACCACCACCGTCACCACCACCGCTACCACCACCACTACCACCGCTACCACCACCACCACCACCGCTACCACCACCACTACCACCGCTACCACCACCACCACCACCGCTACCACCACCACTACCACCGCTACCACCACCACCACCACCGCTACCACCACCACTACCACCGCTACCACCACCACTACCACCGCTACCACCACCACTACCACCGCTACCACCACCACCACCACCGCTACCACCACCACCACCGTCACCACCACCGCTACCACCACCACCACCACCGCTACCACCACCACCACCACCGTCACCACCACCGCTACCACCACCACCGCTACCACCACCATCACCACAACCACTACCGCTACCACCACCACCGCTACCACCACCACCACCACCACAACCACCACTGCTACCACCACCACCGTCACCACCACCGCCATCATCACCACCGCCACCACAACCACCACCGCTACCACCACCACCGTCACCACCACCGCTACCACCACCACTACCGCTACCACCACCACCGCCACCATCGTCACCACCACCGCCACCATCATCACCACCGCCACCATAACCACCACCGCTACCACCACCACCGTCACCACCACCGCTACCACCACCACCGTCACCACCACCGTCACCACCACCGCTACCACCACCACTACCGCTACCACCACCACCACCGCGCCACCACCACCGTCACCACCACCATAACCACCACCACCATCACCAGCACCGCCACCACCATCACCGCCACATACACCACCACCGCCACACACCACCACCGCTACCTCACCACTGCTACCACCGCCGCCGCCACCACCACACACCACCACCACACACCACCACCGTTCTCAACACCACCGTCCTCACCACCACTACCACCACCACACATCACCACCGTCCTCACCACCATCACCACCACCGCCACACACCACCACCACACACCACCACCACCATCACCACCGCCACCACCAGTACCACCACCGTCACCGCCACCACCACCGTCACCACCACCGCTACCACCACCGTCACCGTCACCACCGCCACCACCACTAGTACCACCACCGCTACTACCACCACAACCGCCACCACCAGTACCACCATCACCGTCACCACCACCGCCAGCACCGGTACCACCACCGCCACCGCCACCGCCACCACTACCACCACCACCGTCACCACCACCGCTACCACCACCGTCACCGTCACCACCGCCACCACCACTAGTACCACCACCGCTACTACCACCACAACCGCCACCACCAGTACCACCATCACCGTCACCACCACCTCCAGCACCAGTACCTCCACGACCACCGCCAGCACCAGTACCACCACCACCAGCACCAGTACCACCACCACCAGCACCACCACCACCGTCACCACCACTGCCAGCACCAGTACCACCACCACCGTCACCACCACCGCCAGCACCAGTACCACCACCGTCACTACCGCTAATACCACCACCGCCACCACCACCACCAGTACCACCACCACCGCCAGCACCAGTACCACCACCGCTACTACCACCACCACCACCGCCAGCACCACCAGTACCACCACCACCGTCACCACCACTAGTACCACCACCACCGTCACCACCACCATCGCCAGCACCAGTACCACCACCACCACTGCCAGCACCAGTACCACCACCGCCGCCACCACCACCACCACCGCCAGCACCAGTACCACCACCACCGTCACCACCACCAGTACCACCACCACCATCGCCAGCACCAGTACCACCACCACCGTCACCACCACCAGCACCAGTACCACCACCACCGTCACCACCACCACTGCCAGCACCAGTACCACCACCACCGTCACCACCACCACCGCCAGCACCAGTACCACCACCGTCACTACCGCTAATACCACCACCACCGCCACCACCAGTACCACCACTACCACCGCCAGCACCAGTACCACCACCGCTACTACCACCACCACCGCCACCACCACCACCTCCACCACCACCGCCACCACCACCGCCGTCACCACCACCACTGCCAGCACCAGTACCACCACCACCGTCACCACCACCACCGCCAGCACCAGTACCACCACCGTCACTACCGCTAATACCACCACCACCGCCACCACCAGTACCACCACTACCACCGCCAGCACCAGTACCACCACCGCTACTACCATCACCACCGTCTTCACCACCATCGCCAGCACCAGTACCACCACCACCATCACCACCACCTCCACCACCACCAGTACCACCACCGCCGTCACCACCACCACCGCCAGCACCAGTACCACCACCGTCACCACCGCTACTACCACCACCACCGCCACCACCACCAGTACCACCACCACCGTCACCACCACCACCGCCAGCACCAGTACCACCACCACCGTCACCACCACCGCCACCACCACCACCAGTACCACCACCGCCACCACCACCACCGCCAGCACCAGTACCACCACCGTCACCACCACCGCCAGCACCAGTACCACCACCGCCACCACCACCACCACCACCGTCACCACCACCACCGCCAGCACCAGTACCACCGTCACCACCGCTACTACCACCACCAGTACCACCACCACCACCGCCAGCACCACCACCAGTACCACCACCGCCACCACCACCACCGCCAGCACCAGTACCACCACCGTCACCACCACCGCCAGCACCACCACCAGTACCACCACCGCCACCACCACCGCCAGCACCAGTACCACCACCGTCACCACCACCGCCAGCACCACCACCAGTACCACCACCGTCACCACCACCACCGCCAGCACCAGTACCACCACCGTCACCACCACCGCCAGCACCACCACCAGTACCACCACCGTCACCACCACCACCGCCAGCACCAGTACCACCACCGTCACCACCACCGCCAGCACCAGTACCACCACCGCCACCACCACCACCAGTACCACCACCGTCACCACCACCACCGCCAGCACCAGTACCACCACCGTCACCACCGCTACTACCACCACCACCGCCACCACCACCACGTTTGCAGAAATTACCCTATTGCTTATTTCCTTGTGGCTACTAGGGGCATATGGGAATACAGGCTTTGAGCGATAGTCAAATCTTTTAAAGCTTTCAAATTCTGTTGTGTTAGCTACCATTTAAAAATTAACAACAATGTATTTGAGAAAAGTTTGTTTTCCGAAACTGAGACAAATAACATGGAATAGCTCCGAAATGATTCACTGCACGAAAAACTGTATTCAGACATAAATTGTATGTTTTAGCGATATCTACATTTTTTGTACAGTAAGATTTGGTCTATTTTAAAGTTTACGAGTTAATCAAAAGTGATCCAGAGTAAACACGACTAAATGGGCTATAGACAGAAAAATCAAAATATACATTTCATTTTGTCATACAAATATCTTAAACACACGGTATTTTAATCAAAATCGTTATAGCCATTTTCAAGAAAATCAAAATTTTCCATGTAAAGAGTAGTTTAGGGTGAGGCTATTTTCCTCTAAAATCTGCATGTCGCATCCTTGAAAGATATTAAACTTAAATACTAACTTTGGTTTTTAACCGACTTTTCGTTTTTGAGTTATGCTGTCCACAGAAACACACAAACATGGACATTTTTCTAAAAATACTTTTTTTTTATCCAGGGGGCCTCCAAACATATTTGCGGTGAAATTTCGACATCGAATTTTTTGTTGGAATACGATACTTCTACTTACCAGCAGAGAAAGTTAATAAAAGAATATTCACACTCAGAGAATATTCTCAAAAAGTTCAATTTATACATTTAATTTGTTATAAACTATGTCAAACGTATGGTGTTTTAATTAAAATAGTTTGAGCTATTTTGCGAAAAGTGAACATTAACAATAATCGGGATAAGATGGAAAGGTTCGGGGCAGTTAGATCAATGAACTCGTGGTGTTTTATTTACAGAATGTTGATATGAAGGGGCAAGGAAGGATTGTGTGTGACCTTGCGCAAACCTGCTCACCTCCGCCAAGACGCAGGTAGGTCCCTTCACTCACTCACTCACTCACTCACGGCTAAAAGCAAAATTACACTCTCAGGAACAATGTCCATTGTTTCATGTGCATTTCGCTCTTTCCTGCTGCTGCTGTTGCTACTTTCATATCCTCTCACGTGACATTTGCAAAAAGCTATGTGAGGAAGAAGTTGAGAAAGCTACATGCTCTAGAAAACGGCCGAGGCTGTCAACCACTCGACAAATAACAATACACATGACCACAAGGAAGGCTCTCGCTCGTGCTTGGGGTGTCAGTGGCGGCCACACATTGCCTAGCTTTGTACCTACACAGCTTTCAAAGATACCTACTAATTTAATTGAAGGCAGCATACCCGTAGTGCGAGAGATATTTAAATCCCTTAAATTTCGTTATGCTAAAAACGGTTTAAGATGAACATTTTTGTCCCCCTAGGTAAAGGACACAGGTTCATTATTCTGAAGGGTTTATTCCAAATGCTTTACTTTCTGTCTAAATCAACCAAAGATTATTAGGAAGAAATGGACGGTATTGTTTTCAGGGATTGGCTTGTAGAAAAACTCCTTCAAAGGAGTGTGATAATTGGGGATAATACACAGTACAATAAATAAGGCCCCTGTGTCATCCAGTTTACACAAGTGCATCTTCCTCCTCAATTGTTTTGGACATAAGTAAAAAAAGGTGCTAAGCATAATATAAAATTCGAGCCCAGTGACGTAATAAATCCTTGAAAATGTGCTAACAAAAGTGAAATGACAAAATTAGAAAAAACACGTGAAAGTGTGGAAAAGGAGGAACATTTTATTGGGAGAAAGATGGATTAATTGACGAGGCCATCTATTGATTTATAAGCAACCTAACGCCGAGAATGCTGCACACACCGTAGAGAAACAAGCCGCCACTGACAGTACGAGTGAGAGGGTAAAGGTATATGCCGTCTTTGTCTAAAATTCTGTCTCAACTTGCTCCTCAGCGACTATAGCAACGAATATCTCAAAAATGGTTAAGTACTAGAAAAACGTTTGCTATTATAAACGTAGTTTCATTGGAAGGTTATTTGGTAACTGGTCTCCTTGCAATTTGTAACCTCTTTATGAATCGTTGCATGGCAGCTGCGTATCTAATATCTTTAAACAAGCAATTCTTATAGGTATATGAATATATTTCGCCTATCTCTAAAACGACTCTTAACAATTTGGACCAAATGTATTCAGATAAGGTTTTACTTTTGAGTTTATCTACATAGCTGTCTTCTCTGAAAAAAAGAAGCGTGATTCTACACAAAAAATTATTCCCTTTTCTACAAATAACTCATCCGATTTTCTGTATGTTTGAAATAGGAATGCTACATATTACATTCACACTGTTTTCTCTACTCTGAAGCGATAAAATGAATATTGGTTGCCCCAAGTATGGGATCCAATTTGTAGCGAAAAGTGAGGCTTCGTGGTAACGTATCGACCGTTGTCGATTCTTGTAGTTCTGCTACGGCTATGCTCGAACATGAGACTTTAATCCAGGGTATGCGCGGGTATATTTAATATAGATCACCCAGAATAACTTTGGAGACTATTTATTCTCAACTCTTTAACACATTTCGGGAGTTATGCCGACTTCCAATATATATCCTCGCAGAGCAACCGCAACTCACACGTGTCCACAGCTAAGTTCTCCACCGATCTGGTAACGCTTACTGGCGTCTCCCCACGCTAGGAAAAAAAAACGTTCCTCCCGATTTCAAATTTCATGACGTCATCAAAAGAAAGCCTCGCATCCAAAATACTATTTCATTCCTTTTCACAATTTAGAAATGTCCCTTTCTATTAAAACATGTCCTTTTTTGAATTCCGAATATATAGTTACCTTTCTATGATTAAACAATGTTTTCTTTATATTTTATTAAACATATCGCGCGACTTTTAAGGTTTGCAGACCTGAATTTTGACCGTGAATTTCAAACTAGCTTAGTTTTTCAAACGTTGGCTAACCTTACATTTTGATGGCAATTTCGAATTATGTGGTATGACGTCATGACTCGTTAATTTCAAACCAATAATGCATTTATCCTACAAATTTAACGACTGTTATTTACTCATATTTTGCTCACCTTACAACACTTCCTACTCTATTATTACTCAACACTTATCGCAAATCTCACATCCGGCAATTAAATTAAAACGTGTCTTTATCAAGCCCATTCGATTTGAATCTAAATTTCGGTATCAACTCACTCTTAGATATAGGTCGTGAAGTGAGACATGAACATAGGGGGAACTACTTTCCTTCCCTCTCTGCAACGGTTGAGAGGGGAGGGGGGAACGGGCTTGCCGCACTGAAACAATTGCAGTTCAGTAATTGTTGGCACATAGCCAGATCACTAGAATGGTAATGTTTATACTCATTAGCAATATGCAATATGAGCTGTGCTGGCAAACTTGACTGCGCAACTTCCCCCGCCATCAGCCTTTCAGGTGAAGAGTTGCCACTGCGCAAGTAGGGGAATTGCTCACATTCTCTACTCTATCATCTACATGCGGACGGAACCTACGTTAATATCGACCGATCATGGCGAAATTCAGCAGCTATCTGTTGTTTTTCATGGAGAAGTTTTTATGCTATCCATTACACTACATAATCTATTACTTTCTATTCGCTTTTCTTTTACGTAGGTAACACATATATCTTTCTCTACTCGCACTTCAACATTCATACAATTTTCTATGGTTCAAATATAAATGCGACGTGTTACATGTAAATAAGTATCTTGAATTAGAGAACACGATTTTATAAAAGAAAGTAAAAAGTAAAAGGCCCAGCAAAGCTCGATGAGCCAGGTACTACTATTTACTACCAAATTCTATTGTTACTCTGCAACATTTACCTACTCCTCTGGTCGACTTTATCCTCACATCCAGTCTACTTGTATACAATGTGTAGCTCGTACTTGTACTTACTCAGTATTTGAAAGTTCTTTAAGGAAATGTCTGCCCTTAAGCAAATTATTAATTCAGTGTTACTATTAGTACCTATATTTCAGTGCACAGGAGGAGTGAGTTTAAGGGCCCCGCACAGTATACAGAGCTGCCACACGATTTAAGTTTACAAGAATGGGAAGTGCAGGGACCACTCAGATTATTTCAACCAAACCAAAAGTTTAACTGCAGGTGCCGCTATATAAATGTTAAACCGTAGTGTAGTAGTGTTGGTATGCCTGAAGACAGAAAAAAGACGATCGCTACACCATGCATAGCTAATGCTGTTGGTAACCGTGTTAGCTCAATTCACAATGAAAATTATGTGTGACGTTGATCGACAAACATTCACAACGAACACGCCGCTACTAAATGCTTAGAAAACACGGTTACTAATGTTCTCTAATAAGGGAATATTGGATGAAAAACAAGTGTAACATTTCAGCGTCAAATTAGCGCGGGCATGCATAACGGAAAATAATGTCTGCAGTATCTAATGAAGCTAGTGCCAATTTGGGTAACCTAGTGTCTGGTATTTTGTTTATATTAAACTAAGTCTGGGGGCGCACAACTGCTGGGGTTATTAGCGCCAAGTCTGGTGTATGTATGTACACTTACGTCACCCATTTATGTACCTGTATACTCCACAAATTGTTCACCAAAACTCGTTTTTCTATTTACTTCAGGTCAACCGTATCCGAAATATAACATACGCACGTACGTATGCAGATATACAACAGGCAGCGCATGTTTACGTCTTGTAGCTATGGATTAATTGCATTACATTCTCCTAACTTTTATGTTTACGCTTGATTTTTAAAAATGTAGTGTTACTTTAATAGCAATCCAACATTAAAACATATTGTGGCTTTATTGATTATACGTATCTTCTTGTTAATGTTTGTACCTGGTTCCAAGTGAGGTTAGGACGGTCTGTTTCAAATGTCACGCTCATTCTACATCTGAGAGTAGATTGCTTACCCATGTGACGCTTCTTGTGTAACAGTCACAAAACTGAACAGCAAGTACCTACATACATACGTGTTTTGAGTTTTGGTATGTTAAGATTGCAAACTCTACGCTTCTATTATGCACTTCACAACATCATCTCAAATAGATCACAATAAAGAATTACAATCAACGTTGTGTGTGTGTGTGTGTGTGTGTGTGTGTGTGTGTGTGTGTGTGTGTGTGTGTGTGTGTGTGTGTGTGTGTGTGTATCTATGAATATTTGTCCGAAACAAGAGATGCTAATACTAATCAGAAACCTTTTGGTTTCGAGGGTTAGACCTCAATTATTTTACTTAAAATACTACAAGTAATTTCACGTAATGAAGCCACTTAACCTCAAGTGGGTGTGGGTATCTCAGTTGATTATTGATCCCAAGGTCGTGGGTTCAAATCCGGCCCAGACCGATGTGACAGCTACTCCATGTGGCATGTGAAACAACTGCAGGATACATCGGCGACGTGACGCTCATGTGTTGCTAGCAATTGACAGTGTCGTTATACAACAATTTATTATCATCATCATTATTGTTGTTGTTGCTGTTATTACTAACTTAAGATGAACACTGCTAATGTATTACTCCGCGCTGTGTAACGTTATGTCTGGTGAAATAGCTTCCATTTAAAAGAGCAGCTTGTCTATGCGCTGCATGGGGCCTAATAAACCCAACAATTTAACATTTAGAAAGTTAAACACATGCCTATGTACTTACAAATCAAGCCTGGTGGTTCGTTTTCAAAATACAACTTACCATACGTATGTTAGAGCGAATTGCGCACTTCACAATATCCTCTACTTTTTCTAACGCTGTTTTAGGCTTTTTTCTCTTCGTACACGGACGGATGTAGCTTTAACACAACCAGCTTCTTGCACAACGCTGTCTTCTGACGTTAAATCACTCACACACACACACACACACTCACACTCACACCCTCTCACACCCCCTCTCACACTCACACCCTGTCACACAGCCTCTCACACTTACACCCTCTCACATTCACCCTCTCACACTTACACACTCTCACACTCACACCCTGTCACACTCACACCCTCTCACACTCACACCCTCACACCCTCTCACACTCACACCCTCTCACATTCACACACTCACACCCTCACACACTCACACCCTCTCACACTCACCCTCTCACACTCACACATTCATACCCTCACACACTCACACCCTGTCACACTCACCCTCTCACATTCACACTCTCTCACATTCACACTCTCTCACACTCACCCTGTCACACTCACACCCTGTCACACTCACACCCTCTCACACTCACACCCTCTCACATTCACACCCTCTCACACTCACACCCTCTCACACTCACACCCTCTCACATTCACACCCTCTCACATTCACACCCTCTCACACTCACACCCTCTCACACTCACACCCTCTCACACTCACACCCTCTCACACTCACACCCTCTCACACTCACACCCTCTCACACTCACACCCTCTCACATTCACACCCTCTCATACTCACACCCTCTCACATTCACCCTCTCACATTCACACCCTCTCACACTCACACCCTCTCATACTCACACCCTCTCACATTCACCCTCTCACACTCACACCCTCTCACACTCACACCCTCTCACATTCACACCCTCTCACACTCACACCCTCTCACACTCACACCCTCTCACATTCACACCCTCTCACATTCACACCCTCTCACACTCACACCCTCTCACACTCACACCCTCTCACACTCACACCCTCTCACATTCACACCCTCTCACATTCACACTCACACCCTCTCACACTCACACCCTCTCACACGCTCACTCACACGGACATTAGTTTGTTTAACGCGATTTGCTTTTCAACAGTTTTCCCTGCGTGTAACCGGGCTATGTTATCTCATCACTATAATCCTTACTGACATACTCCGTTCACGAGTTTACAACTTAAAAACGACTTTTCCTATTCTCAAATAAAACTTTAAAGTGTGGTATGTTACAAGGGAAACATTAAACATAATTATGAACACATTTTAAACATGAATAACATTAAAAAGTGATGGATCTATTTTCTTTTCTTGCTACGAGTGTTTCAAGTAACTTGCTTATTTCGGCAGCACTGTAGCTCCAGTTTTCAGAAATAAAGAACAAGGAAATGGGGTGGACGGCTTTTCTTCAAAGTGTTATGTCAAATCTTTACAATACGCTCAACTTAAGTACGGAATCATGCTATTCACAGAAGTGGAACGCATGCATGCATGGTGGGTTTGTTTCATTTCACGTATTAATCGTGTGCCAAGGTCAAATATTTCCACTGACCTTCAGTAGCCTAACAAAAAATTTGTCTGAGCACGTGACCACACCTGGTTGTTTACGAATATCTTGGTCACATTGCTGCTGCATGTGTAGCAGGAGTTGAGAGTATTCTGAGGGAGATGTAGCATGGGTCAACATGGCATTTCTACTTTCTCTGCCACGTGTAGTAAATAGAGGGAGGGAGGGAGGGAGTATTGTATTCCACCCAAAAATTCCATGTCGAGATTTACTCGTAAATATATGTTTTGAGGCCCCCTGAATACAACAACACGACAATTCGACAATTTCAACCAATCACAGCCTTCATTCGCGCAAAAATTACCACATTTGATAGTTATGTTATGGTCATGTTAGAGAACCTAGCTGCACTGTGCCACACATGCGCAACAGAGGCGCTATTCAAATGTCAAGTATGGCTGACTCCCGCTTATCTAATGCTCAAAGAGATGAAATAATTGGAAGAGGGAAATCTCACAACAGGGAATATGTTTGGAATCAGTTTGATTAATTTGTGTTGAAGGCAATTGTACATTACCAGCATGTATCTTGTAGGCCGTGCCAATGAATGCTAATTGCAACATTTCATTACATCTTTTAATTAGTAAAATAGCCTTAATAAATGTACATAACTCGTGACAGTACTAATGAAAATCCCCCGCGCACCAGTCTCTGTAAAACAATTTATTACACATTACCTACCATCAAAATATTACTCCACTTTTAACAATTGCTCTTTTAATAACGTCCAGAAGCAAGGTTATTTGTTGATGTTAAACATAAAGTGAAATTTATATGAGATTACAAACTGGCTTTCTGCTTTAACAAGAGAAGATCGAAATACATTTAATTCTTGGGTTTTGTTTTCCTCAGTTGGCAGTACTGAGTGTAAGTCGAATTCCAATAATTGAAATGAATATATTTTAGGTTAATTTATAGAATTTAATTTTCTGGTCAAAGGTTTAAATATAGTACTTAAATTCATATTATATTTATGAACTAGCCCAATAAATATAATTGGACTGACTCACTCAGCTCGAGAATTTACAGGTTAGGTTACACGTCTTATATTACTTCGAAAATGTTGATTAGTTAACAAACGACTCTAATGATTTTGATTCAAATGGCACATGTTGAAGGTATTTTCGCGACAAATGAAATGTATATTTTGAATTTTGTGACGTTATCTTTATTCTAGATAGCTTATGTAAGTGCTAAACTGTAACACATACTCGTACACAAAATAAACGTTAAAAGACAGTTTGTGCCCTTGACGTGTTTTGTGGAGTTGAACACTCGTTGTTGGTCTGATGTTTACCTTACTGCTTTCAGGTAGGTAGGTGTTTAACGCTCGGTTAAGAAGAACAAGAACAGTTTATACCTACAGAGGAACATGCTCAAAGGAACAAGAAGAAGAAGAAGAAGAAAGTAAGGTAATGGGTTGAAAAGCTGACTTTACAATAGAGCACGATAAGTTTAAGGACTTATTAGAAGAGCGAGGGAGGGAGGGAGAGGGTGGAGTTTGTGACGCAGAATAATTTAGTGAAAATGTGAGACAGACAGACAACACAAGCACGCCTTGCTGACTGACGCTCTATGTATGTAAGAGCTTCGCGTCGCGTCGCGTCGCTCGTTAAAATTCTGCTGGTTCAACTAACTGCTCGACATACATACCATAGATATATGTACCTGCTGGTGTTTTCTGCCTCACTCCCATATTTACACTTTCTCTACCACGTGTAGCAAGTACAGCAAGTATTGTATTGTATTACGACTCACAACTGTTTGCTTCTCATAACCTTGACTCAGTCCTTTCACTGTCTTTCTTCACTTTCTCTGTCTCTCATACACTATTTACACAAATACACAGTTCTCTTTTACTGATGTTAACACAGTCTACAGTCTTTCATGATATTAGAACTCACAACTGTTTACTGCTCATAACCTTCACTCAGTCCTTTCACTGTCTTTCTTCACTTTCTCTGTCTCTCATACACTAATTACACAAATACACAGTTCTCTTTTACTTATGTTAACACAGTCTACAGTCTTTCATGATATTAGAGCTCACAACTGTTTACTTCTCATAACCTTGACTCAGTCCTTTCACTGTCTTTCTTCACTTTCTCTGTCTCTCATACACTAATTACACAAATACACAGTTCTCTTTTACTTATGTTAACACAGTCTACAGTCTTTCATGATATTAGAGCTCACAACTGTTTACTTCTCATAACCTTGACTCAGTCCTTTCACTGTCTTTCTTCACTTTCTCTGTCTCTCATACACTAATTACACAAATACACAGTTCTCTTTTACTGACGTTAACACAGTCTACAGTCTTTCATGATATTAGAACTCACAACTGTTTACTGCTCATAACCTTCACTCAGTCCTTTCACTGTCTTTCTTCACTTTCTCTGTCTCTCATACACTATTTACACAAATACACAGTTCTCTTTTACTTATGTTAACACAGTCTACAGTCTTTCATGATATTAGAGCTCACAACTGTTTACTTCTCATAACCTTGACTCAGTCCTTTCACTGTCTTTCTTCACTTTCTCTGTCTCTCATACACTATTTACACAAATACACAGTTCTCTTTTACTGATGTTAACACAGTCTACAGTCTTTCATGATATTAGAACTCACAACTGTTTACTGCTCATAACCTTCACTCAGTCCTTTCACTGTCTTTCTTCACTTTCTCTGTCTCTCATACACTAATTACACAAATACACAGTTCTCTTTTACTGATGTTAACACAGTCTACAGTCTTTCATGATATTAGAACTCACAACTGTTTACTTCTCATAACCTTCACTCAGTCCTTTCACTGTCTTTCTTCACTTTCTCTGTTTCTCAAACAGCTAATTTTGTCAGTGCAACTACACAACACTCATTAACTGCTTCGCTATCTTCCTTTCGATGCGACGACACACACACACGCACAGTTGAAACACACTGAAACTATAAACTGATTGACTCATGTCTGTAATTAGTATTACTGTTATCGTTGCCTCGCCTCCTTACATACTGAGGATGAGTAACACGGCCCTTTTTGGAATTTAACCTTTTCTGGAACCTCTACAAATACGCCATCCGCCCCGGACGCCTCTCGAATGAACTAGTGTCCTTTGCATTGTCGCGCGTTCACAAACAGCCGCGCGAGGCAGCTTGACTTTGATCGCCTTTTATAGTATGCTGTAATATAGTAAGTTTTGTTTCTATATGTTTAATCGTTTTGTTAAAATGTTCATTTCTAGGCAACGTTAATGAACTGATGGGGCTAGTCCTCGTACTGTGTTGTACCCGAGCGGCGTGTGCACTGTAAACAAAACACTCGCCCACTGCGTTTACCGTACCGCTGAAGCGACCACAATCATGGGCAGATCCACACTTATCAAAATGGCATGTGTGAATGTTAGTGAAATTACGTATAGTTCAAGAAATAATGATGAGTCCGTTTTCCCTAGTTAAGGAACAATCGTAATTTAAGGTTAAAACAACGCTGATATGAAGGGATACTTAGAGATGTTCCCCAATAATGCACATTATTATTATTATTATTATTATTATTATTATTATTATTATTATTATTATTATTATTATTATTATTATTATTATTATTATTATTATTATTATTATTATTATTATTATTATTATTATTATTATTATTATTATTATTATTATTATTATTATTATTATTATTATTATTATTATTATTATTATTATTATTATTATTATTATTATTATTATTATTATTATTATTATTATTACCTATTATTATCATCCATTACGACATGCAAAAATAAATAAAAGTCGTTCAGTTCATTTACCTAAAACGATTGCTTCCTCTTTGTATATTGCCGCGCTGAATTACAAGTAATGATCTCTATGTTTTAAATGAGAGCTAAAGCTGCCACCCCACCCACCAATACTTATACTTCTCGCCTGCCCTTCCCTTCACACTCACTTTCAGTAACTCCAGGCGACACCTCCTCGTTCAGTCACCAAGATGAGAACACGCGACATGTCTTGCCACATTTCTCTTAGGAATTCAACTTTATATGTATGCCAACCAACTTACTACTGGTGTTTTATACACACCAGCCGTCTGTGGACAATGTTTGAGAGATAGCATTTTTCAGTTCCGAATTTACACTGCAGCTTGAATTTTTGTTACCGCCCCAGGAAAAACAGTGATGAATTTTTGTGAGGAAGAGAAGGATGAGAATAAAGTGAAATTGTATTTTAAGTGGTATGCTGAAGATGCCCAAGGTCCATATCCATTGTGTCTGACACGGCACGAGACGAGACGACACTGACTGATGCCTCGAGCTTCGTGCTCTGCACAGACGTACACATTCACACCACTTTCTCTACACACTGCTGCTGGCAAAACAGATGCAGTAAACTCAAGTAATACCTAGTCACGTGTCAAACTGTGTGGACCAAGTACTGTATTCGATATCGAGGTTTCACTGGAGATATGTTTTGAGGCCCCCTGAATACAAATGTGTGTCTGTGGACAGCATAACTCAAAAACGAAAAGTAGGTTAAAAACCAAAGTTGGTATTTAAGTTTAATGTCTTTCAAGGATGCGACACGAAGATTTTGAAGAAAATAGTCCCACTCTAAACTACCCTTTACATCTAAGAATTTTCGAAAATGTTTATTTTCTTGAAATGGTTCTAACGGTTTTGATTAAAATGCCATATGTTTGAGATATTTGTATGACAAATGAAATGTATGTTTTGAATGTTCTGGGTATAGTCCATATGGTCCTGTTTATTCTGGATGACTTTTGTATAACTGGTAAACCGTAACAGATAGACCAAATCTTACTGTACAAAAATGTAGGTGTTGCTAAAACACACAATTGATGCGCAGTGATGAATCCAAGAGGTCACATTTTTGTCTGCATCACTGCAATACTAACCAAAGGCAGGTGCAGGTGGTGGTCACGTGACGGAGGTGCCCATGTTAGCGGCGACTGTGTAAAGTCGAATGATTGAATTTGCTTTTTGACGCCGCAGCAGCAGCAGCACTGGCAATGTAATGCAAACCCTGTTGCCTGAGACGAGGAGTGAGTGAGTACATTTAATCTGCTCCTTCTTTACTCACATTTCAATTAAGGAGATTAAATCGGACGTGTGACGCTGGCCCAAGCAAGTGCCAACATGCGAGTCTCACTTATCAAACGTTACTAACCCATCAAGTATACAGAGGTTCTACCACCTACTGCTGGAGCCCCGGGTTCCATTCCCGGCGTGTGCATTTTCTCCTCTTCTTAGCCCTGTTAGGTCCCTGATTGCTTGCGAAGACCAGGAGCGACCGGAGCGCTGACCACCTCATGACAGCGAGGAGACGCAGCGGCCGGGCGGTAGGACTTGGCTCGGCTGTTGACATTTTTGGCGATGTCAAGGACTTCTTTCCTCTATCCTGCATGTAACATGTATTATATTCACCTTAAATAGGTACATGTGTTATTGCTTGAGTGAAGACTTCAGCCTCTCCATCTTTGAGGAGTTATTTTACTCGTGTTCTTTACTTTAAAAATCGATATCGTTGCATAATTTCCAGTTTGCTGGCTGTGTTATGAATTGAGATATTCTTTCACAAGTCCAGCGCGAAGCAGTTAGGTACCTATATGGGAAGGGCGACAGCAGGTTGACTCACCGTCACAGCTCGTGCTCAGAGTATGAGACAGCTTCAAGTAGTTAACGTGCTTGGAGTTTAACCTACTTACGTATTAATATGCCTCCAATTAAACGTGTAGTTTTCCTTTGATAGTGCATATTTGGGGATTTTGTGATGCATCAAAGTCTCGTCTTTACTTAGGTATATGGCTGTCTAACCGAATACAGACAGGCAAGGATCGTTATTTCTATTTGTTGATAACAATTTGCGGAGCTGTTTTAAGGCCTGAAATGGCTGATAGCTGCACACTGGTTTATGGAAGAGTTTACTTTCGTGTAGTAAACATCGCGGAACAGTACGTGATTAGGAACCGTGGCCGTTGACATAATCACTAGCGTGTTGTTTGTTTCAAGGAAGTAAAGAGAGACCTTACCCCTCGCCATCAATTTGCATGACGAGACAGACAGACAGAGAGACAGAACTCAATACATCCATATTCCAAACGAGCTGATACAAAAGCTACTCTTACCATGTACTACCTTTAATACCTAACTCCATTACCTGTGTATCTGTTAGCCACGCGCAGATCCTAGCAAGGCCATTCGCCACGTCTATACGTGCGTTACATACTGTGTGTGTGACCTACATTCGGGAGATCCTGTGTTCACGTCCCATCTTCCTGGTTTTTTTTTTTTTTGTTTTTTTTTACTGCACCCAAAAATTCGGTGTCGAGATTTCACCCGGGAATATATGTTTTGAGGCCCCCTGAATCCAAAACAAAGCATTTTTAGAAAAAGGTCCGTGTGTGTATGTGTATCTGTGGACAGCATAGCTCGAAGACGAAAAGTCGGTTAAAAACCAAATCTTTGAAGGATGCTACACGAAAATTTTGAAGAAACTAGCCCCGCCCTAAACTACCCTTTACAAACAAAATGTTTCCAAAATTTTTATTTTCTCGAAAATGGCCCAACGAATTTGATTAAAATGTCATATGTGTGAGATATTTTCATTACAAATGAAATGTATATCTTGAATTTTCTGTCTATATCCCATGTAGTCCTATTTACTCTGGACGACTTTTGCATAACTGGTAAACCGTAAGAGATAGACCAAATCTTACTGTACAAGAAATGTAGATCTTGTTAAAACACACAATTTATGTCTAAATTTTTTGGTAGGGTGAACCATTTCTGAGATATTCCTTGTTATTTGTGTGAGTCTCAAATGGAAATTTGTTCCTCACTTTTGTATCTCTTGGCCGTGCAAAGATAATGGATTTTCAATATTTTAAAACATTTGTCCCTTACTCAATGTCTACTGTATTCCCATATTCCCCTTGTACCTACAAGGAAGTAAATAAGATAACTTATACAAATGTTTATCTTAACTAACATGAAAAAGATATAGGAAAAACGTGATGTGTTACACTCACATGACTTTCTCTACTCTTGTACTAACCATTCTTACAAACTCTTATTCCTATATCTTCTTCATGTTAATACAGATAAACATTTGTACAAATTATCTTATTGCTTATTTCCTTGTAGGTACAAGGGGAATATTAGAATACACTACGCTTTGTGCGATAGTCAAATATTTTAAAGCTTTTAGATTCCGTTCTCTTTGCACAATTAACATATAACAAAATGAACAACGATGTTCCATTTCACGAAACTCACACACATAACGAGGAATATCTCCGAAATGGTTCAAACTACAAGAAAATGTATTCAGATATAAATTGGTATTTTAGCAAGATCTACATTTTTTGTGTAGTATGACTTGGTCTATCTCTAACGGTTTACCAGTTATGCAAAAGTCGTCCAGAGTAAATACGACTACAGGGGCTATAGCCAGAGAATTCAAGATATACATTTCATTTGTCATCAAAATATATCAATCATATGACATTTTAATCAAAATTGTTAGAGCCATTTTCAAGAAAATCCAAATTTTCGAAAAATCTTCCATGTAAAGGGTAGTTTAGGGTGGGGCTATTTTCTTCAAAATCTTAGTGCCACATCCTTGAAAGACATTAAACTTAAATATGAACTCTGCTTTTTAACGGGCTTTTCGTTTTGAGTTATGCTGTCCACAGACAGACTCAGGCTGTTCGTACAAATTTGAACATATCTTACAGATGATATTACAACCATTTTAAGAACATAGAGAGTAAGTAAACATTTTGCATGTGAACGTATGTAATTTAGGATGAGGGAATTTTGTTGAAGATGCTAGTATCGTACTCGAGCCAATAACCTAACACGTATGTATGTTGTGAAGTGAGGGAGGGAGGGAGGCAGGTGCTGCCATCTGGAGTGTGACTTGTTTCCAAAGAGGACCCTTGTGTATGACTCATCACCCCCTTTGTTACGCCCGATATCTTCCGTGCTGGATTATATTAGTTGATCCATCCGCACCTCCCAGCTAACTGGCGCTCTCTCTCTCTCTCTCTCTCTCTCTCTCTCTCTCACTTCCTTATATATCACTTATCTGCGTTTTCATGGCGAATTGGAATCGATCTAAGTCCAACCCCAATCCCGTTTCCACGACGAATTCAATCTGTATGAAATTAATTGGAGTCCAATCCCATTCTCAATAGATTCACGTTTCCATGACGAATTCAACCCGTATTGAAATCGATTTGAGTCCAACCCCATTCTCAATACCATCCACGTTTTCATGACGAATTCAACCCGTATTGAAATCGATTTGAGTCTAATCCCATTCTCAATACCATCCACGTTTCCATGACGAATTCAACCCGTATTGAAATCGATTTGAGTCAATCCCATTCTCAATACCATCCACGTTTCCATGACGAATTCAACCCGTATTGGAATCGATCTGAGTCCAATCCCATTCTCAATACAATCCACGTTTCCATGACGAATTCAACCCGTATTGAAATCGATTTGAGTCCAATACCACCCCCGTTTCCACGACGAATTCAATCCGTATTGAAATCGATTTCAATCCAATCCCATTCCCAACACGATCCGAGTTTCCATGTTGAATTCAGTCCAGAATGAAATCGATTTGGATACACAAGTCTGAAGCTTTTCTGTTGGTCACTTGGTTTATGCATGTTATGTTTTGGAGTTAGTGAATGTGTTCAGAAGAATATATTGTGAGGTTATAGAAACAATAAAAGTGATTGTTGTGCTTTATGACGTAACTTTCAATAAAAATGTACGGATTTGAATCCGATATGCGTTTCCATGCAATAACATTTGGATAGAATCCCACTACTAAGAGGATCAGATCTATCGACTCAATTCCATCTCAAACCGCGTTTACAAGCAGTATTCAATCCAGACTGAGAACTCAAATCGATTTGGATTCCCCATGTTAGCATACTGATAGTGTATTCTAACGAGACACATACATATGTTGTATATCTCCAGTTATACGAAAGTCAGAAGAAAGAGAGCACAATTCATTTGTTATGTAAATATATTAAACATAAGGTGTTTTAATTAGGACCATTAGAACGAGTTTTGAGTACGTAGGTAAATGTAAAAGAAATGTTTGTTGTGTTTGTGTAGCTACAATTTATGTTGAGGTATTTCACTATCGTGTTGTTAGATAATATTTAGGTTTGCTTTCCACACTCTAAACTCACACTTATCACTGAACACAAATTGGCACTCTCCAGGACCTCTGTGTTCGGGAGGAAGTACAAAGACACTTTTTCATACTGTTGATATTTCTATTCACTTTCTGTACCACGTATAGTAGGTAGAGCAAGTATTGTATTCCACCCATAAATTCAACGTCCAGAATTCACCGGAAATATGTTTTGAGGGCCCCTGAATAAAAAAAAAAATAAAAAAAAAACATTTTTAGAAAAAGGTCCGTCTTAACAACATAACTCAAAAACGATAAGTCGGTTAAAAAGCAAAATTGGTATTCAAGTTTAACATCTTTCAAGGATGCAACACGAAGATTTTGAAGAAAATTCCTCTACCATAAACTGCCCTTTACATGGACAATTTTTGGAAAATTTTGATTTTCTCGAAAATAGGTCTAACGATTGCCATATGTTTGAGATATTTGTAAGACAAATGAAAAGTATATTTTGAATTTTCTGTCTATATCCCATGTAGTCGTGTTTACTCTGGATGACTTTTGTATAACTGGTAAACCGTAACAGATAAACCAAATCTTACTGTACAGAAATATATATCTTAAGGCTAAAACACACAGTTTATGTCGAAATCAATTGTTTGTAAAGTGAACCATTTCGGAGATATTCTTTGTTATTTGTGTGACTATCAATTACGTCTACTATATTCCCCTTGTACCTACAAGAGTAGAGAAGGTCATGTGAGTGCAGCACATCAGATTTTTCACTTCTGTTATTTATGGAACATACACCGGGCTTCTTTAAATTATTTAGGGGATCTCAAAACCTGCGTGTTAAGTCGTGGAGATTGGAACGTGAAAGAATGATTTGTCCTTCAAAACATTCTCTGAGATGACGTAAGAAACTATTGTGTACAAATAGCAATAAGAAATTAAGGAACAGCAACTTAAGCATTTGGTTTCTAAATAAATGAGGAATTTTTGGCTCCTTAATGAAATTTGGAATTAATCGTACTTGCAACTAAGTGTTCACAAACACACATGAAGAAATCTTTGTCTAAAAATGATTGGCGAATCTAAAAACGTCGAATAGCTATATTTGTTTGGTTCAATACCAAGAAAGCATAGTTAGCTTTTCCACTCTAGTGTATGCACATACTTTGTCTAAAGCAACATTAGTTAACTTCGTGAAATGTTATGTGCACGTACCTTACAAGGCCCTTACAGGTTTTATTTACCATGTTTCATTAATTTCCATTCCTATATTCAATGTAATAAACGAGTTAAAATTACAACTTCTCAGTATCTACTTCCTTTCTCTGGTTACCTGCATAGTGCGTTTATCTTCTGATGTTTACCAACATTAGAAAAAAATAGTTTTTGTATGGGTTTTGAGACGTTAAAGGTATACAGAAGGAAACTGCACAGTCTGCTAGTTGGATTATAATGTTACGTTAGTGTCATGTTGACAGTAGATATACCATATGTATTTTTTGCGCGGCAGTGTACTAGAAAGTGCGGTACTTACCACGCGATGCAGGTCGCAGAAGGACACGGCGAACCACGGCATGTCCCTGAGGACCTTCCTGAAGGTGTCCTCGCCGTCTGGAGCGAGCAGTGTACTAGAAACTGCGGTACTTACCACGCGATGCAGGTCACAGAAGGACACGGCGAACCACGGCATGTCCCTGAGGACCTTCCTGAAGGTGTCCTCGCCGTCTGGAGCGAGCAGTGTACTAGAAACTGCGGTACTTACCACGCGATGCAGGTCACAGAAGGACACGGCGAACCAAGGCATGTCCCTGAGGACCTTCCTGAAGGTGTCCTCGCCGTCTGGAGCGAGCAGTGTACTAGAAACTGCGGTACTTACCACGCGATGCAGGTCACAGAAGGACACGGCGAACCAAGGCATGTCCCTGAGGACCTTCCTGAAGGTGTCCTCGCCGTCTGGAGCGAGCAGTGTACTAGAAACTGCGGTACTTACCACGCGATGCAGGTCACAGAAGGACACGGCGAACCAAGGCATGTCCCTGAGGACCTTCCTGAAGGTGTCCTCGCCGTCTGGAGCGAGCAGTGTACAAGAAAGTGCGGTACTTACCACGCGATGCAGGTCGCAGAAGGACACGGCGAACCACGGCATGTCCCTGAGGACCTTCCTGAAGGTGTCCTCGCCGTCTGGAGCGAGCAGTACTTACCACGCGATGCAGGTCGCAGAACGAACCAAGGCATGTCCCTGAGGACCTTCCTGAAGGTGTCCTCGCCGTCTGGAGCGAGCAGTGTACTAGAAACTGCGGTACTTACCACGCGATGCAGGTCACAGAAGGACACGGCGAACCAAGGCATGTCCCTGAGGACCTTCCTGAAGGTGTCCTCGCCGTCTGGAGCGAGCAGTGTACTAGAAACTGCGGTACTTACCACGCGATGCAGGTCACAGAAGGACACGGCGAACCAAGGCATGTCCCTGAGGACCTTCCTGAAGGTGTCCTCGCCGTCTGGAGCGAGCAGTGTACAAGAAAGTGCGGTACTTACCACGCGATGCAGGTCGCAGAAGGACACGGCGAACCACGGCATGTCCCTGAGGACCTTCCTGAAGGTGTCCTCGCCGTCTGGAGCGAGCAGTACTTACCACGCGATGCAGGTCGCAGAACGAACCAAGGCATGTCCCTGAGGACCTTCCTCAAGGTGTCCTCGCCGTCTGGAGCGAGCAGTGTACTAGAAAGTGCGGTACTTACCACGCGATGCAGGTCGCAGAAGGGCACGGCGAACCACGGCATGTCCCTGAGGACCTTCCTGAAGGTGTCCTCGCCGTCTGGAGCGAGCACGACCTGCACTATCTCCAGCCGTCGCCTGTCGCTGGTGTTGATGCGGGAGTAGAGGTCGGCGAGGCGCCCCGTGGTGTCCGCCAGGTCATCGCAGCAGCTGGCCGGGGTGAAGTACAAGCCGAGCACCTCGCAGATGTCGTCGAGACCCAGGAGAGCCGTCTCCACGGGGACGCGGTTATCGGGTTCCTGACAACGCACCAGATCCGTGCCCAGGACGCGCCGGAACCACGTCAGCACCCTGCAGGCCGCTACCGCCATGTTAGCTAGCACGCCACATTCTGCTGAGAGCAGGAGCGCTGGAGTTCCCCCACCATGGGTTCCTACCCCCCCCCCCCTCTCTCCCTCTCGCTGACACTAGCCGGCGCGGCGCAGCGCAGCGCTAAGGAAGCGATCAAACACACACCAGCCAGAGTCAAGCTCATTGACGGAACTGATAACGCGAGATACCCCTGTTGATAACCAAAACGCCGCGTTTTAGGTGCTAAAAGCTTGTCAAATATTTAATGCCAAAAATGTGTGCCAAAACAAATAAAAAAATCTGATGTGTTGCACTCACATGACTTTCTCTACTCTTGTACTAACCATTCTTACAAACTCTTATTCCTATATCTTCTTCGTGTTAGTTAAAATAAACAGTTGCACAAATTGTCTTATTGCTTATTTCCTTGTAGGTACAAGAAGAATATGGGAATACAGTAGACTTTGAGCGATAGTCAAATGTTTTAAAGCTTTGAGATTCTCTTGTCTTTGCACACTTAACATATAAAAAAATGAACAACGATGATCCATTTCACGAAAGTTCTTAGTTTTCCGAAACTCACACACATAACAAGGAATATCTCCAAAATGGTTCACCCTACAAGAAAATTTATTGAGACATAAATTGTGTATTTTAGCAAGATCTACATTTTTGTACAGTAAGATTGGGTCTATCTCTAACGGTTTACCAGTTATGCAAAAGTCGTCCAGAGTAAACACGACTACAGGGTCTATAGCCACAAAATTCAAGATATACATTTCATTTGTCATAAAAATATCTCAAACATATTACATTTTAATAAAAATCGTTAGAGCCATTTTCAAGAAAATCAAAATTTTCGAAAAAGTTTCCATGTAAAGTGTAGTTTAGGGTGGGGTTATTTTCTTCACAATCTTCGTGTCGCATCCTTCAAGGACTTTAAACTTAAATACCAACTTTGGTTTTTAAGGGACTTTTCCTTTTTGAGTTATGCTGTCCACAGACACACGGACTTTTTTTGTAATCAGGGGACCTCAAAACATGTAGTTCCGGGTAAATCTGGACATGGAATATTTGGGTGGAATGCAATACCTACTTGCTCTACTTACTAGTACAGAAAGTAAACAGTAAGTGACGACTTCCCATTTCATGAAAGTATAGGTAAGAATTGGCAAACTCAAACGAATAACGAAGAATGTTTCGGAAGTAGATGATGCAAAGCGATGAAGTTGAGTATTTTAAATGAAATGTGCACTTGTCTATATGTTCCGATTTATCACTTATAGAAATGAAGAGCGCTGCTGCTTACAAGCGAGAGACCCGGGTTCGATTCCTGGTAGCGTGGGAAGCCTGTAGCGGGGTGCACTCAGCCTCGTCAGGCTCCTCGTGTAGCAGTCTGGAGGGATCTGAGCGTTGACCACGTCCCACTGTCTAGTACTGCACCCACATGGTGCGAACTTGCACTTGCCCCACAAGGTGAGATATTATATTTAGCGTGCAAGTATATAAAATATCCAATCAAAATACTTGCAATGATTGTTGAGCAAATAAATAAGATCTGATGTTCCGTGTGGAGGAAGGGAGGAGCTAGTGAGTTTATTTGTACTTTATTTTTCTTCTAAACGTTAGAACAGAAAATGTTCTCATTTACTGACGTTAACATAGTGATATTACAACTCACAACTGTTTTCTTCTTGTAGCTTTGACTCACTTCTTGCACTGTCTCTCTTTACTTTCTCTGTCCCTCAAACGCTAACGCCGACAATAGAAACTCTGAACGCTCGCTGAAAGTTCTTTAGTTCCATGCACAGCGCTGTCTCACACTGAGCGACTCAAAAACTGCCTCCTTCCCGCGCAGACAGATCTTTCTCGAACACCTACGAACAAGCCGGTTGTTGTTGTTATAGTGTTTAACGCCCGCTTTTACTACTACGGCACCGCAGGCGGTGACACTGATGACACATGGAATGAAGATGAAGCACCGGTGGAATGAGATGGCGGGGGAAACCGGAGCACCCGGAGAAAACCCGCCCTGACGCCGCTTCGTCCACCACGAATACCACATGCGGGTCCCTGGGATCGAACCCGGGCCGCGCTAACCGCTCGGCCACGGCGCCGCCAAGCCGGCTGTCGGAAACTCTTGTAATGCTCTGGAAAATCCCTTATGTAGCCATCCGATTGTTGCTGGTCAAAAATAAAATAAAAGTCTTTAAACCCGACACACTCACACTAGAGTCTACAGCAGGACTTACACATATGAGCACATTTGTGCACTTGCAGTACATTAACAAAAGAAGGAAAAGAAACAATTAAATGTAGATAAGTATTGTTGATTTACATGAAGGCATGGTGATTGTTGAAATCAAACCCAGAGGCAGCTCACTTGTTGCTTCTCTGGTTGCTTCCATTTCTACCAATTTCTCTCACTCTACGATTCTGAAAATAGTGTATTGCGCATGCGCCAGGTTGGCAAGTTTTATTGCTCACAGTAAATGCCATCAGCTTGGCGAGATTGGAAAGCTTATCAATGAATCTGATTGGTTCACTTGTGACTACGTCATAACCAAAGCCCGGATTTCTAACCAAAATGCTTAGCTTTTCTCACACTGTTAAACATAACCAGAAAGTTTATACACAAGAAGCAGTCAATATTGCCGTCACAGTACAGTAATGTTTTGTTAAAATGGCGCCCAAGGAAAGATGCAATACAAGCAGTCGAAATAATTCCTTGCTACATTCACTCTCTGATTAACGAAACTTCAGTAATATTGTGTTTGACAAACTCAATCAGTGCAAACTATTCCTATTCCGTATTAATATGATTTGAGAACATCTTGAATATATAATATATTCCTATTCCGGTTACAAAACACTGCTTCAAATTTCTAAAAAGCTTTCAGGCGAAGAAACACGAATTGTGATGCTCGTGTGACGTCATGCGATATGAAAAGCAGGATACAAATGCATTATAAGCAGAAGCCTTTATTAAAGCTGAATATCATATTTGCGTGTATTCGTTTTTGCTTATTTCCATCATTTTCCGTGCTTATTTGCTTACTTATTGAAGTATTTAATTGTGCCTACGTACGGCACGTGTGTGTTGGCTTCTTATGCACTTTAACCCACCTCAGGAGCAGTACGAATGTACTATGAATAAATTAATATTATTTGAGAAAATGCCATACACACTAGGTATTTACTCACCGAGATATCGCCAGTCTTCACTTCACAGAAACGTTCACTGAATTAGTCGTAAATAAACAACGGCCAAACACTGTTTAAACTCACAGCAAATCAACTCTATTTGAAAAACACTTTTATGTATAAACATTACATTTAAATTTGAAGCTATTTCACATCACAAGGTATTGTTCTATCAATCAGTGGCCATTTTCTTCATGATTGTTGATTATTCAAACAAGTGAAGTCAGTCTACGTTGTCTATATGTTTATAGTCAGAGTAACTTCAGGAGGCTTACTTACACAAATACTGCTTCAAATGTTACAATCACCTTTACTTACATATGTATGTATTTGAACTTTTTCGTGTCCAATTACACTCTTGTTTAATACTTTGATAATCTTCAACTCCACTTACAAAGTAACGTCCGATGCAAATGTTGTAAATAATAGATCTGAAGCAGCATTTACTTACTTTTGATTCTTTACAACTACGAGCAATGGACATGGTTCAATATGTAAGACAAAAATACCGTTAAAGAAAAAGCTAGAAGCTTTAATGTGGAGTTGGTTATCACCACGGCCCGCATATTTGTGAACTAGAAATATTAAATATATACAAACACTTATGACCGACAAAAATAAATAAATAGAAAATATCGCGATGAATATAACCTATTTTTTTCATTGCATTTTCAAAATGTACAAAAATGTAATCCTTTTAAATTAACATATTGAAGAAATAAAGGACGCTCAAGTTGTCCTCGTGTTGCCCAGGCCTGCTTATGTAGTAATTCGAGTATCGTTGATGATGTCATCACCTTTTAAATATGTTGGTAGGTTTAATTTCAAGAATAAGAGTAGGTAACCCTATTCACGTGGCTCTGGTCCACTAACTCGTTGATTGATATCCTTAAAGGAGGTAAAAGGCTATTTCGGGGCTTTGGACACCAACACGTCCTTGCCCGTCCTTAACTCCAATGGTCACATCGGCGACGTTTTACCTTTGGAACATATGAGCTCCTGCTATACTAAATCACAGTTCCACACTCTAGAGCGGATGTAAAGACTCCCACCCTTCAGCCGGGAGTCAAACCCGGGACTTGTGGCACTTCGGGCAGGTGCTGTAGGAGGCCAGCCCTAAAACCGCCGCTTTACGAATCTTTCCAGCGACATGCGTAGGTACTTGACTTTGAGCTTTCATACATGTACCTACATTTGGCACGCTAACACAGGGAGAAACTGCAACACACACTGTGGAAGCGTTACTTGTTCCAACCGACGCCAATCTTTGCTTTTGGTTTCCGATATGGGCAGCGTCTTGTTGGCTTTCTTTAACAAATTGAAAATTATGCCGACCTTTTGTCACAAAACTATGTCCGCCGCCCCCCTTCAAAGTTAATGAATAAAATGTAAAGAACAATTTTTCTTTCGCAAAAATGAATACGGTTATCCCAACAAATACTATAGTTAATATCTTTTACAATATTTGACAACAGAATTATGAATTATATTGTTTGATTGCAAACTTCCAATATGCGCCTCCCCCACCCCTGAGAAATAGTCTGCCAACGCCCATGAGTATGTTCATAAAATTAATTAGATCTTGGGTTAGGTTAGGTTAGCTTAGCTTGGCTTAGGTTGGGTTAGGTAAGGTTGGGTTGGGTTAGATTAGGTTAGCTTAGCTTAGCTTAGCTTGGTTGGGTTAGGTAAGGTTGGGTTGGGTTAGGTTAGGTAAGCTTAGCTTAGCTTGGTTGGGTTGGGTTGGGTTAGGTAAGGTTGGGTTGGGTTAGGTTAGGTAAGCTTAGCTTAGCTTGGTTGGGTTGGGTTGGGTTAGGTAAGGTTGGGTTGGGTTAGGTTAGGTAAGCTTAGCTTAGCTTGGTTGGGTTGGGTTGGGTTAGGTAAGGTTGGGTTGGGTTACGTTAGGTTAACCTAGCTTAGCTTGGTTGGGTTGGGTTAGGTAAGGTTGGGTTGGGTTAGGTTAGGGTAGCTTAGCTTAGCTTGGTTGGGTTGGGTTAGGTAAGGTTGGGTTGGGTAGGGTAAGGTTGGGTTGTGTTAGGTTAGCTTAGCTTAGCTTGGCTTGGTTGGGTTGGGTTAGGTAAGGTTGGGTTGGGTTAGGTTAGGTTAGGTTAGCTTAGCTTAGCTTGGCTTGGTTGGGTTGGGTTAGGTAAGGTTGGGTTGGGTAGGGTAAGGTTGGGTTGTGTTAGGTTAGCTTAGCTTGGCTTAGGTTGGGGTGGGTTAGGTAAGGTTGGGTTGGGTTAGGTTAGGTTAGCTTAGCTTAGCTTAGCTTAGCTTGGTTGGGTTGGGTTAGGTAAGGTTGGGTTGGCTTAGGTTAGGTTAGCTTAGCTTAGCTTGGTTGGGTTAGGTAAGGTTGGGTTGGGTTAGGTTAGGTTAGCTTAGCTTGTTTGGGTTGGGTTAGGTAAGGTTGGGTTGGGTTTGGTTAGGTTAGGTTAGCTTAGCTTAGCTTGTTTGGGTTGGGTTAGGTAAGGTTGGGTTGGGTTAGGTTAGGTTAACCTACCTTAGCTTGGTTGGGTTGGGTTAGGTAAGGTTGGGTTGGGTTAGGTTAGGTTAGGTTAGCATAGCTTAGCTTAGCTTAGCTTGGTTGGGTTGGGTTGGGTTAGGTAAGGTTGGGTTGGGTTAGGTAAGGTTGGGTTGGGTTAGGTAAGGTTGGGTTGGGTTAGGTGAGGTTTGGTTAGCTTAGCTTGGTTGGGTTGGGTTAGGTAAGGTTGGGTTAGGTTAGGTTAGCTTAGCTTAGCTTGGCTTGGTTGGGTTGGGTTAGGTAAAGTTGGGTTGGGTTAGGTTAGGTTAGCTTAGCTTAGCTTGGTTGGGTTAGGTAAGGTTGGGTTGGGTTAGGTTAGGTTAGGTTAGCTTAGCTTGGTTGGGTTAGGTAAGGTTGGGTTGGGTTAGGTTAGGTTAGCTTAGCTTAGCTTAGCTTAACTTGGTTGGGTTGGGTTAGGTAAGGTTGGGTTAGGTTAGGTTAGCTTAGCTTAGCGTAGCTTAGCTTAGCTTGGTTGGGTTGGGTTAGATAAGGTTGGGTTAGGTTAGGTTAGGTTAGCTTAGCTTAGCTTGGTTGGGTTGGGTTAGGTAAGGTAGGTTTGGGTTAGGTTAGGTTAGGATAGCTTAGCTTAGCTTGGTTGGGTTGGGTTAGGTAAGGTTGGGTTGGGTTAGGTTAGGTTAGGTTAGCTTAGCTTAGCTTAGCTTAGCTTGGTTGGGTTGGGTTAGGTAAGGTTGGGTTGGGTTAGGTTAGGTTAGCTTAGCTTAGCTTGGTTGGGTTGGGTTAGGTAAGGTTGGGTTGGGTTAGGTTAGGTTAACCTAGCTTAGCTTGGTTGGGTTGGGTTAGGTAAGGTTGGGTTGGGTTAGGTTAGGTTTGCTTAGCTTAGCTTGGTTGGTTGGGTTAGGTAAGGTTGGGTTGGGTTAGGTGAGGTTAGGTTAGCTTAGCTTAGCTTGGTTGGGTTGGGTTAGGTAAGGTTGGGTTGGGTTAGGTTAGGTTAGCTTAGCTTAGCTTGGCTTGGTTGGGTTGGGTTATGTTAGGTTAGCTTAGCTTAGCTTGCTTGGGTTAGGTAAGGTTGGATTGGGTTAGGTAGGGTTAGCTTAGCTTAGCTTGGTTGGGTTGGGTTAGGTAAGGTTGGGTTGGGTTAGGTTAGGTTAGGTTAGCTTAGCTTAGCTTGGTTGGGTTGGGTTAGGTAAGGTTGGATTGTGTTAGGTTAGGTTGGCTTAGCTTAGCTTGGTTGGGTTGGGTTAGGTAAGGTTAGGTTAGGTTAGCTTAGCTTAGCTTAACTTGGTTGGGTTGGGTTAGGTAAGGTTGGGTTGGGTTAGGTTAGGTTAGGTTAGCTTAGCTTGGTTGGGTTAGGTAAGGTTGGGTTGGGTTAGGTTAGGTTAGGTTAGCTTAGCTTAGCTTGGTTTTGGTGGGTTAGGTAAGGTTGGGTTAGGTTAGGTTAGGTTAGCTTAGGTTAGCTTAGCTTAGCTTGGTTTGGGGTGGGTTAGGTAAGGTTAGGTTAGCTTAGCTTGGTTTGGGGTGGGTAAGGTTGGGTTGTGTTAGGTTAGGTTAGAGGTTAACTTAGCTTAGCTTAGCTTGGTTGGGTTGGGTTGGGTTAGGTAAGGTTAGGTTAGCTTGGTTGGGTTGGGTTAGGTAAGGTTAGGTTAGCTTAGCTTAGCTTGGTTTGATGTAGGTTAGGTTAGCTTAGCTTAGCTTAGCTTAGCTTAGCTTGGTTTGGGGTGGGTTAGGTAAGGATAGGTTAGCTTAGCTTAGCTAGGTTTGGGTTATGTTAGGTTAGGTTAGCTTGGCTTAGGTTGGGGTGGGTTAGGTAAGGTTGGGTTGTGTTAGGTTAGCTAAGGTTAGCTCAGCATAGCTTGGTTGGGTTGGGTTAGGTTAGGTAAGGTTGGGTTGTGTTAGGTTAGTTTAGGTTAGGTTAGGTTAGCTTAGCTTCGTTTGGGTTAGGTTAGGTAAGGTTGGGTTGTGTTAGGTTAGGTTAGCTTAGTTTGGTTTGGGTTGGGTTAGGTAAGGTTCGTTTGTGTTAGGTCAGGTTAGGTTAGCTTAGGTTAGCTTGGTTGTGTTGGGTTAGGTAAGGTTGGGTTGTGTTAGGTTAGGTTAGCTTAGCTTAGCTTAGCTTGGTTGGGTTGGGTTATGTAAGGTTGGGTTGTGTTAGGTTAGGTTAGCTTAGGTTAGCTTAGCTTAGCTTAGCTTGGTTGGGTTGGGTTAGGTAAGGTTGGGTTGTGTTAGGTTAGGTTAGCTTAGCTTAGCTTGGTTTGGTTATGTAATGTTGGGTTGTGTTAGGTTAGGTTAGCTTAGGTTAGCTTAGCTTAGCTTGGTTTGGGTTGGGTTAGGTAAGGTTGGGTTGTGTTAGGTTAGGTTAGCTTAGGTTAGCTTAGCTTAGCTTGGTTGGGTTGGGTTAGGTAAGGTTGTATTGTGTTAGGTTAGGTTAGCTTAGCTTAGTTTGGTTGGGTTGGGTTAGGTAAGGTTGGGTTGTGTTAGGTTAGGTTAGCTTAGGTTAGCTTAGCTTAGCTTGGTTTGGGTTGGGTTAGGTAAGGTTGGATTGTGTTAGGTTAGGTTAGCTTAGCTTAGCTTGGTTGGGTTAGGTAAGGTTGGGTTGTGTTAGGTTAGGTTAGCTTAGGTTAGCTTAGCTTGGTTTGGAGTGGGTTAGGTAAGGTTAGGTTAGGTTAGCTTAGCTTGGTTTGGGTTGTGTTGTGTTAGGTTAGGTTAGCTTGGCTTAGGTTGGGGTGGGTTAGGTATGGTTGGGTTGGGTTAGGTTAGGTTAGCTTAGCTTAGCTTGGTTGGGTTAGGTAAGGTTGGGTTGGGTTAGGTTAGGTTAGGTTAGCTTAGCTTGGTTGGGTTAGGTAAGGTTGGGTTGGGTTAGGTTAGGTTAGCTTAGCTTAGCTTAGCTTAACTTGGTTGGGTTGGGTTAGGTAAGGTTGGGTTAGGTTAGGTTAGCTTAGCTTAGCGTAGCTTAGCTTAGCTTGTTTGGGTTGGGTTAGATAAGGTTGGGTTAGGTTAGGTTAGGTTAGCTTAGCTTAGCTTGGTTGGGTTGGGTTAGGTAAGGTAGGTTTGGGTTAGGTTAGGTTAGGATAGCTTAGCTTAGCTTGGTTGGGTTGGGTTAGGTAAGGTTGGGTTGGGTTAGGTTAGGTTAGGTTAGGTTAGCTTAGCTTAGCTTAGCTTAGCTTGGTTGGGTTGGGTTAGGTAAGGTTGGGTTGGGTTAGGTTAGGTTAGCTTAGCTTAGCTTGGTTGGGTTGGGTTAGGTAAGGTTGGGTTGGGTTAGGTTAGGTTAACCTAGCTTAGCTTGGTTGGGTTGGGTTAGGTAAGGTTGGGTTGGGTTAGGTTAGGTTTGCTTAGCTTAGCTTGGTTGGTTGGGTTAGGTAAGGTTGGGTTGGGTTAGGTGAGGTTAGGTTAGCTTAGCTTAGCTTGGTTGGGTTGGGTTAGGTAAGGTTGGGTTGGGTTAGGTTAGGTTAGCTTAGCTTAGCTTGGCTTGGTTGGGTTGGGTTATGTTAGGTTAGCTTAGCTTAGCTTGCTTGGGTTAGGTAAGGTTGGATTGGGTTAGGTAGGGTTAGCTTAGCTTAGCTTGGTTGGGTTGGGTTAGGTAAGGTTGGGTTGGGTTAGGTTAGGTTAGGTTAGCTTAGCTTAGCTTGGTTGGGTTGGGTTAGGTAAGGTTGGATTGTGTTAGGTTAGGTTGGCTTAGCTTAGCTTGGTTGGGTTGGGTTAGGTAAGGTTAGGTTAGGTTAGCTTAGCTTAGCTTAACTTGGTTGGGTTGGGTTAGGTAAGGTTGGGTTGGGTTAGGTTAGGTTAGGTTAGCTTAGCTTGGTTGGGTTAGGTAAGGTTGGGTTGGGTTAGGTTAGGTTAGGTTAGGTTAGCTTAGCTTAGCTTGGTTTTGGTGGGTTAGGTAAGGTTGGGTTAGGTTAGGTTAGGTTAGCTTAGGTTAGCTTAGCTTAGCTTGGTTTGGGGTGGGTTAGGTAAGGTTAGGTTAGCTTAGCTTGGTTTGGGGTGGGTAAGGTTGGGTTGTGTTAGGTTAGGTTAGAGGTTAACTTAGCTTAGCTTAGCTTGGTTGGGTTGGGTTGGGTTAGGTAAGGTTAGGTTAGCTTGGTTGGGTTGGGTTAGGTAAGGTTAGGTTAGCTTAGCTTAGCTTGGTTTGATGTAGGTTAGGTTAGCTTAGCTTAGCTTAGCTTAGCTTAGCTTGGTTTGGGGTGGGTTAGGTAAGGATAGGTTAGCTTAGCTTAGCTAGGTTTGGGTTATGTTAGGTTAGGTTAGCTTGGCTTAGGTTGGGGTGGGTTAGGTAAGGTTGGGTTGTGTTAGGTTAGCTAAGGTTAGCTCAGCATAGCTTGGTTGGGTTGGGTTAGGTTAGGTAAGGTTGGGTTGTGTTAGGTTAGTTTAGGTTAGGTTAGGTTAGCTTAGCTTCGTTTGGGTTAGGTTAGGTAAGGTTGGGTTGTGTTAGGTTAGGTTAGCTTAGTTTGGTTTGGGTTGGGTTAGGTAAGGTTCGTTTGTGTTAGGTCAGGTTAGGTTAGCTTAGGTTAGCTTGGTTGTGTTGGGTTAGGTAAGGTTGGGTTGTGTTAGGTTAGGTTAGCTTAGCTTAGCTTAGCTTGGTTGGGTTGGGTTATGTAAGGTTGGGTTGTGTTAGGTTAGGTTAGCTTAGGTTAGCTTAGCTTAGCTTGGTTGGGTTGGGTTAGGTAAGGTTGGGTTGTGTTAGGTTAGGTTAGCTTAGCTTAGCTTGGTTTGGTTATGTAATGTTGGGTTGTGTTAGGTTAGGTTAGCTTAGGTTAGCTTAGCTTAGCTTGGTTTGGGTTGGGTTAGGTAAGGTTGGGTTGTGTTAGGTTAGGTTAGCTTAGGTTAGCTTAGCTTAGCTTGGTTGGGTTGGGTTAGGTAAGGTTGTATTGTGTTAGGTTAGGTTAGCTTAGCTTAGTTTGGTTGGGTTGGGTTAGGTAAGGTTGGGTTGTGTTAGGTTAGGTTAGCTTAGGTTAGCTTAGCTTAGCTTGGTTTGGGTTGGGTTAGGTAAGGTTGGATTGTGTTAGGTTAGGTTAGCTTAGCTTAGCTTGGTTGGGTTAGGTAAGGTTGGGTTGTGTTAGGTTAGGTTAGCTTAGGTTAGCTTAGCTTGGTTTGGAGTGGGTTAGGTAAGGTTAGGTTAGGTTAGCTTAGCTTGGTTTGGGTTGTGTTGTGTTAGGTTAGGTTAGCTTGGCTTAGGTTGGGGTGGGTTAGGTATGGTTGGGTTGTGTTAGGTTAGGTTAGCTTAGCTTAGCTTGGTTGGGTTGGGTTAGGTAAGGTTGGGTTGTGTTAGGTTAGCTTAGCTTAGCTTGGTTGGGTTGGGTTAGGTAAGGTTGGGTTGTGTTAGGTTAGGTTAGCTTAGCTTGGTTTGGGTTGGGTTAGGTTAGGTTAGCTTAGCTTAGCTTAGCTTGGTTTGGGTTGGGTTAGGTTAGGTTAGCTTAGCTTGGTTTGGGGTGGGTTAGGTAAGGTTGGGTTAGGCTAGGTTAGGTTAGGTTAGTTTGGGTTAGGTTAGGTTAGGTTAGCTTAGCTTAGCTTAGCTTGGTTTGGGTTAGGTAAGGTTAGGTTAGCTTAGCTTGGTTTGGGTCGGGTAAGGTTGGGTTGTGTTAGGTTAGGTTAGGTTAGCTTAGCTTAGCTTAGCTTGGTTTGGGTTAGGTAAGGTTGGGTTGTGTTAGGTTAGGTTAGCTTAGCTTAGCTTGGTTTGGGTTGGGTTAGGTTAGGTTAGGTTAGGTTAGTTTAGCTTAGCTTAGCTTGGTTTGGGTTGGGTTAGGTTAGGTTAGCTTAGCTTGGTTTGGGGTGGGTTAGGTAAGGTTGGGTTAGGCTAGGTTAGGTTAAGTTGTGTTAGGTTAGGTTAGGTTAGCTTAGCTTAGCTTGGGTAGGGTAAGGTTGGGTTAGGTTAGGTTAAGTTGAGTTAGGTTAGCTTAGCCTGGGTTGGGGTGGGTTGGGTAAGGTTGGGTTAGGTTAGCTTAGCTTGGGTTGGGTTAGGTTAGGTTAAGTTGGGTTAGGTTAGGTTAGCTTAGCTTGGGTTGGGGTGGGTTAGGTAAAGTTGGGTTAGGTTAGGTTGGGTTACGTTACGTTACGTCAGGTCACGAAAGGTTAGGTCAGGTTAGGTCAGGTTAGCTTAGCTTAGCTTAGCTTAACTGAGCTGCATAAAAGCAGTTTTAAGAAAAGTATGGCTTAATAGTTACATTGCAGCCCATTTGAGAATTAAGGGATGCGAGCAGAGGAAATGTTTAGTAATATATTCATAAAACGACTTATATAAATGGATACAATAGGGATAAATAAATTCATGTTTTAAAACCACAATTCTTAATGATATTTCTCGAGTACGGAACAATAACATAAGTTTGACAATCGTTGTTAACAATGGAGTCGGAAGGTGGTAGCAGCGCAGCGCATCGCTACAATTAGTTACAAGATACTCCTACAGAAGCGCAAGCGACTACATCAGAGCACAGCCTAGCGGCGGGAGGAGGTACTGCTACCTCAACGTGCGTCTACTAAAATTGTAGGTTATATACGCTCGAATTCATATGACCGTGTGGCCTAATGGATAAGGCGTCGGACTTCGGATCCGAAGATTGCAGGTTCGAGTCCTGTCACGGTCGGTCAATATTTTTTGTTGCAGTTTTTGGACGGGGTCGTTTCCAGTGAAATGTCAGTGATGGAAGTTAACCTTTGGTGCAAATGTTAGCGAAGTGGCATTTAGATTTGTTCGTGGGCCAGGCCAGGGCAGTACTGTGGGAGGGCGAAACGAGCATTTCCTTTCAAGATGTGCGTTGTTCATCAGCTACCACTCGCGTGAGTACATCAACAGCCCGATTCACATACAAAAACTCGGATACCTATCAAATTTGGTAAATTCTTTTTATTTATTCCATAGATTAAACCCTATGTTACCTTCCATTTGAGAGTGTTTTAACAAGATGTACATTTTTTCCACAGTAAGATTTTGTCTATCTCTTACGGTTTACCAGTTATACAAAAGTCATCCAGAGTAAACACGACTACATGGGCTATAGCCAGAAAATTCAAGATATACATTTCATTTGTCATACAAATATCTCGAACATATGGCATTTTAAGTAAGAATCGTTAGAGCCATTTTGAGAAAATAAAAATGTAGGAATCATTTGTATGTAAAGTGTAGTTTAGGGTGAAGGAATTTTCTTCAAAATCTTCATGTCGCATCCTTGAAAGACATTTGGTTTTTAACCGACTTTTCGTTTTTGAGTTATGCTGTCCACAAACTAACAGACATGTAGGCAAACACAAACATGGACTTTTTCTAAAAATGTTTTCTGTATTCAGGGGCCTCAAAACATACATTTCTGGTGAAATCTCGACTTGGAATTTTTGGGTGGAATGCTATATGTTTATTTAACGCCGCACTGTAGGCAGAGACAGATATAATCGCGTAATTTGATAAGACCTTTAAGTTTACGATATCTCTGAGCCAAGGTCCAGACGGGATTTGAACCTCGTACCTCGATGTTAGATTTTGAAATACTTACACTTTTTTGAATTGACAAGTCTCTATTCGTTGTTATGACAAGAAATAACAATGATTCACTGTTTATCACTTTAGTTATGAAATGTAGATAGAAGAGTGAGTGTAGAAAGCGATGTGATAGTACCAGACTGGTGTTTGTCTGATTAGTGCAGAACGTTTGCACTACAGTTTGTAATAAGCTGCTCAGGGATAGAAGAAGATATTAAAGCTAGCAATTTGATCCCTTATTCAGAACTTAACAAAGTGCTCGATCAATTTAAAAAAAAAAAAAAATTGATTTAAAAATTAGGCATTACATCTTCCCATGTTTATAAAAGCAAATTTAACATTGTATGTATTCCACCCAAAAGTTCAATGTCGAGATTTCACCTGAAATGTATGTTTTGAAGCCCCCTGAATCCAAAAAAAGCATTTTTAGAAGATGATCCGAGTGCCTGTGGACAACATAACTCAAAAATGAAAAGTCCCTTAAAAACCAAAGTTAGTTTTTAATTTTAACGCCTTTTAAGGATGCGACACGAAGATTATGAAGAACATTCCCCCACCCTAAACTACATAGAAAATTTTTTGAAAATTTTTATTTTCTTGAAAATGGCTTGAACGATTTGTTTATACCACATGTTTAAGATATTTGTATGACAAATAAAATGTATATTTTGAATTTTCTATCTATATCCCATGTAGTTCTGTTTACTCTGGGTGACTTGTATAACTGGTAAGCCGTTAGAGATAGACCAAATCTTACTGTACAAGAAATGTAGATCTTGCTAAAACACGCAATTTATGTCGAGATAACTTTTTTGTGGAGTGAACCATTTCGGAGATATTCCATGTTATTTGCGCGATTTTTGGAGAACATACTTCTGTCAAATGGAACATTGTTATTAATTTTTTATACGTTAACCGTGCAAAGAGAAGAGAATTTGAAAGCTTTAAAATATTTGAGTATCACTCAGAGTCTACTGTATTCCCATGTTGCTCTTGTACCTGCAAGGAAATAAGCAATAAGATAATTTGTACAAATGCTTATCTGTATTAACATGAAGAAGATATATGAGCAAATTTCGTACGTGCGATGCAGCGGTTTTAGTTCGCTTGTGCGGCGGATATTTAGCAAATAAATGTGTGTAAACGAGTATAACATTTGCTAGAATGATTGATTTATGTATTTACGTTAAAATTGTTGCATAAACACTGTCCAAGCTGTAAATATTTCGATAACACAGGACCCTGTTACCACACTCATATACATACACTAACCTAACCTAACCTAGCACGGACAAAACGAAAACGAATCTTGACTACCAAATAAAACTTTCAAAATCGTAACAGTAATACAGACTTCATCCATTGCACTATATTCAATTTTTCTCGAGTGTTTACCCTCCCGTTATGCAGGAGGGTACGTAGCAGAAATATCGGTGCTGTAAAACTGGCCGTTGTGTGACTGTATAAGGTTCCCTCTCTTGTTTGCTTGGTGCCAGTTCGTTATTATTAATTGCTGTCTGCTTGTAATGGATGCTGTTCCCAATTAATGTGTGTATGTAAGCACTGTAGACCACGTGTTCGTATGAAGAGGCAGTAACGCGTGTGGGAGGTCGCTGGTTCGATCACCTTCTTGACCAAAGTCTTCCCCTGGTCGCCAGACGAATGCTGGGAAGTATACAGAGACGCAAAGACAAGGTTATGTTTCTCTCTGCTCTGAAAGTGCAGTATAGTGCAGTAAACATAAATTGTGTCTTTTTCGTACAGTAAGATTTGCTCTATATCTTACGGTTTACCAGTTATACAGAAGTTATCCAGAGTAAACACGACTACCTGCATAGACTATAGTCACAAAATTGAAAATATACATTTCATTTGTCATACAAATATCTTGAACACATGGTACTTTAATCAAAATCGTGTCATTTTCAAGAAAATCAAAATTGTCCATGTAAAGTGTAGCCTAGGGTGAAGCTATTTTCTTCAAAATCTTCGTGTCGCATCTTTGAAAGATAGTCAACTTGAATACCAACTTTGGTTTTTGACCGACTTTTCGTTTTTGAGTTACGTTGTTCACAGACATTTTTCTAAAAATACTTTTTTTTTTAATCCAGAGGGTCTCAAAACATGTTTCCGGTGAAACCTCGGCTTCGAATTTTTGGGTGGAATACAACACTTCCTCTACTTGCTATACGTAGTAGAGAAAGTGAAACGATGTTTACGAAAAACAATATGAAAAGTTTTGTGGACAGAGGAACGAAATTTCAGGTTTTCTTACGGGCACATTGGAGAAAATGTGGCACTGATGTGATTTTCTCGTTGCCATGGTAATTAGGTCATTCATTTTCTGACTCTGGTAACAGAAATAGGGTAATTTCACACGATTTATCTTCTCAGGGTAAGTCGTTTCAAGGTTAGGATTTGATAAAAATCTTTTGTCTTCATTTTAATATATAACTGGCAAACCAATACAAAAATGTGGGTTTCAAAACACATAATTTATGTCAAATACTTACGTGCTTTTAGCATGGCAGACTCTGATTTAGTGGTTACAGTGCTAGATTAGTGATCCAGAGGTTCTGGGTTCAATTCCCGGCTGCAGGAATTTTTCTATATTCTCCCTAGAGGCTCGAATCATGAACGAGTGTGTGAATTCAACGTTACAAATCTTACTGTACAAAAACGTCGATCTTGTTAAAACACACAGTTTATGTTTGAATAAATTTACCATTCCGGAGATATTCCTTGTTATTTGCATAACTTTTGGAATATTTAGACATAGCAATAAGAGTTTGTAAGAATGGTTAGTACAAGAGTAGGGAAAGTCATGTGAGTGTGTGTTTAGTTTAATGTACTCGTACGTCCATTACTAGAAGAGTGAACAGTTGAGGAAATGAAGAGTGAAATTGATTTAACATTTTTTGATCCGGTCGCCGGAAATTGGATTGTTGGCGTGATGTTTGGACAACGCCCTGCTGACATGACGTGCAGAGAGACACGTTATGACCTTCTCTACTCACTCTTCTAATTCCTCTAGCTCCTTCCGCTTTACGTGAATTTCAGTTCTCATTCCGGATTGAAATGCGGACAGAGCGAAGTGAATGAAAACGACGTAATAAAGACACTTTTGTTTCTATAACCTCCCAGCATATTCGTTTAAAAGCATTAAGTAACCTCAAAACATACTTAAAATACACAAAACACATTTTTGACAGCAACATAAACCAAACGACCAACATAAAAGCTTCAATTGTTTATATTTGAGCCTTGCGTATCCAAATCGATCTTAATACGGAGTGAATTCAACTGGAAACACGATCGTATTGAGAATGTGTACATCAAGTCCGGATCATTATACGTACAGTATTTCTTGTGTGCTGTTCTTATGACGTACACGTACTGGCGAGGCAGTCGGGACGGTAAACAGATAAGCAGCGCGGCGCTTGCCCTGTTTGAACGTTCTGTAAAGCTCATAGTCTACATAACGGAGTGTTGTTGTGAAGCAAGTCATTAGGTCAGGTTGGGTTGCGTTCAACGAGTTCACAAATGTCCGTGAACATTGAACAGACACAGAGATGCCATTTTGGAACATACAGGAAGTCATTACATTAATTTAAACCTGTGATAGATGTCGGTATTTGGAACACATTTTGTCTCTGACCATATTCTATAGAGATATTTTAGTTTTGTGGAAAACAAGCTGTCAGCTTCACTAGGACATGTCTAGGTGCATCCAGAAACCGGTTCAATTCCCTGACCAACCTCAACACAACGTTGTCGAGTTACCTCACGTCTGAAAAAGCTGCTCGGAGTAGGTATTACTGTAAGTGATGAATTATTCCTACACCCTGTGTTGAAGATGTCCCTTGTCACATCTTACAAGTAACAAACTGTTATTTTCGTACATTAGTATGGGACTATACATCCAATTTGGCACAAAAACCATTTATTTTTCTAAATCGGCTGATGAAAGGTGCCAATGTTTGTTACACTTCCACTCTGTAGGTATAGTGATGGAGACTGATTCTACAACATGACGTGCGGAGGAATTACAAGAAGTAACAGTACGTTAGGATATCCCCAAGCGTCGCGGCCACGTCTCGAGGTCGACTTCAACAGTCGGTGATCCTGACCCATGGTTTTTCGTACGTTTCCCGGATCGGTAGCTCTTCTACCATCACATTTACTTTATTGTAATGCGTCTGAGGGCTATTGGAGCAGGCGGGCGGTGGCTATGCGCTTTGTAAATGTTTATTCCTTGGGCGGCGTCTTAGGGACTCGACCTAGAAATGTTACGGGCCCCATCCATACTTGCGCCGTTCGTGTCTCTCCCCTGACAGAGTAATACTGGAGTGCAGAACAACCCCATATTTTACACTAAATGTCTTTGCATTATCAGAAAACTAGTGTTTGGCCTGATGACATACCTAGGTACATTCCTTGAGCATATGTCTAATTGACGAAATTTTGAAAATAGCGTCATCATAGAGGAAGTTAAACTCTGATGTGTTGCATTCACATGACTTTCTCTACTCTTGTACTAACCCTTCGTACAAACTCTTGTTCCTATATCCAAATATTCCAAAACTTATACAAATTACAAGGAATATCTCCGAAATGGTTGACTCTACAAAGAAATATCATCAAAGATAAATTGTGTTTTAAGAAGATCTACATTTTTTCCACAGTAAGATTTGGTCTATCTCTAATGGTTTGCCAGTTATACAAAAGTCATTCAGAGTAAACACGACTACAGGGGCTATAGCCAGAAAATTCAAAATATACATTTTATTTGTCATACAAATATCTCAAACATATGACATTGTACTCAAAATCGTTAGAAGCATTTTCAAGAAAATCAAAATTTTCGAAAATATTTCCATGTAAAGGGTAGTTTAGGCTGAAGCAATTTTCTTCAAAATCATTGTGTCGCATCCTTGAAAGACATTAAACTTAAATACCAACTCTGGTTTTTAATCGACTTTTGGTTTTTGAGTTATGTTGTTCACACACACAAAATGTTGTTGTTTTTTTTTTTAAATTCAGGGGGCCTCAAAACATATTTCCGGTGAAACCGTGACATTGAATTTTAGAATGGAATATAATACATAGGGCCGTTGTTGGTTAACGGAACGAAATCTCACGAAGTTATACGAAGTAACTCGAGTCAGTCAAGTAACAGTGGAGGTAGTGTGGGTATTCCGGGACGTCAGTCGATGGTTTATTGTACGGGAGGAAGGATGATATGAAAGTACGTATCAGAACGTGTCACAGACAGAAGTGCTGCGGTGGGTCCCTAACGAGTGCAGACTGAGTTCCAGGTCACTACAGCCAGGTGCGGCTCATGAATCAGTTCCCTAGCCGACTACAGCGCCTTCCCTCTGTCGGTCACTGTATTTCCAGGGCACAAGCCACGCTGACACTTGCAACCTGGAAACACCGGCTAGGTCACGGTGACCAAGGTGAGCACCCGAGGTGTGAAATACGTTACCCCTACAATCACCCCTTCCTGTTTCATTCTATCAGATATGTGACGTGTGTCACATCGGCGGTCATTCGGGTTTCAGGTGAAACGTCTTTTGTGACGTCATGAAATGCATGCTTTTGAACTGAATAGTTGGCTAGGAAAGCAGGAACAGGGTAAATGACACAATATGAGTGACTCAAGCCAAAGTTTAAGTTGAGAAAAGCAGTTCTATAGAATTAACTTATTAGCTTTGTTTCGTTTTGTTATACAATAGTTGTGTTTATGCTGCGAAATGTCTTCGACAGTGATCTATACAAATCCAAACCAAATTTCCCTGAACTGCGCAATGGTTTGTTGCTCTAAAGGTTAAATGCCGTCCATCTTGGGCCACCAAAGAATCACGTATAAATAGATCTTCAATATCAGTGGTTTCGTCTATGGCAAGGGAAAAATGATAAAAATATACTTGTTTTCCCAGTTCCTATTAAACTTTTGTTCACTCATGTTGCAAATGCATGCCGCCACTGCACTGTTAACACTGCCACGTGACTATAGCGGGAATCAACTGGTTTAGTTGGCGCTAAGGTGTCTCTCTGTAACGAGTAGGGGGACGAGAGGGAGGGTAAATTCACACGTCTAGTGCCCTCCTTCCCTCGATTAAACGACTCACCCACTCGGGAAAAACAACCCCGGAAAAATCCAAGGTCAGAAAATTTGGTCCCCACAGATGTTATTGTCCGAGACATCCCGCGCGGTATAGTAAAACATTAAAACGAATGGCTCGGAAATAGCTAATGTCATACGAAAAGTTATCTTGAATTAGTTACGTGTTTTGAAAAGTGTGTTTTTTGGCTAATAGATGGTAGAAGGACAAGCGGAGGGGGACTTTTGCACTTGGACTTCAGAGATCCTTTGTGCCTGTGCCCCGAATGGCGCCCCCGGGAGGGAGAGGTAAGGCGAGAGGAGACAGAGGGCGTCCAGACCATAGGAGGGCAGTCACAGCAGAGGGCGGGGTGCCAGTTAGAAACATGGACCTCGGTGTGGACAAGATCCAGAACCCGGCCACCGTGACAGGGGACGGAATCATCCTACCAGCTGCACCCGAACGCCCGCTGACACTTTCGACCCTGAAACAGACCAAACAGGTGAAATAGTAGTGACGTGAAATGAAGGGAGAGGAAGGAATGATGGAGCAGTTGGTGGAATGATGGTGGGGGAAACCGGAGAACCCCGAGAAAACCACCCCTGTGCCACATATCCCACATCCACACACCTAGGATCGAACCCGGGTCGCCTTGGTGAGAGTCATGCGATCTAACCGCTCGGCCACGGCGCAGCGTTTTTGGATAGTAAATTTAATTACACAATTTGGTATATCTCTTGCGGTTTACCAGTTATACAAAAGTTATTAAGAATGAAGAGGAAGTTGCCACAAAAGTTGCCATTCTCATTAAAATATCTTAAAATTTTAATATCGTAATGAGCTTTCTAGATAGTTTGGTATATATCGATTTTTTGTTTGTAGAGTTAATTTTTCTGACAAATACACATAGACCTTTTTGTTTCTGTGTTGAGGGGGCCTCGAAACATAAGTAAACATTTGAAGTAATATGATATGTAAGTGTCGTCCGCTGAGCCGTGAAGGTAGGCAGCCCGCCGCTTGGAGGCAGCACTGTGAGTGAGTGACAGACACGGGACTTGGCCGCTGCAAGTAATGCAGTCCAACTTTCTCAGATATTTGAGCGGAATGTGTCACGTCCTGTGTTCGTGTGTGTTGGTGTGTTGCTCGTGAGGAGCCTTTTACCAAGTGCTCGTCAAGTTGCTGGGTGTTCGCCTCAGTAAGTCAGTGTGAGTGAGTTTGTTGAGATCAATAGTGAGCACCAGCAGCAGCAGCAGCCAATCGATAGGCCGACCGACCGGCAAGTGTAACAGTTGAACGTCGGGCGGGATGAACACCCCCGAGCTAACAATGATCACCATGTCAGACACATAGCTAGTCCACCTCAGGTACGCACAATACTGTTTCCCTTGAGCTCTTTGTGACGTGTTTGAGCCAATGCATTCATTTAGGTACAACATCCCATCCCATCCCATCCCATGTAGAGGACGCTTCTTCCTTACACGCTCAACCACTTTCACTGTTCGCACACACAACGTAAAATGTCCATCTTTGCTTCCCACAACTAAAACAAAAATCTCATACTTAGGTTATGAATTGTTAATAATGCAAGATCAATACACCCAAACAACTCCAGTATTTCTATACGTTTCCTCAAACACTGCTCAGGGGTTTCATTGAAATGTCCAACAATTAATTTACTCTTGTGACAACTAAAATATAAGCTAGCCCATTGGCGAAAACATAGTCAAAATACTGTTATTATTAAACATACGTGACAAATGAACGAGCAGTGCGCATTTGGATAACACAATGTAAACACAGTTGATGATTTGCTGTAAGCCAATTGTAAAGTTGTTACATTGCATGTAGAGGACGGTTTTGGGCCGGCCCTTGTGTTTCAGCAACACGCTCATATTTCTGTTACACACACAACGTAACATGTCCATGTTTGCTTCCCATACTTAGGTTAATGTTACACCCGAACAATTCTAACATTTCTACACCCTTCCTCAAACACTGCCCAGGGATTCTCAATTAAATGCCGAAATATTCATTTATTGTTGTTACAAATACAATGTAAAGAATTCCATTGCAGAAAATCAAAATACTGTTGTTATTAAACATACTTACGTGACAAATGCGTATTTGAATAACATACTGTAAGCATTTACCAGCCAATAACACAAAACACAGCTCATAATTTGCTCTAAGCCAAGCACGAAGTTCTTACATTTTATTGAATAGTTATTTTTGCTTATTCAACGTTTAAATAACATCAGCAAATGTAAACTTTAACATCACAACAATTCCCATTCTTGCAAACACTTATTCCTATGTTTACTTCATGTTAATTAGAGGTTAAGATTTGTACCAATTAACTTCTTGCTTATTTTCTTGTAGTAGGGTTAAGTGATAACGTCATAGCCTTGGAATTCCATTCTCTTCGTATGTGTTACACTCACATGACTTTCTCTACTCTTCTACTGTCCATTCTTTTATTCCTGTATCTTCTTCATGTTAATACAGATAAGCATTTGTACAAATTGTTTATTTCCTTGTAGGTACAAGGGGAATAGGGGAAAACAGTAGACTTAACTGACAGTCACATAAATAACAAGGAATATCTCCGAAATTCTTCACTCCACAAAAAATGCAGTCAGACGTAAATTGTGTATTTTAACGAGATCTACATTTTTGTACAGTAAGATTTGGTTTATCTGTTACGGTTTACCAGTTATACAAAAGTTATCCAGAATAAACACGACTACATGGGATATAGACAGAAAATTCAAAATATACGTTTCATTTGTCATCAAAATATCTCAAACATATGGTATTTTAATCAAAATCGTTACAGACATTTTTAAGAAAATGAAAATGTCCCTTCCAAAGGGTAGTTTAGGGTGGAGCAATTTGCTTCAGAATCTGCGTGTCGCATCCTTCAAAGATACTAAACTTAAATACCAACTTTGGTTTTTAACCTACTTTTCGTTTTTCAGTTACGTTCACAAACTGACACACATGACCTTTTTTCTAAAAATGCTTTTTTTTTTTAATTCAGGGGCTTCAAAACATGTATTTCCGATGAAAACTCAACAATTGGTTGGTATACAATGCTTTCTCTTATAGGCAGCTGAGAAAGTAAACATTTGATATATTACAATCACATCGGTTTCTTAACTCACTTTTCTACAAATGTTTATTGTTCTATCTACTTGGTGTTAACATTTCCTTGTAGATTACAGAGAGTCAGGAAACTGAACTGCTGATAGTCAAATGTTCAAAAGCGGGTCGTCATATCCTGTTGTAGAAACAGCTGAATGCAGGTGGCGCTGATAATGTAGTGCAAACTGCGAACCAATCGTAACAGATATGCTACGAAAACTTTTACTCCTCATAATTAGAACTTGGCCAGTTATTCAAAATTATGGAAATTTCATTCAGAATAACGAGCACTTCCCACAATATACAAGATATAAATTTTATTTTTCATGTAAATATCATTATTAAATATCTTAAAACGTGTGGTATAACTGGCGTTTCGTACTGTGTTCAAATGTGTCCTAAGCGATTGAAAATTTGAAGTAGTGGCTGAGTAGAAAATGTCTGCAATATGGGGGACTTGAGATCAAATACTATACCTACCTACCTACCTACCTACCTACCTACCTAGGTACCTACCTACCTACTTAGGTACCTACCTACCTACTTAGGTACCTACCTACCTACCTAGGTACCTACCTAGGTACCTACCTACCTACCTACCTAGGTACCTACCTACCTAGGTACCTACCCACCTACCTACCTAGGTACCTACCTACCTAGGTACCTACCCACCTACCTACCTACTTAGGTACCTACCTACCTACTTAGGTACCTACCTACCTACCTACCTACCTAGGTACCTACCTACCTACCTAGGTACCTACCTACCTACCTACCTACCTACCTACCTAGGTACCTAGGTACCTACCTACCTACCTACCTACCTAGGTACCTACCTACCTACCTAGGTACCTACCTACCTACCTAGGTACCTACCTACCTAGGTACCTACCTACCTATCTACCTAGGTACCTACCTACCTACCTACCTACCTAGGTACCTACCTACCTACCTAGCTACCTACCTACCTACCTACCTACCTAGGCACCTACCTAGGTACCTACCTACCTACCTACCTACCTACCTACCTAGGTACCTACCTACCTACTTACCTAGGTACCTACCTACCTACCTACCTAGGTACAGTTTCTCTTGTAAGGAAGTTTGAGGTTAAGCACCCAGGGAAGGGACATTGATACAATTACTAAGAACAGTAAATGATGTTGAAATATTGATGTGCGTTAGTTGAAAAAGGAAATCAATATAGAGCTACGGAAACAGAAGATAACTTGTGATAAGAGTGACAAGTGACAGAGATAGCAACATATTTGACAACTACAGCGAAATAATGCTAGGTACCTGGAATAAGGTACTTTTATTGTTTCTATAATGTCGCAATCCATTCTTCCAAAAACCTTCACTAGCCTCATTAAAATATACACAAAACATACCTACATAGTTTTACAGGTTCACCAACACAAACCAAGTGACCAACATAAGAGCTTGCATTGTTTAGGCTTGAGCCTTGCGTACCCAAATCTGTTTCCTTCAGCATTAAATTGAACATGGAAGTGAGAATGGGATTGGACTCAAATTAATTTGAATTACTCATAGAAATGAAGTTAAAATATGCTTAGACACATTTGATAATAAAACCCAGGGCAATGTTTATTTGGTATGTGTCTGTGTAGCTAATTTCATTAGTAGAACACAAAAACTGCTCCACAAGGAACATTTACAGGAAGAAAAATACTGAAAACATCAACATACTAGATTTACATGTATAGTTCACGTGCGGCATTTAAACATGCATTTGGGCATTTCAAATGCTATACGGAGGCAAATTATTCATTCATCGGTTTCACAAATCTCTCAGTTACTTTATAAAATTGAAATAAAACCAATTTAGTTTCTTTTTACCTTCGATTTCTGTGAACTTTCAGTCATACGTAACCTTAAAGCGATATTTATCTTCAGTTTACTTTGGACTAATGGGAAGAACTTTCAACGCTTCTGTTTTGTAATTAATGCACATTTTCAGAATCTTGTTATAGATATTGTCCCTTCTGTAGCCAGCTGGTGTACCTACCAGTACGTTCCCGTGATTGCTATTAGTGTGAATAACCATTTTACATTTTGTAGATGGCGTGTTTTCTATTTCATTGCTTGTATACATATGTATCTGTCGCCATCTGCTTCATTATTTGCACGTGTCATTCACCTCATATTTTAGGTTATGAATTTTAATTTCTTTCTTATTACTGCTGCTGCACACACACACACACACACACACACACACACGCACGCACACACACATAATATACTTTCTGCTGTGTATGTGACAAATTGTTTTAACAGATACACATTTTTACTCGAAAATGGCTAATGATTTTAATTAAAATGCCATATGTTTGAGATAGTTGTATGACAAATAAAATGTATATTTTGAATTTTCTGGCTATAGCCCCTGTAGTCCTGTTTACTCTGGATGAGTTTTGTATAACTAGTAAACCGTAAGAGATAGACCACATCTTATTGTACAAAAAATGTTGATCTTGCTAAAATACACAATTTATGTTCAAAAGCATTTTTGTAGAGATATTTCTTGTTATTTGTGTGAGTTTTGCAATACTTAAGTTTTTCTCAAATGGAAGGTCGTTATTCACTATTTTGTCTCTTGACCATTGAAGAATAATTAGTAGAAGAGTAGAGAAAGTCGTATGAGTGCAACACATCAGATAGTTCAGATCCAGGAGGCCCCAAAACATCGATATTTCGGGTGATATCTCGATACCACAGTTTACCTGCTAAACGCAGTAGGTAAGGGTTAACAAGCGATACAAACGATTGCAGATGTTATGATTGGATATCGATTTTGTACAAACAAAAGCTAGCGAAGTGATAAAACAGAAACTCACATTTCCTGTCGAGTGACGCACTTACAGTGGAACAGTCAATCTAAATGTGACGTGGGAGGTGTTTTCAGTGGCGGCCCACGCGATTGGTCCACATTTGAAAACCAAGCCTTTCATTGGCTTACCTTCTACAGAATGAAATAAGTGTTTCCTTCTTATTGGACTCTACCATAAACAGAATTTCAGGGAGACCAACCTGCGGAAATTATTGAATATTCATAAAAATATACATTTTATCATTATTTTTATAGAGCAATGAACTTTGGTTTTTCTTGTAAGTAGATTATTGTGCTAATTTATTCTCAGCTTATGCTTTGTAAACAAATCTGATGTGTTACACTCACATGACTTTCTCTACTCTTGTACTTACCATTCTTACAAACTCTTATTCCTATATCTTCTTCATGTTAATACAGATAAACATTTGTACAATTATCTTATTGTTTATTTTCTTGTAGGTACAAGGGCAATATGTAGTCAAATCTTTTGAAGCTTTGAGATTTCGTACCCTTTACACAAACACAAAAAAGTGAATAATGACCTTCCATTTGAGAAAACTTTAAGTATTTCAAAACTCTCAATAATAACAATATCTCTGAAGTGGTTAACTCTAGAAAAAATTATTTGGACATAAATTGTATATTTTAACAAGATGTACATTTTTTGTATAATAAGATTTGGCCTATCTCTTAAGGTTTACCAGTCATCCAGAGTAAACAAGATTACATGGGCTATAGCCAGAAAATTCAAAATATACATTTCATTTGTCATAAAATATGTTAAACATATGGTATTTTGATCAAAATCGTTGTAGCCACTTTTGAGAAAATCAAAATTTTTCCATATTTTTTCGATGTAAAGGGTAGTTTAGGGTGGAGGAATTTTCTTCAAAATATTCGTGTCGCATCCTTAAAATATATTAAACTTAAGTGCCAACTTTGGTTTTTAACCGACTTTTCGCTTTGGAGTTAGGCTGTTCGCAGGCTGATAGGCGCGCGCAGACCTTTTCCTATAAAAGCTTTTTTTGGATTCAGGGGGCCTCAAAACATATTTCCAGTGAAATCTCGACATGGAATTTTCGGATGGAATACAATACCAGTAAAGAAAGTAAAAATACCAGAACAGCCGAAAAATTGAAAGAAATGTAAATTTGTAATTTTGTATGGGAATTGGCAGTTGGGATTACTTGCAATATATGACATGAGGAGGAAGGCTGGGTAGAGCGGCAAGCAAGTGAACAAGTCCGGTTATTCCCATCATGTCTTAGAAACTTTCCTCCCTGGAATTCTACTACTTGGCAAAGCAATCAAAGAATGTGAAACTGCACGGCTGTTTATGTGAGCTTATCGCACCACCACGGCGAGACAGTGTGTGTACACTCTGTTTAGATGCAATCATATCTTCAGGACAACAACGTCTCATATATCGGCAGGCGCGAGAGATCATCTATATGTGACTATACGCCAAGTTGCTATTATTTCGCTCTTGTAATAAACAAGCCAAGGTCAATACGCCTCAATGCTTTGCCAAGTAGTACATCTAAACACGGTAATATCCAACAACACGTGGATTTACCCAGTAAATGGTAGGTGCTTGTCACGTGATACATTCCTGCCTCCTTGCAGACGACCCCAGCTCAACACATTTTGTGTCTTACGTTTTTGTCTCTCACCATTTCCCACGGACATATTTTAGCTTCATCGAGAACAAGCTGGCAACACTGCAGATTGTGTGGGTGTCACTTTCACTAGCTAAGTGCATAAACAAACAGCGTAACGGTGCACACCCTGTCTTGTCCTCCCATGTTTACTGTGCAAGTGTGGGCCAATCACAAGCGTTAGCTCCTGTTTACGTTCATTTCCCTGGCCAACCTCAACACAACGTTGTCGACTTACTTCACGTCTGTGTCATGTCCCATATCAGAAATAAGTTGCTCTACGAATCTTAGGAGTAACAAACCTACGTTCTTTCGGAATTGCGCATCCAGTTTGGAACAAAACCCATTTATTTGTTCTACATTGGCTGATCAAAGCTGCCAGTGTTTGTTACACTTGTATGAAGCACATAGAAGGAATGTAACGACTTCCCTTTCATCCTATATATACATACATACATACATACATTTGTGGCGGACCTATCGTTGATCACTGCATCTATTACATTTAAAATAGTTTTTTCGTAAAAAGGCTTGGTTAAATCGAATTTAATTACGTGTTGCGAACATTTATTTTGATCAGGCATTCTATTAAGGTTAATTGACTTTGGAGGCTTAGAAATAAAAAAGAAATCATTAAATTTTGTTTTAGCCAGACTCGAGAAGTTAGAGCAGGCTTAGACATAACCACAAAATGTGTTTTAGTGAAACTCGAGGAATTATTTTGAAGATTTGAATATTGTAAATTTGTCACAGTACCTAACTTAAATAAATTTCAGTGAGTGTGAAAGCAATTCCTTGTCATTATAATGCCAAGAAAAGGAAGAGCTCGTTAAATTCATTTAAATTACATTTTGCCAGTTTCTTTTAATAACCGAAAAAACACTCAAACCGTACACAATGCGTGTAATATTATCGATATCAGTCAGTTGGTGCTGAAGCTTGATTGGGATCGATAATCACTTTTGAAGAGTTGCAATGAAACCAATTTTAGGTTCTACGACGTTCACCGGATCATCGAGTTCTATATAGTTATACACTTTATTTCCCAAATTCGCACAGGTTTCTTGCTTTTCACTAACTTGCCGGTACATTGCAGATTCTCTTAGGTACCTATCATTATTTCGCTGTAGTTGCCAAATATGTTGCTATCTCTGTCACTTGTCACTCTTATCTTCTCTTACTTCATACTCATTTCGGTAGCTCTATATTGATTTTCTCTTTCAACTAAGGCACATCAATATTTCAACATCATTTACCGTTCTTAGTAATTGTATAACGTCACTGCCTTGGTGCTTAAGATAAACTGTACCTACCTACTGTATTTGATCTACTTTTTTACCTAATTCTGAAGCCTCCATATTACAGCCACTGCTTCTTATCTTAGCAATCACTTAACATAGGTACATTTGAACACAGTAAATGAGGTTGTGTTATTGAACTTGGTGAGGTTATGGTACCACCTTGGTTAGATAGCTTGGCTGCGTTCTCTTCATTCCTTTCTTTTAAACGTCATCCACAGTAACTACAGGAGATGAAAGTGAAGTACAGGTGTACCTACGCTATTTTCAAATTTGGGAAATACATTTTAATATAAATATCACTATTTACTAAATGATAATGATCTTAAGAATAAAAAGCTAGTTTTACGAATGGGAGGGGAGCCCTCTCCGAGTCCCGCCTGTGAAACTTAAGGGTGGGAGAGAAGCCTCCTCAGGGGTGCTTCTAATTGGAAAATGCTAAGTTCATTGTCTGAGTCATTGAGGGAAATAAAGTGACTGACTCTCTCGCAGAAAATGAATGTCAGAGATTTCTATATAATCTGAAAACTGTGTAGAGAAAGTAGACTCTGAGTTACTTGATAATTCTGATAATAGAGAACACGGTCAGTGCGATATTATATCATTTCAATGGAATTTTTCTTCAGTTTCTGGCTTATTAGTGTAAGTCTTAATGAGATGACAAAATAAAGCTAGCTTGGCTGAACACCATCAGATGTGGCCTACTGATCCCAAGGTCGCGGGTTCAAACCTGACCCAGACGATAGTTTTTAAGTATACAGCTCCAAGTGTGTAAGTTTACGGACATATAAAAGAATGGGACGAAATTACAACACACCGGCGACGCTCATATTATCGTGGTAATTAATAACGTTGTTAGCAAAGAAACAGAAGCTGGGCTATATAGTGTTGTGTGTAAAACACCGCGGATTTTACTAACTAAATGTAGCTGCAGTTAAAATAGTGAATATGCTGCAAGCGCAGCAGTTGCCTAGAGTAGACAATGGACATTCCTTATCAACGATTTTACAGTAAATACAGATTTTGAGACGCAGAGAGCAGTAGTTGTGTTGAGGTTAGGACAAAACAAAGATGAATTGTGTTAACAGAGAATTGTGTTTTGTGATTCAATTTTAAAAGAGAAATAAAGTGACTGGACAATGTATACAAGAGTATTCCAAATTGACGCATACCAACACATTGATCGTTTTACACGTGTTTATAAACAAACATGGCGGTGAGGTTATGATCTGATGAACGTAATTGCTTACTGAAGTGTTATTGGAAAGTGAGAAGTGATTGTGTATACACAAATATACAACACCTACACATCTTTCAAGAAAATGTCGTGCATTTCCCAAGAGTAGGTAACATTATGGAGTAGGTAATTGGGCCCTACTTCTTGGTCACATTTACCTGCAAATAATTCGTCTCTCTGAGAGTGTAAATGGGGTTTAGTTACAAAGCGGGGCTGCACCTCACTCCCACTCCCACTTCGTCGATCGTATATTAATCAGAAATGGATAGCACAAAGAGGAAGTGTTCCCGTCCCGTCTTCATCAGTTCTACATTAAAGAACACAGTGCAGTAGGTAGGTATACCACACAAACAGACACTGGAGGAAAATAAGACATCAGATTGAACGTGCCATCAGTGATCTATTAACAATCCAGGCGTTCAGTGTATTGTGGCAGAAAATGGACTCTTTAAACCTATACAGGCTTACGGAGTTTTAAGGTAGTGGTATGAGAAATAACGTTTCCAAGTGTGTATACGTCAATTTGGGACACTGCGCATGCGCGTGCGCATGTGTCAACGTACAGCTTTGAGAGGTAGAATCAGAGCTGAAAAATGCAATGCCACAGCCGAGAGTTGAACCACTGACCCTCCGCTTAGCAGGTGGGAACTGTGACAACTTGCCAACATGACATTAAATTCTCCAACCGATTCGTATTTTCCCGGCAAAGCACAAAGGGAATCTTACATCAGAGATAAATACCTATCTCAAGGGCGACTTACAATCATAGGTACATACCTACTCTATGTCCCGGGATTACCAATCATAACGTAGAGCTTGTTTGTTGCGATGTTACGGAGGGAGCATAATGACCTGCTTTTTAAACATTTGACTATCACTGCCGTGTCTTTGTACTTCTAACGAAGTGTGCGATGTAGCTAAACGTTTATCATGAAGTGGTTTTGTAAGAGCAGTGACATGATGTATGTAGGTGGAAATATGCAAGTGGTATGTTTACCTTGAAGTGCAAGAAGATATAGATGGCGTGACTGAAGGACACTGTATCGCATTTCACCGGAAACACAGGCTAGCTGAAAAATACATGTCTTTGATGAGGCAGCATAACCTCAAAAATATCATATCACCCTCGTATAAATACTATATCTAGTACACAGAAACATTTGTATAAAAGAAATAACAAGAAATATCTAGGAAATGGGCCACTCCACAGAAAAAGGATATAACATGTCTTTTAACAGATGTAGAGTAATAGTTTGTCTATATCTTACAGTTTATCGCGTATATAAAAGTCATTCAGAATAAAGAGCTTTTTCTCAGAAAATTGAAAGTATACATTTCATTCATCATGGAAATATCTTGAACATATGATATTTTAAATATAATGAAAGATTTTCCATATAAAAGGAACGTTAGGGGTGAGGATATTTATGAAAATATTTTTTTTTGTAGAACCAAAATTTTCATTTTTAACTTAATGGACCTTTATGTTTGTCTCAGAGAACCTCGAAACGCACGTTTGTACGTCTATGTTTATGACACGGTGACTGCCACCCTCATTCTAGGAGGAACACCTGAAACAGCTGACAGAGGGATCCCTAACAAGTTCAAACTTGATGAAGCCGACAACCGCACTACTGAAATTGAAATAGAGAAGAGATCTATTTCACAGAGGTAAAAATAAGACGTATAAAAAATAAACAGGGCAGATGAAGTAGATTCTACAGCTTATTAGGTGTAAAGTATGTCACAATGTATAAGGAGCAACTCTTGCAAACATACTATGGCACCGTCTTCGGCGTACAACAAAGGAGGGCCAGGCTTAAGGTACCTCACACCACTCGCGGTGAGCAAACACGTGACACCAATCACAGCGGCAGAACCAAAAGGGGTTTTCCAGATTATTCAAGAAGTGTCCGGCGGAGAAGTTCAAGAAAGGCTCATATTGCGTGATACTGTCTATATAAGGAGCCGAGACAACGAAAGATAGCTATTACAGACATAAAACGTCACAGCAGTCAGCTTCCAGTTCTAGCTGCGAGTACGGTCGACGTCAGAAAGAAGATAGCGAAGCACTTAGCGTGTGCCGGGTGATTGTATCGTCAAAGTCATCTGTTTCAGGGACAGAGAAAGTGAAGAAAGACAGCGAAAGGAGCGAGTCAAGGTTATGAGAAGTAAACAGTTGTGAGTTGTGATATGAAAGACTAGACTGTGTTAACATCAGTAAAAGAGAACTGTATTTGTGCAAAGTTTTAGAAAAATTAAAGTGACAGAACAAATAATTGGACTGGACCTGTGCCGCAATTGTCACTGGTGTCAGAAGTGGGATTGTCCAATTCTCTAATTGTTAGTACATTATAACTCCATTATCTAAGTAATTTTAAGATGTCGCGACAAAATCTAAGTGTTAAAGTGACAGTAAATAAAGCACTAAAAAGTAAATGATGTAATGTTAAATATCAATACCAATTAGCCAATTGTCGACCGATTAAAAAGTATCGCTTTAATCAACCAGTTTAGCAATGTTACCAGAGTGGTTAAAATGACTTGATGAAGTTTATTCATTTATGCTAGAAGGAGAAAATGTTATTTATTCAGCTTGTTACTTTTCAGAGCTGGATTTTCATGGAATCCGATTGTAGGAGAATGTTGTACGTGTCATAATCTGACATAAACTTCAAATTTGTCCACCAGTAGATATTGGTTACTTCTCATTCTCAATTAAGAGTTTTTATCTTATCGTATCTATCAGAAAATACCTTAAAATAAAGTGAGACAGCCAAGTGGAATGTATTTAGAACAGATCTGCAACACGTGACACATCTGAACGCTCAATGGAGAAGCAGAACTTCTTCTCACATATCTTAATGAGAAATATATCGCAGTTTAGAGAAATCAACATTAGGTAAGTTCAAATGTGTATATGTGGAATCGTCTTCTGTTTCCCCGTGAGCTCTTTGGCGACGCATGCGCGTTGTAAAAGCACTACTTTTAAACATTTATTATGCCCAAACTACACGGTCACCTAAAATAATGCCCCGTTACAATACTCAATAGAGTATTATTTACCATTTTGAAGGTATTTTTTGTTCTTATTTATTTATTTATTTATTTATTTATTTATTTATTTATTTATTTATTTATTTATTTATTTATTTATTTATTTATTTATTTATTTATTTATTTATTTATTTATTTATTTATTTATTTATTTATTTATTTATTTATTTATTTATTTATTTATTTATTTATTTATTTATTTATTTATTTATTTATTTATTTATTTATTTATTTATTTATTTATTTATTTATTTATTTATTTATTTATTTATTTATTTATTTATTTATTTATTTATTTATTTATTTATTTATTTATTTATTTATTTATTTATTTATTTATTTATTTATTTATTTATTTATTTATTTATTTATTTATTTATTTATTTATTTATTTATTTATTTATTTATTTATTTATTTATTTATTTATTTATTTATTTATTTATTTATTTATTTATTTATTTATTTATTTATTTATTTATTTATTTATTTATTTATTTATTTATTTATTTATTTATTTATTTATTTATTTATTTATTTATTTATTTATTTATTTATTTATTTATTTATTTATTTATTTATTTATTTATTTATTTATTTATTTATTTATTTATTTATTTATTTATTTATTTATTTATTTATTTATTTATTTATTTATTTATTTATTTATTTATTTATTTATTTATTTATTTATTTATTTATTTATTTATTTATTTATTTATTTATTTATTTATTTATTTATTTATTTATTTATTTATTTATTTATTTATTTATTTATTTATTTATTTATTTATTTATTTATTTATTTATTTATTTATTTATTTATTTATTTATTTATTTATTTATTTATTTATTTATTTATTTATTTATTTATTTATTTATTTATTTATTTATTTATTTATTTATTTATTTATTTATTTATTTATTTATTTATTTATTTATTTATTTATTTATTTATTTATTTATTTATTTATTTATTTATTTATTTATTTATTTATTTATTTATTTATTTATTTATTTATTTATTTATTTATTTTTTAAGAATTTTCCAATACTTATAATTTTCTCAAATGGAAAGTCCTTATTCTTTTTTTGGTCCTGGACATACAAACAGAATGCAGTGCCAAAGCCATCACATAGCGATTATCTCTTAGATTTGACTATCACTTAAGTCTATTGTGGTCTTCTGTTCCCATTGTACCTAAGAAAAACCATGCACCAAACCATTTCTACAAACGTTTATCTCAATTAACATATAAGTAGACAGAAGAATAAGTTTAAGAGGTAGAACTAGAACTTAAAAATTCAATGCCACAACTGGGATTTGAACCACAGACCTTCCGCTTGCCGGGAACTTACACTTTGCCCACACACGGCTTGTGTGTTTAAAAACACCAACAGTAAGTTTGTTGGCATAAATAAATAATAATTACCAGAAGAATAAGTGTTTTAAAATAATATTTTCTGCAAGAGTGAGTACAGAAAGTCATCAGATTTTTTGAGTTTAGGGGGCCTCAAAGGAAGAATTTCCAGTTATCCTAGTTTTGATGAAATTATATAATTAAGTGGTAGAGAAAGCAAAAATCTCCATACTGTACTGCTTTCTTCTCTCCTTCCGAAATTTCCTCCTTGCAGGTTGGCTACATTGTCTAAATTGCAAAATGGTGCTAATGCTAATGCAATTGCACGTTATGTGGAGCGGAATTCGTACGTGGGTTTGGAGCCGGGCAGTAGGGCGGAGAAAAAAGTTACATACTACAGAGATTACTTATAAGAGCATTGGGTTATATACACGCAACACGATAACCTCTTCGATAGCTGCACGTTTTCTTAAACGTGCCGTGATTTTTTGAGGTTAGTGGACATGTCAGCTATCGGTTACACTAGGGATGTCAATTAGTAAACGTTAAGCAAAATAGGTAATGTTGGTTGCCATTTACTATTATCGTATAATTTCTAGATGAATACTGAAATATGAAATGGCGAAGCGACAGTTTGGCAGCAACATTACCAAATTGTATCTTACGCGTAGAGAAGTTTTGCTTGCTGTTTCAGCCCTACTCTTGCCCGGTCAGATAAGAATGTCTAGATAAAGAAATAGGGGCTCATAGGAATTGCTCATTAGTTGCTGTTTATAATAAACTTTCTTACTTGGCTTTAGATACGCAAGTATTTGCTCCATCTGATATATTTTTGTTTACAGCATGCTCTGACGTCACAAATGACAACATGAATCTAAAGTAAGAACAAATTAGAAACTAAACCTTTCACTTATCTTAGTAATTGTTTGTATATAGCTTTGAGAATGAATTGGAGTCAACTCGAAACTTTAGTCAACTTTGCACCAACAACTTGCAATATTACTAAGATCAGTGAAGTTATTAGTTTCTAATTTGTTCTTACTTTAGAATCTTGTTGCTTCACTGTTAATAGCTTCAATTCCCTTGTTTGACAACATGAAACTAATAAACAGCGCCATCTCGCCGGGTGAACCTTAAGCCGCAAAGCGTAGCTGAGGGATGTTTAGAGTATTCTTTTCTAAGCTGGCCCAATTCCTCAGTTTGACGCACTGTGTGCTCTCAGCCCGCCTCTGTAGCGTGGTGGTAGCGTGTCTACCTCACGTCTAAGAGGTCGCGAGTTCGAATCTCGCTTAGGATAAGGTTTTACGATGTTTTTCTTTATCCTTAGAAGATGAATGTTGGGTAACTTGGCTCTATAAACCTTGGGCTCATTTGAACACAATTTCACACGTTCACCGTTCGATAAGACACCATGCTGCAAGACGTTAACAAAAAAATAAGTTATCTCATGTCACTGGTTTCATATCCTGACATAGATGTCAACATTGCTAATAAGTATCACTGGCAGTGTCTCCAAAGCGTAGCAGAGGGATATTTATTATAAGAAGAAAAGTTTGGCCACATCTGTGAGGTGACTACAGTGAGTTGCTGAAATATCAGCTTACTGTATTTGACTCAGGAGTTTAGCTATGATCTTGTAGTTGCGAACCTGAGATATCTCACTGTTGTGTTGTTTATTTCTCTCACTCTGACGTTTTACACCCTGCTTCAAAAGTAATTTATCCTTTCTTCCCTGGGATAAATATTACACAAAAGAGAATGGGCAAACTTCTACAGACCAACCCCGCTGAAAATAAAAAAGATTTATTCCAAAATATCCATTAGGCACGTATAAATACGTACCCAAAATTCCAGCTTCCAAAAATGCCTCAAACCGCCAAAAAAATTCCCAAAGTTCTGCAAGAAACCGAAAATTTTAGAGATAACACTCACAAAAAATACATTGAATTGCAGTTTCTGTACACTTCGCCTGTTCTCTCCTCTACACTCTCCTTGTCCCTCGTCTTTCTCGATTTGATCCCTAAACCTAAAAAACTAAGCTACACCTAACCTAAGATGGCACTTGCTCCCAAATATTACCAGCTGTAACAATATTGGAGCGCTTTTCGACCATGGGGAACACTCTAGAGTAACTTTTATACTGTTTTAATGCCATTTTATTAATTTTTAACGGAGTTGGTCTGTGGAAGTTTGGCCCATGAAGCTCCCACTCCACAATGCAAATAAATGTTCAAGGACAAAGACATTCTCCTGGGTCAATAACGGTAGTTGTAATGCACAAGGTTTAACTTGACACTTTTTGAACTATTGTTGTCTAAGAGGGGTGTGAGTTTCTTTCCTTGAAGCAATACTTGCGGTGGTGTCACAGCAAGCAGACATCAGTGGTGTTGCAACTCATGCAAGTGAAGTATAGTAGAATCCTGATAACTCGACATTCCATGTAACTCGACAAACTCTTTTATTTTTTTAATAATCTTATCATTAAACTTGACTATAATATTTTCTATTATCTGTTATCAATATGAATATTTGAGGCAAGTTTTAATTTTTGTACGTCTGTAAGCTACTGCAATCTCCGTCACAGTGACCAAAGGGCTGACCTTTGATATCTAGTCAGAACATAAGAAGCTGACAGAATATTGTCACAAAACCAAAGCTTACCAATAGTAATGTGGATACACATCACAAATACTTGAAGGTGTACTGCTTTAACCAGTACAAAGATATTTTTAGATGTGACAATTGTGCAGTGGTTTATGATTGAGTTAACTTTTGTACTTATAAGACCATTGAGGTGTCAGGCTATATTTCCCTCTTCCATGAACCATGTGTGATTAAGTACAGTGCCATCTCACATTATCAGCAACGTCTTCTGTATTTCAAGGAAGTGAACAGAGACATTACCCACATCATCAATTTACATGATGTCACTCAAACATCATCAATCGCCACGTATACAAAATACCTGTGTACGTGGTGCGCTAAACTGTCAGTTACAGACTTCTGGCAGCTTACAAGATTTCGGGCTTACTGTAGTGTTATGTTCGTGCCAGTGAAAATGTCAAACAAGAAGAAAAGACAAGTTAACATGACAATGGAAATTAAATTGGTTGTGCTGAAGAGACCGGATAAAGGGAAACATGTCAATACATAATACATTCTAGAATATGTTATACTTATATTGTGCTAGATATATTTATGTAATTTGCAATGTTACGTTATGAGTTGTGAATAACACATCCCTAATTTTGTAAAACTTGACAGCCTCTTGCTCCACATTAGGTCGAGTTATCAAGATTCTACTGTATCTGTTGTCAGTGTGACAATGAGGAAGGATTACCCGTCACTGGTGTGTCTACCCTGCCTGGCTCACCATAAAAAAGAGGCGGCTGAGCAAGAGATGGAGAGTACCTATTTCCTTCTCTTTCTAATAAGTAGGGGTTTGTTTCCTACACATGTTCTTTATTTTTCTATAAATGTAAGGCTCCACTAACATCCAATCTGCTTTGGTGGTACCTGACTTAACTATATTACTCTCCACCAGGGTTGCCAACTCGTAGGCGATAATTATGAGGGCATACGATAATTTTAATGTTTGTACGATGGTTGCCAACCCATATGATAATTATGGGGGTGTACGATAATTTGACTGTATGATAGTTCGATATCGGCAAAATATCATTTTCACTGGTTTCTCACACCAACGAAATGAAACTAATTACAAATAACAACACCACTTTTGTCCTCATTGTCTGTCTCCACCCCATAGCTCCTAAGCCTGCTACCCTTTATCCTCTTATTGCCAGTGTGCCCAGGTCTGATAATCTCAATGAAGAAGGCACTGTTCAGAAAATTGATGATCAATGTAGAAAACTCGGAATACATGCTATTCCGTGTGAAATAAAGAAAATGCCTGAACCTGACAGTTTCTGGAGTGCTGTTAACACATGTCACCTTGGTGGAAATACTGATTTCAAAGAACTAGCGGCCTTTGCATTATCAGTGATTTCCTTGCCCCACAGAAGCACTTCTTGTGAGAGTTTTTTTCTAAGCTGGGTTTAATAAAAAACAAAGTTAGAAACAGATTGGCACTAGATACAGTAAATGAACTCATTTTGTTGTCTCAACTTATGAAAGAACGTGGTAGATCTTAAACTCTGCAAGTCACCGAGATGTTAAGGTTTATCTCAACAGCAAATTTTTACAATGCTGCAACTGTTGAGGAAGCTGAACTTTCAGATGAATAGTGCGAGAAACATAAGTGCTAAAGTTGTAATATTGGTTGAGGTCATCAATCTTGTAAGTGGATATAATAAACATCATTACTCTTACATTTTCATAAGTGTTATACTGATATTTTTATTGTTGTAGCATTTGCTTTATGATGTACGATAATTTTCAATCCAAATGTATAATTTTGAGTGACTGGTACGATAATTTTACTTTTAAATGTTGGCAACCCTGCTCTCCACCATCCTCGTAGAGTAGATGTAGTGTATGGTAGATTCCTTTCGCATGATCGCTATACCAAAATACATATGGGAGCTTGGGTGGGTCAAATGGCTTCAACGAAACATTAATGGATTAAACACTTCACAAGATATTTATAAGATACTCTATTACTCTCTAATCATTTCTGAAGTGCATCAAATTGGGCCAACATACTAAAGAATATATGTTTTTTATAAAAACAGGAGTAAAGTAATTACAGCTTGGACTTCATGTCCTCTCTCAGGTTGGCGTTCTCATTCAGCAACTGGGTGTTGCAGTCATTGTGTCTAATTCTGCTATAAAAGAAAACTGAAGTACATTAGACAATATACTTGTATGCAATTCCTAAGATAATCACAATTCTTAATTTTGTGAGACCGGTTATGAAAGAAACTCCATTTCTCAGTGTTATTGTTGCTTGTGTAACATGTGGTGCACTATTTTGCTTACAGAGGCTGCTAACACTGCACTGTGATTCTAATACCAATATAAAAGGAGGACTAAAGCAAGAGCACAATGGGTGAGAAAGGGTCAACGTACTTCTCACAGCTCAAAGCAATGATAATCAGAAATATCCTCCTGAAGAAGCGAGAGAAACGGAGGACAATGGCCGTAAGTATGTTATTGTAATGGAAACAGATAATGTGAAGTAATGTTTGTAAAAACACAGTCTTATGTTGATGAAACTGTTTACAGGAACTCGTCCTGCCCTTGTACTCGCTCTGTGTGCTTGTCTTAATGAAGTTAGTTATACCAAATCCTAACCTCCCTGCCATGAGGACGCCCCGTGGAGAAGCAGATCTCTTCGAGCACTTCCATCAACTGAAGAACCACACAGTTGCCATAGTTCCAAACACCAACGAGACACAGGTAACATCTTACAAGTTGAATCACATGAATGCCTTCATATTCCTTTCTGTACTGTTGGTATAGGAATAGGTTTGTCCGTCAGTCGTGCTGCATTTGAAACAGTATTCACAGTTTTACAGGACAGTTATGTGAGAGTCAGATATGTTATTGGTGAATGTTCTCCAGCATTGAATATATTATAATTAATGATGGGACAATACCGTCATTTCTCAATACTGATTTTTAAATACAGTAAAATCTACCTAAAGCAGAATGCGATCGTTCCAGTAATTTTCACAGGTTTCTGTCTTATAAAAGGTTGTGCATATTTTAGTAAAACAAATTACAAAAAATACAGTCATATAGAAATAAACGAAAGGAATAATTTAAAATAAAATTCTGTAAATAAAAAATAGGTATAATTGTATGTTTTGCTGTATTTTCAACTTACATGTTGTATATAATTGCAGTTTCTCCATTAGTTTCTTTTCCCCCACATATCCGTCAAAGTGCACAATCATGAGGATTTCTTCACAAGAGAATGCTCTATGATCTCCTTTGCTTCTTTCGTCAGCTCCAGGAGTTCTGGAACATTCTTGGAAGTTACAAATTAATGAAGGTCACTTACAACAGATAATGCTTTTCTAAAAGTGCGTATTTTTGGCTCCCTTTTATTGGTTCATCGTCATCATAGTCGTTGTCCATTCCTTCCATGAGTTTACAAGTGCTGTTTCCAGCAGCAATATCTGCTGCACTTTGAATGTTTTCAGTAGTGCCAAGTTCATTATCAAACCACCTGACTATGTATTAAGCATAATGAAAATCTGTTATAGGTTATTTATGCAAACAGTTTTGGAAAAACTATATCGTTTCCGCGCTACGCAGTTTTCCAGTTTAGAGTGTTGTTTAACATAGGAAATAGCTCCGTTCTAAGATTTATTTTCCTGTATATAGGGGGTCTGGTTTAGTCAGGTTTTACTGCACTACTGTTCAATATTTACTTTATAAAAAGTTGTTAAGGCGATAGGTTGCTGACTGAATTATGCTCTTATTAGTACAGTTTGTTTACCAGCTCATGGTCCCTGGCAGGAACGCAGTGAACCAGTATGTCAGTAGAAATTCCAGGTACACAATGATACCTGAACCAGGAATTCGGCTTCTTGTCACACTTATGAGAGTAAAGCCAACCTTGGAACGTGTATTCACACTAGTTTAAAGCACAGAAATCACTCAAAATAGCAGAACTTAAATGTTATTTTCATTTGTGCACTATATTTAGCTTATAAAAAGTAAAGAATGTTTTCAGCTTCTTCATCTATACCCTAGAGCATTATATCGTGCAATTCCCGTAAGAATAAGTCACCTGTTACATTTCGTTAAGTATTCATTTTAACTTGGCCCAAGCTAGTTGTGTGGGATTGAGATCACACACACACTCAGACTCTAGTTTACGTCCTAATGACCAGTAGTGAACAAGAATTACAGAATTGAGTAATACAGTGGGCCAGAGATAGAGGCATGCAAGTAAATGTAAATAAAAGTAAAGTAATGCATGTAACAAAAGAGGCACAGAGAAGAATAAATATTGAATGGAACAGAGAAACTATGGAGCAAATTGAGAACTTCATATATTTAGGTGCAATCATCAAGTCAAAAAACGAAAACTAAATACAGAAATAAACTATAGAATAAATAAGGCAAACCAAATCTATTACTAAATTAAGCAAACATTAATAGGAAAAAAGGAAATTAACAACGATACAAAAATGTGAATATGTAACACAGGTTATCTCCCAGCACTTCTTTATGGCCCAGAAAGCTAGGCAGTGTTGTCAAAACACGAAAGTAGAATTACAAGTACAAAAATTAAGTATTTACGGAAGTGTATAAGGAAAACCTGAAGGGACAGAATAAGAAACTGTCAAATACCCTTAACTTAGAACCAGTAATAAAAAAGAGAGAAATGTTTTAAAATGGTTTGGACATATAAATAGGATGGATGAGAGCAGGTATGGGTGGGGAGAGGGGAAGGAAGAAGAGGGAGAGCACGACCAAGAACAGAGTGGAGTGATTACGTGGGGAAAACAGTGGATAAGAAAGGAAAGGTAAACACTAGCTAGGCATCGGACAAAATACAGGAAATGTGTCATGACTGGCTGAAGAAATCTGATGCTCAAAAGGATATAAGGAGAGAAAAAGAAGAAGAAGAAGAGATCACACATGGGGACAATGTGGCCCAATAAAACAAAAAATGTGTGTGCTTTAAGAACCCCTTTATCTTTGTTTCAATCATTCTGTAAAGATTTGTTTTATAGATTGCTCTGGATACAACCACTATATCATATCAGATTTTACTGCACTCCTAGGTGGCGGTGTATCTACTTCTGCATTACCTTTTTCTTTATTTCCAATATAACGCTAGTGACTTGTATGACTTTACAACTGAAATTAACAGTGAATAACATTGGAGGTAAATTAGCACATAACCAACAGTACAACGTTTGTGTAATTTCGAAGTACATTCACATTTATCTTTCATTTACGTTTGAGTTTTGGTAGCAGACAATTCAATTCAATTTATTGTCCATGAAGATTACAAAAATCTATTAAACATTAACATTACAGCTAAAATATAAATTCATAAATGTGTATAGGGAAATAAATACATATATCAGCTAACTATAAACTCTTCAATTGAATAGTACACCTTATTTACTAAATATTTACATAGTTCTAGATGAACTGTTTAGTTGTTTATTGATGTGCTACAATTCAAACTTTGCTTCTGCAGTTTCAAAATACATAGAGAAAACCATTTAATGGCTTAGTCTTTGTGAAATGCTCAACTAAAAGGTAAGGTTAGACTACATATTTCTTTTACTTCTATAAGGGGCGTTCAAAAAGAAACGAGCCGGAGTCTGGTATGCGCAAACTGGTGACAGGATGGTAATAGCGTGGTGTGTGTAACGAAGTGTTGTTCCAACCAGAGTGTGGAAGTTTATAGCCCGTCGCTAGAGGGCATGCGCGCACGTCACATGACTATACAAAGCTAGCAGCAGCATGCATCAATCGTCCAACGCTGCCAGTCGCATTGCAAACAGTGAAATGGAGGCGCCAAAAGAAGAGCAAAGAGGTGTTATTCGTTTTCTGACAGCGGAAGGAGTAGGGGGAACGGACATTCATCGTAGAATGTCAGAAGTGTACGGCGAACACTGCATGTCCCTTGCTAGGGTCAAGGCGTGGCACAAGCGCTTCAGGGGAAGACGGGTGTTGTTAGCCGATGATGCACAGTCTGGAGCACCACAGTGCATTACCGATGACATCGTCCAGCTGGTTGGTGCGCTCATTACCCAGGACCACTGAGTGACAGTGAAAGCCATAGCCGCCAAGATCGGATTGAGCATCGGAAGTGTTCACACCATCATGAAGGAACGACTGCTCTTGCACAACGTGTGTGCCCAATGGGTGCCACACAGTCTTCAACCACACCAGGAAGCATGTCGAATGGCCCACTGTCTTGGTCATCTGCAGCGCTATGCTAGGGAAGGGAATGAGTTGCTGGCAAGAATGGTGGCTGGAGATGAGTAATGGTGTCATCCCTTTGAACCAGAATCAAAACGACAAAGTCTCCAGTGGAAGCATCCAGGGTCACTACCACCAAAAAAAGCCAAGGCCATCCACACAAGTGCAGGAAAGGTTATGCTGATGTTCTTCTTTGACCAAGATGCCTCCTTCTGATACACTTCCTGCAGCATGGGACAACAGTGGATGCCCAGTGTTACTCGCAATCCTTGACCAACCTTCGCCAAGCAATCAAATCAAAATGACCAGGCAATCTCACCCGTGGAGTCATTCTCATCCACAATGCAAAGCCTCATACAGCCAACACAACTGCGGCACTACTGCAGAAATTCAAATGGGACATTCTCTGCCACCCTCCATACAGTCCAGACTTCTCTCCTGTGATTACACCATTTTTGGTCCCCTTAAAAAGGCTCTGAGAGGCAAATGATTCACCTCGGATGGCGACTTCCAGCTGTACGTGTGGAACTGGCTCACATCACAGCCCCGGGACTTTTATGAGACAGCCATTCACCGTCTTGTGTCACAGTGGGATAAGTCTCTCAACAGCCAGGGCCAATACTTCTAACATACAGGTACTGGTTTCTGTAATAATGTTTCTTTTTTAACACACCTTATATAATGCATTCATGTAAGTTGTTGAAATCTGCCACATTGGTGAAGATACACTATTCATGAAATAGCCCCAACGAAAGGGAAAGAAAATACTGACAAATAATATTGCGAGACTAAGAAGGTCAACCAATTCAGCTTCTCAGGAAAATGTTTCTATTATAGCAGTCTTTGAAGAGCAATTAAAAAGAATTGCTCTTCCCTTTATTGAAGTGTTGCTGATGACTACCTTGATTTGCACCACTTCTCTACCAGCTTTTTACCACATTTCTTTCAGAACTATTTACTATCCCCACTCTTTATTGGTATATGAAGTATTGTATTCTATTGAAAATCTGATACTCCTATTTTACAAGGCATTCCTTTAATTAAAAAAAAAAAAAAACATTTTATAAAAAGTTCTGTGCACCTGTGTGGCTACCTGCCTGTCTGCTTGCCAGTATGCCTGAGATTATAACAAAAACAAAAGATTGGATGAATTCTAAATCTCATATTTAAATCTAACATCTTTCAAGAATAAAACATATTTTACAAACATACCCTTCTTTCTTTCTTTCTTTCTTTCTTTTGTTTGTTTGTTTGTTTGTTTGTTTGTTTGTTTGTTTGTTCGTTCTTTCTTTCTTTCTTTCTTTCTTTCTTTCTTTCTTTCTTTCTTTCTTTCTTTCTTTCTTTCTTTCTTTCTTTCTTTCTTTCTTTCTTTCTTTCTCTCTCTCTCTGTCTGTCTTTCTCTCCTTCCTCCCTCCCCTCGTTCCCTCCCTCCCTTCCTTGTTATCTTCCTCAAAAACAGCATTATAAATTGGTTAAAATGTCATATTGTATGAGGTTTGAGATAGCAAATAAAATTAAAGTTTGATGTTTTTATAGACGGCCTATATAAATTCAAAACTGTAAGAAGTGGAAAACATGTACTGCTGAAAAAATGTAGAGTTCATTAGAATAAATAATGTTTGTCAAGTATTCTCTTTTTTACCTTCTGTTTCCTTTCCTGTTATTTTCGTTGCCTTTCTATTTTTAAGCCATCCATTTTCAAAACATTCCTTGCTGTATATTTATATTTTCTAAGGTATGGGTGTAATATCTGATGAAGATATTTAAAGGTTTTCCTTTTCATGAGTTCATTTCAAAGTTATGAATTAACAGTTGTCTTTTCCCATTGCTTATGGCAAAAGTGATATGCCATAATTTGAAATGAAGGCAAACATTAACTATCATCAATAAGGTAGCGCGTAAAACATGTGTTTTATGTAGATAAATATAATATATATTGATGATGCAACTCACAAAGATTTCAATATTATAGCCCCTATACTTTTTCACTCAGGGGTCTCCGTCTAGGGGATATGTGGATAGTGACCACAAGGTACCCAAGCTGAGCAGAACGTTACTTCCACTTACTGGTGTCTAGGGGATATGTGGATAGCACCACAAGATACCCAAGCTGAGCAGAACATTACTTCCACTTACTGGTGTCTAGGGGATATGTGGACAGTGACCACAAGGTACCCAAGCTGAGCAGAACATTACTTCCACTTACTGGTGTCTAGGGGATATGTGGATAGTGACCACAAGGTACCCAAGCTGAGCAGAACGTTACTTCCACTTACTGGTGTCTAGGGGATATGTGGATAGCACCACAAGATACCCAAGCTGAGCAGAACATTACTTCCACTTACTGGTGTCTAGGGGATATGTGGACAGTGACCACAAGGTACCCAAGCTGAGCAGAACATTACTTCCACTTACTGGTGTCTAGGGGATGTGTGGATAGTGACCACAAGGTACCCAAGCTGAGCAGATCATTACTTCCACTTACTGGTGTCTAGGGGATATGTGAATAGCGACCACAAGGTACCCAAGCTGAGCAGAACATTACTTCCACTTACTGGTGTCTAGGGGATATGTGAATAGCGACCACAAGGTACCCAAGCTGAGCAGAACGTTACTTCCACTTACTGGTGTTTTGCTCCTCACTGTAACTTTTCTATCTGACCTTACCTTGGTCATCTCTTGTTCTCTTCTGACCCCGATGCTATTAGGGTTCCCGAAGGCTAGGGAGTCTTTATTTTTCCAACCTCTCCATTTCTCTATAAAATCTTAACCCCTAACATGCTGACCTGTCGTGGCATGTAATGCGTCCTCTGATTGGTGATCAGAGGATATGGTCAGTGAATTTATTTTGATAATTCTCCCGGTCAGGTCAGTGAGACCCGCAAACCAATGACAGGTGTGGTCCTCCAGACATTCTGGAGGTTGTGAGAGAGCGATGTGACCGCCAAAATATAAAAATATGGTGCTCTCTAAAAAGCGGTTACTATTACTGCTATTGCTCTCTTCAATATCATCAGTGAAAAATATTGGAGAGCAAGAGGATTAATGACTTCATTGTCAGAAATCCAGCATTAGCTAACAACAACAACAACGTTTGTGTGGAGGTTTACAAAACTTGGGTTACAGTAGCACGTGGAATGTCTCTGCTCTCCCCTTCATTTCCTAAGACCATGAACTGGTGAACAGGCAATAGTTTTCTGTGTATAAATACATTTTGTCTCTGCTACTTTCAGACGTCATGCTATCATGTTCTGACAGTGACAGAAAATTTGTACATTGGTTCTTGTTACAGGTTGTGTAAACTTCACTAGGTGTATGAATGTAAATTTGTTGTATTGTGTGCTCAATCTACGAGAAACTAAATATTTATAAAACAACTAATGCTACAGAAATAGTTATTTATGATACAAGGGTTAAAAGGAGAATTTTATTTTGCGAGTGGGCCCTAATGACTTAGTTGTCGACGGGCCTGTAAACCCTACTACTCACTCACTCACTATTTTGTCAGTGGATGTGATTCCGAAACAAGGCCGCAGGCCGAGGAGTTGAGGAAACCTATGAACAAAATAAACTCCTTTTAATCCGTGCATCATACACTATTTTTAGACAGTCCTGAATATTTATAGCTTATGTATAAATATGTGGTATTGTTTTGCCTTTCTCATGGTTAGTCTTCGGGTTGCGATGTTCATTTGCCTTGCGTAGCATCAGTGTTGGCAGCATAACTTTTACATAACCAGAACATTCTACTTAGGGGAAGCACTGGAAATAATAAAACGATGCAAAGAATGTAAGAAAATTTAATTAATATAACAATTTTTTCTAAACTTACTCGTATTAAAATTTAAATTAAATTCTTTATTGTCAATAGACTGCAATACAGTTTTTGACATTGTCACACATTTATATTTATAATTTGTATTACAGAGATGGACAACCTAATGGTTACACATATTACTATAGCTACCTATCATTTGTGATTTACACAGAGGGTCTGTAATTTCAATATGGACATTATTATAGTTCATTGATACTATATATTGAAATCAAATGAGCTGCCATTTGAATGAGGTGATGGTCATATTCCACAAGAAAACAAAGTTGGCATTATCAGAGTGTTAAAAGCTTTTGAGCACTGAGTGAAACAATTTTCTACTTTTAACACTTTCAAAACTGCTAAAAGGCAGACATTTACTATCAACTGTCTAAAAAGATTATTATATACCGTATTTTATCGCATAATTCCCCCCCCCCCCCTTTTTTTTTCTCGAAAAATTTGCTTGAAAACACTGGGGAGGGAATTATGCGAGTGGTGCTTCTAGGAATTCAGAAAGGAAGGGAAACCATTTAGTATTATGTAAAAGTTATATAAGTAGGTATACAGTAATTTGTGAATGAACTGAATACATACCAGTTTTCATTGGGCCTACAATGTATTGTTTCATTGTTTCTTTTCTCTGACTATTCTGCGGTCTCACTTTCGTCACTGTCATCACTATTTTTATTTATATCTGGCTCAGATAACACATCTCCATGTTCACCATTCCATAACCTGTCGTCAGAACCATTAATGACACAAGAAATACCAGTTTTTTTAAAACTGTTCTTAACAAACTGACTTAGAAACACAACTGCAACTTAACATTTCAATTTTACGATACGTTGTGACAATGGCAGTACCAGTATTTTTGTGGCAATCATTGCATCCATTATTGTCCGTGACAGGCACCGCTGCGTCGATTGTTGTCCATTATCAAGTCATTTGAAGGCCGCTCCAATAAGAACGAACCAGGAGAGGGAATTATGCGATGTTTAATAGGTAAATAATTTTTAGAGATGAAAAATCATAGGGGAGGGAAATATGCGAGGGGGGGCCTTATGCGATAAAATACGGTACTTCAGTGAGTTTTACATTTTTGTCTATTTGTTGTGGTTCATCAGGTTCAAAATAAAGAGAAGTTTTCAGAAAATTGAATATATACGTTTGATTGTCTCTAAATACATGCCATTTTAATGAAGATTGTGTGAGTAATTTTTGAGTAAATATAAAGTAATAAAAGTTGTTTATGAGAGGAAATGTCTATGTTGGTATTAATGTGCAATAGACAATACTATGTTGTATAACTTTCAGCAATTCCTGGACAAGGTGAATGAGCTGTGGCAGACGATGCACTTAGATCCAGGACGTCACCCAATCATATTCAAGAAGTTCAACACAACGGAGGAGCTGCTCACAGCGTACTGGAAAGATCCTGCCTCTATCCCCATAGCAGTTATATTTGAAACAGATGATCCTGTCAAGGGCATGCTCAAGTGAGTTATTTAATAGTTGGACCTTAAATTGCAATATTTAAGTTCAATGCAACACTGTATTTATTTTTTAAAATATAAAATGTATACAGAAGGAATAATACAGTTGGCAGTTCAAGACTAAAGTTATCTGATATTTAAAACATTAAACTTGGCAACATTACTTAATAAATGTGTAGTAAACTTGTGACGCAGCAGCTGTTGCCTGAGGTTATTAGAAGGTCAATGCTCGGCTGTTGAAACGGTAATCAATATAAGGCACTCACTCACCCAATAAGTACTTTGAAAGGTTGGGTCAGAAAATAAAATTTTTATGCCATAGCTGGGATTTGAACCACAGATCTTCTGCTCTATGTGCGGCAGCTCATAACCACTGAGCTACCAGGGCAATAAGCTGGCACAGCCTTAAATTCTTCATCTGATTCACATTTTTGCGGTAGACCACAAGGGAAGTACATATAATACTACTGGTGTAAAAGATGCGCCCCACTTTGTAAAGCTCTCACCTTGTACGTCTACTGCAAAACAACTATAACATATGTGCATGTACATCAAATATCTAGGCAATATAAGTAGGAAAATGTGCACACTTTTAATTTGCATCCTCAAATCCACAAAATTCATCCTGTCTTTTCCTTGCATGAATGAAAATTGATAAAATTCAGCCATTTGCTCTTTGTGCTTGTCTGTATTTTATGTGACATTTTTGTCTTAGTTTTAGCTGATACCTCTTCATAAATTTTGAATACCAAGATGTCGATCTAGTAAAGTTGGCGATCCCTAGTGGATATTTCTTTTGCTTGAAGAATGGTCATTATCATAAAAAATGGAATTCTCACTTGTCTGTTCTCTAAAATACAGGTATTGGGTTCTGCTTCAAGTTTTGGCCATTTAACAGTTCCACCTTTCAGATTTGTTTACTCTGAGATGCTGTGTTTAAACCATCTTCCTAATTCTGCTAAGTGCTTATCATTTTCTCAGTTGGAGGTGGCTCAAAATTCCTTTCTGCAGTCATGTTTCCATGCTCTGTAGCATATGCAGTTTAAATGCAATAGCACAGCAGTGCCTTTTTTCAGCCATGGTTTACAAATAAAACCACAATATAGACACAACACAAGTGTATCTCCAAACTCAACACAACCACAAATGAAGTTTGAATGAACAATGTAAATATTGTTAACGACAGTGCATGTGCTTCCTCTGAACTCTATACAACTAGTATACTCCAAAATGTGCAAGGAAGCTAACTGTCAATTGCTTCAAGCTGAAACAAAGAAATTGTGAAGAAATGGAGCTTATGGGTACCTACCTTAAGTTGCTAATGCTGTATAAGATGCATCTTGTTTTTGGGTCTATTTTCAAAGGAAAAACAGTGTGTTATATGCCAGCAAATGCTGTATTTAAGTCCCTGTCTTTTTGATAGTTTCCACACATGTGGAAAATGTGAATCCATTGCAGAATTTAAGACTGTGCCAGCATGTTGCCATGGTAGCTCAGTGATTAAAAGGAGCCCCATGAAGAGTGGAAGACTCATGTTTCTAATCCTGGCTATGGCACTGAATATTTTACCTTTCAGAGTTTGTACGAGGGCCGTTCAGAAAGTAACCTCCGGTTGATTGCAAAAAATTCACCAAGTTAAATAAAAATATTTTAATATATACATCTTACAACTACATCTTTGCACTATTTTTCTACATAGTCTCCATAACGATTGAGGCACTTATCGTATCTGTTCACAAGCTTTGAAATTCCTTCTGCATAAAAATCACCCGCTTGTGCCTGGAGCCAGCCTGTGACCGCATCTTTGAGCTCTTCGTCGTCATCAAACCGCTTTGACCCGAGCCATTTCTTCATATGCATGAAGAGGTGATAATAGCTTGGCGCCAGATCTGGGCTGTAAGGTGGATGGTTGACAACGTCCCACTTGAAGGACTCAAGAAGGGCTGTTGTTCTGCGAGCAGAGTGAGGACGGACGTTATCGTGCAAAAAAACGGTACCGGAAGTCAGCATACCACGGCGTTTGTTCTGTAGAGCCTGTCGTAATTTTTTTAGTGTTTCACAGTACACGTCTTGATTAATGGTCGTCCCACGTTCCATGAATTCAACCAACAACACCCCTTTTGCATCCCAAAACACCATTGCCATTAATTTTTGGGCAGAAAAATCTTGCCGGGCTTTTATTGGTTTGGTAGGCGAATTTGAATGTGCCCACATCTTTGATTGTTCTTTTGTCTCAGGGTTCACGTACTTCATCCAGGTTTCGTCCCCGGTCACGATTCTGTTTAACAATGGTTCACCTTCGTCCTCATAACTTGACAGAAAGTCTAATGCAGAGGCCATTCTTTGAGTTTTGTGGTGGTCGGTAAGAATTTTGGGCACCCATCGTGCACAGAACTTCGGTAACCCAATCTTGCTGTCACTATCTCGTACAAGAGAGTCTTAGAAATCTGTGGAAAATCAGTAGACAAATCCGACATTGTGAAACGTCGGTTTTCACGAACTTTTGCATCAACTGTCTGAACGAGTTCGTCCGTCACCAATGATGGTCTATCACTCCTCTCTTCATCATGAACATTTTCTTGTCCACTTTTAAATAAACGTACCCATTCACGGACCACTCCTTTACTCATAACTCTTGGTCCGTACACGGCACAAAGCTCACGATGAATAGCTGCTGCAGAATATCCTTTGGCTGTAAAAAACCTTATAACAGCACGCACTTCACATTTGGCGGGGTTTTCTATTGCAGCACACATTTCAAACGGCCACAAACACTAAACTAGCGCAGGTACGACGTTCACTCGACCACGGCTTGATGCCGACTGACCTGCTGAGTGCGTGAATGCACAGATGGCGTCGCTACTCCCCCCACTACCCGCACTGTGACCGATTGGAGGTTACTTTCTGAACGGTCCTCGTATATGTTAGAACCATGATTGGCCTGATATATGGAAAGTGGTGCTGTTGCACTAGAACTGTTGACAAGTGACAGCACACTACATAGCTTTGGCTATCTTGTTGTGCACAGATGGTATTTCAGTTTGTTGGTATTGGCACCTCTTTGGGTTTAACCTGACTCCTTAACAAAATATGTTGAAGGGATAGAAGCAGTGATTGAGTACCTTCAGATCTTTATAAATTTATTCTCAGGTTTTTACTTTCTTTATTTTATTTTTTGCTACTACATTGGTTGATTTATACAAACATATTTGCTCATAAGACAGCAAGAAGGTTTTCATTTTGGGGAGGTTTAACATCTGAGGTCACATTTATCTTTGGAACAATTACTCATCAGCAATGATGTTCACTTAATTAGTATTTGTTTACAATGTGTTTTATAATTAAATTCACACTTTCACTCATACACCCAGACCGTAGGGAGAGTAGAGAAAAGTCCTGTGTAAAGTTTAAGAGGTAGAACTGGAACTTAAAAATTCAATGCCACAACTGGGATTTGAACCACAGACCTTCCGCTTGCCGGGCGGACGCTCTAACCACTGAGCTATTGTGACAAACTGCCAGAATGGCATTAAATTCTCAAGCGGAAGGTCTGTGGTTCAAATCCCAGTTGTGGCATTGAATTTTTAAGTTCCAGTTCTACCTCTTAAACTTTGCCCACACACGGCTTGTGTGTTTAAAAACACCAACAGTAAGTTTGTTGGCATAAATAAATAATAATTATCCTGTGTAAAGATTTCCCATCTTCCAACTGGGAATTGAACCCAGGACCTCCTAACCACCAGACACAGAGGCAGTTGACACTAAAACTACTGTTTTACTTAGGTGATAACAATAAGCAGATAATAATAATCCAACTTTTAAACAGACAAAGGCAAAGACAAAGGCTGAGGCAAATCGTTGTGTGGTGGTCAGGAATGATGAGAGCATAACAAGGGGAAAGAATACTTCAAAGCCGAATGGGAACATAATTACTTTTGTGTTCCCAGTAAACATTGAGCTTTGTTTAAGAGGTAGAACTGGAACTTAAAAATTCAATGCCACAACTGGGATTTGAACCACAGACCTTCCGCTAATTAAGTTCCAGTTCTACCTCTTAAACTTTGCCCACACACGGCTTGTGTGTTTAAAAACACCAACAGTAAGTTTGTTGGCATAAATAAATAATAATTGAGCTTTGTGTTCGCTATCCAAAACAAAATGTAGCTAACGTAACCACAATCATGTAATAATAAAACTAATAGATGATGTTTCTATTCAGTTCTGGCACTGCACACCTTGAAACAAACACAACTGAAAGAGACAGGTGTGGGGCAAGTGGGGAGGGTAAATACTCGATTACATTCCTGTCACCCCTCTTCTCCATGCCTGCTCCAGTTCAGTAAGGCAAGAAAACATTAAACAATTTGGTCAATTGTTTGGTCATGTATTCATTAAGAACTTCTTATTTCCGATATACTGACATTTTTGTTGTACAGATGTTTGTGTAATTGAAGCAAATTAACATACAGTGCAACTCATAACTCAAATGTTTTTAACCTCTTCAGTGACATGGGCGTGAAATCACGTGCATTTAAAATGACAGATGAGCGTTATGGGCGTGTATATACGTCCTGTGCGTTTGTGCATTTAACCCTTATTTATCCCTTATCTAACTCAACTTATTTTAATTTTCTCTTTATGACACATTTAAGTAAAGCCTATATACTTTACTGGCTTACCTTTATATGTTCCTTGTGTAGTGATTGCCTCAAAACAGGGATAAACACACAAGGGTACATCTCCACATTCACAAATTCCCTTCTTGCAGCACATGAAACACTTTCGAGATGGGTGGGACTTCTTTGCTGTTGTTGTTTTCCTTGAAGTCTGAGGGGTGCAGGGGTTCTGGATTTTCTACCCCCAACGTGGTATTGTTCAATTAGGCTGCGAGCTATTGATAGTTGGAAGTCCAGGTAGGTCATTGTCCTGTGTGGGTTTAGAGCTCTCCAAATTACCAAACAATTGTATATGGTTATATCCAGTTGGTGCAAAAATACCTTTTTATACCACTTCTCCCTTCAGCTACAAGCAGGAAAGTATATGTATGTATTTCAACAAAGAAAGAAACAGAATCTACTAAGTTACGAAACACGCGTAAGCAAAAGTTGCAAACATGATGTATTCTGATGACTCTAGTGCTTTATTTCACATGATGCCTTGTTTTGCTGACGCATAAGCCACACATACAATGGGTCAACTACTGTCTTTCAGAGAACTTATATTAGAAGCATTCGACAGAGCAAAGTTGACTTTTCACCACAGTGAAACAAAATGGTGCCATTTCAACCTTTTGTAAATGCAACTGAACTTTGCTGATGAGATACATGTATACTGCATATAACGAGTTTTATACCAGTTTTTATTTCATTAAAATAAGTTAATATTTACACAAATTACAGCTGTGTATATATGAAGCACTTTTATTGCATTTAACAATTTAAATGCCCTGCGCTGGATATTGAGTAGCAGTTCTCGGCTCGTGGACATTTTAAATGGTCATCGCTCAAGAGGTTAATTCGAAGTCGTTATTAATTGGAAGATTTTTCTTAGTTCCTTGAATTTTATATTAAGGCAATTCATAAAAAAAATTACGTATAATTTGAATTACATTTTTCTTAATTCAAAGTTTTTGTTCAGAAATATGAGTAAAAAAATAACATAAACGTGGAAATTTAATATGATAACTTTGTCCATGTGTTTCTGCAAAACAGGTCATTGTTCTGGGATTGTTTTGTCGAAATGCAGTTTGGGGGTGGAATAGCTTTCCTAGCTACTGGCCTTGAGTTTGCATACCTACTACCACATCCCCTTGTTTAAAACATGCATGCCTTTACAAGTGTATTGCAAATCAATGCCACTATGTCTGTTAGTAAACAGCGTGTCCAGTACAAGACTTCAAATTTTGCAGGAAAGGTCACTATCATTTGAGAAGTTGAAGAGGGTTTGAAGAAAAATCTGAAATCGTGAAAGACTCTGGGATACCACCGAACACTTTGTCAACTTTGCCACCATAAGTGGAGTTGTTTTTTAGTCATTAAACGTACTTCTAGAGCTTGCAAACCTTAACAGACTAGCTTCTGCAAAACAATCAGATATTCCAAGCTGCTTTCTGAAGTTATAATTAGGCCTACAGTAGAGTGATTTACTATAGTGTAAAAATGTGTAATCGCTGTATGCCTACAGTATACTATTTCAAATTGTATGATTTTACTGCATTATTCTTAATAAAATTTCATTCAAATATACAGTTTTGTTATCTTATAGCCTTAATTAGAAATGGATATATGTGCCTTTCAAGAGGTAGAACTGGAACTGAAAAATTCAATGCCACAGTTGGGATTTGAACCACTTACCAGGCGGGTGCTCTAACCATTAAGCATTAAGTCGAATGGCATTTTGTTCTTTGATCAGCCAATTTCGATAAAATAAATGGTTTTTGATCCAACTTGGATGCATAATTCCACAGGAATGTATGAAGATAACAGTTTGTTACTTGTAAGATATGTAGAGTAACTTATTTCTGACATAGCTTCGGTAGTAATTATGCAAGATCACACAGGGTTTCCAAATAATAGATGTGAAGAAATACTCCAAGCAGCTTTTTCACATGTGCAGGAAGTCAACAACGTTGCATTGAGGTTGGTCAGGGAATTGAACTGGTTTGTGAATGTAACCAGGTCGGGCACTTTCGCTTTCACATAATGTTGTGGGAGCTAATGCTTGTGATTGGCCTATACTTGCACATAAACACGGACAAACAAGGCAGGGCATCTGTTTGTGTTCTCAAGAAGCACCATTACTGTGTTTGTTTATGTACTGAGCTAGGGAAAGTGACACCCACACAATCTGTAGTGTTACCAGCTTGTTTTTGAGAAAACTAAAATATCTCCATAGGAAATTGTCAGAGACAAAAAGGTAAGATACGAAATGTGTTCCAAATATCGAGATCTAGCACTGGTTTAAATTAATGTAATGACTTCCCTTCCACCCGGTATACATAATCTACTGATATTAAAAGACTGTTTTACCAATGACTTGACAGTTTCTGCATTTCTTCCTTGGGTCCAGTAGCTTTGTGATTTAATGGAGAATAACAACGTTCTCCCACTCAGGCTCTTGTTTAAAGTTGTTTTCTGTAAAGTTGTCTACACTACAAAGTCAATTTCCACTGAGTTTTCTAATATCACAAAATATAAGTAAGATGTTCTTCAAATACTTAATTCCTCCAGTTTCTATAATTTTCAAAACATTTAATGAGTTCTCCAAACCTTTGCATAAATTTGTTGTGTATAAAGAAAAGGAAAGCTCGGCTTTCCCAGAGGTTCAGTAATTCTTGTGGTATCTTCTTTATATGGTCATCTCACTCTTTGAGTTGTCGTACAATCCCAAAAATCTACCTATATCTTTGTTCAAAGGTATTTTGCATAGAATCTCATTCATGTGCTGTCTCATGTTGGATTGACATGCAATTTCTCCTCCATTTTCTTTCAGCTGATATGGATACTTTACTTTTAAATGACATGTTTAAGCCTGAAAACAGATTAAATGCTATTAGAAATGATAATTCAGTAAGCACTGTGTTATTTTCCTATACCACATAAATTAAATTACTTTGGTGCAGAAGACTGTTATTTGGTCATAACAAAAAAGCAGTATATAGGCAACAGTTCATCAAATGCAACATAAGGAAAGCTCATATTTTGAAAAAATATTTCCTATTGTGACTCAGGGGTCTCCGTCTAGGGGATATGTGAATGGCGACCACAAGGTACCCAAGCTGAGCAGAACATTGCTTCCACTTAATGGTGTCTAGGGGATATGTGGATAGCACCACAAGGTACCCAAGCTGAGCAGAACATTACTTCCACTTACTGGTGTTTTGCTCCTCACTGTAACTTTTCTATCTGACCTTACCTTGGTCATCTCTTGTTCTCTTCCGACCCCCATGCTATTAGGGTTCCCGAGGGCTAGGGAGTCTTTATTTTTCCAACCTCTCCATTTCTCTATAAAATCTTAACCCCTAACATGCTGACCTGTCATGGCATGTAATATGTCCTCTGATTGGTAATCAGAGGACATGGTCGGTGAATTTATTTTGATAACTCTCCCGGTCAGGTCGGTGAGACGCGTAAACCAACGACAGGTGTGGTTCTCCAGACATTCTGGGGGCTGTGAGAGAGCGATGTGACCGCCGAAACATAAAAATATGGTGCTCTCTAAAAGCGCTTACTATTACTGCTATTGCCCTCTTCAGAAAAATATTGGAGAGCAAGAGGATTGATGACTTCATTGTCAGAAATCCAGCATTAGCTAACAACAACATCTGATAGCAGTATTCATTGTGAAGAAGAAAATCCCTCTTAGAGTCGTCCCTCTCCAAGAAAGGGTGTGAATATACAGAAAAGTAGGCATCACTAGCAAGGAGGGGAATTGTGCATGAGCGGTTTGATGTTCCAGAATCACAGCTTAGTATGGGAAGTAAACCAGAGTGCATGAAGAAGCTGTTTGAGAAGTTCAAGTTACGTGAATTAAAACACATTGTAAAGGCGCTATGAGTTTCTTTGTCATATAGCGCAGAGGAAATAACAATGGGCACTATTGAATGTTTCCGAAAAATCCAATATAGAAGGGGCATCTCAAAAGTAAGTTAAACTATTTTCTTAAAAAATAACAAAATGTTTAAATAATTTAAGAGGGTGTATCTTGAAAGCTACATTCAATATCTATTTTTCTATATAATTTCCTTGAACCTCAATGCAGTTTTGGTACAGTGGTAATAATTTTTTTAACCCAGCGTCAAACCACCACCCGCCAAACAGGCTATCCATCTTTCCACTTCTAGTTTTAGTTCCTCGTCATTTGCGAAGTGCCTTCCCCTGAGACGTTGCTGCAGCTCAAGAAAACGATGGTAAGCACTTGGTGCAAGGTCAGGTGAATAAGGTGAATGACTGAAAACCATCTCCCTCATCCTCAAAAAATTGCAAAAATTGCAATGCAGCGTCAACTATTTGCTCCTTGTGTTGTTCTGAAAGCATGTGTGGAACACATCTTGCACACACTTTTGATAGACACAGATCCTCAGAAATAATTCTGTGAAGTGATGCACAGCTTATTTCAATATAAGGAGGAAGTTCAAACAAAACTGCATCAAGTGTAAGGTGCCGATCGGTGTCTGACTCCTAGAACCTCAAAAGTCCCAAAAGTCCCCAACCTGACTATAGATACTGGTTGTTGTTTTAAACAAACGACTATGGTAGAAAGTAGCAACCTTTTGAAGCTTAAGTTTGAGTTTTGATGGCGCTATGTTGTATAGTATTTATCTGGCAGCCATCAATAGTGAATGCTCACAGTGACTTGTAAACATGGATAAAACTGGTCATCATTATGTGATACAATACTTTCATTTGATAGGTCTTAATGCAACTACATTAAAGCTGAGCTAGATTCTACTCTGGGGGAGTCTGCTCCTTGGTTTAGAGCAGTAAAATATTGGGTGGCAGACTTTAAGTGAGGCCAAGATAAACGACACAGTGGTTAACCATGCTAGAAATTGTAAAGAAAATCCACAAAATGGTATTGACTGTTGACTGAATGTGCGTGAGCTAGCAGATATTGCAGGTATTTCAAAAAGTGCTGTACATCGGATACTGACTGGTGTTTTTAAAAACACCAGCAGTAAGCTTGTTGGCATAAATAAATAATAATTACCATCTAAACATTACTTAAACCCGGGACATAAAATACTTACAATTGTAAGTCGCCCTTGGGATATTTATCTCTGATGTGACATTCCCTTGTGGTTAACCGGGAAAAAGTACGAATCAGCTGGGGAATTTAATGTTGTACTGGCAAGTTGGCCGTGGTAGCTTAGTGGTTAAAGCAGCTGCTCGATAAGCGGAAGATTCATGGTTCAAATCCCAGCTATGGCATTAAATTTTTCAGTTTCTGATTCCACCTCTTAAAAAAAAGGTGTAGTTGTACTAATTTGCTTATGTGAGCGATACCTGTTCTAAATTAAAGAGAAAATAAATAATGGAAAATTGAAAATTGTTACAGTATTTTCATCTGATTGTGAATGTTATCCAGGTACGAGATTCGCACCAACCCATCGTTTGTGGCAACACCTGCAACTACAGAACTGTACGCCTCTCCAGCGTCTTGCAGAGAGATTGCTGGACATTGGAGTACAGTGTTCCCCATCGAGACTGGTGACAGTTGTCCAGTGAACCAATATTATTACTCTGGTTTTGTAGCCATCCAGGCATTGTTTGACTTCACCAAAATAAGGGTATGTATGTGTGTATGTACAGATATCACATATATGGTAATATTGTGGGGAGTTGCTATGAATATGAGTAGACATTCAGTCCAGGCTCTTTGTCTTGGATAATTAGCAGTTTATATTCATACATGTCAATAAAGTTAATACATTAACATCTCATTTATTTAAAAATTCCTCTAAAAAATAAAATGCCTTTTTAATTAAGTAAGTTTGTAAAACAGTTTTATAGCTATGACATGTTCTAACTTGAGCTGGTAGTCTGTTATAGAGTTTTGCACCAGTTTTTATCAGACTCACTAAGTCTGTGCATAGCAATAGCAAGATCACTTTTATTTCTGGTATTGTGATCTGCATTTGTTTGAACTGGGAATTTGGATGTTTTCCTGTATAAAATGGTTTTGTAAATATAAAGGCTTGGTAATGTCATTAGTTGCTCTTTGAAGGCTTCCCTGCATGAATCTAGTCTTTTTAAGTTCAAGTGTCCACGATAACCTAATAAGTGAAACTGAAGTGCAATCATCCTCTTATAATTATTATTTATTTATGCCAACAAACTTACTGTTGGTGTTTTTAAACACACAAACTGTGTGTGGGCAATGTTTGAGAGGTAGAACTGGAACTTAAAAATTCAATGCCACAGAAGGTCTGTGGTTCAAATCCCAGCTGTGGCTTTGAATTTTTAAGTTCCAGTTCTACCTCTCATCCTCTTATAAGTTTTAACCAATTTGAGATGTACATTTTTTCTGGAGTAATAGTTTGTCATGTGGTTCATCAGTTATACAAAAATGATTCTGAATGAAAAGAAGTTTAGGGAATATTCCCAGTACATATGCAAACATGAACCATTTTTGTTCCAATGAGGCTGAAGACATGTACTTGTGTGGAGAGAGAGTAATGTGAATGTATGTATGTATGTTGCAGCTGGACTCTGGCCAAGAGGATATCGAAGTGCCCCATATAATGCTGGAGCTTTTCCCCAAAGGAGCATACATTGCTGGAAGTAAGTAGTTGTGGAGATAGAGGTGTTGCTAAGTTACTGTCATGTCTTACTGACGACGTGTACTGATGTGCTTACAGTCTGGCTGCTGATGTTCCGTATGGTGATCCCCTTGTACCTGGTGATGGCGCTCTCCCAGTTCATCACGTATCTCCTCATCCTCATAGTTGGAGAGAAGGAGAGCAAGATAAAGGAGGGCATGAAGATAATGGGATTGCGTGATTCTGTGTTCTGGTATGTATCACATAACATGTCCATTTGAGTGCTCTTTTGTTGCATTTAAATGTATTTATCATTTACATAAATGTCATGTTTGTTACTTACCAAAGGTTATTTGTACTCTGATAAATGACAAGTTCAGTTACTCTTTGTCACTTTATTTTTCCTTAAAATTGAATCACAATTCACAACTCATGACCTTGCAACCTAGAGCTGTTATCTTCTATCATAACATTGACCCAGACATTGCTCAAATGTACACAGCTTGCACTAACAGTTTCACTCATTCACTCACTCACTAATTCACTGATCTACTACCTCCGACAATAAACTCACTAATACTGACCCAACACTAACTTCTCTTTCTGTGCCAACTCACTTATATAGTCAAGAATTAGATAATAGCAACTTCCCTGGAAATCAATATTTCAATAAGCTTTTTGTAAAAGGCCAGTATCAAAGCTTTTCAAACTGTCTGGAAATTGGCTTTGTTCTAGCTGACGTTGCAGTGCCTTGTCTAGGAATGTAGTGGTATGAGGAAGTGCGAGATTTGCACTGGTATGATGGGTGTTACTCTTTTGTTGTGTTACTCAAGTGTTGGAAATAATTCTTATAACTTACTTTTTATAAGAAATATTTGTTTCCTTTCTGCTTAGGTTCCGCAATAATAATCTGTGTTCCATGACAGAATTAAAGTACTAATTTAAATGTGTCTGTAGAACTCGCATGTACTAGTGCTCAGATAGCATAGCAGACCCAGCTGAGTTTGGGTAAGATATATCTGCTTAATATACTTCCAATTGATCTAAGTATTTGTCTACTTAAAGGCCCAAAAATTTAATGTCTATTTGTATGCAAAGGCAGCAAATGAAGAAATTAATAGAACAGAGAAGGCGAGCTAAAAGTGAGGGATTTAAAATTATGGATGGGTGGACAAATTACAGAAGAAAATAATGAACGGGCATATTAGCAGAAATTCATGAAGAGGTGACACAGGAAACACAGAAAATCAACAATTTCATCCTCCACATATAGAAGAACTTCAACATTCTATTAGACTAGGTTACCCAGAAAAATTAGTAGTGGCTGAGCACTCATGTAATACAGATATCAAAATCAACTTCGGCTCCACAAAAATGTTAGAAAGGTCTTCTTAAGTACTACGACAAGTTGATTAAAGAAACTCTATGCATTAAAGCTAATATAAACAATTTTAACAGGGATAAAGGCCTTCAAATCAGCAAAGAACGGATGCCAGTTATTTGGCATGTCTCTCCACCACAGTGCAAAGAGTCATCAGCAGTCACCTGATTGGTTCCACACTTGTCTCCATTGGCCGGAGCTCCACCAATGGGAAGAAAGTAGGTAGATCTTATCCGTCCCTGGCTATCTTTAAATACTCCAACATCAGTAGTTCAGCTTTAGTTCCCCTGAGGATGATGGCAGAGTTAGTCACTGAAAGCTTGGGTAGTTACCCAAGTTTGACTTGGCGTTTAGGCCAAAAAACTATCAATAAAAAAAAATTATGTGATATAAATTGTGTGTTATAAGGAGATACACATGTCTTGTATAGTAAACTTTTGTTCAATAGATGTTATCATTTAGCAGATATACAACATTCATTCAGAATGAAGAGAAGGTGGAGGCAAACCTACGGTTTAATGTAACAATGTGTGCTGTGCTGCAGGTTTGGCTGATATGTGTGTGTGACACACCAGTCAGAACTCCAACCAATCAATTGTTTTTCTTGGCTCTTCCGGTGTAGGCCGCGTCATGTAGGCGTTGCTTGCCGACGTTTCGCAGGTCATGTGTCCTGCTTCCTCTTGGGCTATGTGAGCCAAGAAAAACAATGGACACCGGCCGTGGAAGCCTTCGCAAACATCCAACCAATCAAGTTTATTTTGTTCACAGGTTATCATGGTTCATCATTTATGGAGCGTTCGTGTCAGTGTTGTCAGTGATAAGTTGCATCCTGTTGTTTACCCTGGGAGTGTTCCAGCACTCAAACATCTTATTGGTCTTTCTACTCATCCTCTTATACAGCTTCTCAGTGATTCTGTTTGGCTTCATGCTGACTCCTTTCTTTGACAAGTCTCGGGTACGTATATCCACCACAATGTTGCTTATGTGCAACCTCAAAAAGGGAACAAGCCAATCCTCATGTGTTTCTGTTTCAGACGGCAGGGATCCTCGGCAGCTTTGCAGTCAACATCATGAGTATGCTGTATTACATTCAAGTGTTTGTTCCCCACTCAAGTGTTGTGGGATTCTGGATAGCTTCCTTGATCAGCTCAACAGGCTTTGCTCTTGCTATGGACAGGGTAAGGGGTTGTTGTTACAAACTTACTGTTGACAGTTAATTGCAGAGCAACATTACAGTTTGCAAGCTTAGGAAATTGCATACAACTTTGGTGAAAATGAAATGTTTAAAACAGGAAACTGTGCAATAATAAAACAAAACATTCTTTAACTATATTGATGCTTTTTACATGAAATGAAAGTAATTCATAAAAATATAGCACTATTGTATATCTAGAATGGTACTGTGAACTAATTAACAAGAATTTTGTTGCTAGGCCCTGATGTGGGATCTGGCAGGAGTTGGCGTAACGTTCGACAACTGGTGGTCAGGGCCTGGTTTGCCGTTTGGTGGCAGTCTTGTCATGATGGCCTTGGATAATGTCCTGTATGGCTTCCTGGCATATTACCTGGATTGTGTAATACCAAGTGAGTGCAGTCTTTCGCCTTAGTTTTGTATGAAGTTACCTTTACTTCCTCTACTACTAAGCAGAGGAAATATTGTATTCCACCCAAGAATTTGATGTCGAGATTTCAGCGGAAATATATGTTTTGAGGCCCCTGAATCCAAAAAAAGCATTTTTAGTAAAAGGTCCATGTGCATCAGTGTCTGACACTCTGTCAGTCTTTGGACAGCATAACTCAAAAACGTAAAGTCAGTTCAAAACCAAAGTTGGTATTTAAGTTTAATATCTTTCAAGGATGAGACACAAAGGTTTTGAAGAAAATTGTTCCACCCTAAACTACTCTTTACATGGAAAATTTTGGTATTCTTGCAAATGGCTCTAACGATTTTGATTAACCCTTCCTGGGCGTAATTATTTTCCTAATTTTCTCAAGTATTTTAAAACATGAATATTATTCAAAATAAGGCACATATGATACTATTTTGTGTACTAAATTGTTGAAAACATATAACCAAGCACATAAATGTTCATTAAGTCATAACATTGCTTTTTATTAGAGGTATTTTCTTTTGAGGCTACACTTATTTAAATGAAAAGTGGCACATGTACCAAAACAACTGAAACTTTGCCATATCTACAGGGCAGAGTGCATCATTAGTTCCTAGACATCTTATTGGGTGACACTGAAGTCTTTTTGTGTATGGTATGCTACAAAGCAGCTATCGGGATGTAAATAGGGTTTCAGATCACATGTATCACAAAAAGATATTGTTTCTTTCCTAACACCTGCCTCTACATAGGTCACTGTTGCGCGCACTTGCAGGACTTTCGTTTTCATCACTTTCCCAAGCCCTAAAGTCACTTTCATCTGTTTCATTGAGCACAGATTCTATTCAACCCCTTTTTTCATCCTCCCCATACAGTCTCTTACGCGTCATGCTCCAAATCAAACCAAAATGAGCAAAATAATGAAACACAACACAGAAAATTACCCGCTCAGGACATATTATTTTGTAGTGACTAACATAACACAAACCTAAGCACAGACGCATGCTTAAATTCATCTAACGACATCTGTTGACCATTTATGTGAAGTAAAGGCCAGCTACGATAGCTTACGCAAACGTATAAAAAGAATTTGAGCAAAACTGACGCGTAACCATGCGTCGCGAATATATGCGCATTTCGCCTGGTAAGGGTTAAAATGCTATGTGAATTTTGACGACAAATGAAATGTATATCTTAAGTTTTCTGGCTATATCCCATGCAGTCCTGTTTACTCTGGATGACTTTTGAATAACTCGTAAACCATAAGAGATAGACCAAATCTTACTACACAAAAAATGTTGATCTCGCTAAAACACATCATTTATGTGCAAATAAATTTTTTTGTAGAGTGAACCATTTCGGAAATATTCCTTCTTATTTGTTTGTGTTTTGGAGAACTTATACTTCTGTCAAATGGAAGATTGCTATTCATTTTTTTAATATGTTGGGCGTGCAAAGAGAATGGAATTTGAAAGCCTTAAAAGATTTGACTATGTGAAAAGCTAATTGAATATTGACAGCACTCTTAAAAATTCTGATGTGTGCACCCACATTACTTTCTCTTTTCACACTTGTACAAACTATTCTTAAAAGTGCTCATTCTTCTTTCTAATTCAAGTAATCGAGATAAACATTTGTGCAAAAGGTTTTGTTAGTTCCAAACAGGCCAGACAGAGCGAAGTGGTGGGTTTGAGAGTGAGGAAGAGGATGATATGAAATGTAGGTGATGATGGAGCAGTTGGTGGAATGAGTGGTGGGGGAAACAGACGAACATATGTACCAGACAGAGCGAAGTGGTGGGTTTGAGAGTGAGGAAGAGGATGATATGAAATGTAGGTGATGATGGAGCAGTTGGTGGAATGAGTGGTGGGGGAAACAGACAAACATATGTACCAGACAGAGTGAAGTGGTCAGTGTGAGAGTGAGGATGAGGATGATATGAAATGTAGGTGATGATGGAGCAGTTGGTGGAATGAGTGGTGGGGGAAACAGACGAACATATGTACCAGACAGAGTGAAGTGGTCAGTTTGAGAGTGAGGAACAGGATGATATGAAATGTAGGTGATGATGGAGCAGTTGGTGGAATGAGTGGTGGGGGAAACAGACGAACATGTGTACCAGACAGACAGAGTGAAGTGGTCAGTATGAGAGTGAGGAAGAGGATGATATGAAATGTAGGTGATGATGGAGCAGTTGGTGGAATGAGTGGTGGGGGAAACAGACAAACATATGTACCAGGCAGAGTGAAGTGGTCAGTATGAGAGTGAGGAAGAGGATGATATGAAATGTAGGTGATGATGGAGCAGTTGGTGGAATGAGTGGTGGGGGAAACAGACGAACATATGTACCAGACAGGGTGAAGTGGTCAGTATGAGAGTGAGGAAGAGGATGATATGAAATGTAGGTGATGATGGAGCAGTTGGTGGAATGAGTGGTGGGGGAAACAGACGAACATATGTACCAGACAGAGCGAAGTGGTGGGTTTGAGAGTGAGGAAGAGGATGATATGAAATGTAGGTGATGATGGAGCAGTTGGTGGAATGAGTGGTGGGGGAAACAGACAAACATATGTACCAGACAGAGTGAAGTGGTCAGTGTGAGAGTGAGGATGAGGATGATATGAAATGTAGGTGATGATGGAGCAGTTGGTGGAATGAGTGGTGGGGGAAACAGACGAACATATGTACCAGACAGAGTGAAGTGGTCAGTTTGAGAGTGAGGAACAGGATGATATGAAATGTAGGTGATGATGGAGCAGTTGGTGGAATGAGTGGTGGGGGAAACAGACGAACATGTGTACCAGACAGACAGTGAAGTGGTCAGTATGAGAGTGAGGAAGAGGATGATATGAAATGTAGGTGATGATGGAGCAGTTGGTGGAATGAGTGGTGGGGGAAACAGACAAACATATGTACCAGGCAGAGTGAAGTGGTCAGTGTGAGAGTGAGGAACAGGATGATATGAAATGTAGGTGATGATGGAGCAGTTGGTGGAACGAGTGGTGGGGGAAAGAGACGAACATATGTACCAGACAGAGTGAAGCGGTCAGTATGAGAGTGAGGAAGAGGATGATATGAAATGTAGGTGATGATGCAGCAGTTGGTGGAACGAGTGGTGGGGGAAAGAGACGAACATATGTACTAGACAGAGTGAAGTGGTCAGTATGAGAGTGAGGAAGAGGATGATATGAAATGTAGGTGATGATGGAGCGGTTGGTGGAATGAGTGGTGGGGGAAACAGACGAACATATATACCAGGCAGAGTGAAGTGGTCAGTATGAGAGTGAGGAAGAGGATGATATGAAATGTAGGTGATGATGGAGCAGTTGGTGGAATGAGTGGTGGGGGAAACAGACGAACATATGTACCAGACAGACAGAGTGAAGTGATCAGTATGAGAGTGAGGAAGAGGATGATATGAAATGTAGGTGATGATGGAGCAGTTGGTGGAATGAGTGGTGGGGGAAACAGACAAACACATGTACCAGACAAGAGTGAAGTGGTCAGTATGAGAGTGAGGAAGAGGATGATATGAAATGTAGGTGATGATGGAGCAGTTGGTGGAATGAGTGGTGGGGGAAACAGACGAACATATGTACCAGACAGAGCGAAGTGGTGGGTTTGAGAGTGAGGAAGAGGATGATATGAAATGTAGGTGATGATGGAGCAGTTGGTGGAATGAGTGGTGGGGGAAACAGACAAACATATGTACCAGACAGAGTGAAGTGGTCAGTGTGAGAGTGAGGATGAGGATGATATGAAATGTAGGTGATGATGGAGCAGTTGGTGGAATGAGTGGTGGGGGAAACAGACGAACATATGTACCAGACAGAGTGAAGTGGTCAGTTTGAGAGTGAGGAACAGGATGATATGAAATGTAGGTGATGATGGAGCAGTTGGTGGAATGAGTGGTGGGGGAAACAGACGAACATGTGTACCAGACAGACAGAGTGAAGTGGTCAGTATGAGAGTGAGGAAGAGGATGATATGAAATGTAGGTGATGATGGAGCAGTTGGTGGAATGAGTGGTGGGGGAAACAGACAAACATATGTACCAGGCAGAGTGAAGTGGTCAGTGTGAGAGTGAGGAAGAGGATGATATGAAATGTAGGTGATGATGGAGCAGTTGGTGGAATGAGTGCTGGGGGAAACAGACGAAAATATGTACCAGATAGAGTGAAGTGGTCAGTATGAGAGTGAGAGAGAGGATGATATGAAATGTAGGTGATGATGGAGCAGTTGGTGGAATGAGTGGTGGGGGAAACAGACGAACGTATGTACCAGACAAGAGTGAAGTGGTCAGTAAGAGAGTGAGGAAGAGGATGATATGAAATGTAGGTGATGATGGAGCGGTTGGTGGAATGAGTGGTGGGGGAAACAGACGAACATATATACCAGGCAGAGTGAAGTGGTCAGTATGAGAGTGAGGAAGAGGATGATATGAAATGTAGGTGATGATGGAGCAGTTGGTGGAATGAGTGGTGGGGGAAACAGACGTACATATGTACCAGACAGAGTGAAGTGGTCAGTATGAGAGTGAGGAAGAGGATGATATGAAATGTAGGTGATGATGGAGCAGTTGATGGAATGAGTGGTGGGGGAAACAGACGAACGTATGTACCAGACAGACAGAGTGAAGTGATCAGTATGAGAGTGAGGAAGAGGATGATATGAAATGTAGGTGATGATGGAGCAGTTGGTGGAATGAGTGGTGGGGGAAACAGACGAACATATGTACCAGACAGAGTGAAGTGATCAGTATGAGAGTGAGGAAGAAGACAATATGAAATGTAGGTGATGATGGAGCGGTTGGTGGAATGAGTGGTGGGGGAAACAGACGAACATATATACCAGGCAGAGTGAAGTGGTCAGTATGAGAGTGAGAGAGAGGATGATATGAAATGTAGGTGATGATGGAGCAGTTGGTGGAATGAGTGGTGGGGGAAACAGACGAACGTATGTACCAGACAGACAGGGTGAAGTGATCAGTATGAGAGTGAGGAGGAGGACGATATGAAATGTAGGTGATGATGGAGCAGTTGGTGGAACGAGTGGTGGGGGAAACAGACGAACATATGTACCAGACAGAGTGAAGTGGTCAGTATGAGAGTGAGGAAGAGGATGATATGAAATGTAGGTGATGATGGAGCAGTTGGTGGAACGAGTGGTGGGGGAAAGAGACGAACATATGTACCAGACAGAGTGAAGCGGTCAGTATGAGAGTGAGGAAGAGGATGATATGAAATGTAGGTGATGATGCAGCAGTTGGTGGAACGAGTGGTGGGGGAAAGAGACGAACATATGTACTAGACAGAGTGAAGTGGTCAGTATGAGAGTGAGGAAGAGGATGATATGAAATGTAGGTGATGATGGAGCAGTTGATGGAATGAGTGGTGGGGGAAACAGACGAACATATGTACCAGACAGACAGAGTGAAGTGGTCAGTATGAGAGTGAGGAAGAGGATGATATGAAATGTAGGTGATGATGGAGCAGTTGGTGGAATGAGTGGTGGGGGAAACAGACAAACATATGTACCAGAGTGAAGTGGTCAGTATGAGAGTGAGGAAGAGGATGATATGAAATGTAGGTGATGATGGAGCAGTTGGTGGAAGGAGTGGTGGGGGAAACAGACGAACATATGTACCAGACAGAGTGAAGTGGTCAGTTTGAGAGTAAGGAAGAGGATGATATGAAATGTAGGTGATGATGGAGCAGTTGGTGGAATGAGTGGTGGGGGAAACAGAGGAACATATGTACCAGACAGACAGAGTGAAGTGGTCAGTATGAGAGTGAGGAAGAGGATGATATGAAATGTAGGTGATGATGGAGCAGTTGGTGGAATGAGTGGCAGGGGTAACTAGAAAAAAACCTTCCCAGATGCCCACCATGAATACCACATGCTGGTCCCTGGGCAGCCTTGCTGATAGGCGAACGGTGTAAGTGCTCAGCCATGGTGCCAATCCAGATAGACAAAAGCTTACCCACCAAAAATATGTGGTTAATATAAAATAACTTTTTCTGTAATAATAGCCTGTTTTAAAATGTATGTTGTTAAATGTTTAGGTTGTGATGTGACTTGTAGAAAGCATTTGTACAAGGGCAGTCCAGAAAGTCTCAGATGTTTTGGCCTGTTGTGGCGATGAGCAGAGTTAGAGCTGCCACTTTGGTGTCAGAACGTTCCTTCATTCAGTATGCGTCCAGCTGTGGTGGCATGGGGACTGTGCCTTCCTTACTTTGTTCTCTGTGGGTTGCCAAAATGTGCACTTCATTAGAAAATCCTTCCACTTTTGACGTATGGTCTCTAATTAGGTGTTTGTTGGCTAAGAACAACAAACCAATTGCAATTTATCATCAGCTTAGTGATGTTTATGGGCAGGGAATGAGTAGTCAGGTGGTGTTGCACTGATTTTCAAAATGTCCATACCAATGTTCACAACGAGGACCGCAGTGGTAGGCCTAATCTTGTGACTGATGAACTGGCACTGAAAATCAATGACAAAACTTCATGAAAATTGTTATTTCGTGATTACAGAACTTTTCGAACAGCGATGATGAAATGGCTCAGTACAAAATGCTTTGACACTGATGCTGAACTGGAAGCCGGTGTAAACCAATGGTTAAAATCGCAGGCAGCAGATTTCTACAGAGAGGGCATTGAAAAACTTGCCATGGTATGGTAAATGCCTCAATTTGAGTGGTAATTATGTAGAAAAACAGCGTTAGAGTGTACCTTTTAAATGTATATGGTAAGCCTCGATTCTTTTTTTATTTTCTTAATTGTTTATTTCAAAACGTCTGAGACTTTCTGGATTGCCCTCATATAATTGTAATGTGCATTCATTGGTAGCAAAAAGTGACATGTGTTGTTAGTTAATTTGACATTATTTGTAGCAATGTGAATAGTGAATTATAGAAAGTTGTGTTTTGTTGTGTGTTAGGTGAACATGGGACCAAGAGGCGGCCGTGGTTCTGCTTCACTCCAGATTTCTGGTGCTCAAAGAAGACTGTTCCACGGGTGAGTAAGGTCAGTCCACATGCATGTTAATGTTTCAAACAGTTTTTTAATGCACATCTATTACTAGTCGTACCTTTATTAAAGTTGTTTGTTGTTTTTGAGACAATAGCCAGTTTTGTGCTGCATATAAACAAACTACAGATGACACGCTAGAAGAACGAGTATGTGTGATTGTTTATTTCTCGTCTCTAACAACCACATACGATAACAAGGTAGCACTGTGTATTCTCTAGCCACCATGCAGTGTAGAATCTAATAGAGGAAGTTAAAACCAGATCCTGCGAGGTACCGTCCAAAAGTAATGCATACATTTTTGTTGTGACTGTACAATTGTTGCTGCAGCAGAAACCATAGTAAGGGAAGAAGGAAATGACCTTGAGCAATGAGCAAACCATCTGTTCGATTACAAGAGTTAGCGCATAAAGGGACAAGAGCAGTTTCCTTTGGAGGCTATTTGTATACTGCTTATTATGGAATTTTTGCAAGAAGATCAGCATGCTATCATGAAATTGTTTGTGTGTGAAAGGTGAAAACTGTGTGAATATTCACCTCTGTTTGTGGGGATCGTGCACTGGACTGTGGTTATGTGAATAGCTGGATGATAAAGTTCAAAACAAGAATGACCAACTCAGGCAGACCTTGATCATCTTGCCCATCTGCAAAGAAAACTCTTATTAAATATTCTGGGATTGTAAGGGTGATATTGTGTCATATTCTCTTCCAAAGCGCATGTCAATCACTGGAAAATATTACAGACATTTTGAAGAACCAGCCATTGTCCGCAATTACAGAAAAAGGACCTGAAATGGTGGAAAGTTCATTGTTCACCAAGACAATGCTTCAAGACTTGGTTTGTCACCAAATTCCTACTGCAAAATGGAATTGACACACATAAAGATTATCCTTATTCACCTGATTTTGCTCTGAGCGTTTTCTGGCTGTTTGACACCCTGAAAAACACTCTCCCTGGGAAGCAATTCTCTTTGAGATAGTCTAGGATCTGCAGTATACCAGCATCTAAAACATATACCAAAACACTCCCACAAAAATATTTTGAAAAATGGGTTGAGCATTGGCAACTGTGTTTAAATAAAGGAGACTACGTGGAAAAATGGCATGTGTTATGCATGGTTTTGTGTGAATAAAGAATATTGAGAATCTTTTGTGTTACTTTTGGACTGCATCTCGTAATTACAACTTTGTTTGTGTAGATTCCTTCAGTGAATGGTGAGTCAGGATCTTTCAACACTGCTGAGGAAATGAACAGGGACGTGGAACCTGTGGCCAGGGAGATGAAGGGACGTGAAGCAATAAAGATAGTAGACCTGTACAAAACCTTCCACGCCTGCAGGAAACCTGAGGTGAAGGCTGTGAATGGTGAGATACCCATATGTGTACCTCTTTTCATGCAAAATCAAACATGGATTATGTTTTTAAATTACAGAAGAAAGCAATTACAATAATGTATCGCATATATCTCAACAATTTATGCACATAATGTTGAAACTCTTACAGTATTTTCATTGCATGTGTACAATCTGTGCATTGCAAAAAGATAATTTAACAAATAATAGCATACAGCGCAATTATGATTTTTACTGGAAATATTTTACCATAAACAAAGATCCTTATGTCGTAGGACTAATTTTGTATAGTAAGGTACCAGATTCTGTAAAGGCATTTAATATAACATTCTTATAGGAATAGTCTAATGCTGTGTGGTTATGTTGGTATGCCTGTTGGTGATGTCAGAGCTTAGGTTTACCATGTGGATCTTCTTGTAGTTATAGGTTAGGGGCAAAGTTCTCCAGAAATGTTCTGTTAATGGTATCCCTGTCAACATTCAGTGAGATGAGACCCTCCTTTGGATTTCAGTTTAGGGTCTTCTACTATCTTCTTTATTGTTGTTTGGCTAGTACACTTGAAGCCTATGTCAAGAAGCATAGCAAACTAGTGAAAGGATGAGAGGTAGAACTGGAACTTAAAAAATTCAATGCCACAACTGGGATTTGAACCGCAGACCTTCCGCTTACCGGGCGGCTGCTCTACCATTGAGCTATTGTGACTGCCAGAATGGCATTAAACTTTCAAACCAGTTTGTATTTCTCCTGGTAAACCACAAAGGCAGTCTCACATCAGAGATAAATTACCCCAATGGTGACTTACTATTGTAAGTACTTTATATCCCAGGATTAAATAACCTTCAGATGGTAATTATTATTTATTTATTTAGTTGAGTTGAATTAAATAATATACATTATATATGAGAGGTAGAATTGGAGCAGAAAAATTCAATGCCACAGCTGGGATTTGAACCACAGATGCTCTGCTTACCAGGCAGTTGCTCTAACCATTAAGCTACTGTGACAACCTGCCAGAATGACATTGAATTCTCCAACCAATTTGTATTTCTCCTGGTAAGCCACAAAGGCAGTCTCACATCAGAAACAATTACCCCAACAGTGACTTTATGCAAGTACTTTATGTCCCAGGATTAAATAACCTTTAGATGGTAAATATTTATTTATGCCAACAAACTTAATGTGACAACCTGCCAGAATGCAGTAAGTTTGTTGGCATAAATAAATAATACATTATATAGTTTAACTTCTCGAAGTTAAATTGATAAATAATATCTTCTTCACGTAAAGCCTTGGTCCACAAATGTTAAATTATTTTACAATCACTTATTATGCTGACCTGTCATGGCATGTAATACGTCCTCTGATTGGTAATCAGAGGATATGGTCATGAATTTATTTTGATAATTCTCCCGGTCAGGTCGGTGAGACCCGTAAACCAACGACAGATGTGGTCCTCCAGACATTCTGGGGGTTGTGAGAGAGCGATGTGACCGCCAAAACATAAAAATATGGTGCTCTCTAAAAAGTGGTTACTATTACTGCTATTGCTCTCTTCAAATATTGGAGAGCAAGAGGATTAATGACTTCATTGTCAGAAATCCAGCATTAGCTAACAACAACAACATTTATTTATGCCAACAAACTTACTGTTGGTGTTTTTAAACACACAAGCCGTATGTGGGCAAAGTTTGAGAGGTAGAACTGGAACTTAAAAATTCAATGCCACAACTGGGATTTGAACCACAGACCTTCCGCTTGCTGGGCGGACGCTCTAACCACTGAGCTATTGTGACAAACTGCCAGAATGGCATTAAATTCTCAAACCAGTTCGTATTTCTCCTGGTAAACCACAAAGGCAGTCTCACATCAGAGACAATTACCCCAATGGTGACTTACTATTGCAAGTACTTTATATCCCAGGATTAAATAACCTTCAGATGGTAATTATTATTTATTTATGCCAACAAACGTACTGTTGGTGTTTTTAAACACACAAGCTGTGTGTGGGCAAAGTTTAAGAGGTAGAACTGGAACTTAAAAATTCAATGCCACAACTGGTATTTGAACCACAGACCTTCCGCTTGCCGGGCGGACGCTCTAACCACTGAGCCATTGTGACAAACTGCCAGAATGGCATTAAATTCTCAAGCCAGTTCGTATTTCTCCTGGTAAACCACAAAGGCAGTCTCACATCAGAGACAAATTACCCCAATGGTGACTTACTATTGCAAGTACTTTATATCCCAGGATTAAATAACCTTCACATGGTAATTATTATTTATTTATGCCAACAAACTTCCTGTTGGTGTTTTTTAAACACACAAGCCATGTGTGGGCAAAGTTTAAGAGGTAGAACTGGAACTTAAAAATTCAATGCCACAACTGGGATTTGAACCACAGACCTTCCGCTTGCCGGGCGGACGCTCTAACCACTGAGCTATTGTGACAAACTGCCAGAATGGCATTAAATTCTCAAGCCAGTTCGTATTTCTCTTGGTAAACCACAAAGGCAGTCTCACATCAGAGACAATTACCCCAATGGTGACTTACTATTGCAAGTACTTTATATCCCAGGATTAAATAACCTTCAGATGGTAATTATTATTTATTTATGCCAACAAACTTACTGTTGGTGTTTTTAAACACACAAGCTGTGTGTGGGCAAAATTTAAGAGGTAGAACTGGAACTTAAAAATTCAATGCCACAACTGGTATTTGAACCACAGACCTTCCGCTTGCCGGGCGGACGCTCTAACCACTGAGCCATTGTGACAAACTGCCAGAATGACATTAAATTCTCAAGCCAGTTCGTATTTCTCCTGGTAAACCACAAAGGCAGTCTCACATCAGAGACAATTACCCCAATGGATATTTACTATTGCAAGTACTTTATATCCCAGGATATAAATATAAATATTCAATGTGGCATTGAATTTTTAAGTTTCAGTTCTACCTCTCAAACTTTGCCCACATACGGCTTGTGTGTTTAAAAACACCAACAGTAAGTTTGTTGGCACAAATAAATAATAGTGAAAGGATGTTGAAGGTGTGGAATTGAACGTGTTTTCTGAAAAATGTAGTACTCTTATATTCAAGATGCTCTCGGGCTTCGAGCCAGGTGTAGTGATGAAAATACATCAACGTTTCGGGAGTGTACATCTCTCCCATCTTCAGGATGAATGACTAGCAAGAGTGAAGGGACCAGTACTGTACCAGCTGACAGTACTGGTCCCTTCACTCTTGCTAGTCATTCATCCTGAAGATGGGAGAGATGTACACTCCCGAAACGTTGATGTATTTTCATCACTACACCTGGCTCGAAGCCCGAGAGTATCTTGAATATGTTCATCGCCAGGAAAGCTACAAATCTTATGTAGTACTGTGTTATAGACCTATTTATTTCCATATATTTACACAATATATATCACACACACATGCACACGCACACACAACTGTGGTTTAAATCCTGGCTATGACATTGAATTTTCCAGTCTCATTCCACCTATTTTTATCCTTGTCCTGCACATGGCCTGTGAGAAAGAACATTTAATTTTCTTTAATCTTGAGTTTAACCTAACTGGAAGTTCTCTTCCATTTGACTACAGTTTAATGCTATATGTTGGTCTGGTTGGGTGCTGGTCTACTGATCTCAAAGTCATAGGTTCAAAACTGGCCCAGGCAGATGGTTTTTAAGTGCACTTAAAAGTGACAGTCCTATGTCAATAGATTTACTGGCTCATAAAAAACTCCTGTGGGACGTAATTCAGGCACACTGGCGGTGCTGATATGATGCTGGCAACTGATAACATTGTTAATAAATAAAATATTTATTTTAATACTGTGTTTTAACATGAAGTTTCTTAGATAATTGAAAGACTGACCACTTTCACAAGTGAAACCAGATAAGAATGCAATGGGAAGATATAAACTATACAGAGTGTCCCAAAATTAGGTCAACGAACTTTGAGGGCTGGCAGATAACATTATTTTAAACACTTTTTGTTAAGGAAAGTTTTTGCTGTGGTGCTTTGTTTAAGTGCTAGGCAGGTTAATGTCATTACTGCCTCCCACCCTGTTTAAGTATTTATGGCAACATCAACAATGCAAATTAGTATTGCAATTATCTTAGTAAGGCACACACACAGTCTTAATCCAGGAAACAAACACAAAACACTTAAACAAAACACAAACGAAATGGCTGGTGTATTTGTGAGAGTATTTACATGTGACAGAATAGGGTACACATGCACTCTTTGTGTTAATTGCAGTGGGTGTGCATTCCAATATTTACTCCATTTGGCGAGTATTAAGTGAAGTAGATGGGAAAACAAGTTTTCACCAAGAATTTATAAAATATATATGAAAATAAATTGTAATAAGTAGAATCAAGTGAGTGTACCTCAGATTCTGTTTAGTACAAACAAAATGGCTAGGGAATTGGTGAATTTATGTACCTAAATTGCTACAAGTTTTGTTATTGCAAACATTGGTACTTTCATCATGAATGGTAATGTTAATTTAGTGCTAAACTGTTACACTTCATTTTCACCATGAATGTCCATTACTTCAGAACATGGACACTTTTTAACCTGGCAGATCTACCAACAGTATTTGGAAAAAGAAGATTAGCACATATTTTCTTTTCTCAGCTTTCAGGTATACCAACACCATTGCACTGTGATTTAAATTAACCAAAGGGTTATAAAATGCCAACTCAGTTGAACTGCTGATTTAATTTTACTCAACCTGCAGTCAAAGTACATTTATAGTACTGCACCTTAATAATAAGGGATTGGTGCCTGTGGTGGGTAGGGGTGGAGGACACAGTGGTCGGGCAGTAGGACTGTTGTGCCATGGGGTCATACTCTGGAGGAATTGTAATTTTGAATGTGATGTTGTCAACAGGTATCAACTTGACCATCTACGAGGGGCAGATTACTGCCATTTTGGGTCATAATGGAGCAGGCAAGACGACTCTGTTCAACATCCTGACTGGACTGACTGCCCCAACAGCTGGGACAGCATTTGTGTTTGGATACGACATCAGGTGAGTGCAGATCCTCATACTTATTTTTAGATAACAGTTTACGAGGGTCACTACGAATGTTTTAAGGTGTGAGAAAATGAAAGTTGATCCACTTGAATTGAATGCAGGATGAGGTAATCCTATCCTTTGTGAGTAAACTGGTATTAGGTAGTGACTCTTCTACGTCAGGTATTCCAGCAGTGCCGGGGTGAAAAACCCTTGGTGCACAGGTTGTCAGTCCGTGAAATGGAGTTGGGAAGAAACTGTTACCACTCAATGACTTTCTGTGATCTTAAAAGTGAGTTAAACCAGTGCCAAAGTCTTGAACATTTGCAATAGGTTTTGGGGGACACTGCTCCACAGTTTTCCGATGGTTTGAGGAATTTAAAAGGAGCCAAACATCTTTTAAAGATGAGGAGAGAAGCAGGCATCCAGCAACGGCACTGGCTGAGGAAACATCGCAGCATTGAGAAAATGCTTCATGTAAATAATGACACAACTTTGAGGCAGCATTGCAGATTAGTTTGCCAGCAGTTTGAAACTCCTTCATGAATTCCTTCTTGTGCGGAAGGTAACATTCCAATGAGTCCCTCACAATTTGACGAAGAACAAAAACATGCCCATGTTGAATTGAGTGAGAAAATGCTGACAAGACTCGAAGGAGGGGACTCCAGATGGGTTTATGATATTCTCACAGGCGATGAAACCTGGACTTATTAGTTTGATCCAGAGACCAGCGATGTGGATCTCTCCTGATGACAATCAACTGACAAAAGCAGAGTGGCAACAGGAGAAAGTGCTAGCCTCATTTTTCTTAAAGGGTGGTGTTCTGGTGACCATTCCTCTGGAGCAGCAAAGCAAAGCACAGTTACAGCTAATTGCTACACCAGAGTTTGCTTGTTACAAGTTTTTGCTGAGCCTCAAGAACAGCGGCCACACGTTGGACTGCGAGAGATCCTTCTCTGTCACAACACTGTGTTTGCACACACACAGCCAATGTCACCATTCTTTGCTGGAGTCCACAGAGGGGTCAATCCACGTCAAATCGAACACCCGTAAAACACGACTTTTTCGTATGAGGTTCAAAATTTTTTTATGAATAATAGGCATCAAATAAGGAGACCCGTATTTTTTTAGTTCCATATTTTTAAATTACTTCCTAGTTATGGCTATTAGAAACTAAGCAATTTCTGCGTGCACTGTAATATAAAATCACTTGTTACTCTAAGGTCATATAGAGTTGAGACTTGGGGTTTGGTGCACTGGGAAGGTTAAATACAGCACTTTTAACAACTTTCGATCAATCATTATTACACATAAATTTTGAACTGTTTTTTTGATGGTATATTTTGTAAAACCAAAAATAGAATTTAAATCAATGTGTTAAAAATCTAAAAAAAATACACACGTATTCCCTGACATTTTATCTATAAAATAAGATGTTGAAAACTATGGAGCTTGCATTAGTGCATTTGCTACAATTTTTTTTTCTGGAGGCGTGCAAGCGCTCACAGACGAGTAACAAGCCAGGTGACTGCAGAAAGCCTGCGAATTTCCGCGTCAGCTATACTAGTCAGATAACTTCTTACTAAGGCAGTACAGTCCATACAGAAAAATGTCTCCACAATCTTTCTGATACTCCTGTGGCATCTGATACATGCTTTTGAGGTTTTGAATTTTTTTGAAAAAATCTTGTGATGTAAGCAGTTCTTTGCTTTTAGCTTCTTCCTTCATGTACGTCCATACATCTGAAATAATTTCTCTACTCTGACTGTGTAATGTTTTGGTCCCTAATTTAGAACGTACAGGTGGCATAATTGATTTACGCTATGATCAATTTCTCACAAATTCACTATATTCACTCTTTATCGCAAAGATCTATGTCTTCAACTGCACGCTGCACTAAAAAGCACCTTTGAATTAGGAAGACTGTCTCAGATCATGCAGACATCACTACCTTCTCCCTCCCACCCCATGTGCATGGTTTCATTCTCACAATTATATAATATGAGCTGATGAAACAGACAAAAGCTATGGATTCGCCAACAGTTTAAAACGCATATTTTAAAAACATGTTAAAGATACTAATAGTGTACATATAATAGTGTCAACTAGCAGTGTTCTCCTTACTGTACTGTTGTAAAGTTCATGGAACCTCAAGCAGTTGACAGTCGCCGTAATGGAAGGTGGCAATTGTGTGAGGTTACGGTAGCCGTCACCGCTGCACTGATTTGCAAGTAAGTTAATTACAACTAAACTATTAGAGAGTCCATTCTGATTTTTTCTGAGAATATTGAATAAACTTCATTGTATGTTTAGTTTTTTTTTCATATTTTTAAACGGTCGAGTTTATGTTATTATCTAACTTTAAAACTTTAATCGTATAAAATATAATATTAATAATTAATAAAATTTTCTAATGAATACCTCACAAAGTACTGCGATTTATCTTTAATTTGAGCCAAAGATCAAGCAATTTGCTTCATTACAATCGGAGGTATGATTGATCAAAGAGTGAGGAGCGCGAGACTTTTGGGACATTTAAAAAATTAATATCTGCCAAAATAAATTCTTTTATATAAAACGAAGAAATACGGGTCAAATATATTTTGTCACAAAACACCAAAAAAAATTTTAAGAAAATCTGAGAGATCAAGGTCATTTTTTGCCATATTTTGTTCGATTTGATGTGGAATGACTCAGAGGTGAAACTTCTGATTGATTCACTGTACAGTCTCAATATGACCCCAACCCCTGGAGATGTTGTTATCACCCATGAAGGGGAGTTAACAGTCACTGAAGAAACACATGGCAAGATGCTTCCAGATGTTTTGTTCGAAGCCAGGGGCATCGCAAATGGTGGGGAGGGCTGTGACTTCCCCTTGGAAAATTATAAATGTAATGTGCCATCAATTACTATTAGGCTATTGTTTTAATGTTGATGTAAAGAACAGTTTTTATTTAACATAAATTAGTATACTTATCTGCAAGAAATACTATAACTCATCTTTTACAGTTGGTGCTGTTTTTATAATAAATAATATGTTTTGTATGCACTGAGCTATGAGATTCTTTTTCTACCCCAGGTCGTGGTACTAGTTGGAATGAACAAACACTTGATGTTACTTCTCTATGATATATTACTTTATGAACACTTTTTCTCGTCTTTACACTTTCGTCGCACCAATTTATATTATATTGATAGTCTTTCCAGTTGTTTAACAACTTTAGAACAAAAGCTTCATGAAAGTTTAGTCAATTTTCTACTCACATCCAAGAGCACTATAAAAACACGTCTTCTCATATCAAAGACACGGATGCTAATAACAAATTCTAGCGCCGCATCACATGGTGCTACCTTCTTTTTGTGTACATCCGCGTATGCGCTCATCAAATAGTTCCCGTATTGTTAGGGAAGCGATCTTTAGCCATTCTCCCTTCGCTTTCAATATTGAACACATATAATTCTTTTATTTATACAAATATATTAAATTTAAATATGGAAATATTTATGACGTCTTTAACAAACTTAATTTTTTTGTAACAATGAACAATAGCAACACGTTTTCGTCACTCAACCAACTCGTACCAACACCAAAAACAAATTACACTCTCAACAAATATTCACATAAATGATTTTCTTTTGGGGTCTTACAATATCCTGTCTCACAGTCTTGGCAACAGAATAATGAATTACTATTGTTTAATTGCAAATTTCCAACATACCCCCCTCCCCTCCTGAAAAAGGTCTGCCGACATGCATGTTCAAACATCCTGAGTGGCGTGACCATAGTACTCTGCTAGTCTTGATGGTAACTGAAATGGAGGCATTTGGCTTTACAGGTTTTATACGTTTAGCATATGTGGACATATGAAGGTTGCTCAGGTCTTTGTTTCTAGGTTTGGCTGCTGCGTGGGTTAGTTCAAAGTGGGGGCTGCTCCCATTGTTTTCGACTGTTGTCAATGAGCTGGCGTTTGCTGTGGCTGAACCTGGTGATGGCGTATGATTTTGAATTTGTCTCTGGTCAGGTTTCTTGTGTGCTTTGTATAATGCTGAATGCCAAGCTTTGTTTAAGTGCTTTGTTTCTTCTGGTTTTTTTGTGATGTGTTTGTGAGAGTGAGTCAGCATGTGAGAGAGAGTATGAGAGGTGGGAGGTAGGCAGAGAACCAGAGAGAGTGTGCATGAGAAGAACATGAGAGAGTACAGGAGATGAGAGTGTTAGTGTTATAGGGGGAGAGAGTGTCATGGAGAGGATGCATCTAGAGAGAGAGAGAGAGAGAGAGAGCAAGAGACTGTGAGAGAGTGATGGTTTTCAAATAGATTCCTTGACCCTGAACAATCTTTTTATATTAAGGATTTGTTATAAATTTGGGTTTTCTCAAAAATGGTTGTTAATGATTTTGATTAAAAAACGTGTTTAGGATATTTGCATCCGAAATATGACAACGTTGAATGCCTAGACATGTGAGAAGGAAGTTATCTTACACTCCAATATTTTTAGGATTGTGCTTTAAATATACACACCTGAAGCTATTAACAGTGAAGCAAAATGATCCACAAATAACACAAAGTAGTTACAGACTCACACCTCACTTCAATAAATGAGTTAAACTCAATATTTCTCACAACGATTGTTTCGATACGTTTTCATATCATCCTCAGGCGAACTGCCTTACGCAATAGCCATCATTGTGAGAAATAGTGAGTTGAACTCATTTATTGAAGTGAAGTGTGAGTCGCTAATTATTTGTGTTATTTGTGGTTGTGCTTTAAATTTGTTTGAAATTACACAGCACACAAATGCTGTGCTAGAATTGTAGGACTTAGACTATTGTGTTTCATGTAGTGTTGTATTGTGTAACAAAAAACAAAGGTTTGGGATATGACATTAGCTTGTGAACACTAATCATTAACAGTTACAAACTGCATGCTGCTTAGCAATATTGAGTCACTGTTTGTGACAAATGATGCATTTGCACATGGCTCTGGAGAGTGATGTCATTAGTTCAGCAAGAACCTTCTGAAACAGTTTCACAAGAACAGAATCATCTCTTGTCTATTGGAGGAAAATACTTTTGCCACTATTTCTATCACTGACAGTTTAAATTGGGTGTTAATGCTTGCAGGAATCCAAACGACATGCACACCATTCGCAGAATGACTGGAGTTTGTCCCCAACATGATATTCTGTTTGACCTTCTCACACCTCGTGAACATCTGGAGTTCTTCGCAGCCGTCCGTGTGAGTATCAGACATGTACTTTTGCTTATACTTGTTATTTACGAGTTAAATGGCCTTGTGATGGGCGGGGAAAAAGTATGAATCAGCTGGAATATTTAGTGTCATACTGGCAAGTTGGCCATGGTAGCTTAGTGGTTAAAGCAGCCACTCGTTAAGTGGAAGATCCGTGGTTCAAATCCCTGCTATGGCATTGAATTTTTCAGTCCTGATTCCACCTCTTATACAAATTAAATGTTTATATTTTGTGGTATTCAAATAATGCTAACGAGTTTGAAAGTTTAAAATGATGACTTTTGTATTGCAATCACAGCTAGTACTTATAAGATAACCTCAAATTTTTGGAAGGTTTTCACAACAAAAATTACCTAAGTAATGAATCAAGTTACAAAATATTAACACATTGGAAATCCCGGGTTTTGTTTTTCAGCACAAATTGAGTGACAGACTTATTAGTTTCATGAAGTTTCCTTATGTTTGTTTATTTGTCCATGAAGATTACATTACATTGTGAAACATCATCACAGATGACCAACACTGAATGCATTGATCAGTCATATCACAAGAAGCCTATTCATGACGTTGAGCTCAGCTGCAGTCCGTGTGCGTGTTTCACAATACAGTAGAACCCCATTTGTCCAAAGTGAAGGGGGCAAAGTCATTTCAGATAACACAATTTTTCAGATAATTGATGGAAAATATTTTTCATGAAACTGGGAGGGAATAAGAGATTGTTAAGCATGTAAATTTTAAACATAACTTTAACTAGGCAAATAATAATTTTGCTTTATTTCTGCATCCAAGAGTGTAATCAGTTATTTTCTTATGTCTTTTTTTCTTGATTCGTTTGCAAGATGCTGTCAAGCCAGTCTTCATGAACAAAATATCTGCGAGTGTTGCTTCACTGCTCTCTTCAACATACTGCATAGTGTTTGAGGGACGAGGGTAGAGTTGTAGAATTCCTTTGAGGACATCAGCACTTAAATTTGAACACTTGCAAAAGCGGACAAACTATTGCAAGGATGAACAAAATGTTGACAATTTTTCCTTCTGTAATTGTTAATTTTTTTAAATTTAATTATTTTTTGTTTCAGTTAAGCAGGGTTCTGTTAAGCTGGGTTTTACTGCATTGTAATACATCTCGCCAAGTACATGTGTTTGTCATTATATTACAATATTTACAATATAGTTATTACAATACATTTATGCGATGACATTAAACAATATTAGTAATTAATATATGTGTATTATTTACAATTTACTTACTACTTTAAATGTATAAAATGGTGATACATTGGTGATATAATTGACAATCAACAAAACTGATGTAGTACTTTACTCATCTATACGAAAGTTGTTGCATTCACAGAATTCTTGTATTGAATGAAACACTTTATTTTTTAGCCATTTATCCAGAAGTGTTTTGAATTTATGAATGGGTGGTGTTGACTCCCACTTCTCAAGCCAGTACAGAAAATGAGTCTCTTTTGCATGTAAGATGACTACAACTTTTAAAATAGTATTTGAAGGTAAGTCACATTCTGTTGCTAATAAACAATTGCTCTCTACTTTAACTAAAAGCCTTTCATGGAGAAGGGAAATATATGTTGGTATTTTATGTGCTGTCGTACTGTTCATCCGATTGTGATGAAACTTTGTTAACTTATTGCTTGCACTTGTGAGAAGCTTATTCGTATGGTACTGTATTACATTCACATGGTTTTCTCTCGTCAATTTTCTTTTAAGAAACACAGACACATTTCTTTCCCTATTCCCTCTTCTGCAAATAACTCCTGAAATTTTCTATATGATTGAAATACAAATGCAACACATTACATTCACACACTTTTCTCTACTCGGTCTTCTTTTGTGAAATAACCACATTTCTTTCCGTACTCCCTCTTGTACAAATATTGCATGAAATTTTCTGTATGTTTGAAATAGAAATGCTACATGTTATATTCATGCAGTTTTCTCTACTCACATTTACCCAGTACATTTACATATCATTTTCTACTCACTCTTCAACATAGAATCTGTGTATATAAAAATGGATGTTTGTATATATTATGTAATCTCCAAAACCGCTTGACCGATTACTGCAGAATTCAGCACAATAAGTGGTTTTTCACGGAGAAGGTTTTTATGCTGCCTATTTTACTATGCATCATATTACATGCACATAGTTTTCTTTACTCGGTTTTCATCTATGTAACACATTGACATATTCTTCTCTATTCACCCTTCAATATGCAACTGTTTTCTCTACTCACTTTTCTTTTATGAAACACAATCATACTTCCTTCTCAACTGTCTTGATGTACTGTCTCCAACGTAATGTCATATTGCACGGTGAATGAATGAAATTGGTGAAATGATACTCAAATGAGCCCGAGGTACATAGAGCTTAAAGTTACCCAACACTCATCTCCTCAGTGTAAGGGAAAGCCCGGAAAAAACCTTATCTGGATAATTCACCATAACTAAGATTCAAACTCGGGACCTCTGATTGGCAAAATAGAAGAGAGTTTCAGAATTAAAAGGATACAGAGAGAATAGGAAGGAAGTAAGAGAGTTAGGAGGGAAAAAAAAAAAGAATTGAGTTCAACAGAGAAAGAGAGGAGAATAATTTGTAGTTTGGAGGTTATGGAGAGAGAATTTGAGAAGAGAGAAATAATTAATGATTTGGATAAATGAGTTGTATTGTTGTCTGTCTGTTTGCAGGGCATTCCATCATCTCTTGTAGAGTTTGAGGTGTCCAAAACATTACGTGATATTGACTTGGTGGACAAGGCTGACACTTTCGCTAAGCACCTGAGTGGTGGACAGAAGAGAAAGTTGTCGGTGGGAATCGCTGTCATAGGAGACCCCAAAGTGAGTAGTACAAGTTAACCAAATGACTCACACCCACCTTATTGTATTTCAGTATGAAGGTTTCATTGGAAATGCATGTTTTGAGGTTCTTCTAAGGTTGTGTCAAAACAGAATGGTTCAAAGACTAGGAAATTATTCTTTAATGGACATTTTTTATTTTGTCAAAAAGATAGCAAGAAACTCGATTTTATGAGGATCAGTACAAAAGTTTTGAGATACATAATAAAGTCATTGAGGCTGTGGAGTTTTCGAAGTATTCACCAGCACATTGTAGTTCTTCCTCATTGTCTCCTACATTTTCATGTAGGTCTGACTGCTCACTTTTGTATGCTGCAACTGCTTCTTTAGGGCTTGAAAAACTCTTTCCATGTATAAAAGGGTGTGAAAAAATAACCAGAATTATTTTTTTGCATTTTAAAGTGCCGCACATGAGATGGTTTTTGGTAGTAGGTACCGGAGATGATGAAATGGCATACACATCATTGGCCTTGAGGTGTTCAGTTGGAGCGTAGCAGGAGAAGTGTGAGACCATGTTTACTGTACCCAACATGGATCTCAAGTTGCAGCATCAATTAGATTTTGTGTTCTTCTTAGCAAAACTGCATCACAAACATTGGAAATGTGTATCTCAGCCTCACCAATATGTGTCCTGTGTAACGATCCAGCAGAAATGAACGAAGACCACTCGAAGACCTGTGAAGCATTAAGATCAGAAGAAACTGCAGTTCAAAAGTATTGGAAAGCACGAATGCTAATGGCTTCATTGCCAGATGCAAGGCACTAGAAAACAACATTGGAAATGTTGCAGCAAGCCTACAAAGAGCAAGCAATGGGGAAAACTCAAGTGTTTGAATGGTATAAACGATTTTGGGAGGGTAAAAATGACCTTGAGGATGCTCCACCTCCCAGAAGACCGTCAACTTTGAAAACAGACATTGTCAACACAGGTGTAATTGTGGCTTTCATGTAACTGTTTTCTTAACAGGCACCAGTTTTACAATGTGGCAGTTACATCACCCGACTTAAACCCCCATTCTGCAAGGGGGACCACACCTATCATTGGTCAACGGGTCCATCGGACCTAGCCGGGAGGACTAAATAAGTGGTATTTAGATCCACCGACCTTCCCCTCATGTGCCTCTGAGGGACGCTGTTGTGCTGTGATAGGCCAGCACATATGAAAATGACATTTCCTCCATTTTAGATGAAACAGTTATACCGCTGTGAAGAATTAAGATCAGAAGAAACTACAGCTCAAAAGTATTGGAAAGCACGAATGCTAATGGCTTCATTGCCAGATGCAAGGCACTAGAAAACAACAACATTGTCAACACAACTGATATCATGTTGCAGGAAGACCATCGTTTATCATTGACAAAGATTGCCGAGATTATGAATATGTCCTACGGATCAACTGGAGACATTGTACGAAATGTTGTTGTTGTTGTTGTTTTCTAGTGCCTTGCATCTGGCAATGAAGCCATTAGCATTCGTGCTTTCCAATACTTTTGAACTGCAGTTTCTTCTGATCTTAATGCTTCACAGATCTTCAAGTGATCTTCGTTCATTTCTGCTGGATCGTTACACAGGACACATATTGGTGAGGCTGAAATACCTATTCTGTAGAGATGACTTGCTAAGCAGTCGTGATTTGTCAATAGTCGGAAGGCTGCAACCGCTGTTTTCCATGGTCTCTGGGGGATTATATCTGGGTTGGAAAGTAGTGTAATCCATTTTTTATCTTTGGCATTTGTTTCTATTTCTTGTAGGTATGAATGAGAAAATTGTTTAATGTTGTACAAAATGTTCTGGAGTATAGAAAAGTTGCAGCAAAGTGGATGCCTCGTGTGATCAGTGGCAAACAGTCATTGCGTCATCAAGACTCAGGAAACAATCACTGAATTAGGCATTGAGGTGACGCAACATTCACCTTATTCACCTGTGTGGCTTCCACCTATTTCCTGCATTAAAAAAAGCTTTGGGTTTATCATTTTCAGAGTGATCGACAGCTAAACAATACAATTTGGGTTGTACTCAAAAGACTATCAAAAGGGGCTTCAGGGTATGTTTTGGACATCGAACTGAACGCTGGAATCGTATTGTGCCCAAGGGAGAATACTTTGAAGGTGTGTAATGGAATTTGAACAAAGATGAGCAGCATTTTGCAGTAAAAAAGCAATTCTGGTTATTTTTTGACACCCCCTCGTATATGATTTTCACTGTGGGGAACAAGAAATAGCTACATGGAACCAAATGAGGAGTGAAGTCCAGAGCCAAATCAGCTTATGCACAGAAGTCCCATTCTTAACTGCAGTCACAAAGCTTCTCAGAAACTTGTGGTATCAGTGCGCAGTAACTATCCTTTGTTCCACAATAGGAATGGTAGTCACATAACCAGGGTTTAGTTGGGTCAGAACTCAGTACCAGTAGTTACTAAAACATCATATGTGCATTGCTCTTACAGTACCATCAGTGTTAACTTGTTTGGATAAAATTCTAATAGTTTAAATGACAATACTGAAGTAAGTGTTGTTTTTACCATACTGTATATGTAAAAGAAGAAAAATAATGAAGTAATTTTACCTTCTTGAATCAACAATTATTGGCAACTGCTTTGGAAAACCAAGCTAAGTGCAACATTTTATGTTGGAGAATATTTACAATAATGTGTGATGTCTGTCCTGTAACAATGCCTCAGTAATAGTAGGCAGAGTTGTAGTGGCACAACATAAACAAGTTTTCACATCTGTGATAATCGGATTGCTAGAACCACAATTAAGCACTTGTTGCGAATTATTCTTAGACAGGATATTGTAAGACCCCAAAAGAAAATCGTTTATGTGAATATTTGTTAAGAGTGTAATTTGTTTTTGATGTTGGTATGAGTTTGTTAAATGACGTAAACGTGTTACTAATGTTCATTGTTACAAACAATTAAGTTTGTTTAAAGACGTCATAAATATTTCCATATTTAATTTTAATATATATGTATAAATAAAAGAATTATATGTGTTCAATATTGAAAGTGAAGGGAGAATGGCTAAGGATCGCTTCCCTAACAATGCGGGAACTATTTGATGAACGCTTACGCGGATGTACACAAAAAGAAGTGTAATGCGGCACCAATTGTCTAGTTATTAGCGTCTATGTCTTTGATGTAGATGGACGCATTTTTATGTGTACTCGTCATAAAATAGTGAAAGTAAATTTACTAAGTGTTTAATGACTGTTAATCTGTGTAAAATAAGTGAAACATTAGCTAACTTTAATAAGTTAGTTAATACGAAGTGCGCAATTAAATAAAAGGACGTAAAATAGACGAAGTGTAAAGTGATAGAAAACACATTTAGCGAAATATCGCTAAATTTTCAGACATTAAATCTTGGCGATGCTAGGGAAGTTGATCCACTGAAGTAAAAGACTACTGTAATACAATTTAAATACTGTGAACAAGAAGGTGCGAATAAAATATTTCACTAAAGTTAACCCTGAGTGTATGTTCATTCCATCCAGTACCACGACCCGAGATAACGAAAGAGTCAAAAGCTCATCACCATCACCTTTAATAATCATAAAAACAGCACCAATTCCATATAATTAATTACTTAGATAGTGTTAGAAACTATCTATGTGATTTATTCTATACCATCAATATCCAAAGAACACCTTCCCAAAAGTTTTAGTCTACTCATTGATCTAACTAGATCTCGTGTTTCTGAATTTGATGCAATAGCATACTTTGTAACATTCTTGTTCTCATATGGGATGTGATAAGGAAAAGGAAAAGTGACTGCAGGACAACATCCCTTCGAGCCGACCTCGTTAGTTGAGTAACAATAGTTTTAATTTTCCAACTAAAACCCTGCACATGACAAGATTTAAAGAAGAAAGTGGCCGTCCGTCCTTTTGTTCCCGACGCTTCACTTTGGCTGGAAGATCTTCATCACAAAGATTCACTGAGCCGACTGATGCTTTGTCTCTGGCTCAAACAGGTAAATGCAATTGTTATTTTGTGCCAACCAACTTACTGCTGGTGTGTTTAAACACACAAGTCGTGTGTTGGCAATGTTTGAGAGGTGAACCACACATCTTCCACTTCACATGTGGCTGCTCGCTCTAACACTGAACTACCATGGCAACTTGCCAGTATGACAGTAAATTTCCTAACCAATTCATATTTTCCTGGTAGACCACAAGGGAATCTCACATCAGAGATAAATTTCCCAAGGGCTTAAGAGGTAGAACTGGAACTTAAAAATTCAATGCCACAACTGGGATTTGAACCACAGACCTTCCGCTTGCCGGGCGGACGCTCTACCACTGAGCTATTGTGACAAACTGCCAGAATGGCATTAAATTCTCAACAGTAAGTTTGTTGGCATAAATAAATAATAATTCCCAAGGGCTACTTACAATCATAGGTACTCTATGTCCTGGGATTACATAGCCTTTAGATGCCAATTCAAGGTTATTTAACTAAACCTGGGACATAAAGTACCTACAATAATTGCAAGTTATTCTTGGGGTGTTTATCTCTAATGTGAGATTTCTGTGTATCTACTGGGAAAATACGAATTGGTTAGGGAATTTACTGTCATACTGGCAAGTTCCAAAAGGTCTGTGGTTCAAATGCTGGCTATGGCATTGAATTTTTCAGTCCTAATTGTACCTCTCAAACATTACCAACACACAGCTTGTGTGTTTAAACATACCAGCAGTAAGTTGGTTGGCATAAAATAACAGTTACCATCTGACTATCCCTTCAGTCACCTGGTATCTGCAGTGAAATGTTATCTCAGTTAACGTGCGGTAGATAGAAAGACAGGTGAAACAGCAGTGCTTGAAATGTTTAACATTGAGAGCTGTGACGGTGTATGAGTATTCTATTCTCCACATTGAGAGTAAAATAATACTTCACAACCATCAGTTAGGATTACTTCCACTGAGCTATTTATTTGTCTGCTGTGGTTAACATTGCTTAGAGGCCTGTTTATCATGTTTGAGGCTCTTTTATGGGTTGTAACTATGACATGGAACTACCAGCTTTACTTCCCTTCTGAAGAAGAAAACCATACTAAGGACTTTTACACCCAAAAATTGATTGTCCTGTCCTGTATCCTTGGAAACAGAGGCTAGCCTATGGTGAATAATAGAAGTACTACTTACGAGTGTTGTGATCTGTTACAGATAATAATTCTGGATGAGCCAACGGCAGGAGTGGATCCATATTCCAGAAGACACATGTGGTCTGTGTTACAGAACAGGAGACATGGGAAGGTGAGTGGCAGTGTCAGTATTTTGATTAACTTCAGTAAGTGTTGTTGTGATGTACATAAGGTTGTTGAAACACTTGTGTGCAGGTTATACTGCTAACAACTCACTTCATGGACGAGGCAGACATTCTCGCCGATCGCAAGGCAGTGGTGTCAAAAGGTCGTCTCCGATGTTGTGGTTCCTCGCTGTTCCTCAAGAACAAGTTTGGCATTGGCTACCATCTGACGTAAGTGTGCAATTCCCTGTCTCTAACGACATACACACAGTTGGAGTAAACACATTGAGATATAACATATGACAAATATGCCAGGCTAACTGCATTAAAACCATATCCAAATTAGGTAACATTTGATGTGGACATAATAGCAAGAAAGGCCTTGGGGCTTAAGCACTTTTGTGGTGTCTTCCAGAAGTATGAAGTGAGATAACTCAACTATCAAGTAGAGTTGATCTTCAAAATACCTGATGTTAATGTAGCTAATTGGTACCATTGTCTAATGTGAGATGTGTTTTGTTTAGGTTAGTGTTGGACAGTGTTGCTCGTGAACATGCCATCACAAGGTTGGTTACAACCCATGTATCCAAAGCAGAAAAAGCACGTCGTCATGGTCGAGAACTAAGTTTTATTCTTCCTCATAATGCTGTGGACAACTTTGCCCCGCTGTTCTCAGCGATAGAACAAGAAATCAACACTCGCTCTGGCAGACTTGGCATCAACAGCTATGGAGTATCCATGACAACCTTAGAGGAGGTCAGTTCATCTTCACTGTCTTAGAAAACAAGCAAAGTAGTAATTTACCTCAAACTGTGTTATTGTGTTCTTCCTATTGCATTTCATCTGAAGTACACCTTAGAATATAAAAACAAGGATTTTTTAAAAAAACGGTTCAATGTATGTGTGCGACAGTAATAGGGGCAAGAGAGAGAGTGAGGTAGACAAAATAACAAAAAAGGGAGGGGGAGAGAAATGGGGTAGAGAGAAAGAGAGAGTTAAAGAGAGAGTAGGAGAGAGTGTTGGAGGGAATTGAAGAATTGGAAACAGAATGACAGTTGAAGAGAGAGTGGAAAAAGATAGAGTAAACAAACTTGGTAAATAAGCTCAGTGTTTTCTAAGGATGCAACACACAGATTTTTGAGAACATCCCCACATTCAGAACATTTTGATAATTTTGATTTTTCAAGAATGTTTGTAATAATTTTTATTAAAATGCCATATGTTTAAGGTATTTTCATGACAAGTGAAATGTACATGTTGAATTTTCTGAGAATAACCTCTGATGTCCTCTTCATTCTAAATAACTTTTTCATGACGTTATACTAGGACAGTTCAAAAGTAATGGCAACACTGTTATAGCTCACAGAAAATTAATTTAGGTTGCTTTTGACATTTTGAACCTGGTTAACAGTCTCCTGTCAGGTGAACAGTATGTTGCCAAATCCTTGGAAGATGGTTTACTCCATGTGCAGCACTTTCTGGTATCTCTCCTGCTAGAGCAGTGTGAACGCCAACTCTTGGATGAAACTGAGTGCCTTGTAGAGGTTGTTTGATGTGACAGTAACAAGGGCTCGTGTCTGGTGAAGATGGTGGGTGCTGGAGTACTTCCTAATCCCACCGTCACAACAGGACTTAGGTTGTATGTGATGTCGTGCTACATGTGAATGATGTAACACAGTAACACAGGTACTAGTCTCTTATACCATGAGGTACGTGTGTACCAAGATCATAACACACGGTAACCATCAGTTCCAGTGCTCGGCTGTATGCCGCTGTTCACTTGATTGTCGTTTCAGCTCAAGTGTATACAAATGTATACCATTGTGATAATGCAATGAAGAAAGACCTTACCTTTGTGTTCATATCGCTCCAAGTGCATTCTTGCTGTGTCCACTCTTTGGCACTTTTCAATTTCAGAGTGTACAGAATGCTATGGGCACAAACTTTTCATGTTTTCAGCTTTTTTCTTAAAAAGGTATGGACAGTCGACACTGGAATACCTAGTTTACTGGAAATTTCTAGACCTCTTGGAATAAAGCCCTTACAGCTGAACATGGAGATTGGAGGATCTACCAGCAAATGCTCTATGTTGGCATTCCTGTCTTCCTTCCACCCATCGTGCAGTAGGTCAATAAGGTAGGACTTGTTGCAATGCTCTGAAGTACTGACTTGCTTTTTTCCTCTTGCAGCTTGATTTTTATGAAGCATCTTTGTTCGTATCTAATGAACATTGTTTTAGGATGGTATTACTTACTGAATGGGAGAAACAGAATATTGTAACAAGTCCGGTTACTTTTCTATCACTTTATCTCCTGAAATGTTACCACAAATACAGAGTTATCTTCCCATTGTTAACACAATGTACAGTCTTTTGGATTGAGGGGCTCTCAAAGCATGTTTGTAGTGAAGTGCTATGGAGTACAACAAGGACTAAATATTTGTGGCTAGAGAATATTAATTGAGTTTAATAACACAAATAAATTTGTAAATTTGGTGAGAGTGGTAAATGCTGTGGTTGATTATGTTGCAGGTATTCCTGCACTTGGAGCGAGATGATGAAACTGATGGAACTATGGACAATCTGTCGAAGAAGATGGTGCGTAACCGTGCGCTGAGCCGCTCGCTCTCGTTGCAGAGTAAGAGCACTTCGTACCAGAGCCTGCAGAATGAGGGCAGTGTCATCACTGCCACTGATACCGCTGCAGGAAAAGGTAGAGGCAGGTTCTGTTTGTTAGTCAGTTGGACGGCACACCCAGAAAATAGGATCATCTCTATCTGTGACAACACATAATGTATTGTTTTCCTCTCTTTGCTGTCAAGGTTTCAAGCCCTGACTTACCTAAGATTGTTCAAAATAATAATATTACCTAATGGTTGAGAGCAACATAACTCTCAACAACAGTTATGAAATTGATAATTATGTTTGTTTCCTTAGAAGCAACAGTTGGCGATATTTATGAATCTGATATAAATGTTGCTTTTTGCTGATGTGTATTACTTCCTTTACAAGGAGATTACAACTTTATTAAAATTGTGAGTTCATATTGTAACAGAATATTGGAAGATGAGTTTATTTATCACTGGGGACTGATATTGTAAAGGAGGTTAGGTTTCAACTGTAGTCTGAGGTTTTGTTTGTTTTATAAACATTAATCTTCAATTGAAGTTAAGTTGAACTTTACTGGAACTCGTCTACAGTTTGGCAGCAGTGTGGTGCTACATTGTTAGGTGGCAATCCCAGCTCCACATACAGGTACCGAGCAAGCATTTGAGGAATTGCTATTATGATACACATTTGTATATAAACAAGCTACATCGTACCTGGGTGGCTCCACGCATCCAAATGTTGTGTTGTATCTTGGTGCCTCGACCTCCGAGTTCTTATTTTTGCAGAGAATTTGTTACACCATGGCATTAGATTGTGTTGTGTTGCTGTCGACTCTGTCATTCAGGGTGCTAACACATTCCTCGACATCCTCTGGGGCATTAACATGCTGACTGATGTCTTTTACGGCCTCCTTCTTGCCAACCAATTGCCCGTAATCATCACTGACAAGTCTATCCTCAACTCAGCCGTCTCGTCTTTCATTTTGCTTGTTTTGCTTAACATTTGTTTCATCATTTCTTTCATCTTGCCACGGTTTTATTACACTTCTGATGCAAATGTACCTCAATCTCCTTTCCAATCACTTTATTTTCTCTACTTTTACAATAACTAATTAACACAAATTAACACAAGATTCACTCTAAAACTCTTTTTGTACATCAACTTTCTCAAAACTAGCCTTCAAAATTTGCAAAGTTACTCTGTACCTCCTTGCCTCCTTGGCAACATGACATCAGTCAAGGAGCATTTGACTTTGGATGCTTCTCAGACAGAAGTTTGAAGCAGTGTTACAACTGATTTTATGGTCATCTCCTTGTGGCAGCAGGAGACTCAGGTTTGATTCCCGGTACCGGATACTGGTGTGGGGATTTTCTCTCGCTGAGAGACCTGGTCTGGGGTGCACTCAGGCTCGCTAGATCCCTGAAGGGCTAGTTAAGAAAGTACTTAATTTAAAAGTAGCAGCCGCTGGTCGAGAAGACAGCATAACCGACCATGTGGGACCAGGGAACTGACAACGTCCCACCTCCAGTACTGCAGTCCATTCATGGCTCCTGTGGTGGGCAGAGGTGGGGGACACAGTAGTCAGGTAGTAAGGCTTGGCCTGGATGGACTGTTGTGTCCCGGGGTTATGTTACATTTATCTTTCAAGGATGCAACAAAAGATTTTCAATAAAATTGCTCCATCCTAAACTACCTTACATGTAAAATTTTTTGAAACATTTCAATTTTCTCAAAAATGGCCCTAATAGTTTTCATTAAAGTGCCATATATTTAGGATATTTTTATGACATGAAATGTATAGTTTGAGTTTTCTGGCTATAGCCCATGTAGTCCTGTTTACTCTTGATGACTTTTGCATAACTGGTAAACTGTAAGAGTTAGACCAAATTTTACTGTACAAAAAATGTTGTTGTTGTTGGCTAATGCTGGATTTCTGACAATGAAGTCATTAATCCTCTTGCTCTCCAATATTTTTCACAATGATATTGAAGACAGCAATAGCACAAATAATGTGAATCTTATTAAAACACACAGTTTATGTCTGAATGCATTTTTTGTGGAGTGAGCCATTTTGGAGATATTCCCTGTTATTTGTGTGAGGTTTGCAATATTTAAAACTGTTCTCAAATGGGAAGTCATTTCTCACTTTATCTCTTGGTCATACAAAGACAACAGAATTTCAAAGCCTTCATATAGCGACCAGCTTTAAAAGATTTGACTATCACTCAAAGTCTACTGTATTGCCATATTGCCCTTGTACCTACAAGGAAATAAACAATAAGATAATTTTTACTGTATTAACATGAAGGTATGGGAATAAATGTTTGTAAGAATGGTTAGTACAAGAGTAGAGAAAGTCATGTGAGTGTAACACAGATTTTACTGAAGTGCTGTCACTGTTCTGTTGTTTCCTGCAGTGAAATGAAAGGCATATGGAATTTCAAGACCAGCATAAAGTGACCTGACTTTTAAGTACTGCAGTTCATTGCATAATCATATGCTTTCTTCATAAAGTGAAATTACACAGTGAAGAATGAATTATTTAAGTCAACATTCAGCAATGTAATGGGAGTAAGAGCGAGTCTGAGCATGTTGAATCATGGCCACTGTACTCTGTTCATAGAAACAAGAGGGAATGGAGGGGAAATAAAGGTGATGCTCACATCACAGTGCAGACACCTACCTCAGTAAATATATATAAAAAATGTGACTTTGGATTTATTGAATTAAGATTTGTCTACAAAACTTTCCTACTCTTGAATCGTAGGTACTTGTTAATTAGAGTGCACATTATCAGACTACTGAACTTGACTAATGCCCTTTCAGCAGATTAGTTCCGATTCTGTTCTGTGCATACCATCACCTGCTCCATGTGTCTAAATGACGAAGTCACTCTGGTTACTTTTCTATCACTTTGTCTTCTAAAATGTTATCACAAATACAGTTTTCTTATGATCATTAGTACAGTCTACAGTCTGTCATGCTATCACAACTCCCAACGGTTTACTTCTCATAACCGTGACTCACTCCTTTTAGCGTCTTTCTTCACTTTCTCTGTCTCTCATACACTAACTACGATGATGCAGTCACTTGACACTTGTGAAATCTTCTTCCCACACAGTTGACACGCTGACCAACTTGTGTCTGTAACTGTCACTCTCTCACTAACTGCTGTGCTGTTTCCTCGCCTCCTTATATAGAGGGAATGATATCACATGGATCTTTCTTGATTTCTACAAATGCGCCACCAGTGATGTAGCCAAAAGTTTCTTGAAGGCTTCAGGCAAAAACCTTTTTTGTGTAGTCACTTCATTGTATCTAATGACATGTTTGCTCGTGTCAATGGTGCAAGGAATGCACCTTTGTTCACTCACTAGTGTGGCATGTGGCAGCTTAGCCCCATCCGTCTTTTGTTGTACGCCAAGCCCAGCATCATAATAAAATGATTATTGACTTGGCACATGCTCCATTCACTTATCCCTTAGTCACGTCTGCTAGGACCAATCAGATTCATTTATGGGCTAGCCACCATCTCGACAGTTGGGAAACTGATGATGCACATTATTTTGCAATGTTTGTTGATAGTGAACACGTGGAATATTAATGTGACCATTATGCAGTGAAATGCTTAACTTGTGATTCCTTGTTACAAATGAAGGTGCAACCATTGTGCTATGAAATATAGTAGTATCTTCCGTCCCTCCTTGCACCTACAGCAACATGTGTAATAAAACTTTTATCTTGAGGTAGATAGAAAAATACCTCTTATAAGAATAGCTTGTAGAATAAACAAGAGTGTGTAGAGTAAGTGATGTGATTCTGTTGACATTGCAACTTTAGGGATATATGAAGGGTGTTTAAAACTAGCATACAGTGTTTAAGAGGTAGATTCAGGATTGAAAAGCTCAATGCCACAGCAGGGATTTGAACCACAGATCTTCCACTTCTCACATGGTTGCTCTAACCATGGCAACTTGCTACTGTGACATTAAATTCCCCAACCGATTTGTTAATGTGATACTTGCAAGTGGCTCAGTGGTTAGAGCAGCCATGTGAGAAGTGGAAGATCTCTGGCTCAAATCCCTGCTATGGCATTGAATTTTTCAGTGCTGATTCCACTTACCGCTCAAACATTGCCCAGACACCAGCAGTAAGTTAGTCGTATACAGTGTTTGTTGACTACACGACATAGGCAGGTAAGTAAAGTTAATGATCCTATTTTCATTGAAACAGTTACACACTTGAACACCTTCCTCTGCACTAACAGACTAACGCCTCTGTCTTTTTCATTCTCTTTTGTTGCATACTCTGAGCTTCTTTGTAAGAGCTTAGCTGATTTTGTTGATGGCAGTAGTCTCACTCAGTAGATTAGCTTACGGACGATACCAGGACCTTGCTCTACTCGGCCCAAGGTGAGTGTGCTCATCACATCTGAGGCCCCCTGCTACCAAAAAGGGCCACATTTATAAGAAGGTGTGTGTCTGTGACTTAAAAACAAAACGTTCAGTATAATATCAAAAGTTGTTGAGCATGCCCCAAAGTTGGACCAGAACATGCTCCCTCCCTTGCTAAAGTGTCTGATTTTGTCAAAAATGATTCTAATGATTTTGACTTGCATATCACATGTTAAAATATTTATTTAACAAATAAAACTTATATTTTGAATTTTCTAGGAGTAAGTCTGTGGGGTTGTTCTGAATGTTGTATAATTGGTAAACTGTAGAAGATAGACAAAATCTTACTACATATAACATGTAGATCTCATTAAAGCTCACAATTTATGTCAAATCTTTTTTCTGGCATTAACATTTCTGAGTTACTCATTGTTATTATATTGAATTTTGAAATAAGTTCTTGAGCGCTGACTTGCCATTCATGCAAAGAGTATAATATTGTCATCACCCAGCTACAGTTTTTAAAGTTTTGTCCTTGTGTTCGTTTCCCTTGTACCAAAATGCACTAGCAGACACAGATGAGATGTGCGAGTTGAGCAGGACTGGAATGTTATCGTCTGTAGTGTATACTGCTCCATAGTGTATACAGGATGTCCCAAAATTAGACTGACAAACTTTGGGAGCTGATAGATAATATTATTTTAAACACTTTTTATTAAGGAATGTTTTTTGCTGGGGTGCTTCGTTTAAGCGCTAGACGAGTTAATGCCACTACCTACTGCCTCCCACCCAGTTTAAGTATTTACGTCAAAATCAACAATGAAAATCAGTATTGCATTTGTCCTAATAAGGCACAGAATCTTAATTCAAGAAACAAACACCGAACACATAAACAAAACACAAACATCTCATTGTTTACAGTTAATCATAGCTTTACTACTCAAAGCAAATGTTGGAACGCACACATTGTGATTAACAGAAACAGTGCATCGGCGTGCCCTATTGTGCCATACTGTCGCAAACACACCAGCCATTTCACTGGTTTAAAAGTTTGTTGGTCTAACTTTGAATAGTAAAGCTGTGATTGTATGTATGTATGTCTTTAACTGTGAACAATGGAATGTTTGTGTTTTGTTTATGTGCTCTGTGTTTGTTTCTTGGATTAAGATTCTGTGCTTTACTAAGATAAATGAAATACTAATTTTCATTGTTGATTTTGCCGTAAGTACTTAAACTGGGTGGGAGGCTGTATGTAATGAACATCTAGCACTTAAACAAAGCACTTTCCTTAACAAACAATGTTATCTATCAGCTCCCACAGTTTGTCGGTTTAATTTTGCGATACCCTATACAGGTATAGATTCAGAAAGGGGCTAATTGAACAATCTAACAAGAATTAATAAAAATAACATTATAAAAAGCTAAAAAACTTGTTCAAAATTTGCTTAATGAATTGTAAACATGTAAATAAGTACATTTCTTTTTGAGATAATGCAGTTATTAATATGCATATTTTTAGAAATAATCCTAAGAATTAATTGCCTCTCCATGTAAAGTACTGTTTAATTTTGCTCAAGTTTTAGCCAAATTTGAAATCTGTCAACAAATTTTCTTGAAGTTGTTAATTTAAAATGCTTATTATATCCATGCAATAGGTGCATGACAGGCAGTAGCATTGTCTATCAAACTCGGGTATGTAACCCAACAAATATAGTATATTCTAGATGCTCTTGGGCTTCGAGCCAGGTGTAGTGATGAAGAGACATCGACGTTTCGGGAGTGTACATCTCTCCCGAAACGTCGATGTCTCTTCATCACTACACCTGGCTCGAAGTCCGAGAGCATCTAGAATATGTTCGTCACCAGGAAAGCTTCAAATCATATTTTAAATATAGTATAATTTGTTAAAATATTACCCAGCATAAACAGAATTGACATTTGGAGTTTTCATGTTTTATCATTGTCTGAAAGAAATGTTTGACAATACTGAGAGCATGATTCAAAAGAGAATCTGCTTTTCTGTCAGAACTTACATCTGTAAATCAAATAAATCTCTCTTCAACATTTCCGTAACGAACAGTGCAGAGTTGTTTGGGTTTCATCTAGTCTAATATTAATGAATCAAAGAAGGCATCAGAAATTACTTTCTTAATTCCATATGTCATGAGGGCACTCAAACTTGAATATCAGGTGAAGTTGCGTAAAAAACAAATGATTTGTCCAAGTGCTCTTTCAGAAAAGTATTATATATTGCTAATTCATTTAAATGTTCAATATAGTTGCCTCTGTTTGAAGATCCTTTATTCTCATTGTTACAATGAAAAGCAAGTGGCTGTTTTCCTAGAAAACATACAGCCCATGCAAAATGAGAAAGTAAAGCTTTGTTCTTTTCCACTTCATTGTTATGCTGTTCAACTGAGAGCTTATACTGACTATTCAATGAAAATTCTATTCTTGGAGTTACTGCGAACATTTTTATGGTTTTCTTATAGGTAAATGTTATTTAAATTTTCAGAACCAATGGAATTCCAAACTCACTTTTCTTTTGAAAACAAATCAACAAAATATTTGTCATAGTGTTACAACAGAGCCAAGACTCGCTTTCACAAACTATGATGTTGAAATGCCTTAAACATTTTTTTTTAATATTCATCATAATACTTTTTGTGGGCTTTGGAGGATATACTTCAATTATGTATTGCTTTTTAGAGAAATTTTAATGTTTGGAAGCGTCTTACGTTATTTGTCTTGACTATTTGCTCCCATCATCAGAAGTATTCAATTGGGCACTTCGGATGATACTTCTGATGATGGGAGCAAGTAGTCAAGACAAATACATGTAAATGATGTTAAGTGTTTCAACACTCACTCAATTTTATAATAATTTAGATAATATGTTGTTTCTTACGTTTACTTTCACTTTTATGTGTATCAAGCTATCCCACTGTTTTTACATAAATGATGCAATCATTCCCACATTTTCAACTGCCATTTTACTTTTTCACTCTCACTTTCTACACACAGTAACAAAAGAAGAAACACTTTTTAAATTCCAACTTACACATGTTACCAACATGACAATATTCAACATTATAGGCTTACCTGTGTGGCTCAGTTGGTTAGATGCTGGCCTACTGATCCCAAGGTTGTGGGTTCAAATCCGGCCCAGACCGATGTTTTTAAGTGTGTTTAAAAATGACAGCTGCATGTCAGTAGGTTTACTGGCATATTAAAGAACTCCTGCGGGACGAAACTCTGGCACTCCGGCGATGCTGATGTGATCCTGGCAATTGACAGCATCGTTAAATACCTTTTTAAAAAAAAAACTGGTCATTCAAAATGTTAAAATAAACATGATGGTTAATTTTAATGGTGAGCTCAATGTGGGACACCAATCCATGATAAGAAAAACACCCCCAAAACTTCACAGATGCATCTTATGTTGTGCACGTTCAGGATGAAATGCTTTGTGTGGCCTTCAGTGCATTCGACAATGTGCATCATTTGAATAAAGGCAAAAAATGTGATTTGTCAGACCATGTTACATTGCTGTCCATGTTTGATGGTTTCTAGGCCATTGACGACGTTCAGCTTTATGTGCCTGTGTGAGCAATGGGCTCCTGCAAGGTGACTGACTCCAACTGTGCATTAGATGCAGTTCCCATTGTAATGTTCTCTCGCTAACAGGTTGCGATCAATGGACCTGCTGCAATTCCTGAAGTGATTTTGACTTTGGTCCCTCTCAGTGAGGATGTTTTGCCAGCCACAGTTCTGACGTCATGTTTTGTGGACACACATATTACACCACTGCTTGTAGACACGTTTAACAGTCTGCCAAACACTGTAAGGTCATGGGCATGACCAAACACAACTGCTCCTTTTTGCTACTCTGTCACCTCGTTACATTCCCCATGTTAACGTACTTTGTTTACTTCAAACATAAACATAAACTTCCCACTGACCACCACCTCCTTATGTTCACATAGAGGGACTGGGTGTGTGGTTGAGCATGCGATTCAATCGCTGCACTATCGGTAAAGGTAGGGTGTCTTTTTTGTCCAGTGAGCCTATATAACATGGGCCAGTTGTAACATATGGCAGTGATAACTGGTTCATTTTGGGAAAATTATTAATATCTCAAAAGAATTCAAGAAAATAGAATATAGTAAAACAGATACAATAAAGAACTACTTGACACATACAGAGGTACCAATATAATACAAGAGATTAAAATTATATGGCTAAGATGGGCAGGATATGCCCAAAGAATGGTTCTCCAAAAAATATCTTAGATGGAACAAGTTTTAAAGGTTGACCATAAACGCGATGGGAGTACACAATATGTAGAGATGTTGGGAGTTTGAGCGAGACTGAGGCCCAAAGGCACACTCTGGATGTAATAACCAACATGAACATCACATGTCATTTAGAGATGCAAACATACGTAGTTTAATGTAAAGGTAGGTTTTATTTACACTATCCTCATTCACTTTAGAAAATTAGGACACGTTTCAGAAACAGTTTCAATCTTCAGCTAACAACTGACTGACTGACTAGTATACTGTTGATGGTGGAGATCTCTGGTGGTGGTGATATGAAACTGCTAATCTGGTCCATTGGCAGAAAATCAAAATTCATAATTCTGCCCTTGTTTTTTATAATGTGGATATTTTCCAAACTGAAAGCTCAGCTGGGAAGGTTGGCTTGCTGAATAACGTCATTGCAGTTGTTCCAAAAATGTGCTGCTATACCTCAGTTTTCAATCTGTTTGTATTTTATGCATCAGATGTGTTCTTTTAATCTAGTTTTCAAATTTCTTTTAGTCTTGCTTGTGTATTCTTGGACACAATCTGCACAATTAATCTGGGATTCGGTGTGCACAGTAAACTTTATATGCTGTATCTGTTCTGTGACGCTGGAATGATATTATGTTTACTAAAATATTTTTTAAAACTTTGCTCTGCCCAAGCATGGTATGTAAATGTAACATTTTTCCACATTATAAAAATACAACTACAGTTGTGAGATGTTTGTTCAGACATGTTCCTATAAGGGAAGATGCATTAGTTGAAAGCTTCATTGCATGCACGGCACAGGATTGTGAATTGATATATAAATGTTACCTGTTGTCTGTGGCCAATCATGGCAAGATAAAGAATAGATGGACAGCGAATGACACAACAGCTGATTAGTCGTGTAAATGTGTACCTGTGTGTGTTACCATGCAAGCACACTGTTACCAGTTTAAATGAAAAAGGTGAGTCGATTAATAACACTATACAACACTTATTATAATTTACCGGAACATGTTTTGGAGGCCGACTGGTAGTCGGTGTCCAGTTGATAATGGAGGAAAGTCAGCCTCTGAAACATGTTTCGGTAAATTATAAGTAAGTGTTGTGTAGTGTTAAACCGCCTCCGTAGTGCAGTTGCAGTTGGTAGCGCACTTGCCTCTGGCGCAGAGGACCCGGGTTCAATCCCCAGTACCAGCATGGGGATTTTTCCCCTGCTGGGAGGTATGGCACAGGGTGCACTCAGCCTTGTTAGGTCCCGTGGGGGACCAATTGAGGAGCTATTTGATGGAGAAGTAGCGGTCTCAGGTCGAGAAGACCGCATAACTGGCTGGGAGTGCTCGGGGCGCTGACCATGTCCCACCCTTCAGTACTGCACCCCATCAATGACACCTGTAGTGGGCAGAGGTTGGGGACACAGCGACTGGGCAGTAGGCCTTGGCCCTTCATGGGCTGTTGCACCAGGGTTTTAGGGTTTAGTTGTGTAGTGTTGTTAATTGACTCACCTTTTTGGCTTAAATTGATTATTACAACACTGTTTTCAAACTTCCAAGAAAGAAGACACTGTTACCATTTTTTTAAATTAGTGCATTCTTTTTCATATAAGTACCCAATCTTCATCGAAATCAGGAAACTGTTGCAGTACGATGTAGTTAATGGATCTATAAACCTATCCTCTTTAAACAAACAATAGTTAATGAATCTATAAATATGTTCTTTTAAATGAAACAATAGTTAATTATCTATAAATGGTTGTCTTTAAACATAGTATTTAATGGTTCTGTAAACCTGTTCTGTTTAAAGAAACAATAGTTAATGGTATATAAAGTTGTTTTCATTAAAAAAACAAGTTAGTGGATCTATAAAAATATTCTCTGTAATGAAACAATAGTTAATGGATTTACAAAGATATTCTCTTTAATGAAACAATAGTTAATGGATTTATAAAGATATTCTCTTTAATGAAACAATAGTTAATGGATTTATAAAGATATTCTCTTTAATGAAACAATAGTTAATGGATTTATAAAGATATTCTCTTTAATGAAACAATAGTTAATGGATTTATAAAGATATTCTCTTTTTAATTAAACAATAGTTAATGGATTTATAAAGATGCTTTCTTTAAGGTATTGTTGTAGAATGTTGTTTGTGATTAAAGAGAATGTTGTTTGTATGCAGGTGTTGGAGATGTGCAGTTGGATGGAATGGTGAACCAAGTGGGTGAAGTGACAATACCTGGCTTGGGGTTTGACCCCATCGAGATAAAGCCAAGCAGTTGTCAGATATTCATAGCCCTTCTCAGGCTGCGTGTACTGCGCATGTTTCGAGACATCCATAAGTTGTATTTTATGATACTCCTTCCACTTGCATTTGCCGCTGGCGGACTGTACATACAAAGTATGGATATAACAAAACCAAAAATGAAGTCTCTCGTCTTAAGTGGAGGTAAGGAACAGGCCAGCCAATTGTTACTGGAAATTTTTATTGTCTTGGAACATTGTGATATATATGAGCCCTTTACAAGAATTTGAATATCTAGCTGCTATTAAACTTTATGAAAAATTATTTTAGTTGGGAGTATTTGTATATGAAACAGTTCGTTCATGCTTGATACAAATGAGAGATGAAAAATAAGTTAATTTTACTCTACTTTGTCTAAGTGATACTTACCTGTAGTAGCTAGAGAAGGTATTATATTGAGTGTGAATAGTGAAATTTATCTGGGAATACACATTTTGAGGTCCCATGATTAATTAAAAATATATTTTTAAGAAAAATATGCATATGTTATAATATGTCTGTGAACAGCATAAGTGCAAAACAAAAACTTGGATAAGTTTAGCATCTTACAAAGGTTGAATTTGGAGATTTTCAAGCAAATCCCTTCCCATCCCAAAACTACCCTTTACAGGAAACATTTTTACTTAATTAAAGTAAAAACAAATTAGAAACTAAAAGCTTCACTTATCTTAGTAATATCCCAATTGTTTGGTGCTAACAATTTTCGAGTTGACTCCAACTCATTCTCAAAGCTGTACAAATTTTTTACCGTAGATACTGATGCTCATTTTAATCACCAATCTCTGAAAACAAAAATCTATAAATAGTCTATTGGAGGGATTTCAAAATTCATAACATGGTTTCTGTTTTTTAAAATAAATATCTTTTCCCAAACCATTAAATATATAGGTCCCCTTAATTGTTTTAATAATTCAACCTCTGGATTAATTTCATGATTAAATAACCAAAAATGATCTGTCACAGCTGATTTATCAGTTTGTTTATATTTAACATTTCTAAAGTGTTCTTTTATTCTGGTTTCTAAATGACATTTAGTTTTACCAATATAAACCTTATCACAACCCAAACAGCTAAATTGATAAATGCGAGATTTTTTATAATTTGGAATTTTATCTTTTTTAGAAAAATTTAGTAAATTTTGTATATTAAATTTATTTTGGGGATGACATCACTTGGACGATGTAACCAGATCTTTCTCAAAGGTGCCCAACATGTGGCATGAAGGAGCTTAGCCCCATCCATCCTTTGTTGCACGCCAAGTTACTGGTTGTGCAATAAATCACTATAATGTAGTGTTACATGCACACAAAAAGCAATGTGAAGTGTTTTAGCAAATACACACACTTAACCAATATCTAAAACACAGTGCATTTTAATGAAAATTGTTAGCCATTTTTGACAACATAAACGGTTGTTTGGGGTGGAGTATATAGGAGGTTGGTGAACTTAAATGGCAAGCAGGTCTGGTATTTAACCAAGCTTTTGTTTTTGTTTTGTATTCTTAACACTGTCTAATGCATTTGATGTTTTCTGGTTGTTGATAGACACTTATAAGACGGACACAATGGTAGCCTTCCATAATGCTACGTCGTCATCACTTGACATTTTGGTGAAGGCGTTAGAGGGGAGCGGAGTTGTGGCAGTGAACCAATACAATGGCAGCTACTCATTACTTTTGGACATTGCCCCACAGTTGGCTGCACTGAATGTGAACGTGTGGGACAAGCGAGAAGTGAACATCACCACATTATATAACGATACAGCACAGCACTCCTTGCCAATCATCATGAATCTTCTGAGCAATGCGATGTACAGGTAACGTTTATCAACTCTGAGTACATTCACGCTGTTTCACTGAAATGAGCTGTTTCACTGCTTCTGTACCGGCTTTCTTTCTTATAGGATAGAAATGGGTCATAAAGAATTGGATGACAATTACATTGTTGTCAAGTCTCACCCTTTCCAACAAACGTCGCAGCCTGAGGAGTTCAACCTTGGCACGTGTACATCAGCAGCACTGATAGGGATGATCTTCGTATTGGTGCCAGTCAGCCTGGCGGTGGATATGGTGTATGATAGAGAGGTGAGTCATATTGTGATGGAGATACCTCGTAATCAGTGTGTGGTGGACAGTTAACCTTCAAGGTCTCATCCCTGTACTACACCATCTTGTTTCCACAAGAGGATTAGTGCAGGACAACTGTACCTCTGCCATCCAATCTATCTGCTTTCATTATCTGTGGATAGATGGCACAGTATTTGGTATTACCATCTATTTTCATTCTCACTAATGTGTTAGACTTGAGCTGGAACTTAGGGTCATGGTATTAAGTATGAAATCAGGTATTTACTCTGGCGACTGAGGGAATAAACCTGGAAAAACCACAGTCAAATTGGTGAGCCCATGGCTTTTGATCCCAGGACCTCTCGAATGTGGGCCACAGATGAGATGTTACTGCCTGAAGTATTCCTTTCGGTGCCTAGCTTTATTAATTTGTGTCCCTCATTGAAACGGAATTTTAACTGGCTATATTTATACAGGAGGATGAGTTAGAATCACACAGAATAATTTTGAGAAGTTATTCAGAGGTTCTATTTGAGTATGTTCTTTGAGGTACTGTAAGCATGTTATCAAGCTAGACATAAATATTTTAGATGAAATTCTGTCAAAGAGGTGTCTGTTCCCCCTTGGCATTGTTTTGTTTTCTGTGTATTTTAAAACATCATTTGATAAGCTACTTTGTTGGAAGATTTTGCTTACAGTGATGTGTAATTCTATCTAGATGGTAAATATCACTATATCACTTACGAGGATAATCCCAAAACTAAGGTCTCCAAAATACTGAGGTCACAGGGAAACTGTTTGGATGGATGTTGGTCATACTGCTTCTTTCATTCCCCCCTCCACTCTCTACAGACACCACTACACATACGCTGGGGCTCTCAAGTCTTGCCTTGGCAGCTAGTTGTAATGGAGTTCCCGTTAGCGACTACCGCCAGGTGCGAAGTTTGTACAGTTATTCGGTTTTTTAGTGCAAAAGGGGTTAAACCAATTGTAATTCATTGACAGTTGGTGGAAGTGTATGGAGAGTCTTGCATGAATGTCAAAATTGTCCGCAAGTGGTGTAGAGAGTTTGCAGATGGTCGCATGGAAATTTACGACGAGGAAAGAAGCAGGAGACTGTTAACCCCCGACGAAACAATTGCAAAGGTTGAACAAATTGTGATTCAAGATCGGCGCATCACTCTTTATGAGCTCTGCATTGTTGTTCCTGAGATTTCTCAAAGCACCATTCACAGGACTTTGGCTGAAGAGTTGACATTTCGGAAGGTCCCAAGAATGCTGACAGATCACAAAAGGCAATGCGCTGAAAGTTCCTTGCCAATTTCTTCAATGCTATGTTGACGAAAAGGACAACCTTTTGGATTCAATAGTCACAGGTGATGAAACTTGGGCTTTCCACTTCACACCCGAGACAAAACAACAATCTAGTGATCGGCAGTATTCCGGTTCACCCAAGCTGCAAAAGTTCAAAAGAACACAGTCTGCTGGTAAAATCATGGCAACTGTGTTTTGGGATCGAAAGGGGATATTGTTGGTTGACCTTATGAATCCTGGGACAACAATCAATGGCGACAGGTATTGTCAGACATTAAGAAAACTCAGATGGGCAATTCAAAACCGAAGAAGAGGAATGTTGAGCAAGGACATCAGCCTTCTCCATGATAACAGTCACCACCCCACTGCCTGTCAAACTGTGGATCTCCTGCATAAGTTTGGATGGGATATCATCACCCACCTACCCTATAGTTCGGACTTAGTGCCCAGCGACTACCACTTGTTTCCCAAATTGAAAGAACACTTGGCTGGAAGGCGCTTTAGTGACGACGACGATGACAAGGTGAAAGATGAGATCCAACGCTTCAAGAGCATGGCGATGGACTGGTATACCATGGGCATACAAAAACTGCCACAGCATTTACAAAGATGCATCAATCAAAATGGCATTTATGTGGAAAAATATAAAAATAATCAAGCTTAAAATCTATTTACCATTTGTTGTCAATAAACGTTTATTTAAATTTTGAAAAAATAGGAGACCTTAGTTTTGGGATTGCCCTCGTATTAAATATGTAACATGTTTCATTTGCTCTTGTTCTCAACCAGATGCTGACTCAGTTGGCAGTTTGTAGGAAGATTCTTGTGAAATGTATGCTAACCTGTTATGTTATTTGGATTATGATGTGAATGAAGTGCATCTGTTACAGATAAAAGCAAAGAACCAACTACGAGTGAATGGCCTTGGGTTCTTCATGTACTTCTTCACCTACTTTGTGGTACTGGCTGCCCTGATGCTGTTCATTGCTCTGGCGTTGCTTGGGCTCATCTTCGTGTTTGACTTGCCTTCTCTGCGTCAGCCTCCCGCATTCGGTACAATGGGAGCACTCATCATCCTCTACTGCCCAGCCTCCATCTTGTTTGCTACGTGCGTGTCGTACATCTTCGACAAGATGGATTCTGCCCAGTCAATCCTTCCCAATGTTGCCACCATTCTGGGAATCATTCCCTTCGTTCTGGTCGTGGTACTCGACATGTTTAGGATAGGTAAGTTATTCCCATTGTACGTAACATTGAAATGCACGTAATATTGCTTGAGAGGTATGTCTCATTTACACGCACAACTCGCCCCAATTTTTCACATATACACTCATACACACCGTACTGTTTCAGGTGGTCGCGCTGCCATGGGGCTGCACATTTTCTTCTCCCTCGTCAACACGATGTACCTGCCTTATGCAGTAGTCTACTTTGTGGACCGAGTACATCTGATGTGTCAGGTGAACTCTGCGTGTATACACCTCACACTTGCTGACTACCTCACGGACGACATCATTGTTATGTTTGTGGGCATTCTCTTGCACATTCCTATATGGTTCTTTATCCTGCTGATACTGGACATCAAGAAATCTGGTGGTCGTGCCAGCGATGTGTTTAAGATCTTCCTGGTAAGTTATTTTCACACCTCATTTCAAAAAGAGCATTAAAATACAAGATGTTGGATATGTGCATGGCAATCTTACTTTGTATAACTCTTAAACTACAGGAATTAGGAAAATTGTGCTTAACCTCTTGAGCAATAGCCATTTAAAAGCTCCGCAGGCCAAGAACAGATACCCAATATCTAGCGCAGGGCATTTAAATTGTTAAATGTGCTAAAAGTGCTTTGTAAATACACAGCTGTATTTTGCGTAAATTTTAAGTTATTTTAATTAAACAAAAACTGGTATAAAACACATTATATGCAGTATACATGTACATCATCAGCAATGTTGAGTTGCATTTACAAATCGTTGAAATGGCACTATTTGTTTCTCTGTGGTGAAAAGTTAACTTTGCTTTGTCAAACGCATCTAATATAATTTCTCGGAAAGAAACAGTAGTGGACCCATTGTATGTGTGAGCTATGCGTCAGCAAATCACAGCACAATGTGAAATAGAACACTACTGTATGCGTGGTTTATGAGTCATCAGAATAAAGCAGGTTTGCAATTTTTCCTTACACATGTTTCGTAACTTGGATTTAGCAGGCTCGGTTCATTTCTTTCTTGAAATACATACGTATACTTTCCTGCTTGTAGCTGAAGTGAGAAGCTTTTGAGTGTTACATCTCAGAGCTAAAACATGGCATCAACAAGCAGTGTTGCACAAAGGTTAGCGAGTGGTGGAAGTGTAAGGGCTTCTGAAATTACACACAATAATGTGGAGGACTTCTTGCTGTGTGACAGCGATTTGGATATTGATGGCAAATTTTCCGAATTTGAGGGGGGTGTGGAGGATATAGGTACGAGTAGCAGTGAGGAAGAATGTGACCAACTTCCTTCAGGTGTTCGTGAAGAGTCAGCATTGTGGAGTGCTGAAAACAATTGCAATACAAACAGGCACATCTTCACGAGCACAGGGTCTGGTGTTCAACCCCAGGCTCAGCTGACTTCTGACAGCCAACCAATTGACATTTTTACAAAATTTTTTACTACCGACTTAGTGTCTCTCATTGTTTCGGAAACAAATGTATATGCGAGTAAGGTGAAGGAAGACCTGCTCTCTAAAGGTAAATTAGGGCCTAAGAGCAGAATTCAAAGGTCGACAGAAGTAACACTCAATGAGATTTACAGGCTAATTGGTCTAATTATACTTATGGGTGTTATTCGTAAACTTGCATTATACATGTATTGGTCCACAGATGACATGCTAGCTACTCCTTTTTTTGGAAAATGCATGTCAAATAACAGGTTTATGTCAATTTTGTGGTTCCTTCATTTCACCTGCACAGAGAATGTAAATGACAAACTCCACAAAATTAGGCCTGTTTTCGATTATATTATTTCAAAATTTAAAGAAAATTATGTGCCTGGTGAAAAGGTCACTGTTGATGAAAGCCTAATGCTTTGGAAGGGCCGCTTAGGTTGGAAGCAATACATCAAAACAAAAAGAGCTAGATTTGGCATAAAGAGTTTTGATGTTTGTGAAAGTAAAACGGGATATCTTTACAATAGCTGCATTTACACTGGTCAAGGGACAGACAATACTGGAGACAAAGATTTGAGCTTATCTGGCTCCATAGTAATGCACCTAATGGAACCTGTACTTTATCAGGGTAGGACTGTGTACTTAGATAACTGGTACAGCTCTCCTAAATTATTCATGGCCTTACACAAAAGAAAGACTAATGCAATTGGAACAGTACGTTCAAATCGTATTGGTTTGCCAAAAGATGTGAATACGAAGGCTCTAAGGAGAGGGGAAATGGAGGTGCGTCAGCTCCCACCTTTGACCTACCTTGCCTGGCAGGACAGGAGGGTAGTTACGGCATTATCCAATTGCAGTTCTCAGATTTCGATGGTTGACACTGGAAAAACAGATGCCCATACCAAAATGTGCATTTTCAAGCCTGACGTTATCCAGGAATACAATATGCACATGGGCGGTGTCGATCTAGTAGATCTGGTATTGCAAGCATATCCCTCTTTACGAAAAACAGTGAAATGGTATAAAAAGGTATTTTTGCACCAGCTGGATATAACCATATACAATTGTTTGGTAATTTGGAGAGCTCTAAACCCACACAAGACAATGACTTACCTGGACTTTCGACTATAATAGCTCGCAGCCTAATTGAACAATACCAGGTTGAGAGGCCTCTTCATACTGGGGGTAGAAAATCCAAAACCCCTGCACCCCTCAGACTTCAAGGAAAACATTATCCTAAAAGGATACCGTCAACAGCAAAGAAGTCCCGCCCATCTCGAAGGTGTTTCGTGTGCCGCAAGAAGGGAATCCGCAAGGAAACTGGGATGATCTGTGGCGAATGTGGAGATGTGCCCTTGTGTGTTTATCCCTGTTTTGAGGCATATCACTGCAGAAGGAACATATAAAGGTAAGCCAGTAAAGCATATAGAATTTAATTAAATGTTTCATAACAGAGGAAAATTAAAATAAGTTGAGTTAGATAGAGGATAAATAAGGGTTAAATGCACAAACGCACAGGACGTGTATACACGTCCATATCGCTCATCCGTCATTTTAAATGGACGTGATTTCACGTCCATATCCCTGAAGAGGTTAAGCAAATAATTCATTTTGTAGCATTAACTTGTAGGAACAATAGTATATTAATTATTCTTTGTATTTATGTGTTACTTTCTCTCTGGCAACTAGGAGAGCGATTGTTTTTATTTATCGTATCTGAAGCCAAAAAAAAAAAAAAAAATTAAGAAAGACAATAAAATGTTGCACCCAGGAGTAAAATCAACAATTAAACAAGTTACTTCCTGTTATGTGTGGCCAAATATAAAGCAGGATGTACAACAATGGAAAAGGCTTGCTTTGCTTGTCAGAAATCTAAAGTGAACAGGTACGTCAAATCAGCAGTAGGAAATTTCAAAGAGCCTGCTGATCAATTTGCAGAAGTCCACAGATTTAATAGGTCCTCTGCCTCCTTCACAGAGTTACACATGTGCTTTGACTTTCATAGATAGATATATAAATTGTGTGGAAGTTATACTAATTCCTAACATTAAGCTGAAACAGTAGCCACCACTTTCAGTAGTTGGATTTTGAGATTTGGAGTACCTGCACAAATAACTACTGATAAAGGTAGACAGTTTGAGTCAACTTTATTCAGGCAATTTAGTTCAATGTGTGGTGTTAAGTTGTATGTACTACACCCTATCATCCTCAGTGCATTGGAAAAATAGAAAGACTTCACCAAACTCTCAAAACAGCTCTAAAAGCACATAACTCCACAGAATCTTTGCCCATAGCTCTCTTAGTATTATGAGCAGCTATAAATGCTGAAACAAATGTATCAGCTTCCCAGATGGTTTATGGTAAAACTATTAAATTACCAGGAGAAATATTCAGTGAACCAGTTAAAACTATTCAAGATCCAGAAAGCTTTGTTTCTGATCTTCAGAATTATCTGCGGCTATTTAAACCTGTACCAACACATCACAAGACTCTAAGAAGCATGTTCGTGCACAGAGACCTGAAGAAATGTTCTCATGTTTTCATAGGTATTGACAGGGTGAAGAAAGCATTGGAATTGCTCTATGAAGGTCCTTTTCCTGTAATTGCTTGAAATGATACACATTTCTCTGTTAAAATCAAAGGAAAGGAAGTAAACATCTCAATGGATTGGTTGAAGTCAGCACTCTTGTTAGCCAATAAGGAACAGAATTGTTCTGAACCAGAAGGAAATGATCTTTCTCATACAAGTATGCCGTCCCAGACAACTATGTTGAGCGAGAGTGAGAATCAGAGCTCCAAGACATCAATACAAGCAAGAAGTGGTAGAACTGTTTGTTTTCCTGCCACATTTGTGGACACATCAAGAACAATAATATTAAATTTTAAAATGTTGGATTGTGAATTATTTACTGGAAAGGGAATAGTAATGTAGGAACAATAATATGTTAATTATTCTTTGTATTTATATGTGTTAATTTCTTTCTGGTAACTAGGAGAGTGGTTGTTTATTGTGTTTAAAGGAAAAAACAGAAATTAAGAAAGACAATAAAATCTTGCACTATATATTGATTCCAATTCTTTAATTTGCTGAAGAAAGTATTTGCATGAAAAAGTATTTAAAATATTTATTGTTACAGGTTTAATTTTCCTGCATAGGTTCATTAACACAAAGACTTTTGTGTTTTGTTGTGCATGTTACTGTTGCTCTGGGACAAATTGTTGACAAGGCAGGCAATAAGAAAAGTGACATTTGAAGTGTGTAATTTCACATGTGGCAAATCACTGCATAGTCTATGGAAAGAGAGACTTAGTGCTAAGGGATACAGAGGTAATTAGAGAAGTACAGCAAAATCCCTCTAATCCTAATTAATTGGGGCTTCACTGTGTTCAGACTCAGAAATGTTTGGATTATCTTAAAAATGAAAAAAAGGATGTATATAATTGAGCAGGTACAAGGTAACAGCATAACGATGTGAGGAAGTGGCAACATTGCAGTTACCATGCACAACATACTAACAATGTATTCAACATAATGACAGTGTATTGCTCTAACCCGTGGATCTAGCCGATCACATGCGATAGTGGCAGTACGTAGGTAGTTCAGTTTGTTCGCTATTGTTAATGGTCATTCTACAATAATTTATGCTTTTCACTCATAAATTAATAGAGAAGATGTGTTTGTGTTGTACCATGCATTACGATGTCAACCTGATGAAAACATACTTGCGGTATGTTAAAAGAAAAAGAGAAGTGCTTAAGGAACCTAATGAGGGCAAAAGTACCTATAGCAGAGTTCAGCAAAACATTTCACTCCTATGTATGCAGTTTCAATAATGAGTTTCAGTTGTATAATAAAAATGGTTTCTCTATGCCACAAATAAGGTTTTTATTTGAGAGGTAGAACTGGAACTTAAAAATTCAATGCCACAACTGGGATTTGAACCACAGACCTTCCACTTACCGGACGGATGCTCTACCACTGAGCTATTGTGACAAACTGCCAGAATGGCATTAAATTCTCAAACCAGTTCGTATTTGTCCTGGTAAACCACAAAGGCAGTCTCACATCAGAGACAAATTACCCCAATGGTGACTTACTATTGTAAGTACTTTATATCCCAGGATTAAATAACCTTCAGATGGTAATTATTATTTATTTATGCCAACACCAACAGTAAGTTTGTTGGCATAAATAAATAATAATTAAGGCTTTTATTGTTTTCTTGTAAATTGTGGATTTTGTGTTCAGATTATTCAAAATTTTGGATTTGCAGGGTTGGGATTACTGGAGTTGTACTGTACTTAGAATTGTAAGTTGCTCTTGGGATACTTTTCTCAAGGTGAGACATTCCCTTGTGGTTTACTGAGAAATAAGACTGTGCAAGAGAGGAGAAGTGACTGGAGTGGTGGGAAAGAAGCCAGTGATATCAGAACTCAGGCAGTGTATGTGAAACCAAGTGATATGCTAATCCCCACCTCTCCTATTATGCAAGTGGGCAGGTCTGTGCTATTGCACATCTGTGCCTCAGGAGTGGGGGAGTGCCATGACATTCTGGACAGGTTTTACATTGATGACTCCTGGATGGACACTAATTTGGTATTTGGCAGAGTGATTCATGTAAACGAAGGTTTTAAACCTAGAGCTGGCCTTGCTTGAGGTAAGTAGCTCCAAATGAAAGAAAGTGCATTTCCAAAAATGGTTGGAAGCAAAATTGTTATGTAATATACGTGCAACAGCGTTAATGCTCCATATTGCACTGTACAAGGAAATAAGCCTTTGTTGAAGTACGCTGTAAAGCAAGAAATGGTTGAAGAACCTACTTTGTGTTCTACTGCCAAATGACAGGGTAATAGATTACAGTTCCTTTTATGCACAAGCTGAGAGCTGTGATATTGGCAACACTGGTAACTTGACATATCTTTAAGAAAGTATGGAACTATAAGATGGAGTCTAAGGTTGTGACACGGGTGAGTTATCTGATAGGGACATCACATTCCTCTGGTGATTCATCTCCACATATTGCATAGTATGTGAACCATGTGATATGCAATTAGCCATGAAACATATCTTACAATGACTTGTGGTGATATTGAGATTAACAAAATGACGTGGTTGATTTCAGAAAAGCCGAGATGCCCTTGCAGAAGTTGTGGTAGACAACAGTGATGTTGGCGAGCATGAAGATAATGACGTGAGGGCAGAACGGCAGAAAGTAGCAGACATTCTTGCCGGCAGAATTCCCAATCCACCAGTGGTTGTAGTTCAGGTAATTTACTTGAGAAACAGTTTGTAGACAGGCTTAGTTAATAACCTTCAAAGCTTGTGACTGACATACTAAAAATTATATTAATGATTTTTACTGCTTCTGGTTTAACCAGGTGTGACTTCAAGCTTCTTAATTGAAATGGTACATCCTCCAGTTTGATTTACAGATTTGGATAGGACCATATTTCATCACATAATCATCACCATTGCATAATGGTCACACTATTATTGCAGGTGCTCAGTATCGAAAAATGTTTAAAAATAGCGTGCAAGCTGTTAGGTTCATGGGACAGAATACAGGTATTGTAATATATTCCTCATAGTCAATGCCATGAGTTTGTCAACAGCCGAGACGTGGGTAGGCCATCAGTGAATCTGATTGGTTCAAGTACATAAACTACGGGACTTTGCAGACATGACTAAGTGATAAGCGAATGGACCATTGATTAGCACGCGCCAAGTCAGTAACCATATTGCTCTTCAGTCATGTACGGTTTTTCTATAGTTATTCTAACAAGTTCTTATATATACCAAATGTTCACACATGTCCATTACAATGACCCTTAAATTCTTTATAGCTAAGCAACTGTGTTATAAATCTTTTGTACTAAAGTAAATTGTTTAATGTATTCTTTACACAGTCATTATTAGATTTTAAGTACTTTAGTAGTCCAAATTTATTTGGTAGATTTCTAAACACTCCATGACTCGTCATTTTCTTTCCCAGCTGATGCACATTTTCTTCTTCCTCTGCTGCTGGCAGTTCTTCTGTTTCTTCACCATCTTAATTGAATTAACAAGAATCAAAGTTAAAATCATCATAGTTGCTCTCATATAACTTTCTAATAACATTTTGTTAATTAAATTGTTTGTCAAATGTTTTGACACAGCCATCTTTGCTTGGTGTTTGATAGTAAATATGTTTGTAGTGCAAATGCAATTGGAAGTCATTTTCCTACACTTATCTGTTTGGAATTCAATGCTACCAACACAAAATGACCAGAAAAGTGTAGCAGTGAACACGAGGGACCAAGTTGGACAGTGGAACTATTGCTCCAGGCCTCATGGATTAATGTACAGGTCAAATGATAAGAGAACTGAGGTTTGAGTCTTAACATGGCATGGAGTTTTCAAGCACTTGGTTGTGGTAATTAAGAGGCTTGGGCTAGATTTTACAAACTTTAATGTAGGTATATCTAATGCATGCAATTGATTGAAATGTGTTAGAATTTGAGGAAGGAGTACCAACGCAAACGGCTGAAAGTGTGTGCTAGTGAAGAAGAAGGTAGCAAATGCTGCGTAAACCTAGATGAGGACCACACCAAAGTGGCTGTGCGGAATCTGTCCGTCTCTGTGGATGCTGGAGAAGTGTTTGGTCTTTTGGGACACAATGGGGCAGGCAAGACGACCACAATGAAGATTATGATTGCTGAAGAGGCTGCTACCAAAGGGAGGGTAAGTTAGAACTTCACTTACCCATTAAAAATTCATAATTTGGTACCAGTGTTTCTTTAGACACGCGTCACGCTGTTTGCTAGGGGAGTTGCATACTCATCACCTCTTACGTTGAAGTGCATAGCTTCCTCATGTAAAACCATGGCTTATAGAAGGTGAAGTGCGCAGGAAGTGATGGCAGCACTTTTGCATTGACAGTGAGTAAGCTTTGTTTGAATTGAATTAAATTTATTGGATACTGAAGCTCTTGGGCTGCCCTTGGACTTGCACCCTGGCCCTTCTGTCATTTGAGAAGCTCTAAGATTCCATACATATGTTTACTTTCTATGTGTGCTGTTGTTTATTTCTCTTGCTCTTCAATTTGTCTTTTACTATTACTTTTCTCTTTTGGAACACTTTTCCCATCCACTCCCTTTATGCTTTCCATTTCCCTAAAATTCTTTATTATTTTTTAACCACTCATTTCATTCTAACCTTATTCTTTACCTCCCCTGTTTTTTCATTTCTAGGTTTCCTAACCATATATACTTGTATATAAAAGTTACTTTGTAGTATCATTTGTCAATTCTTATAAATTTATACCTTATGTTTTGACTACTGTAATATTCCATTGTTTAAAAGTCACTATTTCTGTATTGAAATCAAATGGCAAATAAATATAAAAATATAAAATATCCCCTGTTTAGATGCAGTCAACAATGCCAATGAGTACAAACTTGAGAACTGAATAACATGCCTGAGATGATCGTTGTACTAAAGATAAGAAATTAGGACACAAAATAAATTTAAAATTGCCAAACTAAAATAATTGTCCTGGAGATAATGTTGCAGATGCAAAATTAAAGACAGTTTTAACACATTTGAGATGGTTTGCATCTCTTAGCAAAAAAGACAGAAAATTGTTGCATATACAGTGTTAAAAAATCCTATTCATTCAGATTTTAAGGTCTTTGGTTTGTTTTTCTAAGGATGGGACCTTGATACTGTTGATACGTAACCTTCGATACTTTTAAATGTTTTGCACTATTGAATGTATTTGCACTTAATTTTATGGTACATAATGAATGAAAGGAGTCAAGATTTCACATTATCGCCTTGCACCTGGAGAGTTGCTGGAGTGTAGTTGTTGATAGACCTTGACTGAGTGAATGAAAACATACAAAACATGCAATGTTAACTGAGCTGTGAATGGAGATGACTGTTACATTTCTGCAATACAATGGTTTGGTGACTCATTCTGGTGACCAAAACTGTGAATCCAGCAGAAATAAATGAGAACTTAAGACATGAGATAATACAGAAATATTTGTTCTTTCCTTGCATCTGTTAGTTTGTATTTTGCAAGTTAGATTTGGCTCACAACTGTACCTTAAAACTAACTTGCATAAGTATTTTGTTTTACCAATGTAAAACAGTGATACTGAATAAAACATGAGTGAAGTAGACAGTACAGTAGAATCCCGAAATAACGTAGTTCCTGGAGGACATGCTTTAGCCCCACATTAGAACGATTTCATGGTAACTGAAATGTGAGCTTAGAAGTGACAAACATCGATCCTGCGGAGATGGTGGGAAACATTTGTGCAGTAATAAATTACAGCACATTGTAAAGTATGTAATATACAGTAAAGTAGACCACTTTTAAGCGCAGTTACACATCAGTTGTGCTAGAGGTGTATTCCAGTCCTGCAACCAATCTTCATTTATGCACTACATACAGTTACACTGTAGCCATTTTACACCAACCTAATTTTGCATTGTCTTAAACATATCGGTAAGTTTTGTTTGGTGGCATAATTCACAATGTTTTTTTCTCTGCATATTGTTTGATTATACCAAGATGGAGATGAATACTGTTCGATTCATTTTGCTTCTCCATACACAGAATCTTATGGTACTTATCACTTCACTAACATGCAGAACATATTCTTCTTCCATGCGCATGTGTCATTACTTTGGGAACTTCTTAGCAATGTAGTGGTCAAGGTCAATGCTAGGAATGCAGCGACTGCAGAGTGAACACCTGCAAGTATGAGAGTGAGGAAGTGATTACCCTCCCCTTATGTAGGACTTACAAGCCAGTGTCTAGAGTCACACGTCTGTCAGGGAACACAGGAACCTATGTACCAGACAGAGTGAACACCTGCAAGTATGAGAGTGAGGAAGTGATTACCCTCCCCTTATGTAGGACTTACAAGCCAGTGTCTAGAGTCACACGTCTGTCAGGGAACACAGGAACCTATGTACCAGACAGAGTGAACACCTGCAAGTATGAGAGTGAGGAAGTGATTACCCTCCCCTTATGTAGGACTTACAAGCCAGTGTCTAGAGTCAGACGTCTGTCAGGGAACACAGGAACCTATGTACCAGACAGAGTGAACACCTGCAAGTATGAGAGTGAGGAAGTGATTACCCTCCCCTTATGTAGGACTTACAAGTCAGTGTCTAGAGTCAGACGTCTGTCAGGGAACACAGGAACCTGTGTACCAGACAGAGTGAACACCTGCAAGTATGAGAGTGAGGAAGTGATTACCCTCCCCTTATGTAGGGCTTACAAGCCAATGTCTAGAGTCAGGGAACACAGGAACCTATGTACCAGAGTGAACACCTGCAAGTATGAGAGTGAGGAAGTGATTACCCTCCCCTTATGTAGGACTTACAAGTCAGTGTCTAGAGTCAGACGTCTGTCAGGGAACACAGGAACCTATGTACCAGACAGAGTGAACACCTGCAAGTATGAGAGTGAGGAAGTGATTACCCTCCCCTTATGTAGGACTTACAAGACAGTGTCTAGAGTCAGACGTCTGTCAGGGAACACAGGAACCTATGTACCAGACAGAGTGAACACCTGCAAGTATGAGAGTGAGGAAGTGATTACCCTCCCCTTATGTATGACTTACAAGACATTGTCTAGAGTCAGACGTCTGTCAGGGAACACAAGAACCTATGTACCAGACAGTGAACACCTGCAAGTATGAGAGTGGGGACTTGCAAGCCAGTACCTAGGGTCAGACACCTGAGCAGGGGAACCTATGTACCAGACAGAGTGAACACCTCTAGTATGAAAGTGTGGAAGAGATTGATGTGAAAATCAGGTGAAATGGATGATTTGAAAGTTGATGATGGAGCATTTGGTAGAATGAGTGGCAGGGAAACCATAGAAGCCGGAGAAAACCCTCCCAGATGCCAGTTTGTCCACCACGAATACCACATGCAGGTTCCTGGGCTACCTAGGTGGTAGGCGAACAGTCTAACTGCTTGGCCATGGCACCACCTCATACAATACTAGAAATTTTTAAAAGCATGTTATATTCATACATCAAGTGAAATTTACAGAATCTCTATTGAAAAAAACATTGGTTATATTCATTTATACAAGAAAACTACTAATAAAAATATAATTCAATCTTGCTTCACTTAACTATATATTTTATTTAAAGTGGGTATTAATATTTCCCTTTTCCAGTGAAAAATCATCTTTCATACCTGTTCCTTTACTTTCTTCAATATCTTTTATCATGTCGTTTACCTTAATCACTTCCCTCCACTGCTTTTCTCTTACTTTCCCTGCATAGTTGCCAAATTGTTCCAAAAATTCCTTTCGGGTAACTCCAAAAATGTTTAATGCCAGCATTCTTTTACTGCAAAGGTCCTTCTTAATATATAAACTTTGACTTTCACAGTCGGCATGAGGATTAATAAATATACTTTTATTTGCTGTGCTTGTGCACCATGGAAGGTATTACGGTTCCACCAAGGGCAGTGCTTGGCATCTTCATGGTGATTGTGATCTGTGGTCCATGCTGATTGGAACTTCCACCTTCGAGCAATGACTGGCATGGACCACATGGACAAGCTTTGGTATCTTCCATGCTGCACAAGCTCGGGAAATAAAAGTCTATTTTTTAATTGTTTTCTTAATTATATTTATTTACCATAAGAAATCTTACAGATTTATTGGTTTTGTCATTTGAAAATGCTGTTATCCCCTAGACTGCTGATTCACCAGTTCTCATATTAATTATTATTTGTAATACGCTGCACTATTCTCAACTTTGTTCCCATTTTGTTTCCTGTTCTTATCTAACGACGTCGTGAGACAACTTTTATGTCTAATACATCAGAAACGTTAACATACTTTCCTGTGATTTTGAGTAACTTTGGGTTTAAGTTAACACCAACTTTTAGCTAAAGTTAGCTGATAATGCAGACATAAGTACTGTGTAAGTTAAAGTTAGTCAAGCTCAAAAGCATTAATTTAGACTCAAAGTCATATTGTTGCTTCACTGTATGCCACTTCCAATTATCGTGCTCTCCTGTGTTTAATTATCATATATCAACTAATGTCATTACTCTTTAATTAACTTTGAATTCAGTTATAAACAATCCTTTTTTTTCTTTTCTTGATTTATTTTATTACGTCATGTTTTTATAAATCCAGGTTTTATTCTTCTTTTCTCTATATTGTATATTTTCTGGCTTGAAATGACATATTACTTTATATAAAATATTATCACTTAGTAAAACTTCACTTCAGTAATACATAGGCATTGACACTCATGTTAACGACAGAACTGATATTGAATTATTGCAATTTTTGCATCCTGGAATCTCTAGCTATTTTCTTGATGCAAAAATGGTTTATGTGGAAAAACATTTCTTTTGCCGAGTTTTAACAGGCTGTTGTTGGTTTTGATTTTCTGCTTTTACTCTTCCTCAGTTTGAAATATTCCATTTTGGTAAATGAATCCCATCCAAAACAGTTATCACTGCTGCCAGTATTTGAATCCATTCTTGCTGTATTGTGTGATGCAGGTTCACATTGGGGGTCACAACGTAACATCGAACATAGCTGAGGCATTCAAACTCATGGGGTACTGCCCTCAGCATGATGCACAGTGGAAGAACGTAACAGTAAGAGAACATCTGGAATGTTACGCAGCGATTCGAGGAGTTCCACACAAAGAGATAAGCAGGCAAGTTTTACAAAAAGTTTGTCCATGTGCGCATTCAGCATACAAAAATGAAATGCTGCTTTAATCCTTTACATGGAAAAAAGTGTTTATTTTTTCAAAAAAATTATGCTCCTGCCCCAAACTAACCTTCATTTGAGCAACGTCACTATAAATTATAAGAAACCTAAAATTATTTTTCATAAGTAATATAAGCCTCATAAATTATTAGTAAAATCACATGTTATGTTAAGGAAGGTGCTAAGAAATAATTCCATGTCAAATGTATTGTTGTTATTTTAAGCAGTAAACTCAGTATTTTTGTGTAGAAGGATCACAATATAACTGTGACATGTACATACAGAAACAAATTGGCTCATAGACTAATTTTATACAACTATAAAATTCACATGTGTTTGAAAGGTAAAATTAGAAGTGAAAAATTCAATGCCATAATCGGGATTTGAGCCACAGATGTTCACTCTTAGCCATAGAGCTACCATGGCAACTTGCCGGTAAGACACAAATTCCTCTACTGATATGCATTTTCCCAGTAGACCACAAGGGAATCTCATTTTTGAGACCACTTACACCAGTGGTTCAAGTCCCAGCGATGGTACTTAATTTTTCAGTTCTCATTCTTCCTTTTAAACTTTGCACACACCCATTTTATATATGTTAGAACAATTAGTTATCATTGATTGGTCTTGTACACAGAAACTATAGCACATATGTAGTATAATATGCAAAATATAAATTACAGACTTTTTTCTTAATCTTGTTTTCATGAAGCAACAATTGCCTGAAAATCACCAAATTGTTTTATAAAGCTGATGACGAAAATGAAGAGTGGAGATGTTAATAAAATCTTTGTTAAAACACTTATGAGAAACAAGCATATATAAATGTTTACAAGTGTTTTAACAAAGATTTTTAAATTGCCTTATATTTAGTAACAACCCCCTGTCATCAGAAACAATACTTATTTTGACATTGAGTAGTTTGTATGCTAATTGCAGCTGGTCGGTCTTCAGCATGCAGAGCTGTCAGATTGTTTCTTACTCTACAGTAATTGTTGGATTGCTTGAGCACAATTTGTATGAGAATGCCAACTTCTTGAGCTGTAAACTTCGCAGTATATTTTGACTCCAATTTTTTGGTTATTTCAAGTATATGTTGCTGGATAACAGCATTGTCATAAACAATTAGAACTTACTTAATGCACATGTGCAAGTGTTACGAACCTATCAGTTTCATGGAGTTGCTCAGCTCAATAAAGCCAAAGTGTGAAACTCAAAAGCAAAAGCCTTTCTTAAGTAGCATCTGTTGCCATAAAGTTAAATTGTTAAAGTGGTATTGAGCTTTTAGTAGTTGACAAAGAAGGAATAAAGGTTTGCGTTTGCAGGGTGGTAGACATGTACTTGACCGGCCTGCAGATCCACGAACATGCCAACAAACAGGCACAGCACTGCTCTGGGGGAACCAGACGTAAATTGAGTTTTGCTATGGCTATGGTCGGCGGTCCACGTGTTGTCTTGATGGACGAACCTAGTACAGGCATGGATCCTCGCTCAAAGAGGTTCCTCTGGGATACGATTCTTGCAAGTTTCCAGGTACGCAAATGTTCTCTTGTGATAGTATTGACACTTTTTGGCCTTATACTTCGTTAAACAATGAAGCTCAAGATTTAGAGTACTCACATGTAAATTATCATTACACTATTTTATGGATAAGAAAATAATTACCTCTTGATGGTTCCTGTAATTCTAACTCCCTGACAGTCTGGAGGTAGACCAGGCCAATAATTACCTCTTGACAGTTCCTGCAACTCCCTGACAGTCTGGAGGTAGACCAGGACAATAGTTACCTCTTGACAGTTCCTGTAACTCTGTAACTCCCTGACAGTCTGGAGGTAGACCACAACAATAATTACCTCTTGACAGCTCCTGTAACTCTGTAACTCCCTGACAGTCTGGAGGTAGACCAAGACAATAATTACCTCTTGACAGCTCCTGTAACTCCCTGACAGTCTGGAGGTAGACCAGGACAATAATTACCTCTTGACAGTTCCTGTAACTCTGTAACTCCCTGACAGTCTGGAGGTAGACCAGGACAATAATTACCTCTTGACAGTTCCTGTAACTCTGTAACTCCCTGACCGTCTGGAGGTAGACCAGGACAATAATTACCTCTTGATGGTTCCTGTAACTCTGTAACTCCCTGACAGTCTGTAGGTAGACCAGGACAATTATTACCTCTTGATGGTTCCTGTAACTCTGTAACTCCCTGACAGTCTGGAGGTAGACCAGAACAATAATTACCTCTTGACAGTTCCTGTAACTCTGTAACTCCCTGACAGTCTGGAGGTAGACCAGGACAATAATTACCTCTTGACAATTCCTGTAACTCTGTATCTCCCTGACAGTCTGGAGGTAGACCAGGACAATAATTACCTCTTGACAATTCCTGTAACTCCCTGACAGTCTGGAGGTAGACCAGGACAATAATTACTTCTTGACAATTCCTGTAACTCCCTGACAGTCTGGAGGTAGACCAGGACAATAATTAGCTCTTGACAGTTCCTGTAACTCCCGGACAGTCTGGAGGTAGACCAGGACAATAATTACCTCTTGACAGTTCCTGTAACTCTGTATCTCCCTGACAGTCTGGAGGTAGACCAGGACAATAATTACCTCTTGACAGTTCCTGTAACTCTGTAACTCCCTGACAGTCTGGAGGTAGACCAGAACAATAATTACCTCTTGACAGTTCCTGTAACTCTGTAACTCCCTGACAGTCTGGAGGTAGACCAGGACAATAATTACCTCTTGACAGTTCCTGTAACTCTGTAACTCCCTGACAGTCTGGAGGTAGACCAGGACAATAATTACCTCTTGACAGTTCCTGTAACTCTGTAACTCCCTGACAGTCTGGAGGTAGACCAGAACAATAATTACCTCTTGACAATTCCTGTAACTCTGTAACTCCCTGACAGTCTGGAGGTAGATCAGGACAATAATTACCTCTTGACAATTCCTGTAACTCTGTAACTCCCTGACAGTCTGGAGGTAGACCACAACAATAATTACCTCTTGACAGCTCCTGTAACTCCCTGACAGTCTGGAGGTAGACCAGGACAATAATTACCTCTTGACAATTCCTGTAACTCTGTAACTCCCTGACAGTCTGGAGGTAGACCAGGACAATAATTACCTCTTGACAATTCCTGTAACTCCCTGACAGTCTGGAAGTAGACCAGGACAATAATTACCTCTTGACAATTCCTGTAACTCCCTGACAGTCTGGAGGTAGACCAGGACAATAATTAGCTCTTGACAGTTCCTGTAACTCCCGGACAGTCTGGAGGTAGACCAGGACAATAATTACCTCTTGACAGTTCCTGTAACTCTGTATCTCCCTGACAGTCTGGAGGTAGACCAGGACAATAATTACCTCTTGACAGTTCCTGTAACTCTGTAACTCCCTGACAGTCTGGAGGTAGACCAGAACAATAATTACCTCTTGACAGTTCCTGTAACTCTGTAACTCCCTGACAGTCTGGAGGTAGACCAGAACAGTAATTACCTCTTGACAATTCCTGTAACTCTGTAACTCCCTGACAGTCTGGAGGTAGATCAGGACAATAATTACCTCTTGACAATTCCTGTAACTCTGTAACTCCCTGACAGTCTGGAGGTAGACCACAACAATAATTACCTCTTGACAGCTCCTGTAACTCCCTGACAGTCTGGAGGTAGACCAGGACAATAATTACCTCTTGACAATTCCTGTAACTCTGTAACTCCCTGACAGTCTGGAGGTAGACCAGGACAATAATTACCTCTTGACAGTTCCTGTAACTCTGTAACTCCCTGACAGTCTGGAGGTAGACCACAACAATAATTACCTCTTGACAGCTCCTGTAACTCTGTAACTCCCTGACAGTCTGGAGGTAGACCAGGACAATAATTACCTCTTGACAATTCCTGTAACTCTGTAACTCCCTGACAGTCTGGAGGTAGACCACAACAATAATTACCTCTTGACAGCTCCTGTAACTCCCTGACAGTCTGGAGGTAGACCAGGACAATAATTACCTCTTGACAGTTCCTGTAACTCTGTAACTCCCTGACAGTCTGGAAGTAGACCAGGACAATAATTACCTCTTTTGTATTTTTCTATTTTGTATGAATAAATGACATGGATTTTTGCCTTATAGCACAAGTTTTAGTCTAGATTTAGCTCCCGCTTGTCATTCCTTATTGTGATCAGTAATAAGACCAACAAATGTGAAGATTTTTACTTTTGTGTTGTTTCCTTAGGTCTTTTATACTTTATTTTTTGTAGATGTATTTAATTTTTTAAACATGGATCTTTTTACTCTTAATGCAATGTACGTTCTATAAGTGTGATTTTCATAGAGAAGTGTATGACAATGTTACAGGGAACCCGTGGTGCTATTTTGACAACACACTCGATGGAGGAAGCAGATGCGCTGTGTTCTCGTGTTGGTATTATGGTGAAAGGAGAACTCAGGTTGGTACTGCAGCATTATAGGTAGCAACATACCAAGTAGCATTCATACTGTGCGTTTGGGTTGATAATGTACAGAAAAAGTCTTCACTTTGCACTCTTGTTTTGTGGTCAAATAATAATAAACAACAAGCAAATTGTGCAAAATAGCTCTTAAAATGCTTTTTTGGATTCGATATTTCAAAACTCCTGCAGAAGTGTTTAATTAAATGTACATAGTGCCATTGTTCTTCCTCTACCCATGCATAAAAGTGAAAATAATCTCCTCTGGATCAACTCAAACACATTGTTGGAAAATGAGATCAGCCAGTTAGTTAACTGTACCAAATATGGTAATATTACATAGTGCCAACAGACTCCAATATGATATCAAATACCAACTGTAACTTCCACTAACAGTGATTGGTTGAAATATCTAATAAACGTTAATCTCTCTCTCTCTCCCACACTTATTTTTTCTATACTTGTGTACTTAGTCTTTTACATATATTTGTGTGTAATTTGCTTATAGTAATATGCTCCTTGAGACCTTCTATGTAATTAAGTATGAGGTGTGATCATAAACACAACACAATACTTTGTTGTGCACTGTCACTCTGGAAGCAGTCTCCTAGGAGCTGATATACCTGTCCCAGCAGCTGCTGGAAGTAGTCGTCTTCTTTAAACACATTGGGAGCCTTCTGCTATTCATGATGGATAACATCAATGTCCTCAAAATGGTGTTCTGGAGCCAAATCTGGAGAATAGACTGGATGGGGAACAGTATTCATCTCATTGCATTAAATAATTCAGTAGCCATGTACACTGTTACAGAATGTTGGTTGGAAATTGAAATTGAGTTTTTATTTATGGATGTTGTTTAACAGAAGTAGTTCTCAGCATCAAGTTCTATATTGGGCATGAACGGGCACTTAATTTCACTCAGATGCCTCTTTATCATGCTTGAGATTCTTTTATGTGCCGTAAATCTATGATATGGAACCACCAGCTTAAGTTCCCTTCTGAAGGAAGCCGTGCTAAGGATTTCCCATTGCCCTCCACTGGGTTTGAACCCACGACCTTGGGAACCAGAAGCTAACATGTTACTCCTAGACCAGAGTATAACATCTTGGTTGGAACCAACCTAATGATTTTTCTTCCTCTATCAAGCAATCAAAGGATTGTCCCAGAATTAGTCTGGAGTATTGCCCTGCATTGTTTCATTAAATAAAATAGGTCCTGTTATTCTTCCGGTACTTATCACGCACCACACATCCATTTTCAGGTCATAGTGGGGCTGTTCATGCAAAAGCACAGGATTTTATAAAATGCAGTAACAGTGAGATAGGTTTACACCTTCAAGTGGGAATTGGTGCTCTAAAGTCCTGCTTGATGGAAGGGAAGAAAGGTGGCAGGAGCAGTACCATATATGAGGACTAACCAGAAACTCTTTGCCCCTATTTTATACGTACAGGTAATTACAAATATGTTGTTGTTAGCCAATGCTGGATTTCTGACAATGAAGTCATTAATCCTCTTGCTCTCCAATATTTTTCACTGATGGATGGGGCATTAGAAGTGGCCGGGCATATTTGAAGGTGGTCTCGGTCCATTTCCTCTTGCAGATCACATAGAGGACAGAGTGGTGAAGAATATATCCCAATTCTGTTTAAATGTTTTGCCAGACAATCATGTCCTGTAATCAACCTGAAGGTTGCAACTGCTGTTTTTCGAGGATACTCAGGAATTACTGTTTGAATGTTTGGTAGTTCCCATCTTTTATTCTTTGATTTTTCATAGTAATATTTTGCAATAATTTTTTTGAATTCAGAGTTGACTAATCTTTTAGCTGCATAAAATGGTAAATTAACTATAGATTTTTGTACACCGTTGGTACCCTTTTTTGCAAGAAAGTCAGCTTTCTCATTACCACTCAGTCCACAGTGAGCTGGTATCCATTGGAAGACTGGGTGTTTTTGAAGTGCTTTTAGATGGCTAAGCATCTTCCAACATTCTATAATTGTTTGGTTTTTTGGTGACAACTTGGAAGTAATTGCTATAATTGCTGCCCTGGAATCTGAGAGAATAACTGCTTGCTGAAAATGTGAAATTCTGTACAAAAGATTTTGTAGGGGCATTCGAATTGCTTCAATTTCTCCATCAAAGTTTGTAGTTCCATAACTTAAAGATTTATAATAGGAAAAGAGGTGACATGTGACTCCAGCACCTGCTCCATCTTGGTTTGATATCAATGATCCATCAGTATAAATATGGAGCCACTCATGTTCTGGAAATCTAGTATGGGTTATCTCTAATGCCAATAATTTTAGAACACTAGTTGGAGTATCACTTTTCTTAACTTCTTCTGTCAGGTGTAAATAATATGTGATGTCTAATGTTTGTGTCGGATTGACTTTAGATATGAAGTTTTCCTTTGAATTAGGAAGGTGTACATCCTTCTTGATGTCTTGAATTTTGGAAAGAAAGCTCTCCTGAGTCTTTAGTGTATGTGTAAAATTTCTCTTGTGCCATGTATTGAGGGCCCTAATGACCAAGTTGTCGACGGGCCCTTAAACCCAACACACTCACTCACGCCATGTATTGAATGGGAGTCTGATCAACTTGAATAAAAATTTAACTCCGGAACATTTTACCCCTCGAGTCATATTTCATAAAAAAGAGAGCAATAGCAGTAATAGTAACCGTTTTTTAGAGAGCACCATATTTTTATGTTTTGGCGGTCACATCGCTCTCTCACAACCCCCAGAATGTCTTGGGGACCACACCTGTCGTTGGTTTACGGGTCTCACCGACCTGACCGGGAGACTTATCAAAATAAATTCACCGACCATATCCTCTGATTACCAATCAGAAGACGTATTACATGCCATGACAGGTCAGCATGCTAGGGGTTAAGGTTTTATAGAAAAATTAGAGAAATGGAGAGGTTGGAAAAATAAAGACTCCCTTACACTATTTTTGCACATAGTGCCCACACTGGTTCAGACATTTATCCAATTGGACACTAAATTTGAGATGCAGCTGTGATAAAGTTTGTCCAGCTAACTGTGAAACCACCACTGCTTCATGTTGCATGTGCATCACTGTCCTTATTCAGAACTCCAGTCATGAGTGGGGAGGTTCAGACTCCACATTCTCCCAGTCAAATGCCTGGAGCTTGTTGCTGGTTCATTGTCATGCAGGTTAAACATGTCCACATGGAGAATCCCTGATGGCAGGCCACAGACAGGGCATTGATGGTTGCATCTTATGGCATGAAATCCAGCAGGAGTGGTCCGTGGCAATCCCACAAGGCTGTTAACATCCTTTTCCAACACATGTCACAGGTGAACCCGGATGTTTCCACATCATGCAGTACCATCACCAGTAACAATGAGGTCCAGGAAACTTCCACCCTCCTCAGCCTACTGTTGCAGATGATTCATTTGTTGCCTTTGATCATGTCATCCAACTGCTTTGACACCCACCGACGTGAAACATGCCGCTACCCTAAGGAACATGAATGATGTTATAAACGGTCTCATGTGAAATCCCCAACTCCTGGAAAAAGACCTAGAGGTGCATACGCCATCTGCTTTCACCATTGCATCCAGTTGCAAATGTCATTAGTGATGAATATGGCCTCCCCAAATGCTCACTGTCATGCAAGACTTGAAGGCCTTTTGTGAACTCATACCCCCACCACCTGACACTCCTCAAAGCGAGGCAGTTTTCCCCATTTCCCTGTGGATCTCAATGGGCATTTGTCCCTTGCTCCATAGAAAAATTAATCACACTTCGTGGAACACAGTCATCATCTTTAACAACCGATATCAGTGCCCTGCCGTTGAGCTACCGACAAGTAAGGTACACTACTGGGAATGAATATTTTGATTTTGCATTTATAGTCACAATTCAGCTAAAAAAAGAAATGTGGTGAAAGGCTCTCTGATTCACCCTCATAATATAACTACCCCATATATGAGTATGTGTCCTAGCAGTCAGTACACTGCTTACCTCTTAGAGAAGTGGATCAAATTCCGTTGAATCAGCACAGTTCGTCTTCAGAAATGAACAAGAGTTTTGTGTATCTTTTAAACTTGGCCCGTAGACAAAATAGTCAAGGACTGTGGTCAGAGAAGCGCCTGGCCATTAAAATTGCATTCCTAAAAGACTCATAATAAAACTGTGTAACTTTGGAACTTCCCCAGGAAACATAAGATGAACTGTGCAAATTGACGAGAAATCTAAGGTAGACATGACACTTCACACTTGCTCAATGAATGTGTTTTACCTAACACAATATTAAAAGTAGAAGTTGTTAAGACTGTAATGTTGATTGAACAGATGTATAGGGTCAACGCAGCATCTTAAGAACCTGTATGGAGCAGGGTACACGCTGGAGATGAAACTGCGAGGTGGTGACAGCACCCCGACAACTCCATCATCAGATCGTCACGGTGATCTCAAGGAGTTTGTGTCAGGGTTATTTCCTGATGCTACCTTAGAAGAGACCTTCGCAGATCGTGTGATGTTCAGCGTCCCACAGCATGCAGTAACTTCGCTGGCCGAGTGCTTCTCTCAGTTAGAGAAAGGTATAGTCTTTGTTACATTTTCAACAACTTACCCTTGCATGCAAAAAGTCACTTAAGGTCACCGACAAATGATTTTATCCCAATGAGGCTAAATTATTCCAATAATTGGAAAAACGTTTTAGCAGCAACCAACCTTAACAATAAACTGAAATTTGGAGCAAGTATAGTCTGATTATTTGTGTATAAGACTATAATATTATAAATACCTTATATTCACATTTTTTGTGTGTATATTACAACTCATATTCATAAAAGGTTAATTCACAGGCTTTAAACTGCATTAAAAAATATGCAGCAAAAGTTTCATATGAATATCTCTGCACAAAAATGCACCTGAAGTGTGGAAAATGGAGGTTAAAGGTAAGCTGCCATTTTTCCAGCTAGAACATGGCTGCTCCATATTGTTGCTCATTCTTGGTTTTAGCTTTGTTTTCAATCAACTGTCCTGCCTAACTAACTGGATAACAATTGCAATGCTTCCACATTGGGATTTAGGGCACCATACAAGTAGTTGTAATCTATCAAAACAAGGAATGTATAGAATATGTATTCCACATTCAGAAGAAACTTGGTAAAGGATGGGGAGGGCCCAACTAAAGCAATCGGTGAGGTGAGACAGCTGGATGCTGAATGTGCAATATGCGTATTTTACCCTTTTCTTATGTGAAACAAATACGTCACTCGATTGCACAATGTATGGGTTCAGATAATGCTGTAAGTATCATATGTTCAGGTAGCTGAATGATCTAACATGATATGGTCATAGGTTCATGCCTCAAAGTAGAAAAAGCATTTCCCTTTTTTTTTATTCTTGTCAGTTGTCACCTCTGCCTATGTTATATATACAAAACATATAAGAAGCATATAATTGTGTAGCTGAAGAAGATATTTTTTAAAATTAAAAACCAGAAATTTGTTTTTCAAAACCTATCCACTTCTTGGTGTCCTTAAAAGTGGTTCACTTTCAGCAAGACTTTGCTTAGTTTACTGTGTTTTCAATAATGTAAACTATTTCTGTTGTTCGCCGTTACATCCCGTTGTTCTTACATTCACTTGACATTGTTTGTGTATTGTAACAAACTACACCCAAACATAGCCTCTTCTTGCAGACAGTTCATTCGTTGAATACAACACATGTACACCATGGACAGAAAAAATGAGTCACGTCTGGAACGCCAGGGTACCATAGCAGCAGAGAACAACTCCATGAGTACCAAATAACCTGCAGTTTTCAGCAAGTAGACGTGTCTGATTGTCTGTCTGTGTCCATCTGTCATTTAGTGTATATGTATGTCTATTTGTATGTATGCATGCATGCATTCCAGACATGACTCACAGGGATACATGTCACCTCAAACTTGCTTGGAGAGCAACACCAGAAACACTAGTGCTGACTGACTTGCTCACTCACCAGACTCCAGAGTGCTCACTTATATATCCAGTGGAACTTCCCAAAAGGTTCAAGAAGGCGAAACATCCAGAAAGTTTTAGTTACTTGACAATAGTGTTTAGTGTTACTGATAAGCAGGCAGCTAATGTGTTTACAGTTCCAACTGCTGACCTGATAATGTCAGACAGAGTTGTTGCATCACAATACCGTATTGTAACAAAATGACAGGTCCAGTAGTTTTTATTTCTTTTAAAGCACTGACTATTCACAATCTCTGACCTTGCTGTTGTATTGTAACCTTGACACAAATAAACAGTTCACAGCCAACTCTGACAATTAACTAATTGTACAAGCTGGTCTCTGAGTTCCTGGTGACTTCTCTGGGAATAGAAGTTTCTCTACGCTTGCTGCACTGTGAAATGTTATAGAAATAATGCATGCAGCAGTTTGTTCTGAGCTGCCCATTGTTTGCTGGCCATGCAAAGACAGTGGTATGAGCTAGCTGTCTTTGATGTGCAGCCACTGCAACAATATGTTTAAGATATTTGTATGGCAAATGAAATGTGTATCTTGAATTTTCTGAGAATATCCTCTGAAGCCCTCTTTATTCTTAATTACTTTCATATAACTAATGAAGATAGGTTTATCAGATTTTTTCAAGAAAATTAAGGAGAATTCAACTCCAAACCCAAGTTAAATTTCATGTATGTTTAGGTTAGGTATTCTTGTAATAAAAATAGCAACTGAAAGAACATTAACTATCATACAAAGCTTTAATATATAGTGATGACACTTCAGTGTTTACTACACGACTTTTGACTGAGTAAACCAATGCTTCATATGGCTGTGTGCAGAAATAGCTAAATAATACCATTATTCTCAACAAATGTTTTTCTGAACCTCAAGTTGCTAATCAGTTTGAAACTTCAGAATGTTTAGGTTTCCCAAATACAGGACTTTATAGATTTCCAAACATTCCTACTAGATGCCAGAGAAAGGGAAATGGGGCATGTTAGGATTTTGTGCACATCTGGTAATACATCTTAAGTGAAAATCAACAGCATATTACACAAAAATTAGAAATATTTTCAGGATCGTTCAATCCCATGATAGGCATTGGGTGACTGACGCTATGCTCCTGCTTCCTCTCTCTGCTGCCATCTGGTATTAGGGGTGCAGACCTTTAACACTTCATTTAATGCTGGGATTTCAAACTTAATAACTTTATTATTGTTTTTGATGATGTATATTTTTTTCCCAAATGCAACAATTTTATGTTAAGACCAATGTGGTTTTCAGTCCAAAAGTGGTGTGTATGTGTGTTTACATTTAGTCCATACAAGCAGGGCGTAAAACTAAGAGCAGTTTGTTTGTTACAGCCAAGTCAGAGCTTGACATAGAAGAATACAGTTTCAGCCAAACGACTCTGGAACAGGTTTTCCTCAAGTTTGCTCACTACGACGAAGTGAACGGAGATTGAACATTTCTGCAGGCAGAAGTGTAGCATGGTGCCTGGCACTTTTCAACTGTTGTTGTGTCTTTTTCTAGCTTCCTTCCTTTTCTGTACCTTGTTGAGCATTTTTGTATGAAGAGGAAGAAGAAGAAGAGACGGATTGTGAAAGTTCCTGTGTCGTGTGCACTGTTGTTGATGTTGGCCAATGAGAAACAAGAAGCGCAGTGAGAGAGCAAACTTATTTAAGTTTTTGTATGCTTGTTTAAGAGCCTAAAGGAGAAAGTCCCTGCTGGAGCCTTATGTTATATTGAGTTGCAGCGTTAGTTTCAGGGCACAGTGATGCCAACTTAGTTTAGTGAAAGCCTCCCTTTTCCTAAAAGTAAATAAATAAATAAATAAATAAATAAGGGCGTACATGGAGTGAGTGATGTAATCACACCAAGCTTACCTTGGTATTTTTGTAAGTCACTAACATAGAAATAACAACTGAGTAGACTCTGTCTGTGTTAGGATAATAGCGTTTGTTTCACACAAGGTTTCAGCAGGTTTTATTTGTACATATGTAGGTGTAATGTTTAAGTTAACCAACGGATGTTGATGTTGTACAGAGTTTGTACTGAGCAACTTCACTCACACACACACACACACACACACACACACGTATTCACATTCTCATCCTCGGCAGGCAGGACTTCATGTTTGTGATGAAGATTTTCTCCTAAGCGTTTACTTGTAATGGATGGCTGGCATGTTTCTTTCAATTAGACCTGAGAAATAAAATTCACATGAGTCATAATGTACCGGTAGGAAACAAACCTGTTCCAGTAGTTTCAGTGAAATTAACAAAGGAATCAAAACTTTACAAAAACAAGAAGATTTTGTTTCTTGAATATGTGCTTAACCCTTTATGGACCAAATTATTTTACATATACCACTCTTGCTCTATTTACTAAACCAGTTTTCATATGCCTTTCGCTTGCACCACAACCAAAGTGGTTGGAATGGCTATGCACTAGCCATCCATTCATGAGTTCAAATCCCAGCAGTTACAGTGAAATGTGCCTGCAGGGACGGGAAGAGTCCAAGTAATGGGATACTTGGAAGCTGACATTTCACTGCAGTTGCATGGATTCATTTTGCTTCTTGTTCTTCAAAAAAGAAAAAGCCTCTACAGTTTTATTGGAACAATTAACTGAAGAAATCTCCAATTTTAGCAAAACACAATTGTATGAAATATGTCACCCCTGCCATAAAGGGTTAAAGAATAACATAACCCCAAATTTGGTAAGAAGATTGTTTTCAACTACAACAATAGCGGACAGTGAAAAGACGTGTGATTGAAAAGAAAAAAGCAAGAGATAGACAAAATCTTACTGCACAAAAAATGTACATCTCAATAGAGTTGATTGTTGCAACCAGCCATGTGTTTGACGAAGTTGCCATAGCTGGGATTTAAACCTTGGTCTACCTTGTTGTGCACATGGCTAGTAATAGACAATTAACTTAATAGTTGTTAAACTATGAAGCTCGGTACTGAACGTACTTACAACATTAGGGTATGTTATTGTTACATCTTCTTTTGTCTCATTAAGTTGTATTTTGTTACTTAAAAAAAAAGAGCAGAGAAATAAAGTGACCTACTTTCTGACAGTTGTTTATTATCAGTTATCTCATGTGAATTTGAGATCTTCTTGTGGTTTACTGGGAGTTAGTTGGAGTTGTGCCAATTGGTTAGAACAACTGAAGATCTTGTGCTTCAAATCATGGCTGTGGAGTTGAATTTTTCCGTGCAATTCTACCTTTAACCATTTCCAAGATATTATTTGTTATTGGTGAGTTGCTATTTGTTTGTAATACTGACACATGTACAGTTTGAGTATTGTTGCAGAGGATGGCAACAAATGGCTGTGCAACTATCAAGCTGCACTGCTATCCCTGGGCACTTGTTTAAACCTATCCAGTGTTGGACAATGTAAAATAAAGAATATCAAATCCTGTACACTGGCCAATAGAGTTGGGATTTGTTTCTGGCTGCCAGTTCTAGTACACAGCAGGGTTGAAATTAACGGGGGGGATGAGGGGGACTTCCTCTTCTCATTAAATCATTTCCCCAGCTCATCAAAGAAGAATTTGCTTCCTACCAGGGAAGTATTTTTTTCTTTCTACTGTAAGTATTTACTATTACTGGTCTTTGTAAATACAAGAAGACACAGAATTCAAAATTAGATCGACAAACTTTTAAACCAGAGAAATGGCTGGTGGCTTTGCAAGAGTACGCCAGAATAGGGCACGCCGAGACACTCTTTGTATTATTGACAATGAGTGTGCATTCCAACATTTACTTTGAATAACAAAGCTGTGATTAACTGTAAACAATGAGATGTTTGTGTGTTGTTTATGTGTTCTGTGTTTGTTTCTTGGATTAAGATTGAGTGCCTTACTAAGATAAATGCAATACTAATTTACATTATTGATTTTGCCATAAATAAACTGGGTGGGAGGCTGTAATCTATTTCATTAACTCATCTAGCACTTAAACGAAGCACCACAACAAAAAACTTTCCTTAACAAACAGTGTTTAAAATAATATCATCTATCAGCTGCCAAAGTTTGTCGGTCTAGTTTTGGGACATCTGTATGCTTCTAATGAAGAGTTTGGTAGAAATGCAACATTGTCTCTCTACTCTAAAGTGTTTCATCTCATCAGAAAATAGCATCTGTCAATTTGCATTCTCATTCACTTTCTCATTTGTTGAATATTTCTTCCCAGCAGGTAAATTTACATTTTTGGAAAATGGCTTTTCTGGCAAATGAGCAATGAATTTGCAGTAACCTTGCTGTAGACCTGCACCAGATTACATACAGCGTCAGGCCTTGTAGAAAGAAGAGCCACTAAAATTGCACAGGTTTTGGCCTTTTGAATATTGAAACTTGTTACATCATGGTGCAGGTTTACAGGTTATCCTGTTATTCAGTTCCAGGTGTAATTCACTATCACCCCATGATTTACTTATGAATAAACATTGTTGCCTAGTTTGAAATTTTGAATAATTTCAAATTAATGTTTTGCTCTTCAGAACTGTTAGTTGTATTTCTTTGATGCGCTGGTATTATTGTGCTACCCAAATGGTTAACCTTGCGGCTTCAGAGGGTGTGATAAGGTTGCAGGTATTCGCTGTGGCAGAAAGCAACGTTGTCACATTTTCTCCAAAGAACTTATGCGTTATAAGCATGGACATTTATTTCTTAGAATGAGAAGAGAGAGAAAACAGCGAAGACGTTGCAGCATTGTGTTTTACTCCATGTGGAGTAAATATCTGTCTGCCACTTGTGATTTCTACGCATTCATTGGCTGAAGTGACACTCATTGGTGCAATGTGAAATGTTGGTGGCTTCCGAGAATAATCAGCTTGTTATCAGAGGTTACTAATAACAAAGATAAAGCACAGGTTAAGCTTCTCAGCAGCACAGTAATACAAAACAGCCTTTATTAAAGCTAACAGTTGCATCACTGAAGAGCAGAATGCTCTTGCAACATAAGTCAGCAGTTATTATTATTATTAATTATTATTATTATTAATAATTAATTAATTTATTTATTTATTTATTATGATTATGATTACTATTACTATTTAGTTGTGATTGTGGCAAATGACAAGTACACTTTTAATGTCACTTTGACTGTTGAAACAATCAACTGTCTAGTATGGTAAAACTAAAAGCTCTCGAAAACTGTCTCACTCAACATTTGTAAACTGTTTCTTTGGGAGGAAAGTAAAGCTAGTGGTCCCATGTCGTTGCACGTAAGAGAACCTAAGGCCTCTGAGCAAAATGAAGCCATCTTCCATGTCCACTATAGAATGGGACGCTGAGAACCATGGCAGTTAAAGAGCGTCCATGAATAATCACTTGGTTTCAGTTTATGAACTGGCTCACTTATATAGCCGAGAATGATGTAGCGCCGATTTTTCTGGAACTTCTCTTCTTTCAGACAAGCACGTGAATGGTCTACAACTGCGTACAATTGAGCCTTGTTCTGAGCGCTCCGTTGTCGTCGGCCACTGTTTACAAACAGTGGTGTGAGGTAGTTTCCCTTTGACCAGTGCTCGGCACCACATTCTCTTGCATTACGTTCATTTACTGTATTTCTTATCTTTCCTTAACGCTTGAGTTTTACCTGTATTATTATTCACCTGTATCACTTTTTTTACTGCTTAGTACTTATTATTTGGTGTATTTATTACATTTACAGTTATTTATTTGTATTACATTATTATTGTTTCGCACCTTCTTTTACCACAGTGTGGAACATTTGCCTACTGCTTCGGTGTTTGCTGTACACGCAGCGTTTCCCTGCCGTACTCTTCGTCAGGGGCGGCTCCATGGCTCAACCTGAATAGAATGAACAATTGTTTGTATACTCCATGGTTACATTGAGAATAAAAACATTATTCTTAATACTTTTAAAGGCACAATGAAATGGCTTGTCAATCAATGGAAAATTGTAGAAATAAAGGAAGTAACATTGAGTTACAAGTTTGCAACCATATTATATTATTACTTTATGGATCCGTGACACGCTTTTATAGTGTTCTGGACATCAAGTCTGGGTGCTAGTGGGGACTGGAGGGGAAAGGGAATAGCTCATATTCGTGCCACTTAGTAACTCACGACTACCGTTGGCAACACATGCAAATTATTTCTACCAACTTTGAGATGTTCAGCAAATTGCGCCATATTGATCAATGAGAAATAAGCCATGACATTGGCGTCTCGTGACTTGTCGCAGTGGGTGTGCAGTATATTACATCCTCTCCATATTTACTCTTTGTCGTTCTCTGACACACCACACAATTCTAATTCGCAATGCATATGGGCAATTGAGCTGTCATGTTTCACTATTTTTTGTTTCAAATGACCAATATCACAATAACCATTATTTTTCCAGATCCTGTTTCTCTCACTCGCAAATTATAAGCACGGAAAACAGCTTCTCTTCTAAGGATAAATCCGAAAGATTTATCTCCAATTTCGCCACGTTATTCATTTCCACACTTTCATAGATTCAAATTTCCCGCTATTTGCAGGCACAACTTCATGCAATTGGCTGCCAGAAACGCAAACGTAACAAACACTGTAACAAAAAACTTCCAAAATGAAGTATTGGCCTTAGTAAATTACAACATGAATAATTATATGCACTTATAATCGTTTAACAAAACAAGATCTAATTGTGTTTATAACAGTTATATAATTGTAATTTTAATATAGAAAATGGCTATATTATATTTAGAACCATTATGTTGGCTAACCGCCTAGTAGGTTCTGCTCAAGAGGGAGGCAAATGCTTGTAGCCGGGCCTCTTCCCGCTTCCCGCGCAATCGCTCTTCCTAGAGCTGTCTGCTGATGACGTCACACGGGAGTCGCGTAGTACCGATATTCACACGTGCAGCTTACATTTTACGATATAATTCAAATCCCATCGTACTATCTAAGTATCTCTACTCTACTTTCCTTGTTTTCTGACATGAGATGTCAACGCAGGCGTTTTAATTGAACAAAAACAAAGCTCTGATTGTGTAATATTCCATAAAACAGAAATGAAAATTATCTGTAGGAGGAAGGAACAGCAGTGTGCCACATAATCGTGCAATTATTATTTACTTTTTTAAGAGCTTTCAACACGCTTTTTTCACTTTCTTTAAGATTTAGGTTATAATTGCAACGTAGCCCTTATTAAAAGGCCTTTTAACAATGTAATAAACGAAAACAGAATGTGATACTGACATTCTTTCCCTATTAAGACAGTATTTTATTGACTGAGCTGTTCTTCTAAGAATAGCTGTGTGGCCACTCTTTTTCAGCAATATGAAAATGCAGCACAGAGGAAAATGAAATAAATAACACAATTAGGACGGTTATCATTTTTGAAAATACCAATATATTTGAAACAGAGAGAGAGGGTGGGGGGAGAAGGTTTGTCTATCGCTTTCACCTATGAATCCTTTATAATGTGCAATGAGATTTTATCTCTGTTAACATGAATATATAGAAGGATAAGCCTTGGTAAGAATACTTTGCGCAAGAGTGAGCAAAGAAAATCATTTGTATATAGCACATCAGATTTTTATCATTGAAATATATGCTGTGCGTATTTTAATACATTAAACAACTATAACTAATTTTATAATTAATAATTTTAGTTATACATATTGCGCGTTTTCATAGATGACCTCAATGATCAAAACTAGAGAAAATCTTACTTGAGGTGTAAAATAATGTGATTAATTACAAATTACGTTTATTTGTGAAATATAATCAAAGTATTGTATAATTGCACGGTTATTCCAGCACGGGCCGATTGCTCCTTTTCTTTAACATGGGAAAGAAATATTGTCCGAGAAGCACTGCATAGCTATACAGGAAGGGTCATTAGCCTTTCGTTCATGTTATACCTGAATTTCAGTACGGTTTGGGACAAGGCGGTGCACACTCTTTGACAAAACAACGGTCATTGTATTTCGCTTCCTTTTATCTTTCTGTTTATCTTAAAAGGGTTGGAGTCATTCTGTCTCAGCCAGGGCGTATTTAAAATGGCACGAAGTGGCATAATAAAACGTGCCGAATTGCCCTCTGAGATGCATTTTGTGGTACATGTTAACGCACTAATTTCTAAGACAGAAAATTTCGTATTTTCTGGAAAACACATCTTGAAGTCACGCCTATGCAATTATTTTGAAGAATCACAGAACAATATTTTAAATAATATCTTTATGTGATTCACTATACTGGCCAATCAGGTGCCCCAATTTCGCGCTCCAAGACAGTTGCAAACAATGCTATTTTCGATCACCTAGTATGTAGTTAGTCTTTGTTGATGCTACATATTTGGAAATACAAGTGTGTGAATTCGTGTTAAAAATGAATGTTTCTAAAAGCAAGCTTAACTGTGCTGTTGCTCAGTGTAGCAATAGAGGGACAAAAACTTCGGGAGTAATGTATCACCGATTTCCAAAAAATGACAAAGACAGTGACTGTAATTTGCCAAAACAAGTGCCATAGGACTGGACTACAGTTATTTCAAAGGGGGAACTTATTCGGCCGACTGAACAGTGGTACCAAAAAGTGAAGGAATTTGAAGTTATATTTGCGGGATTCCATGGCTTTAATGTTTCAAAATGTGCTGGAGTGATGAAAGCGCTTACTGGCATGATTTGCTCTAAATTTCCTGAATTGGGTGAAAGAATTGTTTCCCTATACGTCAGGACCCGCACTTTCATTAGGATACGGCATTTAAATAACAAACTAAAAGCTGTAAGTATGACAAAAACGAACGCGAGGAAGAGTCAGCAGTGGGCGTCAGCTACTACTTCTGCAACAACATGACCAAATGTAAGTCTACTTTTAAGATCAAACAATAATTTGTTACTTCTTATTTTGATTGTAGTTTCGGTGGCGGTGGTAAAATTGGTTTGTAATTAGTAGAATGTATTGACGAACGTTTCTAATGTGTTTTCAGTTAAGGTATCTTTTCTATCACATATCACTGTACTTTTCTACACTTTATTAATTATTGCTTAACTGTTTACGCACTGGAACTGTGAGTCAATGCTTTAAATGGTATATGTCGAAACGGGTTTAAAGCACTGAGTTTCAATTGCTGTCTGAACTGCGCGCGCTCTCAGACTTCCAAGTGACGTATGTTGCCTGCAACCAATGGCAGCAATTGTGCCGGAGTGGCCTACCTTCTTTCTCTAGTTACCTTGGGCGCCATTTTTGAACTGGCTACTGCGTAGGACACAAGTACAACCTGTTGCGTCGAATAATCGCAGTGGTTACAAAAGTTACGGTTCGCGGATTATTATTCTTTGTGATTGATTATAAAGTTAATTATCATTATTAGTTATTACATAGTGAGTTACTCGTATCGTTAAATAGTTATTCGTAAATTGTTACTTCGTATTCGACGGAATGAAGCAGATGCAGTCGGGGGTCATTGAACTCAAAGGTAGCGTAGCAAATTCTTTACTTTTGCTGTTATATAAAGTTTACTCTCAGTTTATGCTGTATATAATTAAGGTAAGGCTTCCTTTTCAATGACTACTTAAGGTGGAAAAGCAGAACATTAAGATTTTTGCGCTACACAGTCGTTTTCAGTTTTGCTTAGTTATGAAGCAATTTAATTGCGTAGTTTGCAGCTTGCGTGGAGGGTCCAGGCGTGACTAAGTGATAAGTCGTACAAACTCTTTCAAATTCTCCTCTCTTAATCTTAAATTCTCCACATTTTGGCACAATGTAATTCTATTTATTTACCTGGAACCTGTGAAAGTAGTCCTATATTATTAAATACGTTTTCCTTTTCCCACTCCATTTCTGCATCTAGTATATCTTGTATATAATTAAGTCAATGAATGCTTGTGAATGTGCCTCATTCTCACAGTTTTCGATTCCATGTCACACACACACACACACCCACCCACACTCACTCACACACACTCTCTCACTGGAGCCAATTGAGGAGCCAGTTTTGAGAATTCTCAAGATCAATGCTCCATGTTTTCTCAATGCTTTTGCTAAATAATAAGAATACTGTTGCTCCAATCTTTCAGATGTGGTACATATTATCATTGTTCTTCTTGTTCCTCTTCCTTCTTGCTCCTTCTCCTCCATCTTCTTCTTCTTCTTCTTCTTCTTCTTCTTCTTCTTCTTCTTCTTCTTCTTCTTCTTCTTCCTCTTCTTCTTCTTCTTCTTCTTCTCCTCTCTTGTTCTTATTCTTCTTCCTTTTCTTGTCATCCTGATTATTATTATTATTATTATTATTATTATTATTATTATTATTATTATTATTATTATGATCATCATTATCATTATCATCTTCATTATCATCATTATTATCATTATCATCATTATTATCATTATCATTATTATCATTATCATCATTATCATTATTATAATTATCATTATTATCATTATCATCATTATCTTATCATCATTATCATTATTATTATCATCATCATTATTATCATCATCATTATTATTATCATTATTATCATCATTATCATTATTATCATCATTATCATCATTATTATCATTATCATTATTATCATCATCATTATCATTATTATCATTATTATCATCATTATTATTGTCATTATTATTATTATCATTATCATTATCATTATTATTATTATTATTATTATTATTATTGGTTATCTCCACTCAGTGCAGCAGCATGGTGTTATATTATATCCCCTCCCACCTCTGTGATCAACAATTTCAGCAAGCCTCGCAGTTTCAGGTAACGAGGATGGTTCAAGAAATGTGAACATTAGTTCCAGCGTAAACGCAAAAGTTAATCACTGACAATCGATGTAACATTACCATTTTCCTCATATCTCAGATAATGCAGATTCATTATAAAGTTACTTTGCTTTATTCAAACCGATATAGCGCACTGTTTAATAGGAATCTTCTGAATGTTTTCTAAAAATATGTTTTCTTTGTTTCACGGGCATTGAAACATGTATTTAAAAATAAAAGCACTATTGACAGTGAAGTATTCTTTATGTTTGAGGTTATTTTGAGTCACTTATTTACACTCACCTTCACTACTAAACTGCTTTTTTAAAGCGGAAACGTTTTCAGGACCATTCGATCCCATCATCAGCCGTTGGTTGACTGACATTCTCTTGTTCTTTTTCTCTGTTGTCTCTATTCTGCTGCCATATGGTGTCCGCTTTAAAAAAGCAATTTAGTAGTGAAGGTGAGTGTAAATAAGTGACTCAAAATAACCTCAAACTTTGAAACATGTATTTTCAGTGAAATTTATATATAATTATTTTTCATGCAATTACAGTGTTTCCTCTGAGTATAGGTAAAGAAAGTAGTATGATAAGTAACCAGCTGTAAGCAATATTCACATATGTCCACAATTTAGCAACTGAAAGAATGAATACACAGCAAAATGAAAAGAATGTTTGGTTGTATTTCCTCTGTATGGCAGTACTCAAATTGTGGCTTTGTTCAGTTTTAAAAAGTGTCACTTACCTAATTTTCTCTATCACTTTAGTCACCTAGTAGTTACAGTAATATAATAACAGTAGTAATTATGAAGTGATTTGTTGTTTGTTTACTTGTTAACTATAGAGTAATTGACTAGGATCATATTAACACCACTGGTGTGCTGAAATTTTGTCCTGCAGGAGTTCTTTTACATGCCAGTAAATTTACTGATATGGAATTGTTCCTTTTAAGCACACTTAATAATCATAGGTCTTGGCTGGGTTTGAACCCGTGACCTTGGGGTCAGTAGGCCAAAGCCCAACCAACCAAAACACCAGGGCTGTGGATGATGACCACGGTGATAATGAGGAGGAAGAGAAGGAGAAGATGATGATGACGATGACGACAAGGATGACGACCATTATGATGATATACAAATCTGTATAGTAAACAATTTTACAATTACAATGTGTCCATAAACTCAGCCACATTAAAAGCTATCTCTCAATATTTGCTTCAAAGACATCTTGAAACATTCCATGGATGTTAAATTTCTCAAACTGGTTGGCAATTTATTATATAGGGCAGCTGTAAAGCAATATGCACTTGGTGCATGCAAAACACTGAAAACAATATTATGCTTATTGATATATATTCCAAGGGGTAGTAAGGGGTAGTGATGTGCCTCCTATAGCCTCTCCTACCCAATTCCCATCCTCATCCTGCCCATGGTGCACCCTGCTTTTAAAAGATGAGGCTCTGGGGACCGAATCACAGTGGTATAACTGTTTCATCTAAAATGGAGGAAATGCCATTTACATATGTGCTGAACTATCACAGCACAACAGCGTCCCTCAGAGGCGCATGAGGGGAAGGTCGGTGGACCTAAATACTACCTATTTAGTCCTCCCGGCTAGGTCCGATGGACCCGTTGACCAACGATAGGTGTGGTCCCCCTTGCACAATGGGGGTGATGTAACTGCCACATTGTAAAACTGGTGCCCATTAAGAAAACAGTTACATGAAAGCCACATACATGAATATGAGTCCTAAAGATAAACATTCCGGAGTTAAAACTGTCCCCCAATCGGATCTCCGGGTGGGGACATCTTTAGGCAAATTTCATCACAACAATTCCAATACTTTAAGAATTCTACAATGGAATGCAGGAGGCATGTCCCAGCCTAAAAAACAAGAGCTAATGAAAATATTAAAAGACCAAGATATAGATGTCTTCACAGTACAAGAAGCCAATATATCAGAAGAACAGGAAATATACTTTGAAATTGATGCGTAAATTAAAATGCTGTTGGTTCACGTTGGATCGCCATTTGTAGCGGAATATATGATGTTGTTTGCTCCGGCTTAGTTCAGCATGAAATCTCTTTAATCCCGGGTATGCGTAGGTATGTTTATAGATTACCCCAGAAGAACTTTTGTATATTATTTATTTTTTTACTCTCTGACACTTTCGGGAGTTATGCCGACTTTCGATACATAGAGATACTCGCAGAGCAATCGCACTCACGTGTGTACACCACAACGTCCACCACCGGTCTGGGGCGAGTGGTGACGCTTTCTGGCGTACCCACGCTAGGAAAACGTTCTTTCCGATTTAAATGTCATGACGTCATCAAAAGAAAGCCTCGTATCCAAAATGCTATTTCATTCCTTTTCCCAATTTAGAAATGTCCCTTTCTATTATAACATGTTCTTTTTTTGAATTCCAAATATATATAGTTACCTTTTTATGATTAAACAATGTTTTCTTTATATTCTATTAAACATATCGCGCGACTTTTAAGGTTGGCAGATCTGAATTTTGACTGATTTCAAACTATGTGGTATGACGTCATGACTCGTTAATTTCAAACCAATAATGCGTTTATCCTACAAATTTAACGACTACTATTTACTCATATCTTGCTCACCTTACAACACTTCCTACTCTATTATCTACCTATGTTATTACTCAACACTTATCGCAAATCTCATATCCGGCAATTAAATTAAAACGTGTCTTTATCAAGCCCATTCGATTTGAAATCTAAATTTCGGTATCAAAATGGGTCACTACACTACACATATACTTCCAAAGGCTCGTCAAATAGCAAGTGGAATTAAAAGAAATATGAAAGCTACTATCCAAATCCAAAAAACAATGGAAGAACAAGATAAATCAGAAATAGTTAAAATCGAAGTATGGAAAAATAACTACCACTATAGAATTTACAGTATCTACAATCCTCCAGACAATACACTAGATCTAAATTCTATTCCCATAGAACCCAAAAGTATTTTAATAGGTGATTTTAATGCACACTCCCCTAGGTGGGGCTACAGAGATATAAATTCAGCAGGAAGAGTCATAGAAGACCTATTAAACTCATCAACAATGGAATTAATATTTAATCCAAATGATCCACCCACTTACCTTCATTATAATGGTTCCGGTACAAATCCTGATCTTCTGATGGTGTCATCTGACATAATTGACAATACAAAAAGAGAAATAATAGAAGACCCAGGTTCAGGCCACAGAATCACCGTAAACTCCATAAGAGGTCTAATAAATAAAGTAACAAACCAAAAATTAAAACTTCTTGGAATTTTAAAAAAGCAGATTGGTCCAGTTTCCAAAATGAGATAGAAGGGAAGTGTAATATACTGTTAGAATCAGAGTTCAAGTCAACAGATGAAATGAATAAAAAAATTTGTGAAATATTATTGACAGCAGCCAAAACACATATCCCCAAAGGAAAGTTAAAGAAATATAGCTACTTTTGGTCTCCATCTTTATCTAAGTTAAAACACGAAAGAAATATAGCAAGAGTCAAAGTCGAAAGAACCAAGTGTCCAGAAGATGTACAAAACTGGAGAAGAAAAGCAGCCATTTTTAAGAAAGAATTAATTACAGCAAAGAGGGCCGGTTTCACACATTTTGTAGAACATATGGACTATAGGAAAGATGGAAATAAAATATACAAATTCCTTAATAAAACAAAATTATCAAAAAATACAATTTCAATTTCAATTTATTCATCCATATGTTTCTGTTACATAGGATATATCAAGAGTTCAGAAGAACTTACCTAATATGTACATATAAAGTTTAATTACAATGTTTATTTACAAATCTGTTTCAATTTCACGTACCTGTAAAATACAGCTATACTCATTTATACATTTTGATTACATTTAGTGTTGTACTTAAATTCTTCAGTATTGTAGAAAGCATTTTGTAGTAAATAGTTCTTAATGGTTTTTATTTGTATCTCTCTGTGTTTTAAGTCTTAACTGAACCATTAAAACATAATAACAAAAGCTTAACTACAGATAGGGAAATAGCAGAATCCCTTAACAAGTTTTATGCTCAGTCACAAAGAATACCCCAAGCGTATAAAAAACAAGATAAAGCTATCCAAAAAACTATCAGAGAAACTAATAAGCCAAAAGGTATACGAAATGATATTTTTATTCAGGATTTTAATGAAACAGAACTGGATTTAGCAACAGAACAATTACAGAACAAAAAACCTCCAGGACCTGACAAGATCCACCCAGAGTTTATTAAACACCTTGGCAGGAAAGGAAAAGAAATCCTACTTAAACTGTATAACACGTAGAAAGAAATATCTTCCGGGCTGTTATGCCATGCTCTGCTGGAGATCTGTCTTCCAGACGTTTTGTCTACAACTGCGGTAAACATCCTCAGTGGCGGTGTCAAAGTCTCCTCGTGGAAGGTATCACTGCGACTGATGAGTCGACTGTCTGTGGGGCTCCATTTATACCATGCACAACGTGCGCTGATTGGCCCGGGGCGTCCAGAGGCGTATGACATAGAACATCATAAGAAGCAGGATAGCAAGGTAAGCCAATCAGAAGAGACCAGCAGCATAAGAGAGATAGAACCCCCTCCACCAGCCACCACGCACTCACTCACTCACTCACTCACTCACTCACTCACTGATTCACTCCCTCACTCACTTACTTAGTCACACACTATTTCCTTCATGGTTAGCCCAAGTCGTTAGGGCAGGACTATTGAAATGAAGGTCTGCAGTTCAGATCCCTCCAGCGCTACCTTCCCTCACTTTTTCCTCCTTCGGGTATTCCCATCCTCATAGCTAACAAATACTGGAGGGGTGCCCTGAGAATAGAACTAGAGGCTTCCTTCTCGTGTCCTATTCCAAGAATTTCATTTCCTGCAACTTCAGTGCATCTTCAGTTGAATATGTTCTTTGTTAGAAAGCCCTGTTTCTCGCAGTAGAAGGTTACTTTGTTTTAAATCTGAAGCACATTAATATTGTCAAGCCCCTCTAATTAGTGAGTGTCAAGTATTAAGTCTATTTAAAGAGAATCTTTTAAATTGTTCTGTAAAGAGAAGATTGATCAATTCTTCCATGGTAAAATGTCATTATAGTTACGTACATATGAACAAGTGTTCAGTACTACGTATTAACTTGCAATAAAGATCTAATTGAATAGAATGAGTTTCACTCATATGTAGCTCCCTGATACTGATGAATTCTCATGGCACTAGATATCTGCATGGAACGAGGTTCAGCCCCACACGACCTCAACCAAGTGCTAAACTGTACCACCCAGACTGGGCCACCCGCCTCATTGTGTAATCTTGTTTTGAACAACATTATTTCACAGTTATTGACATCATCATCATCATCATCATCATCATTATCATCATCATCATAATCGTCATTATCATCATCAACATTATTGTTGTTATTATTATTATTGTTATTATTATTATCATTATTATTATTATTATTATTATTATTATTATTATTATTATTATTATTATTATTATTATTATTATTATTATTATTATTATTATTATTATTATTATTATTATTATTATTATTATTATTATTATTATTATTATTATTATTATTATTATTATTATTGCTTCAACTACTGAAACTAAACCTTAAAAACAACAATAAGAATAATAATGATGATAATAGTGATATTAATAATAGTAGTAGTACTAGTGATAGTAATAATGAAGCTTATGATGACGAGCGCAACGATGATGTAATAGTAAATTATAAATAAAATTGAAGAGTTAAATGTTACTGCACATTTACCCAAACTCGAATATTAAAAAAAAGTAACTTGGGGTTTTATTAAATTTATTAAATATTTTTTAAAATTAATAAATTGTAGTTTCAGTAAATCTCTCCATGCTTGGTTGACCGTTCTAGATTTGACTTCAAAATCTTTTAGATATACCTATGTGCATTTATTTATTGGTTTCGCCGCATAATAGAAAGTAATTATTGTAGAATTGAGATTGATTGCCATGTTTGCAATGTAATACATGAGTTACTACGTCGAGAAGCTTTAATTTATAAAGTAATATTTAGCTACATATAATATTATAATGTATTATTGTGTTTTAACGTAATATAAAGTTGTGTTATTTAATATTTGACGACTTCATGGATTAAAAAGTATTTTTCCAACCAGATGCGCACTACGTAATGCGCATGTGGGTGGAAGGGGAGGAAATGCATCCATAAGGCGTTCAATTCAAACAGCGCCATATTTAATCTGGCTACTGGATGGACAAGACTTGGTTCACAGCTTCATGTTAAAGTTACAGGTTGCGATGTGTTATTAATGTCTTTCAGTTTAAACTCAGACATTGTTATTGTTATTAAATAGCGAATTATTGTTATTACTAAAAGTTATTGGTAATTCTGTCTGTAACTTTGTGTACGAGATAGCTGCAGCAGCCGGCGAACATAAAGGTACATATGAATGTATTGCACATTATTTTCCTTTGCTGTTATATGACGTTTATCCTCGTTCCCTTCTGTGCTTAATTAAGGAAGCAGTTCCTTTTCAAATGACAACTTATGGGAAAAAGCAGAATAAAATGATTTTACCTTACAGTGGTTTTCAGTTTTGCGTAGTTATAAAACAGTTTAATTGCGTTGTTATAGCTACCTGTCCAGGCGCAACTAAGCAATAAATGGGATCAGTTCCAAACTGGGTCCTCTTCCATATCTACATTTCTGCATTTCCTAATGCTATTTATTTATCTAGAACCTATAAACTTGATAAAAGTTAGTGAGGGCGTTTATGTTGTTCTACTGCATTTTTCCATCCACATTATGTATTTAGTAAACTGAATGTGTGTCAAGGTCCTACACACTCGCACGATTTTCACCCAATTTAATACATACTGTTAGGATAAGGTAAAAATTCTCAGTGCCTGGTATCATAAAAAGAACAATGGAACAAAGAATTCATAAAAAAATATAAAATAGTTTTCTAAATATTCCTATAATTAACAAGATTTGTGTTACTTCACTTTTTCAGTGCTGATAATGCAAAAGTATTGTTATCATCATCATCATCATCATCATCATCATCATCATTTCCGTGATGATTATTATTACATATATAAAAATATTGATTATTAATATTATTATTAATCAGATTCAAATGGGTTGCTTTAATGAGTGCCTTGCGAATAGGAAACTGGACAAGAGCAAAGGTGTATTTTAAGGTTATTTGTAATGCCACTATTTGTAAGTTCTGTAATATAGGATATTTATTTCTTTAATAATAATTTAAAGATGAGATTCTAAGATGTTATATTTTCATTGTTCATAGTAATAAAGAAGTGTGAATGTACTTGAAGGAATAGTTTCAATCCTTATGTTAAACATTAGTGGTAATAACCTATCAAACCGCAAGAAAAAAATAAAGGGTAACATTTGTTATAAGGTTGGCAAAACCCAATCTTCAGATTTCTCCTTAGTGGGGTGGAGAGTTGGCAGCACTGGTTACTCACCTGTGTATGGCGTCACTTCCTTCGCTCCTGTCTCTTGCTGTTTCAGCACTCTTCATGGTTTCATGTAACGAGCATAGTTCAATGAACGGAATAATGGTCAACACGAATATTAATTCCGACGTAAACGCGAAAATTAAATTGCCTTATGATTCATATGGCGCTTGTGAAGCATAATAGTTTTCATCACAGTTCTGATAGCGCAGATACATTGTAAAACGCTTCAGTTTAATATGTGTCGATGTATCGTGATGGTTTATGGCAATGTGCCATTTTTAGTGTCGTTTCTCGAGTAATTTACGTTGTGTTGCATTTTCTTTCGACCAGGAGCGTCAATAAAATTCATGTTGAGCTGCCAGGATCTTGCTTGCAGCAGTTTGCGCAATTTTCATGTAAAGTCTTAACAACACTGTAGCCTCTAGAAAGCTTATTTCTTAAATGTGAAACATGTGTATTAAAACTCGGCTGTGAAAACATCTGTTTTAGCAAAATAATAATAATCAGTAAGATGGCGCGGTGGCCGAGCGGTTAGACCGTTCGTCTTTCACCGGGTTCGAACCCAGGGACCCACGTGCGGTATTCGTGGTGGAGGTCTGGGTGGGTTTTCTCCTGGTTCTCAGGTTTCCCCCACCACTCATTCCACCAACTGCTCCATCATCACCTACATTTCATATCATCCTCTTCCTCACTCTCATACTGACCACTTCACTCTGTCTGGTACATATGCTCGTCTGTTTCTCCCACCGTTCATTCCACCAACTGCTCCTCCATCATCACCTACATTTTATATCATCCTCTCATTCTCATACTGACCACTTCACTCTGTCTGGTACATATGTTCGTCTGTTTCCCCCACCCCTCATTCCACCAACTGCTCCATCATCACGTACATTTCATATTTTCTTTTCCTCACTCTCATACTGACCACTTCACTCTGTCTGGTACATAGGTTCGTCTGTTTCCCCCACCACTCATTCCACCAACTGCTCCATCATCACCTACATTTCATATCATCCTCTCTTTCACTCATACTTGCAGGTGTTCACTCTGTCTGGTACATAGGTTCCTGTGTTCCCTGACAGACGTCTGACTCTAGACACTGTCTTGTAAGTCCTACATAAGGGGAGGGTAATCACTTCCTCACTCTCATACTTGCAGGTGTTCACTCTGTCTGGTACATAGGTTCCTGTGGTCCCTGACAGACGTCTGACTCTAGACACTGGCTTGTAAGTCCTACATAAGGGGAGGGTAATCACTTCCTCACTCTCATACTTGCAGGTGTTCACTATGTCTGGTACATAGGTTCCTGTGTTCCCTGACAGACGTCTGACTCTAGACACTGGCTTGTAAGTCCTACATAAGGGAAGGGTAATCACTTCCTCCCTCTCATACTGGCAGATGTTCACTCTGTCTGGTACATAAGTTCCTGTGTTCCCTGACAGACGTCTGACTCTAGACGCTGGCTTGTAAGTCCTACATAAGGGGAGGGTAATCACTTCCTTACTCTCATACTTGCAGATGTTCACTCTGTCTGGTACATAGGTTCCTGTGTTCCCTGACAGACGTCTGACTCTAGACACTGTCTTGTAAGTCCTACATAAGGGGAGGGTAATCACTTCCTCACTCTCATACTTGCAGGTGTTCACTATGTCTGGTACATAGGTTCCTGTGTTCCCTGACAGACGTCTGACTCTAGACACTGGCTTGTAAGTCCTACATAAGGGAAGGGTAATCACTTCCTCCCTCTCATACTGGCAGATGTTCACTCTGTCTGGTACATAGGTTCCTGTGTTCCCTGACAGACGTCTGACTCTAGACACTGACTTGTAAGTCCTACATAAGGGGAGGGTAATCACTTCCTCACTCTCATACTTGCAGGTGTTCACTCTGTCTGGTACATAGGTTCCTGTGATCCCTGACAGACGTCTGACTCTAGACACTGTCTTGTAAGTCCTACATACGGGGAGGGTAATCACTTCCTCACTCTCATACTTGCAGGTGTTCACTCTGTCTGGTACATAGGTTCCTGTGTTCCCTGACAGACGTCTGACTCTAGACACTGTCTTGTAAGTCCTACATAAGGGGAGGGTAATCACTTCCTCACTCTCACACTTGCAGGTGTTCACTCTGTCTGGTGCATAGGTTCCTATGTTCCCTGACAGACGTCTGACTCTAGACACTGTCTTGTAAGTCCTACATAAGGGGAGGGCAATCACTTCCTCACTCTCATACTTGCAGATGTTCACTCTGTCTGGTACATAGGTTTCTGTGTTCCCTGTCAGACGTCAGACCCTAGACAGTGGCTTGTAAGTCCTACATAAGGGGAAGGTAATCACTTCCTCACTCTCATACTTGCAGATGTTCACTCTGTCTGGTACATAGGTTTCTGTGTTCCCTGTCAGACGTCAGACCCTAGACACTAGCTTGTAAGTCCTACATAAGGGTAGTTTAATCAGGTAAACATCAATAATAATAATTATGAGTAGCGTAATTATTTTAAGTGATTTGTGGGACAGAGATGATTCTCGTACCCTCCCCTACCCTCCTGATTGACGCCCCTGATTTCTGCGGACCTCGTTACTACATAATTACTGGTTTCTACACTTTCTCGGCTGGCGCCCTTGTTCATAACGTATGCAACTACCAACTCACCGGGGATCGAACTCGGCGCTACCTCACTTGCTCGCTCGTTCGATAAGTAATTTTAAACAAGCTCTTCTTTGAATGGAACGCATTATTTCACTCAAACGACCGGGAATGTGGAGTGAGTGAGTGAGTGAGTGAGTGAGTGAGTGAGTGAGTGAGTGAGTGAGTGAGTGAGTGAGTGAGAGAGTGGGTGAGTGAGTGATACTAAAAGAAGTAGCTTCCTGAAAAGAAACCCAGGCCGGATTCAAACCCAGTCCACAAGCAGCGGGAACATTGTAGCTTTAAGCCAGCGCTGTCCAACACGGCGCCCTGGATGTATTTTCCTGGCGCCCTTCATCAGCAGATATTTACTCATTCCATTTTTAATATTAAATTAAGTTTCAGGAGAAAAGTATTTGGTTCCGAATATATTCTCAGTACTCACGCATGAAGTATGTTTTGATTTCTTACTTCCCTGTTTCCTCTCAAAAGAAGCGTACTTGCTCTAACAGTGGTTGTGCTGGCGCCCGCACCTCCTTACGCAACTGTTAAATGTGCCCGGGCACACAACAAACATGGACAGCACTGCCTTAAGGTTTTCGCAATTACAGCGTTTCTCATAGTAGTAACCGTAAAACGTATCGCAATAGTTCGCTATAACTCGTTAACTTCCATTATCTGGCATTCTCATAAATAACATTTATCAGAAAATTTATCTTTGCAAGGTTTTTAAAAAACTCATTAGTAGCTTATATTTTTGCTTTTTTTTTTTTTTAACACAGAATCCTCTGCATTTGGGGTATTTCATAATAGCAGCTTTTGTTGTTCTTCACTTAAAGGGTAACAATTGGACGGAGTGAAGATCTGAAAGTGTGAGACTGAGGAAGAGCATGATATGAAATGCAGGCGAAATGCAGGATTAGAAAGCTAATGATGCAGCAAAGGCGGAATGAATGACGTGGGAATCCGGAGAAAACTCGCCCTGACGCCGCTTCGTCTACCACGAATACCACATGTGGTTCCCTGGGATCAAACCCGGGCCGTCTAAGTGATAGGTGAGCGGTCTAGCTGCTCGGTCACGGCGCCTCATGATGATTTTTTTTTTTTATTAAATTAACGTCTTCCAACATTGTGTCATATCGGACGAATAAATGAAATGAAATGCAATTGGTGAAATGATGCTCAAATGAGCCCGAGGTCCATGGAGCTTTAAGTTACCCGACATTCGTCTTCTTAGGGTAGGGAAAACCTCGGAAAAAAAACATTACCCGGATAACTTACCCTAAGCGAGTTTCGAACTCGCGACCTCTTGAACGTGAGGCAGACACGCTAACCATCACGCTACCTTGGAACGACCTGAAATTAAAAAAAAAATCAAGGTGTTGGGTGAAAGCGCCATTTTTAATTTTCTTTAATTCCAAGAGTTAAATGTTATTGCATCATATTTATCCAAACTCGAATATTAATAAACAGTAATTTCGGGTTTTATTACATTTATTAAACTTTTTAAAAAAATGAATAAATTTATTGTTTCAGTAAATGTCCCCATGCCTAGTTGACCGTTCTAAATTTCACTTGAAAATGTTTTAAACATATTTGCATTTATTTACTGGTTTCGCCGCATAAGATAATGTAATTACTGTAGAATTGAGATTGATTGCCATGTTTGCAATGTAATGCATGAGTTACTACGTCGAGAAGCGTTAATTTATGAAGTAATATTTAGCTACACGTAATATTATAATGTATTATTGTGTTTTAACATTGTATGAAGTCGTGTTATTTAATATTTGACGACTTCATGGATTAAAAAGGATTTTTTCCAATAAGATGCGCACTACGTAATGCGCATGTGGGTGGAAGGGGAGGAAATGCATCCATAAGGCGTTCATTTCAAACAGCGCGCCATATTTAATCTGGTTACTGGATGGACAAGACTTGGTTCACAGCTTCATGTTAAAGTTACAGGTTGCGATGTGTTATTCATGTCTTTCGGTTTAAACTCAGACATTGTTATTGTTATTAAATAGCGAATTATTGTTATTACTAAAAGTTATTGGTAATTCTGTCTGTAACTTTGTGTACGAGATAGCTGCAGCAGCCGGCGAACATAAAGGTACATATGAATGTATTGCACATTATTTTCCTTTGCTGTTATATGACGTTTATCCTCGTTCCCTTCTGTGCTTAATTAAGGAAGCAGTTCCTTTTCAAATGACAACTTATGGGAAAAAGCAGAATAAAATGATTTTGCCTTATAGTGGTTTTCAGTTTTGCGTAGTTATGAAACAGTGTAATTGCGTTGTTATAGCTACCTGTCCAGGCGCAATTAAGCAATAAATGGGATCAGTTCCAAACTGGGTCCTCTTTGCTATCTAGAGTTCTGTATTTCTTAATGCCTTTTATTTGTCTGGAATTTATAAACTTGATTCTAAATTATCGAGGGAGTTCTCCTTTTCTACTGCAGTTTACATCTACACTATATAGATATTCATTTATTTCAACACGGGTAAGTGAATTTGTCTCACAGACCTACACGCTCGCACGAGTTTTACCCAATTTGACACATACCTACCTAAGGTAACACAACTGAGTGCTTGGTGTCACAAAAAAGAAACCAACGGAAGAGAGGATGTAAAACATTTCGCAAGAAGATGTTTTAAACATTCATAGCATAAAATATGGATATTTTTTGTCAATATTTTTATAAATAATAAGATGGATGTTACTGCCTTTAGTTTTTCAGCATCTTGATAAGATTTTCTACTACGTTTTCCCTTATCTTAAGAAGACAAATGACGAGTAACTTAAAACTCCATGGACCTCGGACTCATTTCAGCATCATTTCACCCATTTCATATATTCACCGTCCGATATGACATTACCTGGAACGACGTTAAATTAAAAAGAAATCAAGGTTCTGGGTCGAAGCGCCATTTTTAATATTCCTAATGCGTGGAATACAGCTGCTGTATTAGAGCAGCATGCAAATGTTACAGTTCGTGGGCTTTTATCCCATCACCTTTATTTTAAACTGAAGTATTGTTATGAGTTACTAAATAGTGAATTATTTTTATCATTACATAATTATTCGTAAGTCTATAACTCTGAGTATGATGACTTAAAGCAGAAGCACTGGTCTAGCCGGCGAGCTGAAAGGTATGCATTGCAAATTCTTTATTTTTGCTGTTATTTCATGTTTAACGTGATTTGCTTTTGTATTTAACTAAGGTAGTGCTTCCTCTACAAATGACAACTGACGGAGAGAAAGCAAAACATTATAATTTTGACTTTATTCAGTGATTTTCACTTCTGCGCAGTTATTATACAATGTAATGCCATTGCCATAGCAACGTGTGTAAAGACTCCAGGCGCGACTAAGTGATAAGTCATTATTCCTGCCACTTAATTTCTACACCATTTGAGAGAATGAAATGCTATTTATTTGTTTGGAACCTGTAAACTTAATCCAGTATTAGTAAGAACACTTTCCTCTTCCACTGCGTCTGTAGGTACATGTATATTATGTATGTATTTAATAAAGTGAATGTTGTTCGCAGGTTCCCGCTGCATCCTGCAAGCGATTTCGACTCAATTTCCCACACATTTACCATTGGAGAGTGCCTGGTGTTAACCCCAAATGGAAGAGAGGGTGAGAAATGCTCGATTTTAACACATTATTCACTACGATAAGAGCAATTGCTCTATTTCCTCGTTTGCTTTCTTCAGCGGCTCAAATAACCTCGTCGACCGGTACTCTGACCCGACATGCTCATTCACTCACTCCCTCACTCACTCCCACACTCACTCCCTCACCCACTGCCTCACCTACTGCCTCACTCACTGCCTCACCCACTGCCTCACTCACTCCCTCACTCACTCCCACACTCACTCCCTCACCCGCAGTCTCACCCACTCCCTCACCCTCTGCCTCACCCACTCACTCACCCACTGCCTCACCCACTGCCTCACCCACTGCCTCACTCACTCCCTCACTCACTCCCACACTCACTCCCTCACCCGCAGTCTCACCCACTCCCTCACCCACTGCCTCACCCACTCACTCACCCACTGCCTCACCCACTGCCTCACCCACTGCCTCACCCACTCCCTCACTCACTCCCTCACTCACTCCCACACTCACTCCCTCACCCACTGCCTCACCCACTCACTCACCCACTGCCTCACTCACTGCCTCACCCACTGCCTCACTCACTCCCTCACTCACTCCCACACTCACTCCCTCACCCGCAGTCTCACCCACTCCCTCACCCACTGCCTCACCCACTCACTCACCCACTGCCTCACCCACTGCCTCATCCACTCCCTCACCCACTGCCTCACCCACTACCTCACCCGCTGCCTCACCCACTCCCTCACGCACTGCCTCACCCACTCCCTCACCCACTGCCTCACCCACTCCCTCACCCGCTGCCTCACCCACTCCCTCACGCACTGCCTCACCCACTCCCTCACCCACTCCCTCACGCACTGCCTCACCCACTTCCTCACCCGCTGCCTCACCCACTCCCTCACCCACTGCCTCACCCACTCCCTCACCCACTCCCTCACCCACTGCCTCATCCACTCCCTCACCCACTGCCTCACCCACTCCCTCACCCACTGCCTCACCCACTCCCTCACGCACTGCCTCACCCACTCCCTCACACACTGCCTCACCCACTCCCTCACCCACTCCCTCACCCACTGCCTCACCCACTCCCTCACGCACTGCCTCACCCACTCCCTCACACACTGCCTCACCCACTCCCTCACCCACTCCCTCACCCACTGCCTCACCCACTCCCTCACGCACTGCCGCACTCAGTCCCTCACTCACTCTCTCACGCAATCCCTCACCCACATCCTCACTCACTCACTCACGCAATCCCTAACCCACTCCCTCACTCACTGCCTCCCTCAGCGCCTCACCCACTGCCTCACTCACTCCCTCACCCACTGCCTCACTCAGCGCCTCCCTCACTGCCTCACTCACTGCCTCACCCACTCTCTCACCCACCCCCTCACCCACTCCCTCACCCACTCCCTCACCCACTGCCTCACCCACTCCCTCAGCCACCGCCTCAGTCACTGCCTCACTCAGCGCCTCACCCACTGCCTCACTCACTGCCTCACCCACTGCCTCACTCAGCGCCTCACCCACTGCCTCACTCACTCCCTCACTCACTGCCGCACTCAGTCCCTCACTCACTCTCTCACGCAATCCCTCACCCACATCCTCACTCACTCACTCACGCAATCCCTCACCCACTCCCTCACTCACTGCCTCACCCACCCCCTCACCCACTGCCTCACTCAGCGCCTCACCCACTGCCTCACTCACTCCCTCACTCACTGCCTCACTCAGTCCCTCACTCTCTCACGCACTGTCTCACCCACATCCTCACTCACTCACTCACGCACTCCCTCACCCACTCCCTCACTCACTGCCTCACCCACCCCCTCACCCACTGCCTCACTCACTGTCTCACTCACTGCTTCACCCACTGCCTCACTCACTGCCGCACTCAGTCCCTCACTCACTCTCTCACGCACTGTCTCACCCACATCCTCACTCACTCACTCACGCACTCCCTCACCCACTCCCTCACTCACTCCCTCACCCACTCCCTCACTCACTGCCTCACCCACCCCCTCACCCACTGCCTCACTCAGCACCTCACCCACTGCCACACTCACTCCCTCACTCACTGCCTCACTCAGTCCCTCACTCTCTCACGCACTGTCTCACCCACATCCTCACTCACTCACGCACTCCCTCACGCACTCCCTCACTCACTGCCTCACTCACTCCCTCACCCACTCCCTCACTCACTGCCTCACCCACCCCCTCACCCACTGCCTCACTCAGCGCCTCACCCACTGCCTCACTCACTGCCTCACTCAGCGCCTCACCCACTGCCTCACTCACTGCCTCACTCACTCCCTCACTCACTGCCTCACTCACTGCCTCACTCACTGCCTCACCCACTCCCTCACCCACTGTCTCACTCACTGTCTCACCCACTCACTCACTCCCTCACACACTCCCTCACTCACTGTGTAACTCACTGCCTCACCCACTGTCTCACCCACTGTCTCACCCACTCCCTCACTCACTGCCTCACTCACTCCCTCTCTCACTCCCTCACACACTCCCTCACTCACTGCGTCACTCACTGTCTCACTCACTGTCTCACCCACTCCCTCACTCACTGCCTCACTCACTCCCTCACTCACTGCCTCACCCACTGTGTAACTCACTGTCTAACTCACTGCCTCACCCACTGCGTCACTCACTGTCTCACTCACTGTCTCACCCACTCCCTCACTCACTGCCTCACTCACTGTCTCTCCCACTCCCTCACCCACTGTCTCACTCACTGCCTCACTCACTGCCTCACTCACTGCCTCACTCACTGTCTCTCCCACTCCCTCACCCACTGTCTCACTCACTGCCTCACCCACTCCCTCACTCACTGTCTCCTTCCCTCCCTCACTCACTGCCTCACTCACTGCCTCACCCACTCCCTCACTCACTGCCTCACTCACTGCCTCACTCACTCCCTCACTCACTGCCTCCTTCACTCCCTCACTCACTCCCTCACCCACTCCCTCACCCCTCCCTCACCCACTCCCTCACCCACTCCCTCACTCACTGCGTCACTCACTGCCTCACTCACTCCCTCACTCACTGCCTCCATCACTCCCTCACTCACTGCCTCACTCACTCCCTCACTCACTGCCTCCTTCACTCCCTCACTCACTCATTCACTCACTCCCTCACCCACTCCCTCAGCCACTCCCTCACTCACTGCCTCACTCACTGCCTCACTCACTCCCTCACTCACTGCCTCCTTCACTCCCTCACTCACTGCCTCACTCGCTCCCTCACTCACTCCCTCACTCACTCCCTTACCCACTGTCTCACTCACTGTCTCACTCACTCCCTCACTCACTGTCTCACCCACTGCCTCACTCACTGCGTATCTCGCTGTCTCACTCACTCCCTCACCCACTGCGTATCTCGCTGTCTCACTCACTCCCTCACCCACTGTCTCACTCACTGTCTCACTCACTCCCTCACTCACTGTCTCACCCACTGCCTCACTCACTGCTTCACCCACTGCCTCAGTCACTCCCTCACTCACTGCCTCCTTCACTCCCTCACTCACTGCCTCACTCACTCCCTCACTCACTCCCTCACCCACTGTCTCACTCACTGTCTCACCCACTGCCTCACTCACTGCTTCACCCACTGCCTCACGCACTCCCTCAATCACTGCCTCCTTCACTCCCTCACTCACTGCCTCACTCACTCCCTCACTCACTCCCTCACTCACTCCCTCACCCACTGTCTCACTCACTGTCTCACTCACTCCCTCACTCACTGTCTCACCCACTGCCTCACTCAGTGCTTCACCCACTCCCTCACCCACTGCGTATCTCGCTGTCTCACTCACTCCCTCACCCACTGTCTCACTCACTGTCTCACTCACTCCCTCACTCACTGTCTCACTCACTCCCTCACCCACTGTCTCACCCACTCCCTCACCCACTGCCTCACTCACTCCCTCACTCACTGCCTCACTCACTCCCTCACTCACTGCCTCACTCACTCCCTCACTCACTCCCTCACTCCCTCACTCACTCCCTCACTCACTCCCCCACCCACTGTCTCACTCACTGTCTCACTCACTGCTTCACCCACTGCCTCACTCACTGTCTCACCCACTGCCTCACTCACTGCCACACTCACTGTCTCACTCACTGCCTCACTCACTGCCACACTCACTGTCTCACTCACTGCCTCACCCACTGCCACACTCACTGTCTCACCCACTGCCTCACTCACTGCCACACTCACTGCCTCACCCACTGCCTCACTCACTGCCACACTCACTGTCTCACTCACTGCCTCACCCACTGCCACACTCACTGTTCACCCACTGCCTCACTCACTGCCACACTCACTGTCTCACTCACTGCCTCACTCACTGCCACACTCACTGTCTCACTCACTGCCTCACCCACTGCCACACTCACTGTCTCACCCACTGCCTCACTCACTGCCACACTCACTGCCTCACCCACTGCCTCACTCACTGCCACACTCACTGTCTCACTCACTGCCTCACCCACTGCCACACTCACTGTCTCACTCACTGCCTCACCCACTGCCTCACTCACTGCCACACTCACTGTCTCACCCACTGCCTCACTCACTGCCACACTCACTGCCTCACCCACTGCCTCACTCACTGCGACACTCACTGTCTCACTCACTGCCTCACCCACTGCCTCACTCACTGCCACACTCACTGTCTCACCCACTGCCTCACTCACTGCCACACTCACTGCCTCACCCACTGCCTCACTCACTGCCACACTCACTGTCTCACTCACTGCCTCACCCACTGCCTCACTCACTCCCTCACTCACTCCCTCACTCACTCCCCCACCCACTGTCTCACTCACTGTCTCACTCACTGCCTCACCCACTGCCACACTCACTGCCACACTCACTGTCTCACCCACTGCCTCACTCACTGCCTCACTCACTGTCTCACCCACTGCCTCACTCACTGCTTCACTCACTCCCTCCCTCACTCCCTCCCTCACTCACTGTCTCACTCACTGCCTCACCCACTGCCTCACACACTGTCTCACCCACTGCCTCACTCACTCCCTCACTCACTCCCTCCCTCACTCACTGTCTCACTCACTGCCTCACCCACTGCCTCACTCACTGTCTCACCCACTGCCTCACTCACTGCCACACTCACTGTCTCAGTCACTGCCTCACTCACTGCCACACTCACTGTCTCACTCACTGCCTCACCCACTGCCACACTCACTGTCTCACCCACTGCCTCACTCACTGCCACACTCACTGCCTCACCCACTGCCTCACTCACTGCCACACTCACTGTCTCACTCACTGCCTCACCCACTGCCACACTCACTGTCTCACTCACTGCCTCACCCTCTGCCTCACTCACTGCCTCACTCACTGTCTCACCCACTGCCTCACTCACTGCTTCACTCACTCCCTCCCTCACTCACTGTCTCACTCATTGCCTCACCCACTGCCTCACATACTGTCTCACCCACTGCCTCACTCACTCCCTCACTCACTCCCTCCCTCACTCACTGTCTCACTCACTGCCTCACCCACTGCCTCACTCAGTGTCTCACCCACTGCCTCACTCACTGCCACACTCACTGCCTCACTCACTGCCACACTCACTGTCTCACTCACTGCCTCACCCACTGCCACACTCACTGTCTCACTCACTGCCTCACCCTCTGCCTCACTCACTGCCTCACTCACTGTCTCACCCACTGCCTCACTCACTGCTTCACTCACTCCCTCACTCCCTCCCTCACTCACTGTCTCACTCACTGCCTCACCCACTGCCTCACACACTGTCTCACCCACTGCCTCACTCACTCCCTCACCCACTCCATCACTCACTCCCTCACTCACTCCCTCACTCAATCCCTCACCCACTCCATCACCCACTCGCTCACTCACTCCCTAACCCAATCCGTCCCTCACTTTCTCACTCAATTCCTCACCATCTCCCTCACTCACTTCCCAACTCACTCACTCACTTGCCTACTCTCTCATGCACTCATTCCCTCACTCACTTCCCTACTCACTCCCTCACTTCCTCACTCACTCTCTCACACAGTCACTCACTACTTCCTTGATGGGTGGCCAAAGTCGTTAAGGCAGGATTAGTGAACGGAAGGTCTGCGGTTCAGATCCCTCCAGCGCTGCCTTCACCCTTTTTCTCCAATTCAGGTTTTCGTGTCCTCATAACTGACAAGTGCCGGAGAGGTGCCCCGAGTATAGGACTAGAGTTTTCCTTCTCAAGTCTCCTTTCCCAAATGTTTCATTTCATGCAACATCAGCGTTCACCACCTGTGGTGTCCTATTATGCTCTACAATAAATCACTATTATTAGTATTAGCATTTGGGGCTTTGTGCGTATTGGTTTGTTATTCTAATTCTAATTATTATTATGATGATGATGATGATTATCATTATCATTATCATCATTAATATTCTTGTTAAATTGAGACCACCTGAATCCAAGTAAAGCAGTTTTAGAAAAAGGTCTGTGTGTGTGTGTGTGTGTGTGTGTGTGTGTGTGTGTGTGTGTGTGTGTGTGTGTGTGTGTGTGTGTGTGCGCGCGCGCGTGTGTGTGTGTGTGTGTGTGTGTGTGTGTGCATGTGTGTCTTATCTGTCTGTCAGTCTGTGGAAAAACGGAAAGTCGGAAACTTCAAGGACTTTGTTTCTCCAAGATAAAGCAAAGTTTTACACACCTTTTATTTTATTTTTTCTGTAAAGAATGGAAAATACAGCTGACTTTATTGAATGAAGTTTAGTGTATGATGCAACTGTAACATGCTTTGGTATAATTTCAGATTGGACGTTATTATGCCAAGAAGGAATTAGTTTGGTACCGAATTCTAACATTAGTTGAGGCTTCTGCTCACTTAGAGCACATATTAGATGAGTGTGTTGAAGATGCAGATTTTACTGTTCTTGCACCTGATGGATGACTTTGACGACAATCTAAGAGGAGAAGCTCAAGTAAGTGACGTTCAATTACAATACAGAAGTAAGAGAAACCATTACTCCAATAACATCAGAAAATGTAGGTATCTACATGAAAGTTAGGTGCAACCTAAATGGAGAAAGAATATTAAATATTGAATATTGCAATGCATATAGATAAAGAAAGTGTATATATGCACAAGATAAAATATAAATAAAATAGAGTGTAAACATTGCTGTAAAATGGTGTTTGTTTTACAGTGGAATCTCGATAACTCAACCTAATGTGGACTGAGAGGTTGCCGAGTTTTACGCAATATGGCATGTGTTATTTACAACCTGTAACATAACACTGCAAATCCCATAAATATGTTCTAGCGCAATATAGCAAACAAAAGTGTAACATATTGTAAAATGTATTACGTATTAATATTTTACTCTTTCTCCAGTCTCTTTAACACAACCAATTTAGTTTCCATAGTATTGTTAATTTGTCTTTTCTTCTTGTTTGACATTTTTACTGTCACAAACCCAACAAGAACAATAAGCTTGATATCTTGGAAGCTGCCAGAAATAAGTAACTAACAGTTTAGATTACTACGTAGGTACACAGGTATTTTGTACACACAGCGATGGATGTTGCTTGAATGTGTGGGAGTGACATCATGCAAATTGATGATGTTAGGTAATGTCTCTGTTTACTTCTATGAAATACAGAAGACACTGCTGATTATGTGAGATGGCATGGCACTGTACTTAATCATGCACAGTCCGTGGAAGTCTGAAACATAACCTAACAATGGTCTTGTAAATTCAAAGGTGAACTCGATCATAAACCACTGCACAATTGTCACATTAGATTGATGTTTCTTGAATATGATAAAAAATTAAAAAAGAATAAAGATATCAAGTTACTTGGAATGTCGAGTTATTGAGAGTGTAGTTATTGAGATTCTACTGTATTTGGAAGTATGTTATTGTATTCCTGTTATTTCGTATATCACTAATAGCCATTTGAGAATGAGAGTTTTAACCCCCAGTTTTGTCAAATAAAATGATGAATGCTACTGTGTTACTCGTGTTAAACCAATATAGCACACCACACTCAAATTTCAATTTTTTCAGAAAGAAAAAGGATAATTTTCCGCTAATAGATACTTTTATACACTGTTTAAATCAATTTCTTCTTGCATTATTTTAAATACTGCCATAAGCATTTTTCCTGTTTTTTCACCATTGTACAGAAATTATTACTTTACGAATATCTGCAAGTTTTTTCATCACTTTGAACTTCACCTTCCTAATCTAATGCTATGCTAAAAAAAATCTTTTATATGAAGCATAAACTTCCATTCTCCTTTGTGACAGTTGATTCATTAAAAGTGAATAATATGACATTTATTTATTTAATTATTATTAATTTGTGCTACAACAGAGCAAAGCTCCAATTACAGTAGCTATTTACACAAATGCAAAACAAGAACATAAGAAGAAATACAAAGAAACTAAAAATAAACTATATATTAAGCTATTATTGAGGACAAGATATTGCAAATTCTTTAATTGTCTAGCATAGTGTCAAGAAGTACTACTGGTACTTTGAGCATGGAAGATGAAATAAATTAGTCCCCAGACTTAGAAGATCACAATCCTAATCCATTGAGTTGATCAAAATTAAATTATTTGCTACGTGATTTGGCACAGAAAATAGTGAATTTTTGCATTCAAGGTTGGAACAAGACCATCTTTTAGCACCTGCAATAACTTTCTATTGGTACAGACATTGAGAAAATGGGTTCAATAAATATTATGTAAAAGGAGAAGTTGTGTATTGTTGTGATATCGCTAATTTGATAAGTCGTCTTGGAACTGCTTACGAAGCAAAAGATTTAGGTCTGTTTATTGACTTGAGCAAGAGAAGTTTGAAAGGTATTCTGCTACGCAACAGCAATATGTTTGTTTCAATTCCAATATCTCACTTTACATCCCTTAAAGAAACGTACCAAAATTTGTATACTGTCCTGGAAAAGTTAAACATAATTAACACAAGTGGCTCGTGTGCTGTGATGTTAAGGTGTGTAGTATTTTACTGGGACAACAAGAAGGATACTTGAAATTTATTTGCTTTGTGTGTGAATGGGATTCCAGATAGACAAAAAGTGACTGGGTGAACCTAATTGGACAAAAAGAAAAGATTTAGTGCCAGGGCCAAAAAATGCAGTAAATTGCCTGCGGATTGACTCATATTAGGTTTAGCCGCCCCTGATGCATATCAAATTAGGGATATTGAAGCAGTTTGTCAAAGCTTTGGACACAAGTGGTTGTTTTCAATATCTTATTATACATATTATATATCTTATTCAGAAATTTCAAATTTCACACATTTTAAATCGTAATTAAAAGCTAGAACAAAACTCTAATATTACATACTTCCTTTCTCCATGGCAGGAAGATGGTACTGGTACAAACAATTGTAAAGCAGATTTGAATTCAGCATACGAAAATTAGGTTTAGGAACCTGATTAACCCCATGTCACAGAAAAAATGTTCAAATTTGCAGGCCGGTGTAATTATTGTAGCTCAGAAGGTTTTTGTCAATACACACATGCTCTTTGTTGTACTGTGTACTGCAATCGATTCATTTTGCGTTTCCCATGTTAGTCACAGCAGGTTCACTGAATTGCTCTGGATATGATTATGTTGCACTGTAAAGAATATATTTTCAGTTTTAGACATATTTAGAGTTAGAATGTTTAAGGAGAACCAGATTTTCACACTTTTCAGGGATAGTTGCATTTCTTGCTTTACTTTATGTTATCTTATTGTTGATGTTTATTAAGGTTGTACTATCTGCAGGTAAAATTGTGGATCAAGGTAAGTTACCGTTTAAGTTGTTTATATGAAAGAAAAATAAGAAAGACCGGAGGACATAACCTGGAGCTAGCTCGACGGGTATGACCTTTGACATCTTTAGGCAGGTAAGGAATACTCTATATGTGAGCTCTCAAGTTAATTAAAAACACAATGGCGAGGCTATTAAATCAATTATTTTATTTTGTGATTAGAAGAATCATAAATGTCTTCAGCATGGGATGTCTTCAGCATGGGATGTCTTCAGCATGGGATGTCTCCAATCCTTTGACTGCAGTATAGTGGAATCCTGATAACTCAACCTAACCTGAACTGAGAGGCTGTTGAGTTAGCAAAATGCCGAGTTTTATGGAATGAGCAGCCTTTCATTCACAACTCATAACATAATACTGCAAACTACATAAATACATATTCTAGCACAATATAGGAAACAAAATTATAACGTATTCTAAATTTTAGTACTAGGGCTCGGAAGTTCATGCCCTAAAAGCACTGAAATATGCATGCAAATATGCTCTTAAAAACTTGAAAACATGCCAAGAAATATGCACTATTGAATTAAAACAATGCTCCTTCGCAGTAGACAAGGCGAGTTAGTATAAATAATAAATGAAGTTACCTTATTCCTTAGAGGTTGAAGGAGAAGTGGTCTCACCGCTAGTATTAATTGCTAAATTGCAGTTCACAACCAACACTTTGCACAAATTTTCAACTGTAAAACATCGTCTGTTGTCTCGCAAAACACTTTTGTAATGTGAAAAACTTCTCTCCACGTCACAAGTTGTTATCGGGGCATATTTAAATAATGTTAACTGCTTCACAGAGAGAGTCAAGTCTATTGGTGTGACAGATGGTTTTCTTTCGAGGATGTCTCGAATATCGCACATCTGTTTATAACCAGAATTTTTTGAAATTATATAATTCACTTTCTCTTTCACTTTTTGTCTTATGCTACCAGGAACCAAAGTTAGATCACATATTGTTTTTTCAAAGACAGTAAGTGATTCTTGCAAAGGAGATCCTACAGCTTCCAATGCCTTTATGGCTGTTGGTAAGAAAGAAAAATGGGCAGATATGAAACTAAGATCCTCTTTTAACCCAGTGCCTGACAGAATATTTTGCACAGTTTCTATTGATGAAGCATCTTTCGAGTCCAATTAATTAACAACCTCTTTGACTATTTCTATGTGCTCAGCATAATATAAAACTGCATCGACCCTGTTCCCCATCGAGTTAACACTGGTGCAGGAGGAAGTCTGATATTAGGTGCTGTTGATCTAAACAACTTGACTCTTTTAGGAGATTTAATAAAATTCTCTTTGTACTGGACACAAATCTATCTACCAATGGGAAAGAATTGCGTATTGTCTCAGAAATGCGATGAAGAGCGTGTGCCAAACAAGTTATATGAATTAAGTTAGGAAAAATACCTTTCAGGATTTGTCCTGATTTTACCATATAAGGACCTGCATGAGTAAGAAATAAAAGTACCCGGTCGTATTTGATTCCACATGGCCATAATAATTTCAAAGAGTCCATCACAAACTGGGTTACAGTTACATTGTCAGTGGCCGACAATTCGCACACATTATGAAGATAAGGTGTCGTCTTTTGTTCATTATTTAAGGCACCCACAATTATATTAGCAATAGAACAGCGCTCTGAATCAGGGCTTTCATCAACAGACAACCACGCAAACTGATCCGCTAATTCATTTTGTATATTTGACAATACATTATTGTAACAATGTCCTACATAAGTCTTACGCAGTGCCCTTTCTTCAGGCACATGTTGTCGAGTGTACTTGACAAGAAAGTTTTTAAATGTCGGATTATTGATTTTGAACAAGGGAATATCAGCAGCTAAAAATGCTTGGCACAGGTCATAGGAAAATTCAGTAACCCTGCTTCCTAAACACTCTACTAGCTGTTTTTGAACAGCTTCTTTGTTTGCGAGTTTTCTGATTAAATTCTCCTTGTTTTGCTGTGTTTATGTGCTGAACTATTTGAAATCTTTTCTCACTCCCTATATTTTTCTCACATGCTCCACAATACAGTACCCTATTATCTGTAGATATTAAATCACTCGAAAACTCATTCTGTAATTTAATTAATCTAGCACTCGAAGTTGGTTTTATTTTCGGCATTTGAAGAGCTATTTAAAATTTTACATGCCTAATTTAATTTGGTGGGAACCAGTTCACAACACTGTTATGTTTGAAGATCATGGCACAACTATTGGAGAGCAGGGAAGTGTTGTGATGATCGTGCTGCTCAAAATATTGACCTGCACTTTATCTTTGTTAATGTAAACCTCTCAGATAACACACTGATTATTCTCTACACACTAACACATAATGAAGCGATGGAAACAGGGGGTTCACTGCATGACAACATGACTCACCTCGCGAGTTGCATCAACATGTGCAATACTACCAATATGAAAAGTATTATACACATAGAGAAAAATAATAAAACCCATAAAAATCAATAAAATATGTAATATAGGGGCTATAATATTGAAATAATATGCATTTATAAAAAATCAAGAAAACATGCAGCTATATGCACCATAAAATCATATCCAAATACTGAAAATTCCATAATTCGTGCACCTAATGTAAAAGCATACGTTTTTAACCCCTATGAAAAAACATGCAAAAGCATGAACTTCCTAGCCCTATTTATTACATATTAATATGTTACCATTTCTCTGGTCTCATAACATATCCAATTTAATTTCCATTGTCATGTTAACTTGTCTTTTCTTCTTGCTTGACATTTTCTCTTGCAAAAACACAACTCAACATGATACTGACAGTAGTCTGAAATCTTGGAAACTGTGCTGTGCCCAGAAATATGTAGCTGAAAGATTAGCTTACCACGTACAGGGGTATATTAACATGTGGCAAATGACCTTGCTAGGATCTGCATAACTGACATCATCCAAATTGATGATGGGAGTGACGTCCCTTTTTCCTTCCTTGGAATAAAACAAGATACTGCTGTGAATGTGAGATGACACTGTTGTTAATCGCGGACAGTCCACGGTAATCTGGAAAATAACCTGATACCTCTAAGGTCATAATATAAATACAGAAGTGATACCGAAATTTAGATTTCCGATTGAATGGGCTTTTGAAAAAGATACGTTTTAATTTAATTGCCGGATATGAGATTTGCGATAAATATTGAGTAATAACATAAATAGATAATAGAGTAGCAAGTGTTGTAAGGTGAGCAAGATATGAGTAAATGATAGTCGTTAAATTTGTAGTATAAACGCATTATTGGTTTGAAATTAACGAGTCATGACGTCATACCACATAGTTTAAAATATACGTTCGAAAGTCAGTTCTACAAACCTTAAAAGTCGCGCGATATATTTATTAAAATATAAAGTAAACATCGTTTAATCCTAAAAAGGTAATTATATATTCAAAATTCATAAAAGAACATGTTATAATAGAAAGGGACATTTCTAAATTGCGGGAAAAGGAAATAACATTTTGGATACGAGGCTTTCTTGGATGACGTCATGACATTCAAATTGGAAGCGAACGGTCTTCTTGGCGTGGGTAAGAGAGAAGCGTCTAGTCAGTACTCAACCAGAGAGCAGTACGGGAGTTCGTGCAGTTCGTGCTGCGCAGATGTGATTGCGATGCTTCTACAGATACACATATAGAATCGGCATATCTCCCGAAAATATTTAATATAAAATAAATTGATGTGCAAAGTTGTTCTTGGGTTGTCCTTTACACTCACGCAAACCCGAGATAAAGAGATTATGCTCAGCTAGCCGGAGACAACACACCAAACTACATCAACGTGACCAACAACATCACGTCACCAACGACTACAGCTTCAAATGGCGATCCAATAACCAGGACACGAAGATTATACAGCTTCAGAAGTAAACTCGATCATAAACCACTGTGGAATTCGTCATGTCTAAGAAATATCCTTGTATTGGGTAAAGCAATAAGCCTTCAAACCTTCCTAACAAGTATTTTTCTAATGTATCAACATTATTAGTGACAAACTTTTGGTTTTGTGGCAGATGCTTATGTTGTGATGACATATTGAAGGTCAATACGTGGTCAGCTGTTTTGTCACTCTGACGGAGAATACTATAGGTTGCATATGTATACTAATTAAAATTTACCTATACTATTGATACCATAATAGAAATTTTTAGTCAAGTTTAACAATGAACAATAAAAAAACAAAATTAAAATAAAAAGGCTCTTGTATTACACGGAATGTCAAGTTATCACGAGTTGACTTATCAGCATTCTACTGTAGTAACATTTTCTGGAGAAACTTCATGGTAATTAAAATTTAAGTTAATTGACGTACCTGAATGTCAAAAATTGTGCAGCATATGTACAAATGATTCATTATATCTGAAGTTATTGGCTCATGACATACGTACATGTTTGGATGCCTTGATAAAATATTTGTTGAATTCATTAGGTTTTATAGATGTAATTTGCTTTTGAGTTGAGGTATTTTTAATGCCTTGCTGTTTTGCATTTATTTTGTGCTGACAAAACTAAATTATCATTGGCTCCAATTTTTGTGTTTTCTATGCTTTCCCCACACAGCTTTCTATGGTTTTTCACTCTTTTTTTATTTTCCAACCTATTGCTATCTTTGGGTTTATCATAAAGTATTGGTAACGTATTCCAAATTTTAAGAAGTTTAGGACTAAAAAAATTTCCTGTGGCAGATTTACTTTTTGTATGTTTTGTTTTCACATTGATGGATTTTCCATCAAATTCTATATTAAAGCAAGACGTTGCGACTTGATCAAAATATGTAAATGCATTTTCTATATCTACATGTTTTGTATAATGTGTTGTTTCACTTGACAATCCATTAGTAACCTTATTTTCTTTTACCTGAATCTCCACCCATATACCGACATGATCTGATATTATATTTTGTTCTGGAAAAGATCACTTGTAGTAAGATTTGTGCAAATTAGTTATAATGTTGCCAAGTTATGATGCATTTTGAGAGGACTTATAATGAACACATTATAAATTGTGTGATCTTAGCATGCTAAAGAACTGGTGACGAGTCTAATATGTTAATATTGAAATCACCAGCCAACAGTTAAAATTAGATGTTAGGTACCTAACTCATAGAACAGAATAGAATTATTTATTTCAGAAACTTCTGAGTACATCAGAGGCACTACAAGCGTCAAGTCACTTAGTCTACCTTAACACTAGTATAATTCTATACTACAACAATACAATACATATAGCATCATTAAACTAAAATGTGTACCATATCATAAAATTCATTTACATTATAAATTGGATTATCAGACAAAAAACCTTTTACTTTGTTCTTAAAGCTCTTAGAATCAAGAGATTTTAAATTTGTGGGTAAAGAGTTAAACAGCTTTATAGACAGAGAAAGGAAAGTCTTTTGAGTTCTAGCGTAGCAGTAACTACTTATCATGAGATTACTGTTACCTCTAGTATTATAAGTATGACACATATTATGTTCAACAAATCTACCATAATTTTCTTTTACATAATTTAAACACTGATAAACAAACAGTGCTGGGAGAGTTATAATTCTCAGGGACCTAAAACTTTCCATACAGTGACCCCCTGAAGGAAGTCCACACATCATTTTAATTGATTGTCCGCGATATGCCCCAGTGCGCCAGTCGCTTGGCCTGGGTTTTAGTCTGCGGTCCATCCTAGGTGACGACCCAGTCTCCGTAGATATGGTGCTGCCGTTCGTTGCTGAAATTGGATTCGCCAAACAAGTATAACTTATGCTTTTAGTATTATACTTTTGAGTAAGATTTAAAAATCTGCAATTAGGTTTGCTTTGTTTTACTGTTTAGTATTTTAAACTGTCACTGTTTTATCATTCACTTTTTTAGCGTTTTAATCTTTTTGGTGTTTTAAGGGTTTTAACATTAACCTTTTTAGTATTTTAACTGTTTTAGCATTTTTTAGTTTTGTATTTTAGCTTAGTTCTTAATCAGAAGTTAGTGAGTGTTTTATCCTTTAAAATTGACTTGGGGCCCAAATGACCTAGCTGTTGACGGGCCCTTAAACACCACTCACTCACTCACTCACTCCTCACATCAATCTTATAACTTTCTTCTGTATCATAAAAAGTTTTACACTGTAAGTTTGAAAACCCCACATTATTGCACAATAAGACAAATGACTGAATTTGTGTAAAATATACAATTTTGAGCACATCTAAACTAGCAACTTTTCATAATTTTCTTATCATAAAAATGCTGTTAATCAGTTTATAAGCTAACTCATCGATATGACAAACACGGTTAAATTTTGAATCCACATTAAAACCTAAAAATGTTACTTCCTTTTTAACTTCACAATCTATTGTATTATTATAAGTTACCTTGAGATCCTGAGGTTTATCTAAGTTGAGACAAAGCAAATTTAAACTACACCAATCTTCTATCTTGCATGTAATATTTTTAATTTCAGTAAGATCATAATGTTCTGCAAGTGACTTAGATATACTAACGCAGATTGCAAGGTCATCAGCAAATAAGTATCCTTTGGCAGAAGGCCCAAGTATTTTAGGTAGATCATTGACATAAATAATTAATCATAGCTTGCTTAAAATCGAACCCTGCGGTACGCCACATGTTACAGACAAAAAATCAGACTCTCTATTATTAAAAACAACCTTCTGTAACCTATTATTTATATAAGACCTTATAAGCATACATGCTGACTCTTGAAAACCATAATACCTTAATTGGGCCAATAAAAATATTGTGGGAGACAATGTCAAAAGCTTTAGATAAATCAAAGAATATTGAATCTATATTATTTTTACTCTCTGAAGACTTTAAACATGTAGTATAAAGAGACAATGTTGCTTTTAAGGTCCTCATGCCCATTCTATAACCATATCAACTCTCACTAAACAAATTATTATTTTCAAAATAAGAAACTATTTGGTTGTCCAGTATTTTTTCAAATATCTTTGATACTGCAGGAACTAAGGAGATTGGCCTAAAACTATTATAGTCTAATTTGGTACCTTTCTTGTGCAGTGGTACTACCTTCACAACTTTCATTGCTTTAGGGAAAATAGAACTCAAAATACAACTATTTATACAATTGGTTAGTAAATCGCTAATATGAGATGAACCTAACTTAAACATAAAAGAACTCACACCATATAAGTCACAACTTTTACTATTTTTCATACCTTTAAAAACTTCCTCAACCACTTCCTTAGTGACTAATTCAAAATTCAACACACTTGGTGGTCTTGGGCAGTTTTTTAAATAGTCAAATGAACTACTTGTACAGTTTTTCAAGGCAACATTTTGTACAATTTCATGAAATTTTTCAATGAAAAATTTGTTAAATTCAAATGAACATAAATTACTTGAAGCATCTAACCTTAGGTTTGGCCTCATATATTCCCTTTGAACAATGTTACACACAGTTTCACTCCTATTGGTTGATGATTTTATTAAATCATCATTTTTCTTAGGTCTTTTATATAGCTTTTAGTAAAGATGTAAACTGTTTTTTGTATCTCTTATGTAGACTGCCAGCCAGAACTTTTATAACTTTACTACAAGACTCATTAGAGTCTATCGTATATCAGTAGCAATATTATCTATGCAGCTACCAAGAAGTAAATCATTACTTTTGACCCTGGGTCTTGTTATTTGATCTACTACAACATACAGACCAAATGTATACAGTAAATTGTTTAAATCTTATGCTGTGCTTTTGTTTTCAGACTACTTTTATTAAAGACTCTTTGCTGTATTGACTCACTTTGCAATACTTTGTTTCCTATTGTCAGTAATTTCCTTTTAAACACGGAAATCTCCAACTTTCATGATATACGAGTACCTCTATCTAAGATTCTGTGGACTATCTTAACAAACCATCACTACCTCTCTAGCTCTGTCCTCTTGTCACTATTCCCCTTGTAAATTCTGAAATGGCAGTTCTTTTATGATATGCTCCTGATTGTCTAAATTCTTTTATTACAGAATCATTGACTGATGATAATCATCACCACCTCTCTGATTGAGTTCTGTTTCTTTGATTAATTCATTTACTTTATAACATTGAAACGAGAACCTCTTATGATATGCCAGTCTTTTTCAAGTTATTTTAATAAAAATTGCTTGCAATGATGACTCCTTCACACATTATCACTCACTTCTGTTTCTTCCATTGAGTGATCACATTTTAAACACAGAAATATCATATTCAAGATGCTCTCGGGCTTCGAGCCAGGTGTAGTGATGAAAAGACATCAACGTTTCGGCAGTCAACATCTCCAGCGGAGCGGTGAACCACCTCCACACTAGACTGGGTGTTTTCTACTTGGTACGTACTGGCTGACAGTACTGGTCCCTTCACTCTTGCTAGTCATTCATCCTGAAGATGGGAGAGATGTACACTCCCAAAACGTTGATGTCTGTTCATCACTACACCTGGCTCGAAGCCCGAGAGCATCTTGAATATGTTCGTCGCCAGGAAAGCTACAAATCTTATTTTACAGAAATATCAGTGTTTTATAACAGTGCTGTATGACATGCCACTGCTTTCCACAGTTCTTTTATTAAAGGTGCCTTGAAATAATCATAACATAAACTACATTACCAGCATTAAATGACCAACCAGATCATTTCAACAAAAATTTCTGTAAAGTCATCCTAGAAACCACAAAAAAACATATTCCTCGTGGAAGAATTAAAAATTTCAAACCCTTTTGGAACCGCCAGTTATAAGAACTGAAAAAGCAAAGGGATATAGCTATAAATACAGCTAAACAAACAAAAAACATATTGGATACACAAATATGACAAGAGAAATGTGCCTCACTAAAAAAAAAAAAAAAAATTAATGCTGCTAAAATGAATCACTTTAATAACTTATTAGAAAAAAATAATTTTAGGACAGGTGGTAGCAAAGCCCATAAGTTCATAAAAAATATCAAGGACAGGAAAGAATACAACACCACGCCTGTCATAGGGGAGAATGGGGGAATGGCGGTAGGTTAAGCAATAATGCTCATATCGCTGTTTAAAATTACCCCATACAAAGCTTCACACTCTCAAACCCAAACTATGTATGTGTACTTCAATATGTTAACTTGTAAAACAATTCTGAAAACAACTTAACGTAAAAATATATAACAATCAGACTAGCTACATGTACCGGCGCTCCCTGATCCATGGGGTAATGCCGGTAGCCTTGGTTCCATGTATTTTAAATGGGTAAAACACATTTTAATAGTTTTTTTGAGAAACATAAAATTACTGACATTTTTTAAGGAGGGCAGAGTCTATAATTCTTTTTCGTACACAAATGTTGCAAAACAAATTTTATTTTTAAAAATTAGTTAAAACAATAGACAATTGAAAATTATTTGTCTTGAGAAATTATGAATATTTCTAAGTCTTATCAGTCCTACTGGTTGAATGACATTAATACAACTTATTCATTTAATAAACATATAATAAAGCATAGACACATCCTTAAAAAGTATCAAAAAGCAATAAAAATCATTTAGTAAGGCACCTATCGCTCTGAAAACCTTCAGCAGATTCAGCAGCACTACACAGAGAAAGAATCCATGTTCCGCAGCTGGTACATCGAAACCATTCCTCCCCATCCTGACCAAATTCTCCTCAGATGAAACAAATGTTTTCATTTTCCATACCTGGCAAATCGGCCATCTCATCATCATCACACAATTGATTTTCATCAATAGAATCTTCATCAGAGTCAAAAGACATTTCTTTTTTGAGTCTACGTGCGGACATTGCTTTCTTCTTTTTAACACCCCCTTTCTTCATCCTTTTTAGGCCACATTTAGGTGTGTCTTTGAATAGCTGCTTTACACTTGTTTTCTTTCCTGAGGTCCCTTACTAACTTCTTTTCGGCAGCCAGTTAAAGTTCAGCTTTTCTAGGTGTGGAGGTTAGAATTTCTGACTTTAGTTTCTCTCTTTGTTTTCTAGGCTTTGTCTTTGTGCCACTGGTAGAAGGAAGCGGTATCAGGTCTTCAAAAGTCACTGAGTTATTGGGATCTTGAGGTTCTTTTGATCCTCCAACTTCTTGGTTTGGTTCTTCATTGGACTTCGTAGTTGGTGAATTCGAGGGTTCAACCCCCATGTCATCATTCTCAATGACTGGAATAGAAAATTAAAATAAGCCGTGTTTTTAATTCCGCTAAAAGTAAGCATTTAAGTACATGTGGGCGGGCACCAGTAGCCTACTGCCATTACCCCATTGTTACCTACCGGGGCTACCCGTTTTGCGTGGTTCGAAAAAAATCGTCCTCAAAGGTTAAGAATAATTATACAAAATACTTGTGTAATACAGTAAATTAAACCTTATAAAACACACCATTCAGGGAATATGATGCAGTGAAAAACATGCGAAAGTAAAGAGTACTTACAGTGGCTAGAAAACCGAAGAAAATTATAGCAGAAGCACATTAAAACATTCCCCAAGCACAACTGCACAACACATGATTCGGTAATGGCGTCGCTTGAGAACTTAGTTTACCATACCAATGCAAAGAGTGTAGCTCCACCTAGACCTCCTCCAGATGGAAATAAAAGCTGAAAATCAACCTACCGGGGCTACTTTCCTACCGGTGTTACCCCTCGCTCCCCTACACAACAACAAAATATTAGTAAATGATGCAGTCATAGCTGAAACATTCAATAAATATTATGCTAATTCACATAAAGTAACAAGAAATAATAAAAAGGAACATAAAGAATTTAAGAAAGATTTGAAACAAGAAAGAGAATGTGACCCTAACACTCAATGCAATATCTTTTTTCAAAATTTTGATCTGCAAGAACTGAACATTGCAATAAATAATCTACATCCAGAGTTCATAAAAAACCTTGGAAAAACAGCAAAACAACAACTACTAGAACTCTACGATCTATCCTAGAAAACCACTGTACTCGCCGATTGGCAAAAAGCAATAATTGTCCCACTCTTGAAGAAAGATAAGACAGCATCAGAAATAAAAAATTATAGACCAATAGCTCTTACTAGCATAATAGCAAAAGTGATGGAAAGAATGGTGTCAAACAGGTTAAATTGGTTTCTAGAATCACAAAATTTAATGTCACCATGTAAAGCCGGATTCAGAGAGTTCCTCTCTACAAATGAACCAGTCTTACTTCTCATTCAAGAAATCAAAGACTCCTTCAATAGAAAAGAAGATAATTTATCAGTTTTTATTGATTTCCAAAGTGCATATGATTCTGTATGCAGAACAAAACTGCTAAAGAAAGTAAAACAAATAGGGATACAAGGTCCAATGATTTCATGGCTATATCATTTCCTAACACAACGCTTTATTGCTACCAAATATGGAAGAAATATATCTAAATATAAACAAGTACACCAGGGCTTACCACAAGGCGCAGTGCTCAGCACAACACTTTTTAATATATTTATTAATGATCTGCCACAACAGATACAAGAATCAGGTGTGAAGTGTGCACTATTTGCTGATGACTTGGTAATGTGGACTTCAAAACCAAAAAACAAAAGTACAGAACTAGAAAAAACCATGCAACAATCCTTAACCAAGCTACAAATGTGGACCAAAGAAATTTTAATTACAACATTACAGGTTGCCTTATATAACTTCTTCTGAGATATCCTGTTATATTCTCTGGAAAAAAAAAATACTTTATAATATCTCACTGAGTTTAAAAGTTCTTTTCTTAAAGAATTCTTGCATTGACAATTACTTCAGAAATTACACTACTTTCAATAATGGATATCTTCTTGTGGGTGATTATGTTATATCTTCTGAAAATGCAAGTCTTTTGTGATATGTGTACTCTCTCACTCCCTCCCTCCCTCACTCACAACCTCCCTCCCTCACGCATCCCTCCCTGACACCATCCGTCACTCGCTCCCTCCCTCGCTTTCTCACTCGCTCACTCACTCTCTCTCACTCCCTCACTCACTCCCTCACAACCTCCCTCCCTCACGCATCCCTCCCTGACACCATCCCTCACTTGCTCCCTCCCTCACTCACTCACTCATTCACTCCCTCACTCACTCATTCACTCCCTCAGTCACTCACTTACTCAGTCACACACTATTTCCTTCATGGTTAGCCCAAGTCGTTAGGGCAGGACTATTGAACTGAAGGTCTCCAGTTCAGATCCCTCCAGCGCTACCTTCCCTCACTTTTTCCTCCTTCGGGTATTCCCATCCTCATAGCTAACAAATACTGGAGGGGTGCCCTGAGAATAGAACTAGAGGCTTCCTACTCGTGTCCTATTCCAAGAATTTCATTTCCTGCAACTTCAGTGTATCTTCAGTTGAATATGTTCTTTGTTAGAAAGCCCTGTTTCTCGCAGTAGAAGGTTACTTTGTTGTAAATCTGAAGCACGTTAATATTGTCAAGCCCCTCTAATTAGTGAGTGTCAAGTATTAAGTCTATTTAAAGAGAATCTTTTAAATTGTTCTGTAAAGAGAAGATTGAGGAATTCTTCCCTGGTAAAATGTCATTATAGTTACGTACATATGAACAAGTGTTCAGTACTACGTATTAACTTGCAATAAAGATCTAATTGAATAGAATGAGTTTCACTCATATGTAGCTCCCTGATACTGATGAATTCTCATGGCACTAGATATCTGCATGGAACGAGGTTCAGCCCCACACGACCTCAACCAAGTGCTAAACTGTACCACCCAGACTGGGCCACCCGCCTCATTGTGTAATCTTGTTTTGAACAACATTATTTCACAGTTATTGACATCATCATCATCATCATCATAATCGTCATTATCATCATCAACATTATTGTTGTTATTATTATTGTTATTATTATTATTATTATTATTATTATTATTATTATTATTATTATTATTATTATTATTATTATTATTATTATTATTATTATTATTATTATTATTATTATTATTATTATTATTATTATTATTATTATTATTATTATTGTGTTTATTATTATTATTATTATTATTGTGTTTATTATTATTATTATTATTATTATTATTATTATTATTATTATTATTATTATTATTATTATTATTATTATTATTATTATTATTATTATTATTATTATTATTATTATTATTATTATTATTATTATTATTATTATTATTGCCTTAACTACTGAAACTAAACCTTAAAAACAACAATAAGAATAATAATGATGATAATAATGATATTAATAATAGTAGTAGTACTAGTAATAGTAATAATGAAGCTTATGATGACGACAACGACGATGATGTAATAGTAAATTATAAATAAAATTCAAGAGCTAAATGTTATTGCACATTTACCCAAACTCGAATATTAAAAAAAGTAAGTTGGGGTTTTATTAAATTTATTAAATATTTTTTAAAATTAATAAATTGTAGTTTCAGTAAATCTCTCCATGCTTGGTTGACCGTTCTAGATTTGACTTCAAAATCTTTTAGATATACCTATGTGCATTTATTTATTGGTTTCGCCGCATTATTGTAGAATTGAGATTGATTGCCATGTTTGCAATGTAATACATGAGTTACTACGTCGAGAAGCGTTAATTTATAAAGTAATATTTAGCTACATATAATATTATAATGTATTATTGTGTTTTAACGTAATATAAAGTTGTGTTATTTAATATTTGACGACTTCATGGATTAAAAAGTATTTTTCCAACCAGATGCGCACTACGTAATGCGCATGTGGGTGGAAGGGGAGGAAATGCACCCATAAGGCATTCAATTCAAACAGCGCCATATTTAATCTGGCTACTGGATGGACAAGACTTGGTTCACAGCTTCATGTTAAAGTTACAGGTTGCGATGTGTTATTAATGTCTTTCAGTTTAAACTCAGACATTGTTATTGTTATTAAATAGCGAATTATTGTTATTACTAAAAGTTACTGGTAATTCTGTCTGTAACTTTGTGTACGAGATAGCTGCAGCAGCCGGCGAACATCAAGGTACGTATGAATGTATTGCACATTATTTTCTTTTGCTGTTATATGACGTTTATCCTCGTTCCCTTCTGTGCTTAATTAAGGAAGCAGTTCCTTTTAAAATGACAACTTATGGGAAAAAGCAGAATAAAATGATTTTGCCTTATAGTGGTTTTCAGTTTTGCGTAGTTATCAAACAGTTTAATTGCGTTGTTATAGCTACCTGTCCAGGCGCAACTAAGCAATAAATGGGATCAGTTCCAAACTGGGTCCTCTTCCATATCTACATTTCTGCATTTCCTAATACTGTTTCCTAATGCTATTTATTTATCTAGAACCTATAAACTTGATAAAAGTTATTGAGGGCGTTTATGCTGTTCTACTGCATTTTCCCATCCACATTATGTATTTAGTAAACTGAATGTGTGTCAAGGTCCTACACACTCGCACGATTTTCACCCAATTTAATACATACTGTTAGGATAAGGTAAAAATTCTCAGTGCCTGGTATCATAAAAAGAACAATGGAACAAAGAATTCATAAAAAATATAAAATAGTTTTCTAAATATTCCTATAATTAACAACATTTCCGTGATGATTATTATTACATATATAAAAATATTGATTATTAATATTATTATTAATCCGATTCAAATGGGTTGCTTTAATGAGTGCCTTGCGAATAGGAAACTGGACAAGAGCAAAGGTGTATTTTAAGGTTATTTGTAATGCCACTATTTGTAAGTTGTGTAATATAGGATATTTATTTCTTTAATAATAATTTAAAGATGAGATTCTAAGATGTTATATTTTCATTGTTCATAGTAATAAAGAAGTGTGAATGTACTTGAAGGAATAGTTTCAATCCTTATGTTAAACATTAGTGGTAATAACGTATCAAACCGCAAGAAAAGAATAAGGGTAACATTTGTTATAAGGTTGGCAAAACCCAATCTTCAGATTTCTCCTTAGTGCTAATGAATGGGGTGGAGAGTTGGCAGCACTGGTTACTCACCTGTGTATGGCGTCACATCCTGCACCTCCTGTCTCTTGCTGTTTCAGCACTCTTCATGGTTTCATGTAACGAGCATAGTTCAATGAACGGAATAATGGTCAACACGAATATTAATTCCGACGTAAACGCGAAAATTAAATTGCCTTATGATTCATATGGAGCTTGTGAAACATAATAGTTTTCATCACAGTTCTGATAGCGCAGATACATTGTAAAACGCTTCAGTTTAAATGTGTCGATGTATCGTGATGGTTAATTGCAATGTGCCATCTTTTAGTGGCGTTTCTCGAGTAATTTACGTTGTGTTGCATTTTCTTTCGACCAGGAGCGTCAATAAAATTCATGTTGAGCTGCCAGGATCTTGCTTGCAGCAGTTTGCGCAATTTTCATGTGAAGTCTTAACAACACTGTAGCCTCTAAAAAGCTTATTTCTTAAACGTGAAACATGTGTATTAAAACTCGGCTGTGAAAACATCTGTTTTAGCAAAATAATAATAATAATCAGTAAGATGGCGCGGTGGCCGAGCGGTTAGACCGTTCGTCTTTCACCGGGTTCGAACCCAGGGACCCACGTGCGGTATTCGTGGTGGAGGTCTGGGTGGGTTTTCTCCTGGTTCTCAGGTTTCCCCCACCACTCATTCCACCAACTGCTGCATCATCACCTACATTTCATATCATCCTCTTCCTCACTCTCATACTCACCACTTCACTCTGTCTGGTACATATGTTCGTCTGTTTCCCCCACCACTCATTCCACCAACTGCTCCATCATCACCTACATTTCATATCATCCTCTTCCTCACTCTCATACTGACCACTTCACTCTGTCTGGTACATATGTTCGTCTGTTTCCCCCACCACTCATTCCACCAACTGCTGCATCATCACCTACATTTCATATCATCCTCTTCCTCACTCTCATACTGACCACTTCACTCTGTCTGGTACATATGTTCGTCTGTTTCCCCCACCACTCATTCCACCAACTGCTCCATCATCACCTACATTTCATATCATCCTCTCTCTCACTCTCATACTGACCACTTCACTCTGTTTGGTACATATGTTCGTCTGCTTCCCCCACCACTCATTCCACCAACTGCTCCATCATCACCTACATTTCATATCATCCTCTCTCTCACTCTCATACTGACCACTTCACTCTGTCTGGTACATATGTTCGTCTGTTTCCCCCACCACTCATTCCACCAACTGCTCCATCATCACCTACATTTCATATCATTCTCTTCCTCACTCTCATACTGACCACTTCACTCTGTCTGTCTGGTACATAGGTACCTGTGTACCCTGACAGACGTCTGACTCTAGACACTGACTTGTAAGTCCTACATAAGGGGAGGGTAATCACTTCCTCACTCTCATACTGACCACTTCACTCTGTCTGGTACATAGGTTCCTGTGTTCCCTGACAGACGTCTGACTCTAGACACTGTCTTGTAAGTCCTACATAAGGGGAGGGTAATCACTTCCTCACTCTCTTACTTGCAGGTGTTCACTCTTTCTGGTACATAGGTTCCTGTGTTCCCTGACAGACGTCAGAACCTAGACACTGTCTTGTAAGTCCTACATAAGGGGAGGGTAATCACTTCCTCACTCTCATACTTGCAGATGTTCACTCTGTCTGGTACATAGGTTTCTGTGTTCCCTGACAGACGTCAGACCCTAGACACTAGCTTGTAAGTCCTACATAAGGGTTGGTTAATCAGGTAAACAACAATAATAATAATTATGAGTAGCTTAATTATTTTAAGTGATTTGGGGGACAGAGATGATTCTCGTACCCTCCCCTACCCTCCTGATTGACTCCCCTGATTTCTGCGGACCTCGTTACTACATAATTACTGGTTTCCACACTTTCTCGACTAGCGCCCTTGTTCATAACGTATGCAACTACCAACTCACCGGGGATCGAACTCGGCGCTACCTCACTTGCTGGCTCGTTCGATAAGTAATTTTAAACAAGCTCTTCTTTGAATGGAACGCATTACTTCACTTAAACGACTCTGAATGTGGAGTGAGTGAGTGATACTAAAAGAAGTAGCTTCCTGGAAAGAAACCCCGGCCGGATTCAAACCCAGTCCACAAGCAGCGGGAACATTGTAGCTTTAAGCCAGCGCTGTCCAACACGGCGCCCTGGATGTATTTTCCTGGCGCCCTTCACAAGCAGATTTTTACTCATTCCATTTTTAATATTAAATTAAGTTTCAGGAGAAAAGTATTTGGTTCCGAATATATTCTCAGTACACACGCATGAAGTATGTTTTGATTCCTTACTTCCTTCCCTGTTTCCTCTCAAAAGAAGCGTACTTGCTCTAACAGTGGTTGTGCTGGCGCCCGCGCCTCCTTACGCAACTGTTAAATGTGCCCGGGCACACAACAAACATGGACAGCACTGCCTTAAGGTTTTCGCAATTACAGCGTTTCTCATAGTAGTAACCGTAAAACGTATCGCAATAGTTCGCTATAACTCGTTAAATTCCATTATCTGGCATTCTCATAAATAACATTTATCAGATAATTTATCTATGCAAGGTTTTTAAAAACTCATTAGTAGCTTATATTTTTTACCTTTTTTTTTTTTTTTTTCCCACAGAATCCTCTGCATTTGGGGTATTTCATAATAGCAGCTTTTGTTGTTCTTCACTTAAAGGGTAACAATTGGACGGAGTGAAGATCTGGAAGTGTGAGACTGAGGAAGAGCATGATATGAAATGCAGCGAAATCCATGATTAGAAATCTAATGATGCAGCAAAGGTGGAATGAATGACGTGGGAATCCGGAGAAAACTCGCCCTGACGCCGCTTCGTCTACCACGAATACCACATGTGGTTCCCTGGGATCAAACCCGGGCCGTCTAAGTGATAGGTGAGCGGTCTAGCTGCTCGGTCACGGCGCCTCATGATGATTTTTTTTTTATTATTAAATTAACGTCTTCCAACATTGTGTCATATCGGACGAATAAATGAAATGAAATGGGTGAAATGATGCTCAAATGAGCCGAGGTCCATGGAGCTTTAAGTTACCCGACATTCGTCTTCTTAGGGTAGGGAAAACCTCGGAAAAAAACATTACCCGGATAACTTACCCTAAGCGAGTTTCGAACTCGCGACCTCTTGGACGTGAGGCAGACACGCTAACCATCACGCTACCTTGGAATGACGTGAAATTAAAAAAAATCAAGGTGTTGGGTCGAAGCGTCAGTTTTAATTTTCTAAATTCCAAGAGTTAAATGTTATTGCATCATATTTATCCAAACTCGAATATTAATAAACAGTAATTTCGGGTTTTATTACATTTATTAAACTTTTTTAAAAAATGAATAAATTTATTGTTTCAGTAAATGTCCCCATGCCTAGTTGACCGTTTTAAATTTCACTTGAAAATGTTTTGAACATATTTGCATTTATTTACTGGTTTCGCCGCATAAGATAATGTAATTACTGTAGAATTGAGATTGATTGCCATGTTTGCAATGTAATCCATGAGTTATTACGTCGAGAAGCGTTAATTTATAAAGTAATATTTAGCTACACGTAATATTATAATGTATTATTGTGTTTTAACATAGTATGAAGTTGTGTTATTTAATATTCGTCGACTTCATGGATTAAAAAGGATTTTTTCCAATAAGATGCGCACTACGTAATGCGCATGTGGGTGGAAGGGGAGGAAATGCATCCATAAGGCGTTCATTTCAAACAGCGCGCCATATTTAATCTGGCTACTGGATGGACAAGACTTGGTTCACAGCTTCATGTTAAAGTTACAGGTTGCGATGAGTTATTAATGTCTTTCAGTTTAAACTCAGACATTATTATTGTTATTAAATAGCGAATTATTGTTATTACTAAAAGTTATTGGTAATTCTGTCTGTAACTTTGTGTACGAGATAGCTGCAGCAGCCGGCGAACATAAAGGTACGTATGAATGTATTGCACATTATTTTCCTTTGCTGTTATATGACGTTTATCCTCGTTCCCTTCTGTGCTTAATTAAGGAAGCAGTTCCTTTTCAAATGACAACTTATGGGAAAAAGCAGAATAAAATGATTTTGCCTTATAGTGGTTTTCAGTTTTGCGTAGTTATGAAACAGTGATATTGCGTTCTTATAGCTACCTGTCCAGGCGCAACTAAGCAATAAATGGGATCAGTTCCAAACTGGGTCCTCTTTGCTATCTAGAGTTCTGTATTTCTTAATGCCTTTTATTTGTCTGAATTTATAAACTTGATTCTAAATTATCGAGGGAGTTCTCCTTTTCTACTGCAGTTTACATCTACACTATATAGATATTTATTTATTTCAACACGGGTAAGTGAATTTGTCTCACAGACCTACACGCTCGCACGAGTTTTACCCAATTTGACACATACCTACCTAAGGTAACACTACTGAGTGCTTGGTGTCACAAAAAAGAAACCAACGGAAGAGAGGATGTAAAACATTTGGCAAAGAAGATGTTTTAAACATTCATAGCATAAAATATGGATATCTTTTGTCAATATTTTTATAAATAATAAGATGGATGTTACTGCCTTTAGTTTTTCAGCATCTTGATAAGATTTTCTACTACGTTTTCCCTTATCTTGAGAAGACGAATGTGGAGTAACTTAAAGCTCCATGGACCTCGGACTCATTTCAGAATCATTTCACCCATTTCATATATTCACCGTCCTATATGACATTACCTTAGAACGACGTTAAATTAAAAAAAAATCAAGGTGTTGTGTCGAAGCGCCATTTTTAATATTCCTAATGCGTGGAATACAGCTGTTGTATTAGAGCAGCATGCAAATGTTACAGTTCGTGGGCTTTTATCCCATCACCTTTATTTTAAACTGAAGTATTGTTATGAGTTACTAAATAGTGAATTAATTTTATCATTAAATAATTATTCGTAAGTCTATAACTCTGAGTACGATGACTTAAAGCAGAAGGACTGGTCTAGCCGGCGAGCTGAAAGGTATGCATTGCAAATTCTTTATTTTTGCTGTTATTTCATGTTTAACATGATTTGCTTTTGTATTTAACTAAGGTAGTGCTTCCTTTACAAATGACAACTGACGGAGAGAAAGCAAAACATTATAATTTTGACTTTATTCAGTGATTTTCACTTCTGCGCAGTTATTATACAATGTAATGTCATTGCCATAGCAACGTGTTTAAATACTCCAGGCGTGACTAAGTGATCAGTCATTATTCCTGCCACTTAATTTCTACACCATTTAAGAGAATGAAATGCTATTTATTTGTTTGGAACCTGTAAACTTAATCCAGTATTAGTAAGAGCACTTTCCTCTTCCACTGCGTCTTTAGGTACATGTATATTATGTATGTATTTAATAAAGTGAATGTTGTTCGCAGGTTCCCGCTGCATCCTGCCAGCGATTTCGACTCAATTTCCCACACATTTACCATTGGAGAGTGCCTGGTGTTAACCCCAAATGGAAGAGAGGGTGAGAAATGCTCGATTTTAACACATTATTCACTAGGATAAGAGCGATTGCTCAATTTCCTCGTTTGCTTTCTTCAGCGGCTCAAATAACCTCGTCGACCGGTACTTTGACCCGACATGCTCATTCACTCACTTCCTCACTCACTACCACATTCACTCCCTCACTCACTCCCTCACTCACTCCCACACTCACTCCCTCACCCACAGTCTCACCCACTGCCTCACCCACTGCCTCACTCAGCGCCTCACCCACTGCCTCATTCACTGCCTCACTCACTCCCTCACTCACTCCCACACTCACTCCCTGACCCGCAGTCTCACCCACTCCCTCACCCACTGCCTCACTCAGCGCCTCACCCACTGCCTCACTCACTCCCTCACTCACTGCCTCACTCACTCGCACAATCACTCCCTCAACCGCAGTCTCACCCACTGCCTCACTCACTGCCTCACTCACTCCCACACTCACTCCCACACTCACTCCCACACTCACTCCCTGACCCGCAGTCTCACCCACTCCCTCACCCACTGCCTCACTCAGCGCCTCACCCACTGCCTCACTCACTCCCTCACTCACTGCCTCACTCACTCGCACAATCACTCCCTCAACCGCAGTCTCACCCACTGCCTCACTCACTCCCTCACTCACTGCCTCACTCACTCGCACAATCACTCCTTCAACCGCAGTCTCACCCACTGCCTCACTCACTGCCTCACTCACTGCCTCACTCACTCCCACACTCACTCCCTGACCCGCAGTCTCACCCACTCCCTCACCCACTGCCTCACTCAGCGCCTCACCCACTGCCTCACTCACTCCCTCACTCACTGCCTCACTCACTCCCACACTCACTCCCTCACCCACTCTCTGACCCACTGCCTCACTCACTCCCTCACTCACTGTCTCACTCACTCCCACACTCACTCCCTCACCCACTCCCTCACCCACTGCCTCACTCACTCCCTCACTCACTGTCTCACTCACTCCCACACTCACTGCCTCAACCGCAGCCTCACCCACTGCCTCACTCACTCCCTCACCTATTCCCTCACCCACTCCCTCACCCACTGCCTCAGTCACTCCCACACTCACTCCCACACTCACTGTCTCACTCACTCCCACACTCACTCCCTCAACCGCAGCCTCACCCACTGCCTCACTCACTCCCTCACCTATTCCCTCACCCACTCCCTCACCCACTGCCTCACTCACTCCCACACTCACTCCCACACTCACTCCCTCACCCACTCCCTCATCCACTGCCTTACTCACTCCCTCACTCACTCCCTCACACACTCCCTCACCCACTCCGTCACCCACTGCCTTACTCACTCCCTCACCCACTCCCACACTCACTGCCTCACTCACTCCCTCACTCACTCCCTCACTCACTCCCTCAACCGCAGCCTCACCCACTGCCTCACTCACTCCCTCACCTATTCCCTCACCCACTCCCTCACCCACTGCCTCACTCACTCCCTCACCCACTCCCTCAACCGCAGCCTCACTCACTCCCACACTCACTCCCTCACCTATTCCCTCACCCAATCCCTCACCCACTGCCTCACTCACTCCCACACTCACTCCCACACCTACTCCCTCAACCGCAGCCTCACTCACTCCCACACTCTCTCCCTCACCTATTCCCTCACCCACTCCCTCACCCACTGCCTCACTCACTCCCTCACCCACTCCCTCAACCGCAGCCTCACTCACTCCCACACTCACTCCCTCACCTATTCCCTCACCCACTCCCTCACCCACTGCCTCACTCACTCCCACACTCACTCCCTCACCTACTCCCTCAACCGCAGCCTCACCCACTGCCTCACTCACTCCCTCACCTATTCCCTCACCCACTCCCTCACCCACTGCCTCACTCACTCAAACACTCACTCCCACACTCACTCCCTCACCCACTCCCTCATCCACTGCCTTACTCACTCCCTCACTCACTCCCTCACACACTCCCTCACCCACTCCGTCACCCACTGCCTTACTCACTCCCTCACCCACTCCCACACTCACTGCCTCACTCACTCCCTCACTCACTCCCTCACTCACTCCCTCACCCGCAGTCTCACTCACTCCCACACTCACTCCCTCACCCACAGTCTCACCCACTCCCACACTCAGTCCCTCACCCACTGCCTCACTCACTGCCTCACTCACTCCCACACTCACTCCCACACTCACCCGCAGTCTCACCCACTGCCTCACTCACTCCCACACTCACTCCCACACTCACCCGCAGTCTCACCCACTGCCACACTCACTCCCACACTCACCCACTGCCTCAGTCACTCCCACACTCACTCCCACACTCACTCCCTCACCCACTCCCTCATCCACTGCCTTACTCACTCACACACTCCCTCACCCACTCCGTCAGCCACTGCCTTACTCACTCCCTCACCCACTCCCACACTCACTGCCTCACTCACTCCCTCACTCACTGCCTCACTCACTCCCTCACTCACTCCCACTCGTCCGATATGACACAATGTTGGAGGACGTTAATTAAAAAAAAACTCACTCCCTCACCCGCAGTCTCACTCACTCCCACACTCACTCCCTCACCCACAGTCTCACTCACTGCCTCAGTCACTCCCACACTCACTCCCACACTCACCCGCAGTCTCACCCACTGCCTCACTCACTCCCACAATCACCCACTGCCTCACCCACTGCCTCACTCACTCCCACACTCACTCCCACACTCACCCGCAGTCTCACTCACTGCCTCACTCACTCCCACAATCACTCCCACACTCACCCGCAGTCTCACCCACTGCCTCACTCACTCCCACACTCACTCCCACACTCACCCGCAGTCTCACTCACTGCCTCACTCACTCCCACACTCACTCTCACACTCACCCGCAGTCTCACTCACAGCCTCACTCACTCCCACACTCACTCCCACACTCACCCGCAGTCTCACTGCCTCACTCACTCCCACAATCACTCCCACACTCACCCGCAGTCTCACTCACTGCCTCACTCACTCCCACACTCACCCGCAGTCTCACCCACTGCCTCACTCACTCCCACAATCACCCACTGCCTCACTCACTCCCACACTCACTCCCACACTCACCCGCAGTCTCACTCACTCCCACACTCACTCCCACACTCACTCCCACACTCACCCGCTGCCTCACCCACTGCCTCACTCACCCCCACACTCAATCCCACACTCACCCGCAGTCTCACCCACTCCCACACTCACTCCCTCACTCACCCACTGCCTCACCCACTGCCTCACCCACTGCCTCACTCACTGCCTCACTCATTCCCTCACTCACTGTCTCACGCACTGCCTCACTCACTCCCTCACCCACTCCCCCACTCCCTCACCCACTGCCTCACTCAGCGCCTCACCCACTCCCTCACTCTCTCCCTCACTCCCTCACCCAATGCCTCACTCCCTCACCCACTCCCTCACCCACTCCCTCACCCACTGTCTCACTCCCTGCCTCACGCACTGCCTCACTCTCTCCCTCACTCCCTCACCCAATGCCTCACTCCCTCACTCACTGCCTCACTCACTCCCTCACCCACTGCCTCACTCACTGCCTCACTCACTCCCTCACTCACTCCCTCACCCACTGCCTCACCCACTGCCTCACTCACTCCCTCACTCACTCCGTCACTCTCTCCCTCACTCCCTCACCCACTGCCTCAATCAGCGCCTCACCCACTGCCTCACCCACTGCCTCATTCACTCCCTCACTCTCTACCTCACTCCCTCACCCAATGCCTCACTCCCTCACCCACTGCCTCACTCCCTCACTCACTGCCTCACTCACTCCCTCACCCACTGCCTCACTCTCTACCTCACTCACTCCCACACTCACTGCGTCACTCACTGCCTCACTCACTACCTCACTCACTGCTTCACCCACTGAGTCACCCACTGCGTCACTCACTGCATCACTCACTACCTCACTCACTCCCTCACTCACTCCCTCACTCACTACCTCACTCACTCCCACACTCACTCCCTCACTCACTGCTTCACCCACTACCTCACTCACTTCCTCACTCACTCCCTCACTCACTACCTCACTCACTCCCTCACTCACTCCCTCACTCACTACCTCACTCACTCCTACACTCACTCCCTCACTCACTACCTCACTCACTACCTCACTCACTCCCTCACTCACTCCCTCACTCACTGCGTCACTCACTTCCTCACCCACTCCCCCACCCACTCCCTCACTCCCTCACCCACTGCCACACTCAGCGCCTCACCCACTGTCTCACTCACTGTCTCACTCATTGCCTCATCCACTACCTCACTCACTGTCTCACCCACTGCCTCACTCACTGCCTCATCCACTGTCTCACGCACTGCCTCACTCACTCCCTCGCGCACTCCCACACTCACTGTCTCACCCACTGTCTCACTCACTCCCTCACTCACTCCCTCACTCACTGTCTCACTCACTCCCTCACTCTCTCACTCACTCCCTCACTCACTGTCTCACTCACTCCCTCACTCACTCACTCCCTCACTCACTCCCTCACTCACTGTCTCACTCACTGTCTCACTCACTCCCTCACTCACTCCCTCACTCACTGTCTCACTCATTGCCTCATCCACTGCCTCACTCACTGTCTCACCCACTGTCTCACTCACTCCCTCACCCACTCCCTCACCCACTCCCTCACCCACTCCATCACCCACTCCCTCACTCACTCCCTCACTCACTCCCTCACCCACTGCCTAACCCACTCCGTCCCTCACTTTCTCACTCAATTCGTCACCATCTCCCTCACTCACCTCCCAACTCACTCACTCACTCACTTGCCTATTCTCTCATGCACTCATTCCCTCACTCACTTCCCTACTCACTCCCTCACTTCCTCACTCACTCACACAGTCACTCACTACTTCCTTGATGGGTGGCCGAAGTCGTTAAGGCATTATTAGTGAACGGAAGGTCTGCGGTTCAGATCCCTCCAGCGCTGCCTTCTCCCTTTTTCTCCAATTCAGGTTTTCGTGTCCTCATAACTAACAAGTGCCAGAGAGGTGCCCCGAGAATAGGACTAGAGTTTGCCTTCTCAAGTTTCCTTTCCCAAATGTTTCATTTCATGCAACATCAGCGTTCACCACCTGTGGTGTCCTATTATGCACTACAATAAATCACTATTATTAGTATTAGTATTTGGGGCTTTGTGGGAATTGGTTTGTTATTCTAATTCTAATTATTATTATGATTATGATGATGATTATCATTATCATTATCATCATTAATATTCTTGTTAAATTGAGACCACCTGAATCCAAGTAAAGCAGTTATAGAAAAAGGTCTGTGTGTGTGTGTGTGTACGTGTGTGCGTGCATGTGCGTTTGCCTGTGTGTGTGCATGTGTGTCATATCTGTCTGTCAGTCTGTGGAAAAACGGAAAGTTGGAAACTTCAAGGACTTTGTTTCTCCAAGATAAAGCAAATTTTTACACACCTTTTATTTTATTTTTTTTCTGTAAGGAATGGAAAATACATCTGACTTTATTGAATGAAGTTTAGTGTATGATGTAACTGTAACATGCTTTGGTATAATTTCAGATTGGACGTTATTATGCCAAGAAGGAATTAGTTTGGGACCGAATTCTAACATTAGTTGAGGCTTCTGCTCACTTAGAGCACATATTAGATGAGTGTGTTGAAGATGCAGATTTTACTGTTCTTGCACCTGATGGATGACTTTGACGACAATCTAAGAGGAGAAGCTCAAGTAAGTGACGTTCAATTACAATACAGAAGTAAGAGAAACCATTACTCCAATAACATCAGAAAATGTAGGTATCTACATGAAAGTTAGGTGCAACCTAAATGGAGAAAGAATATTAAATATTAAATATTGCAACGCATATAGTGAAAGAAAGTGTATATATGCACAAGATAAAATATAAATAAAATAGAGTGTAAAATTATATTTACATTTACATTACATTGCTGTAGAATGGTGTTTATATTATAGTAGAATCTCGATAACTCGACCTAATGTGGACTGAGAGGTTGCCGAGTTTTATGCAATAAGGCATCTGTTATTCACAACCTGTAACATAGCACTGCAAATTACATAAGTATATTCTAGCACAATATAGCAAACAAAAGTGTAACATATTGTAAAATGTATTACGTATTAATATTTTACTCTTTCTCCAGTCTGTTTAACACAACCAATTTAGTTTCCATAGTATTGTTAACTTGTCTTTTCTTCTCGTTTGACATTTTTACTGTCACAAACCAAACAATAACAATATAGGTTGATATCTTGGAAGCTGCCAGAAATAAGTAACTAACAGTTTAGATTACTACGTAGGTACACAGGTATTTTGTACACGCAGCGATGGATGTTGCTTGAATGTCCAGGAGTGACATCATGCAAATTGGGGTAGTAAGGGGTAGTGATGCGCCTCCTATAGCCTCTCCTACCCAATTCCCATCCTCATCCTGCCCGTGGTGCACCCTGCTTTTAACAGATGAGGCTCTGGGGACCGAATCACAGCGGTATAACTGTTTCATCTAAAATGGAGGAAATGTCATTTACATATGTGCTGGCCTATCACAGCACAACAGCGTCCCTCAGAGGCACATGAGGGGAAGGTCGGTGGATCTAAATATCACCTATTTAGTCCTCCCGGCTAGGTCCGATGGACCCGTTGACCAACGATAGGTGTGGTCCCCCTTGCAAAATGGGGGTTTAAGTCGGGTGATGTAACTGCCACATTGTAAAACTGGTGCCCGTTAAGAAAACAGTTACATGAAAGCCACATACATGAATATGAGTCCTAAAGATAAACATTCCGGAGTTAAAACTGTCCCCCAATCGGATCTCCGGGTGGGGACATCTTTAGGCAAATTTATATTGTTCAAAAGTATTGGAAAGCACGAATGCTAATGGCTTCATTGCCAGATGCAAGGCACTAGAAAACAACAACAACAACATCATGCAAATTGATGATGTTAGGTAATGTCTCTGTTTACTTCTATGAAATACAGAAGACACTGCTGATTATGTGAGATGGCATGACACTGTACTTAATCATGCACAGTCCGTGGAAGTCTGAAACATAACCTAACAATGGTCTTGTAAATTCAAAGGTGAACTCGATCATAAACCACTGCACAATTGTCACATTTGATTGATGTTTCTTGAATATGATAAAAAATTAAAAAAGAATAAAGATGTCAAGTTACTTGGAATGTTGAGTTATTGAGAGTGTAGTTATTGAGATTCTACTGTATTTGGAAGTATGTTATTGTATTCCTGTGATTTCGTATATCACTAATAGCCATTTGAGAATGAGAGTTTTAACCCCCAGTTTTGTCAAATAAAATAAAGAATGCTACTGTATTACTCCTGTTAAACCAATATAGCACATCATATTCAAATTTCAATTTTTTCAGAAAGAAAAAGAATAATTTGCCGCTAATGGATTGCTTTTACACATTGTTTAAGTTAATTTTATTCTTGCGTTATTTTAAATACTGCACTAAGCATTTTTCCTGTTTTTTCACCATTGTACAGAAATTATTACTTTACAAATATCTGCAAGTTTTTTCATCACTTTGAACTTCACCTTCCTAATCTAATGCTATGCAAAAAAAAACTTTTATATGAAGCATAAACTTCCATTCTCCTTTGTGACAGTTGATTCATTAAAAGTGAATAATCTGATGTTTATTTATTTATTTAATTATTAATTTGTGCTACAACAGAGCAAAGCTCCAATTACAGTAGCTATTTACACAAATGCAAAACGAGAACATAAGAAGGAATACAAATAAACTAAAAATAAACTATGTATTAAGCTATTATTGAAGACAAGATATTGCAAACTGTATACTAATCAAGTGAATAAGTGATACAACAGAGTAAACAATAATTAAACAAATGTGAATATAATAGAAAGAGAATACAATAAAATATTAAGAAACTAAGACTAAAAATGAAACATATATTAAACTACCATATAAGACTGGAATTGCAAATGTTATAGTGATTCTTGAGATAACAATAAGTGATACAACTGAAAATCACATGCAAATAATTCCCATATTTAATTGTTTTTTAAACTGCTTATAAGCTAAACTAAAATCCAGCTCTATTTTAGTTGAACGTTTATTGTAATTTGCACACAATTTAAGAACGGGAGAGTTTTTATGGGATGACGTTTTTGGAGCCCTAAATTGAAACAGCTGATGATTTCTAAAATTAGTAATACTGACATTAAAATATATTCTGTCAAGCAGTTCTTCGGTGGATACCTGGCCATTTATGAGTTCATATAGAAATAATTGTTTAGCGATTACTCTATGATCAGAAGTGAGACTATTTTGAATTTATTAAACAGTTGACTATACGCAAGTTCTGATTATAAATAAAACCACTTTGAGTCTTGTAATATAAGTATCTGAGGAACTATTGTTTGGATCTTCTCTATTTGATTGTTGTGACATTTATGCATTGGTGACCATACAATTGCGGCATATTCTAAATTAGTATGAGCAAGACTTTTGTATAGAATTAGCATAACCTGAGTGTTTTTAGGTTCCTTCAGATGCTGAATACAAAACCGAGTTTTTTTAAAGCATTTATTGGTTATATCTATAATGTGTTGATTAAAAGAGAAATTCTGTGTCATGGTAACACCTAAATAGCCGACAGAATATAGTCTTACAAGTGGAGAACTATTTAAATAATATTTAGAATTTAAGTGTTGCTTGCTTTTGGTATATATCATAAAGGAGCATTTCTTAATATTGAAGTGAAGTTTGTTTTCCAAGCTCCATTTATAAATATTATCCAGATCAGATTGTAATTTCATTATATCATCAGCATTACTAATTGTCCTGTATAAATTTAGATCATCAGCATATAAGAGAGTAATTAATTTGGAGTAATTAATGCAATTTGGTAGGTCGCTTATAAACAGCTTGAAAAATAAAGGTCCTAAATTTGATCCCTGGATAACTCCAGAATTAACAGCAAAAGTATAAGATTTTGATTGATGAAAATTTACATGCTGCTTTCTGTTAGAGAGATAGGAGGAAACTAAGTTCAACATTTGAACTGAGAACCCAAAATGAGAAAGTTTGTATAGGAGAATGTCATGATCTACCTTATCAAAGGCTTTAGAGAAATCAGTATATATGGTATCAATTTGGCAGGCTTGCTCTAAATCTGTAGAACCATACTGTACAAAATTAATGAGATTTGTGATAGTAGAGCGTTTGCTAATGAATCCATACTGATATTCTGAAATGTAAGATTTGACATGCCAAAGTATTCTACTGTAAAAAATATGCTCGAATACCTTCACTGAAGCAGAAAGAATTGCTATTGGTCTGATGTTTTCTATATTGGTGCATTGGTATGCTAGCACTAACATCATTGCATGTTCAACTTACAGCATGGTTGATTAAAACATACAAACATGGTAAATTATGACGTCACACTGTACCAACGTCTAGTTCTGTTTACAGGTAATGTTGGACCTATCCTATAAACATTATTGTGTAATACATAAATAGGAACCTATCTTTGAATCTACAGTCAAGTTTTAAATTTCTTCTCAGCTGGTCTCTTTTTGAAACTGTGTTGTGACTGTTACGTGTGAAAAAAATTGGCAAGCTCGAGTGGTATATCCAGGAGAGGCTGTGTGAACAATCCTAACAATTTCTGTTATGTCGGTGGTTGTTATGTAACAAAGCAACAGAAAATAAACATTACCACTTTTATCAAGAGTTTATATCTGGCCTAGTTCAAAATAAAATTAGGAGATCAGGACAACAATTTTGCTCCTCATATTGTGTATAAAATAGGAAAAACAAGCTGAGCATTATACATCCAAACTTGTCATCAGCAATTACGGCTGTGCCCCATGGACCTGATGTTCCTGTTCCATCATCGTCTACCATAGTGTCAAAAAGTACTACTGTTACTTTGAGCGTAGAAGATGAAATAAATTAGTCCCCGGACTTAGAAGATCACAATCCTAATCCATTGAGTTAGTCAAAATTAAATTATTTGGTACGTGATTTGGGTCTTACCACAGAAAACAGCGAACTTTTGCATTCAAGGTTGAAACAAGACCACCTTTTAGCACCTGCAATAACTTTCTATTGGTACAAACATCGAGAAAATGGGTTCAATAAATATTATGTAAAAGGAGAAGTTGTGTATTGTTGTGATATTGCTAATTTGATAAGTCGTCTTGGAACTGCTTACGAAGCAAAAGATTTAGGTCTGTTTATTGACTTGAGCAAGAGAAGTTTGAAAGGTATTCTGCTACGCAACAGCAATATGTTTGTTTCAATTCCAACATCTCACTCTACATCCCTTAAAGAAACGTACCAAAATTTGTATACTGTCCTGGAAAAGTTAAACATAATTAACACAAGTGGCTCGTGTGCTGTGATGTTAAGGTGTGTAGTATTTTACTGGGACAACAAGAAGGATACTTGAAATTTATTTGCTTTATGTGTGAATGGGACTCCAGATAGAGAAAAAGTGACTGGGTGAACCTAATTGGACAAAAAGAAAAGATTTAGTGCCAGGGCCAAAAAATGCAGTAAATTGCCTGCGGATTGACTCATATTAGGTTTAGCCGCCCCTGATGCATATCAAATTAGGGATATTGAAGCAGTTTGTCAAAGCTTTGGACACAAGTGGTTGTTTCCAATATCTTATTATACATATTATATATCTTATTCAGAAATTTCAAATTTCACACATTTTAAATCGTAATTAAAAGCTAGAACAAAACTAATATTACATACTTCCTTTCTGCATAGCAAGAAAATGGTACTGGTACAAAGAAGTGTAAAGCAGATTTGAATTCAGCATAGGAAAGTTAGGTTTAGGAACCTGATTAACCCCATGTCACAGAAAAAATGTTCAAATTTGCAGGCCGGTGTAATTATTGTAGCTCAGAAGGTTTTTGTCAATACACACATGCTCTTTTTTGTACTGTGTACTGCAATCAATTCATTTTGCGTTTCCCATGTTTGTCACAGCAGGTTCACTGAATTGCTCTGGATATGATTATGTTGCACTGTAAAGAATATATTTTCAGTTTTAGACATATTTAGAGTTAGAATGTTTAAGGAGAACCAGATTTTCACACTTTTCAGGGATAGTTGCATTTCTTGCTTCACTTTATATTATCTTATTGTTGATGTTTATTAAGGTTGTACTATCTGCAGGTAAAATTGTGGATCAAGGTAAGTTACCGTTTAAGTTGTTTATATGAAATAAAAATAAGAAAGGCCGGAGGACATAGCCTGGAGCTAGCTCGACGGGTATGACCTTTGACATCTTTAGGCAGGTAAGGAATACTCTATATGTGAGCTCTCAAGTTAATTAAAAACACAATGGTGAGGCTATTAAATCAATTATTTTATTTTGTGATTAGAAGAATCATAAATGTCTTCAGCATGGGATGTCTCCAATCCTTTGACTGCAGTATAGTGGAATCCTGATAACTCAACCTAACCTGAACTGAGAGGCTGTCGAGTTAGTAAAATACCGAGTTTTATGGAATAAGCAGCCTGTCATTCACAACTCATAACATAATACTGCAAACTACATAAATACATATTCTAGCACAATATAGGAAACAAAATTATAACGTTCTAAATTTTATTACTAGGGCTCGGAAGTTCATGCCCTAAAAACACAGAAATATGCTCTTAAAAACTTGAAAATATGCCAAGAGATATGCACTATTGAATTAAAACAATGCTCCTTCGCAGTAGACAAGGCGAGTTAGTATAAATAATAAATGAAGTTACCATATTCCTTGGAGGTTGTAGGAGAAGTGGTCTCACCGCTAGTATTAACTGCTAAATTGCAGTTCACAACCAACACTTTGCACAAATTTTCAACTGTAAAACATCGTCTGTTGTCTCGCAAAACACTTTTGTAATGTGAAAAACTTCTCTCCACGTCACAAGTTGTTATCAGGGCATATTTAAATGATGTTAACTGCTTCACAGAGAGAGTCAAGTCTATTGGTGTGACAGATGGTTTTCTTTCGAGGATGTCTCGAATATCGTACATCTGTTTATAACCAGAATTATTTGAAATTATATAATTCACTTTCTCTTTCACTTTTTGTCCTATGCTACCAGGAACCGAAGTTAGATCACATATTGTTTTTTCAAAGACAGTAAGTGATTCTTGCAAAGGAGATCCTACAGCTTCCAATGCCTTTATGGCTGTTGGTAAGAAAGAAAAATGGGCAGATATGAAACTAAGATCCTCTTTTAACCCAGTGCCTGACAGAATATTTTGCACAGTTTCTATTGATGAAGGATCTTTCGAGTCCAATTATTTAACAACGTCTTTGACTATTTCTATTGCTCAGCATAATATAAAACTGCATCGACCCATGTTCCCTATTGAGTTAACACTGGTGCAGGAGTAAGTCTGATATTAGGGGCTGTTGATCTAAACAACTTAACTCTTTTAGGAGATTTAACAAAAATTCTCTTTGAACAGGACACAAATCTATCTACCAATGGGAAAGAATCGTGTATTGTCTCAGAAATGCGATGAAGAGCGTGTGCCAAACAAGTTATATGAATTAAGTTAGGAAAAATACCTTTCAGGGTTTGTCCTGATTTTACCATATAAGGACCTGCATCAGTAAGAAATAAAAGTACCCAGTCGCATTTGATTCCACATGGCCATAATAATTTCAAAGAGTCCATCACAAACTGGGTTACAGTTACATTGTCAGTGGCCGACAATTCGCACACATTATGAAGATAAGGTGTCGTCTTTTGTTCATTATTTAAGGCACCCACAATTATATTAGCAATAGAACAGCGCTCTGAATCAGGGGTTTCATCAACAGACAACCACGCAAACTGATCCGCTAATTCATTTTGTATATTTGACAATACATTATTGTAACAATGTCCTACATAAGTCTTACGCAGTGCCCTTTCTTCAGGCACATGTTGTCGAGTGTACTTGACAAGAAAGTTTTTAAATGTCGGATTATTGATTTTGAACAAGGGAATATCAGCAGCTAAAAATGCTTGGCACAGGTCATAGGAAAATTCAGTAACCCTGCTTCCTAAACACTCTACTAGCTGTTTTTGAACAGCTTCTTTGTTTGCGAGTTTTCTGATTAAATTCTCCTTGTTTTGCTGTGTTTATGTGCTGAACTATTTGAAATCTTTTCTCACTAACTATATTTTTCTCACATGCTCCACAATACAGTACCCTATTATCTGTAGATATTAAATCACTCGAAAACTCATTCTGTAATTTAATTAATCTAGCACTCGAAGTTGGTTTTATTTTCGGCATTTGAAGAGCTATTTAAAATTTTACATGCCTAATTTAATTTGGTGGGAACCAGTTCACAACACTGTTATGTTTGAAGATCATGGCACAACTATTGGAGAGCAGGAAAGTGTTGTGGCTGCTCAAAATATTGACCTGCACTTTATCTTTGTTAATGTAAACCTCTCAGATAACACACTGATTATTCTCTACACACTAACACATAATGAAGCGATGGAAACAGGGGGTTCACTGCATGACAACATGACTCACCTCGCGAGTTGTGCAATTGCAACATGCAACATGTGCAATTCTACCAATATGAAAAGTATTATACACATGGAAAAAAATAATACAAACCATAAAAATCATTAAAATATGTGATATAGGGGCTATAATATTGAAATAATATGCATTTATAAAAAATCAAGAAAATATGCAGCTATATGCACCATAAAATCATGTCCAAATAACTGAAAATTCCATAATTCGTGCACATAATGTAAAAGCATACGTTTTTAACCCCTATGAAAAAACATGCAAAAGCATGAACTTCCTAGCCCTATTTATTACATATTAATATGTTGCCATTTCTCTGGTCTCATAACATATGCAATTTAATTTCCATTGTCATGTTAACTTGTCTTTTGTTCTTGCTTGATATTTTCTCTCGCAAAAACACAACTCAACATGATACTGACAGTAGTGATGCGCAATTTATGCTGTTGGTTCACGTTGTGTCGCCCTTTGATGTGGAATAGATGTTGTTCGCACCGGCTAGTTCAGCATGGATCTCTTTCATCCCGGGTATGCCTAGGTATGTTATAGATTACCCCAGAAGAACCTTTGTATATTATTTATTTTTTTTTACTCTGACACTTTCGGGAGTTATGCCAACTTTCGCTACATAGAGATGCTTGCAGAATAGGAATCGCACTCACGTATGTACACCACAACGTCCAGCACCAGTCTGGGCGAGTGAACACACTTCCTGGCATCCCCACGCTAAGAAAACGTTCTCTCCAATTTTAAATTTTATGACGTCATCCAAAAGAAAGCCTCGTATCCAAAATGCTATTTTATTCCTTTTCCCAATTTATAAAAATCCCTTTCTATTATAACATGTTCTTTTTTGAATTCCGAATATCTAGTTACCTTTTTATGATTAAACGATGTTTTCTTTATATTTTATTAAACATATCGCGCGACTTTTAAGATTGGCAGACCTGAATTTTGACCGTGAATTTAAACTATGTAGTATGACGTCATGACTCGTTAATTTCAAACCAATAATGCGTTTATCCTACAAATTTAACGACTATTATTTACCCATATCTTGCTCACCTTACCACACTTCCTTTACTATTATCTACATATGTTATTACTCAACACTTATCGCCAATCTCACATCCGGCAATTAAATTAAAACGTGTCTTTATCAAGCCCATTCGATTTGAAATCTAAATCTCGGTATCAAATGCCCCCATTTATATTATTTTATTATTTCATAATAAAATAATGTAAATGTCTTCCCCGAAAGAAAAATTAAAAATTACTCCTGTATTTTGAATAATCGGCAACACTCCCATTATATACAATTTTCAATTACACTGTTTTGAAATTGGTTATTAACACATCTTCTCATTAATCTTTATAACATGATGAGGCGGGGTTTTATTAATTAAATGATTACGTAGCAGCGTGAATATAGCAGCAGGAGTAATGTTTTTACTAAAAGGTGGAAAGTTTGTTATAGCAGACGCTACTCTTATCTGCAGGGTCGACGGTCTAAGAATGGAATGCATAAACCAACGTTCTTTTGTTACAAACACCTTTATTCGTTATTTACACTTTTTATCACTATTACAGTTAGTTAACAACTTTTAAAATTCGATAGCGTCTACGCTGGTTAAAAGTTTGGGTGTAATTTACACGTTCACACGCCATCAGCAATTATACGTTCTTCCTCTTTGAGCTCACAGACGCTAATGATAAAAGAGTGCTTGGCGTCTGTGTGACGCAACACCGCCATTCTTATGTATTCATCCGCACAACAGTTCTCATTGGTTGAACTCAAAGTGACGAGGAGACATTGGACCTTGAATATTAAAAAGAAATAGGTCCCTGATACACCCAAACTAAAAGAATTAAAAATTTACACACTCTTCCAAAAAATATTTACATGAACAACTTTCTATTAGTCAATATTCCGTTTCATATGCCCCTTGTTTTGTTTTTCAAGTTGTCACCTTATTCACAATCTTGAAACACAATACAATACTTCTCCCTACTTCTATGATTCAATCACTTTGTACAATCTTTTTTTTTTTTTTTTTTTTTTTCAGTCTTCTTCACTGTTTGTCTTTGTCCTTCGTTTTGACATGATACAGCATGTCTTTATAAATTTTACATATTCGATTACTACACAATGCATTCAGTTATTATACAATACATATCCAGTTATTGTACAACACATTTAGTTATTACACAATATGTCCAATTATTACACAATACATATTCAGTCATTGTACAATATACCCAGTTATCATATCACATATGTTGTTATTATACAATACACCTTCAGTCATTATACAATATATATTCAGTTATTGTACAACACATTTGATTACTACACAACATGTCCAATTATTACACAATACATATTCAGTTATTGCACAATATATCCTGCTATCATAACACATATGTGTTCTGTTTTAATGCAATATATATTCAGTTATTACACAATACACATTCAGTTTTTGCATAATGCATTTAGTTATTGCTCAACATATTCAGTTATTACACAATATATCCAGTTATCATACAATATATATTCAGTTATTGTACAACACATATTCAGTTCTTATACAACACATACTCAGTTATTGTACATTTGACATTGACACAAATACAATTTAAGTGTTTCATGTGGTTTTTGGCTTGTATTCATTGCTATGAGGAGAGAAAAACAGGATACAAATTTTGAGCTAATGATTATGATCATATTTATGGCAATACTTTATTCAGTTCTTTGCCTTCTTTGTCTTATAAGCTTGTTATGTATAGGCAGGTTGTTGAGTCGGTTCTTAAACTCTGATGTTACTAATGGTACTAATTTTCTTAATTGGGTTATTATTCATTGTTGTTTGGTTCAACATTTCTTCGAGCTTAGCATTGGCTATATTCATCTTAATTCATGGGCATTGTTTTTCTGATTATGGTTTTCCTCACTTCACTAATTGTCATTTCTTTGTCTCTTATTTTTATAAGAGAAAACTTCTATACTTACAATTATTCTGTAATTGTATTATTTTTCCTCTCAATTTACCCTCGACATCTTTGTGTCGAAATATTATATCTTTTTCATCATAATTGATTCATTTTTATTTTTGTTCCTGACATCCTTATGTCAAAAACATATTATCTTTCGTCGCTATGATTCATTTCGTTAATGACAATCAGTGTCCTCATCTGTCTTTGTTGACAATGCTCTTTGTGGTAGATATAGCCAATGACTATGTTGATCTTCTTCCTTGTTGTAATTCCTATTCTGAACATAATTTCCTATAAGTAACCCATCAAAAATTGTTATCTTCTTTCATCTCTATTATTCCTGCCTTACACATTTGTTGACAAAGACTATTTGGTCCTTTCTTTGTATGGCTTTAATTTATTTTTATGGTATCTTCCTACCAACTTGCCATTTGTATTCTGTAGCTCATATGTGTGGTCACCCAGCTGTTTTGTTATGACCAGTGGTCCAGTATACAATAGCTCCATCTTTCCAGATCTTTTTTCAGATGTCTTGGATGCTTTGTGACTTTTTAAGAGCACCTTTTCTCCAATTTGTGGGGACCATTTCCTGACGAATCTCTTCACCTTGTTCCTCCCTTTTTCAGCCTTCTGCTGTAACCTTCTGAATGCCAATTGACATTTTTCCTTCTCTGATAATTCTCTTTGGGCAGCCATTGTAGTGTCAATGTCAATTGCTAATTTTCTTGGTTTCGTGTTGGTCATCAGCTCGATAGGGGCGAACTTGGTCGTGGGGTTCACCGAATGGTTAATCACCTCCTCTATATATCCGCATTTTTCCGTCCAGGAAGTGTGGTCTCTGTGGCAGAGCAAACGAAAATAAATACTAATATCCCTCATGATTCTCTCAGTCGGGTTTCCCTGGGGATAATATGCTGAGGAATAGTACAATTTTATTCCTACTGTTTCTAGGGTGTTCTGAAACAACTTGCTCTTATGCATGGTTGCATTGTCCGATAGAATACATTTTATCCTCCCATATTTTGGGATGTAGTCCTTGACGATTTTATCTAAGCATGTTCTGCTTTTGATGTTCTTGATGGGGTATATTTTGGTGAATTTTGTGAAAACATCAAACATGACAAATATGTATCTGTTTCCATCTTTACCCCTTGGCAGCTCTCCATGCTCGTCAATACACACCAATGCATTTTTCTCGTTCCTCACAATGGATTGTGGGATGACATCGTACTTTACATTAATTGGCTTGGCCTTTTGGCATAGGTCGCATGAGGAAATTAACTTCCTGACCTTCTTGCCAAGATGTTTAATGTACAATACCTCCTCGATGGCAAGCATTGTCCTCTCAGTACCGGAGTGAAGCATCGAGTGGTGGAATGCCAGAATGACCCTGTCCTGTAAGGAATTTGGTACCATCATTTTCCATTTCCTTACGTCGCGACCATGCAATTTAAATAGGATGTTCCTAAATTTGCCTATCTTGGCATCCAATCTTGGTATTATGTCTGGAGCCTTGTCGAATAGCCTCTTCAATTCAGGGTCTTCTTGTTGTAGCTTTGCTATGTTCTTGAAGTCTTGCAAGATCTCGTTGTTTTCTTTGCTATTTATCTGCATAATTTTGATCTCATGGTGCGGACTGTATATCGTCTCGGGTATGTGACTCTCCGACCTCAATCTTGACAATAAGTCACTGAAGATGTTCTCCTTCCCCGGGATATGTTTGACCTCTATGTCGTATGACATTATCTCATGTATGTACCTTGAGATTTTGGAGTTGGTCAGCTTACATTTTTGAATGAAGGACAGGCTTACGTGATCTGTACATATAATTATTTTATAAAGATATATATATTGTCTGAACTTTTGCAACGCAAAATGGATTGCACCTATTTCCAGTTCGGTTATGCAGGCATTGGCTTCTATTTTGTTTAAAAATCTAGAAGCTGTGGCAATCACATGTTTGTTGCCATCTGTATCTTCTTGTGCTAATATTGCTCCATATGAGTGCGCACTAGCATCAGTGTATACTAGAAAAGGTGAATTTGGATCCGGTCGTTCCAGGAGAATACTGTGCTTGAAAAGTTCTTTGATATTCTCAAAGGCCACCTGGTGTTCAGCATTCCATTCCCACTTAGTATCTTTTTTCAACAGTGCTCTAAGGGGTACCAATTCCTTAGCGTAGTTGACCACGAATTTCGACTGGTACTGTAAAATGCCCAGAAACCTTCTCAACTGTTTTAAGTTACGTGGGGGTGGTATATGCTCTATGGCCTTGACCCTCTCCGGATTAGGTTGTATACCATCAGGTGTTATGATGTGGCCCAGAAATTCAGCCTCTTTGACGAAAAATTCACACTTTTCTAAATTTAGGGTCATGTTGCTTTCCTGGAACCTGGATAATACATAATCTATGTGATGTAAGTGCGACTCGGGATTCTCACTGTATATTAAAAAGTCATCTACATATTGCGTCACAAAAGTCTCGATGGTATCTCCAAAAACTTTGTCTAGAGCCCTCAGTAGTGCACTGCTACTGGTCGATAGTCCAAAGGCACATTTTGAAAAATGGTATACCTTTCCTTTGTGCAAGAAACAGGTATATTTCCTGACATCTGGATGAAGAGGAATTTGCCAGAATGATGCTGTCAAGTCAAGACTAGTGAAATGTTGACCTCCCTTCAATTTCGATATTAGTTGGTCTACCCCCTCAGGCCTGTAGTGATCCGGCAAGGTATGTGCATTTATCTTCCTTGCGTCGATGGTCATCCTCAATTTTCCCCCTTTCTTATGGACCCATACTACTGGATTCACATAACATGAGTCCGACAGCTCTATTATTCCGTCCGCTAACATTTTCTGGATTACTCTGTCAGCTTCCTCCCTAATGGAGTTGGGGATGGGCCTGGATTTGTGTGAATAGGGGGTAATATCTGTTACTGTAAAAGTATGTACGTACTTGTTACACGTACCTGGCTTTTTATTGAAAACTTTCCTGTTTTTAACCAATATTTTCCTAAGTTGGTTTCTTTCCTCTTCAGAGATGCCATGTGCCCCCCAGACCTTCTCATCGATTAGCTGTAACATCGATTCTTCTCCATCTGTTGGTAGTGGTTCAGGTTGGTAGTTATCCCAGGTAACATATTCGTCTTCTGTGCAGATCCAATGGCTGCAAACGTTAGTTTCTTCATCGCTCGTCCAACCTGTTTTCTTCTTATTTACCCTTAGGTCTACCAACCTATTCTCGTGGACATTGATGTTCTCCACAAAGAATTGTTCATCCGGATGGATCCCTGTCTGGTCTGGTTCCTCCTGGCATGTTTCTTCCTCCAGGAACTTCGCAGTGCATTCTGAGGCTCCTTCCTTAATGATAAATTTATGTAGGTCATAGTTAATTACCGACCTCCAAAGGTTAAGCAAATCACTGCCAATGATTAGGGTAGCTGTTAATCTTGGTATTACTAGGGCAATAAAATCGAACTTCCAACTTCCGATTTCAATTACCAGCCTTACCTGGTATTTAACATGTTCCCTTTTCTTGCCAATTGCTGTGCTGCAATACACTCCACACACAGGCAAGAATTCAGCATTCCTTTTAGTTATCAGTTCCTGGAACAGCTGTTCGTCACATACTGATGTGCTGGCTCCTGTATCAATCATCGCTGGCAATTCGATACCCCATACCTTCAGCCTAATCATTGGTGGATTGGTTATTTCCTTTCTTTCACTCGCCTGTCTTCTCAAGGTACCTACATTACATTGGTCAATATTGCCCCTACTGCCACACAGGTCAACTTCCGGGACATAAAGTTGACTTGTACTTAGTTTTCCTGGACGTTGGAGGTGATCGTCGTTTCTGTATTCTGTGCAGTATCGGTCCTATTCGGCACATTTTCATTCTGTTCCTGTTGTCTTACGTTGTCGGTGTTCCCTTGGTTTCTGCCCCTTTGACGTGAACCCCTATTGTATGACGGCCTATGGCTGTTCAAGTATTCCCTACAGAATCGTATATGATTCACTTGATGGGTACGGTCTCCTGGTCTTCCACGATCATATCTATGCGTTCTGTATCTCGATTCACCCCTCGGTATCGTGTCGTGGTATCGCTGTCTTGTGTTCTCCATCCTCTCGCCATGATTATGTGGTTGTGGGAAATGGTGTGCCCCTCTCCCCCTTTCATGGGTGCTCCTAGTATTTCTATCTTCTCCCTCACTCTGGTTGTTCGTAGCCGTGTTCCGGTTTAGGATGGGTGAGTTTGGGTGACCGTTCCTATGTCTATGCTCATTAGGCCGACCATTTTGTGTTTCGAAGGCTGTCAGCAATTCTATCATATCTGCAAAATCTACTGGCCTCGCAACAATTAATCCTGTTCTCACTGTGTCTGGGAAATGTCTTGTTATGCTGGCAATTAGTTCTGCCTCCGACAAGTTGGGGTCTAATAGCTTTCCTTTGTTGGCTACTTTCATAAAATAATCGACTAACGACAACCCTTTGGTTGGATCGTATCTACCTGTCGCTAGCTCTACCCTAGTTTGGTTTTGTTTAGCTGGGCCCCAATACCTTGATAGGAATAAATTTCTGAATGAGCTATAAGACTCATGACCAGCTAGTGTTAACCTGAGCCATTCTAATGCCTTGTTTTTTAAGCTTTTCTTAACTATCATCATCCTAAGCTCGTTTGGTATCCTTTTCACTTTAAAGTATTCTTCCATCTCTTTAACAAAGAGTTTTGGATCGTCTCCCTTCTCCTCGTCAAATGTAGGTGGTGTGATTTCATGTAATATGCTGTTGGTGTAACATGTGTTATGTGTTGTGTCATTGTTTGGTTGTGAACCTCTTTCTCTGTATGGTGAGTCAACATTTTGTACATTACTCAAGTAACTCTCATCTTGTACATTACTTACATCTAAATCATCTTGTCTTTGTAATGCCTTCACAACATCATTTACATTAGCCAAACTTTCTTTCCCTTTTTTCATTTCTTCACAAATTGATTTTAAATCATTCTTTATTTCTAAGTGGCTTTGTTTCATATCATTTATAGCATCCTGTTGTGAAAGCATCACATCATTCATTGTCTTAATTTTAGGAATTACAATTTGTTCTACAGTTTCATTAATAATGTCTTTCTTTACTACCTCAATCTCTTTCCTTAATTCCTCAGTTATTTCTGCTTTTACATTTGTTATCTTACAGTCTACACTTGTATTACATTCTGTTATTTCATCCCTACATCTAGCAATTTCTTCTTCTAACACAATTTTATTCTCTCTCATCTCTGATTCTATCTTTCCCATCCTATCTCCTACAATTTCTATCCTAGCTTCTAAGGCTTCCTTTGTTTCATTTAAGTTTTTATGTACTAATTTTAAATTAGTTTCCATTACTTTCATATTTTCTTTACACTCCTGTCTTCCTAATTCTATTTTCTGTTCTAGGTTCTGTCTACCTAATTCCATTTGCTGTTCTAAGTTCTGTCTACCTAATTCCATTTTCTGTTCTAAGTTCTGTCTACCTAATTCCATTTTCTGTTCTAAGTCTTTTCTCACTTCCTCCATTTTCTGACCTATCTCTTCCTTATTCTGTTCCAGTTTCTGACCTATACTCTGACCTAAACTTTGTTCTATATCCTGTTTCAATTCTATGTTATTTTGTTTCATTTTCTGACCTAAACTTTGTTCTATGTCCTGTTTTAATTCTGCATTATTTTGCTCCATTTTCTGACCTAATTCTACCTTGTTTTGTTCCAGTTTCTGACCTAAACTTTGTTCTAGTCTTTCAAACATCATCATCATTAACCTTTGGTCTTTGCTTATTTCCGCCTGTTCCGCACCTTCTAATCCTTCCTGATAACTAGGCCTATCTGCCCCTTCCCCCACTCCTGTTTCTATCTCTTTTCGGGACATTTTAATTCCTTTATCTAATTCACTTAATGTTGAAAGTCCCAATATTTTTCCACTTCTCAAAAACATGTACAATGGAAATAAAATGTATAAAGAAACAAAAAATTTTGATCCTACTTTCTTTTCTGTTGGTTCTTCATCCAGTTATTTACGTCTCCTGGGTAGTTGGCTTCGCTAGATGATCTCCGGTGTTTTTCCCACGTTGATTCTCCGTGTATCGATGTTTTGTTGATATCAGACGATGGTCTAATGGCGTCTTTCTCCTGCACGATGAGATAGCGTCATTCGATGTTAACACTTTGTTCTCGTAATTTTGCATTCCATTCTAAATTCGCGCTCCACGTTGGGCAAGCCATTTGAGGCGGGGTTTTATTAATTAAATGATTACGTAGCAGCGTGAATATAGCAGCAGGAGTAATGTTTTTACTAAAAGGTGGAAAGTTTGTTATAGCAGACGCTACTCTTATCTGCAGGGTCGACGGTCTAAGAATGGAATGCATAAACCAACGTTCTTTTGTTACAAACACCTTTATTCGTTATTTACACTTTTTATCACTATTACAGTTAGTTAACAACTTTTAAAATTCGATAGCGTCTACGCTGGTTAAAAGTTTGGGTGTAATTTACACGTTCACACGCCATCAGCAATTATACGTTCTTCCTCTTTGAGCTCACAGACGCTAATGATAAAAGAGTGCTTGGCGTCTGTGTGACGCAACACCGCCATTCTTATGTATTCATCCGCACAACAGTTCTCATTGGTTGAACTCAAAGTGACGAGGAGACATTGGACCTTGAATATTAAAAAGAAATAGGTCCCTGATACACCCAAACTAAAAGAATTAAAAATTTACACACTCTTCCAAAAAATATTTACATGAACAACTTTCTATTAGTCAATATTCCGTTTCAATGACAAACAATTATACACTTGACTAAACATTAATCCTTAAATACTAATTACAATATGTTATGGTTTCTTCTGTGAAACTTTTATATAAAGGTTAAATTTCAAGAGTCTTTCTTTATACTTCCTTCTTTTAGTTCATGTTTGCTCACTTCGCTCTCGCTATCACTTGCACTGTGATTTTGCACTTTTGTTATTGTAACACATATCTTTACTAGATCCTTGAAGCACTAAAAATGTACATATATTTATATAAATCCATTACACTCTTCAGACAAGTTCTTTCTTCGTCTTGCTGTGATAACTATCTATACATCTAAATATTTTAACAAATGTTTACAAATTAAATATTCGGTTTTCTCTCTATGCGGAGATGAACATTTTAACAATCTTTCTGAAGCTGTTATTGTGAGCTCTATACAATATATTCTTAAGCTCTTTGTAGTATATAGCAATTCACATTCTGCATTTGTCATGAATACATAAGTACCTGACCAATATATGGTTTTCAAGTAAGCTAACATTTAAATTTTATCTCAAAGCTGATTGGGCGCCAATAGACAAATGACACTTCGAATTTTACATGAAGTCAAGGTTCCAAGGTACCACACGGTTTCTTGTATGGTCGAAGGAGTTGTTTATGCCACCTTCCCAGACATTTTTCATTTTTAACATCTTTTACTTCATAGGTATGATAACCAAATTTTGATATAATTTCTGCAGGACCTTTATATAACAATTCCATCCTTTTGTTCCTACCTCGCAAGGCACTTGATAACTTATGGTCTTTAACTAGTACCCAATCGCCTATCTTAGGTTCCCATTTATGTTTTCTACTCTTTTTCTTTAATTTTCGCTTCTCTGCCTTTTTCTTGATTCGTTCAAAAGCAATTTTCGCTCTTTCTTCTTCACTTAACTCAATGTCATTTATTTTCAGTATTTTTGGTACCCCGATCAATATTGGTTCTGGTTCAATTCCTAACATTAATTTTATTGGGGCGAACCCAGTAGTTACATTAATGGTGTGATTGATAATCTTTTCTATCAATGGACAATATTTCATCCAATCCTTGTGATTATGATGTGTAAGTACACGTAAATAAATTCCTATATCTCGGAGGACACGTTCTGTTGGATTCCCTGATGGAAAGTATGAGGAACAATGATTTAGTTTTCTCGAGTCTAATGTCACCCTAATCTTCCATTGGCCTTATTTACAATACATAGGGGATTCACAAATTCTGAATTCGAAATCTCAATAACCTCATCTTCTAACATTGACTTTATAACTGCATCTACCTCTTCTCTTATTGTACTAGGGATAGCTCTCGCTTTATGTGTAAAAGGTTTGATAGGTATCATCTCAAACGAATGAGTATAAATATTACATTTACCAGGTTTCTCAGAGAATACTTCTTTATTTCGGATTAATATCTTAAACAGTTTATCCCTCTGTTGTTCATTTAGTTGATCAGCCTGAGTTACCTTTTCCCGCAATAATTCATCTAAGTCTTCACTACTCTCCCTATCATAGTACCTAGTTGCATCAGAAAACCTCAAATTGTCTATGAAATCATTTTTATCCCATTCTACATTTTCTTTATTATCGACACTGTACTCTTCAACATTTACTTCAGCTAATTCCATAGCTCCTACTTTAACATATTCTACAAAGAATGTATCCCCTTGGATTTCTTCTTCCTCTTTTTCTCTTACAATAGTTTCTGAACTACTATCTTCCACAAAAGGCACTATAATGGTCTCATCTTCAACTTTCATTTCTACAATCATGTTTTTAAAATTCACCACAGCTTCCCAGGCATAAAGACAATCACAACCTATTATAATATCTGTCACAAGTCTTCCTACAATCAGAAATAAAATTCCAAGTATTCTCCCATTTATTTCAATATTTATCATTGCTTGAAATTTTACTCTCTCTTTTCGTTTTCCCACAGCTAGCGAGCAGTATATCCCATTAACTGGTAAAGACATTACTTTAAAACCACTACTTTGTAAATTATCATAAAAATTTTGTGAGCATACTGTGCTATTTGATCCCGTATCTATAATTGCATTGTATTGTTTTCCATTTACTCCAATTTTGATTTTAGGTGGATCTCCTACTTTTTCGTTTTCGTCGATTCTATTTTTCCATTCTCTTTTCTTTTGTATCATCATTTGCCTTCCAGGACTATTTATTTCCGAGTACTTATCACAATCATTACTAGGATACCCAGTTCTCACTGAAGGCGCGTTTGACCGGGTCTGGCGTTTCCCTGATTTTTAGGTATGGCTCCTGTACAACTTCCCGAATTGTTACTTCTGTTTTCCTGCATTAAATCGGGGTTACTTCCTACCATGTTTTTGACCGTGTTAATGGCCTCAACCATTTCCGCATTTTCAGGGGAATCTCGTCCATTATAACATCTTTCTCCCTGTCTTGGTGACCTCGGTCTAAACTCATTATCTCCGTTTGTCCAATACCCATCATTTGAATTTCTACTATGTCCAAAATAATGTCCCCGTCTACCTCGATCAAATCTATTTGTATTCATATAATTCACCCTTATATTTCTTCCCCTTAGATTACCATTTCTATTTTGGTGATGCCCTTCCTGGTTACATCTACCGTGATTTTCCCACCGGAATGATTCCATCCTTGGTACTGGTCCTTTATATCTTTCCCTAATCTCACTTCTATTCTGATAATACTGTGCCCCTTGCCCGAAAGAATTTACAGTTTCTTTTTCTTCATATTTATTTCCAAATGCGTGTTTTGGCTTATTGACTTCTAAGGCTGATAATAATTCGATCATAGCTGCAATGCTACCGGGTCGGGCTATGATTAGGTAGTGTTGAAGCGTTTCCGGAAAATGTGGAGTAACTATATTTATTAGATCTTTTTCTACTAAGGGAGGATCCAACATCTTCGATTTTCTCGCTATTCTCATAAAATAGTTGACCATCGATTCCTCCAATCTAGGATTAAACTTTCCATTGCTTAATTCAACTCTAATATTAGCCTGCCTACTAGCTCCCCAATATCTGGTTAAAAAGATGTTCCTAAAGGTCCTGTAATCATTATTGTTACCCATAGAAAGGCCTAGCCAATTGGCAGCATTACCCTTTAGGCATTTTCTTACTATCACCATCTTGTACTCCTCCGGTATATGTTTCACCGTGAAGTAATCTTGTAACCCTTCTATAAAGGCTTTAGGATCATCTGAATCTTCATTTTCAAAAACTGGAGGTGTCATTTCATTTAAGACATGGTTAGGCCAATGTAAATTTGAATTGTCACCTGTCCCTGAGCTATTTCTGAAATCAGAATGGGAATTACTGTTACCCCTATTTTGCATCGAAATGTCAGCTGATACACCTGGTATTGCCTCGTTTCTTGCAGCTTCATTATTAAGATTGTTGTGATTACATGCATTTTCATTTAATTTCAAATTTTCTAAGGCCTCTTTTACCTGAGTAATTTCTGTTACTACCCCTTTTATTTGGTCTGTAACATCCTCCAAATTTCTAGCCTGCCTTTCACTTTCTACATCAGATCTTTCCATTCTAACTTTACACCCCTGTAACTCTTCTCTAATTTCTTCCCTGTCTTTATCTAACCTTTGTGCTACCTCTTCCCTTTATTTGTCTAATCTATGTGTTACTCTTTCCCTTTCTTTATCTAATTTTTCACTCACTTGTTGACCTAATTTCTTTTCAGAATTCTTTACTTCTTGCCTTATTGTCTCTAATTCTCCCTTAACCTGTTCTCTATTTTCTTTTACTTCACTACTAACTTTATTAATTTCCTCCCTAACTTCTTCCCTAAAGGTTTCTAAAGCTCTCTTCTGATTTTCCAATTGCATTCCCAATTCCTGTTGCCCCTTCTCTAATTTCTGTCCTAACTCTGTTCTTAATTCTTTACTAGTTTCATCTATCTTTTGACTTAGCTCTGTACTCATCTTTTTCATTATCTTTTGAAACATATTCTCTATTTCTGACATAACCGCTGGCCTTTCTGAATTACTACTAAACATTTCTGAGCTACCTCTAGGTGTTTCTCTAACGTTCTGATCTTCTACTTCTTGGTATATTCTGCTACCGATTATATTTTGGTTATATTCTTCCATCCTAACTACACTTTTCTCAATTTCCGGACTCTCAAAACCTAGAAAATCGCTATCACTGTCTTCCATTTCTAAGCTATTTACATGTGTTTTTCTACTCACCAATATTTCACAATTTTCACTATTATGATTTTTTTTTTTAACAGCACTTAAACTTGTTCACTACACGTTTCACAGATGTTGACACGCTGGGCACCTTCTTGTTTGCTGGTTCGATGCTGGCTTGGTCGTCGTGGGGTTGGTCTATTCTCTCGACGCCACACGTTGGGTCGCCATTTGATGCGCAATTTATGCTGTTGGTTCACGTTGTGTCGCCCTTTGATGTGGAATAGATGTTGTTCGCACCGGCTAGTTCAGCATGGATCTCTTTCCTCCCGGGTATGCGTAGGTATGTTATAGATTACCCCAGAAGAACCTTTGTATATTATTTATTTTTTTTTACTCTCTGACACTTTCGGGAGTTATGCCGACTTTCGCTACATAGAGATGCTTGCAGAATAGGAATCGCACTCACGTATGTACACCACAACGTCCAGCACCAGTCTGGGCGAGTGAAAACACTTCCTGGCGTCCCCACGCTAAGAAAACGTTCTCTCCAATTTTAAATTTTATGACGTCATCCAAAAGAAAGCCTCATATCCAAAATGCTATTTTATTCCTTTTCCCAATTTATAAATGTCCCTTTCTATTATAACATGTTGTTTTTTGAATTCCGAATATCTAGTTACCTTTTTATGATTAAACGATGTTTTCTTTATATTTTATTAAACATATCGCGCGACTTTTAAGATTGGCAGACCTGAATTTTGACCGTGAATTTAAACTATGTAGTATGACGTCATGACTCGTTAATTTCAAACCAATAATGCGTTTATCCTACAAATTTAACGACTATTATTTACCCATATCTTGCTCACCTTACCACACTTCCTACTCTATTATCTACATATGTTATTACTCAACACTTATCGCCAATCTCACATCCGGCAATTAAATTAAAATGTGTCTTTATCAAGCCCATTCGATTTGAAATCTAAATTTCGGTATCAGTAGTCTGAAATCTTGGAAACTGTGCTGTGCCCAGAAATATGTAGCTGAAAGGTTAGCTTACCACGTACAGGGGTATATTAACATGTGGCAAATGACCTTGCTAGGATCTGCATAACTGACATCATCCAAGTTGATGATGGGAGTGACGTCCCTTTTTCCTTCCTTGGAAAAAAACAAAATACTGCTGTCAATGTGAGATGACACTGTTGTTAATCGCGGACAGTCCACGGGAATCTGGAAAATAACCTGATACCTCTAAGGTCATAATATAAATACAGAAGTGAACTCGATCATAAACCACTGTGGAATTCGTCATGTCTAAGAAATATCCTTATATTGGGTAAAGCAATAAACCTTCAAACCTTCCTAACAAGTATTTTTCTAATGTATCAACATTATTAGTGACAAGCTTTTGGTTTTGTGGCAGCTGCTTATGTTGTGATGACATATTGAAGGTCAATACGTGGTCAGCTGTTTTGTCACTCTGACGGAGAATGCTATAGGTTGCATATGTATACTAATTAAAATTTACCTATACTATTCATACCATAATAGAAATTGTTAGTCAAGTTTAACAATGAACAATAAAAAAACATAAAATTAAAATAAAAAGGTTCTTGAATTACACGGAATGTCAAGTTATCACGAGTTGACTTATCAGCATGCTACTGTAGTAACATTTTTTGCAGAAACTTCATGGTAATTAAAATTTAAGTTAATTGACGTACCTGAATGTCAAAAATTGTGCAGCATATGTACAAATGATTCATTATATCTGAAGTTATTGGCTCATGATATACTTACATGTTTGGAAGCCTTGATAAAATATTTGTTGAGGATTTTATTAAATCATCATTTTGCTTACGTCTTTTATATAGCTTTTAGTAAAGACCTAAACTGTTTTTTGTATCTCTTATGTAGACTGCCAGCCAGAACTTTTATAACTTTACTGCAAGACTCATTAGAATCTATCGTATATCAGTAGCAATATTATCTATGCAGCTACCAAGAAGTAAATCATTACTTTTGACCCTGGGTCTTGTTATTTGATCTACTACAATATACAGACCAAATGTATACAGTAAATTGTTTAAATCTTATGCTGTGCTTTTGTTTTCATACTACTTTTTATTAAAGACTCTTTGCTGTATTAACTCACTTTGCAATACTTTGTTTCCTATTGCCAGTAATTTCCTTTTAAACACGGAAATCTCCAACTTTCATGATATACAAGTACCTCTATCTAAGATTCTGTGGACTATCTTAGCAAACCATCACTACCTCTCTAGCTCTGTCCTCTTGTCACTATTCCCCTTGTAAATTCTGAAATGGCAGTTCTTTTATGATATGCTCCTGATTGTCTAAATTCTTTTATTACAGAATCATTGACTGATGATAATCATCACCACCTCTCTGATTGAGTTCTGTTTCTTTGATTAATTCATTTGCTTTGTAACATTGAAACGAGGACCTCTTATGATATGCCAGTCTTTTTCAAGTTATTTTAATAAAAATTGCTTGCAATGATGGCTCCTTCACACATTTTCACTCACTTCTGTTTCTTCCATTGAGTGATCACATTTTAAACACAGAAATATCAGTGTTTTATAACAGTGCTGTATGACATGCCACTGCTTTCCACAGTTCTTTTATTAAAGGTGCCTTGAAATAATCATAACATAAACTACATTACCAACATTACATGACCAACCAGATCATTTCAACAAAAATTTCTGTAAAGTCATCCTAGAAACCGCAAAAAAACATATTTCTCGTGGAAGAATTATAAATTTCAAACCCTTTTGGAACCGCCAGTTATAAGAACTGAAAAAGCAAAGGGATATAGCTAGAAATACAGCTGAACAAACAAAAAACATATTGGATACACAAATATGACAAAAGAAATGTGCCTCACTAAAAAAAGAAATTAATACAACTAAAAAGAATCACTTCAATAACTTATTAGAATAAATGAATTTTAGGACAGATGGTAGCAAAGCCCATAAGTTCATAAAAAATATCAAGGACAGGAAAGAAAACAACACCACGCCTGTCATACACAACAATAAAATAAAATAAAATATTAGTAAATGATGCAGTCATAGCTGAAACATTCAATAAATATTATCCTAATTCACATAAAGTAACAAGAAATAAAAAAAGGAACATAAACAATTTAAGAAAGATTTGAAACAAGAAAGAGAATGTGACCCTAACACTCAATGCAATATCTTTTTTCAAAATGTTAATATGTAAGAACTGAACATTGCAATAAATAATCTACATCCAGAGTTCATAAAAAAACTTGGAAAAACAGCAAAACAACAACTACTAGAACTCTACGATCTATCCTAGAAAACCACTGTACTCGCCGATTGGCAAAAAGCAATAATTGTCCCACTCTTGAAGAAAGATAAGACAGCATCAGAAATAAAAAATTATAGACCAATAGCTCTTACTAGCATAATAGCAAAAGTGATGGGAAGAATGGTGTCAAACAGGTTAAATTGGTTTCTAGAATCACAAAATTTAATGTCACCATGTAAAGCCGGATTCAGAGAGTTCCTCTCTACAAATGAACCAGTCTTACTTCTCATTCAAGAAATCAAAGACTCCTTCAATAGAAAAGCAGATAATTTATCAGTTGTTATTGATTTCCAAAGTGCATATGATTCTATATGCAGAACAAAACTGCTAAAGAAAGTAATACAAATAGGGATACAAGGTCCATTGTTTAAATGGCTATATCATTTCCTAACACAACGCTTTATTGTAACCAGATATGGAAGAAATATATCTAAATATAAACAAGTACACCGGGGCTTACCACAAGGCGCAGTGCTCAGCATTACACTTTTTAATATATTAATGATCTGCCACAACAAATGCAAGAATCAGGCGTGAAGTGTGCACTATTTGCTGATGACTTAGTAATGTGGACTTCAAAACCAAAAAACAAAAGTACAGAAGTAGAAAAAACCATGCAACAATCCTTAACCAACCTGCAAAAGTGGACCAAAGAAAATTTAATGACTGTTAATACAACAAAATCAAACTACCAAATCTTTTCACTAAGAAAAAAAACCATTAAAAAGAAAACCACAATTTTCAGGACCAACCATTACCAGGGAGCAAGAGGATTAATGACTTCATTGTCAGAAATCCAGCATTAGCTAACAACAACAATTACCAGAAACAAAGGAAGCAAAGTATTTAGGAGTTACATTTGATACTAAACTTACATGGACCAAACAAATAGAACATGTAATACAAAGAGCAGAGAGGTGCCTTTCACTGTTAAAACGTCTAACAGGAATGAAGTGGGGATTTTCTAGAGCAACTCCTAACACAACATACAATGTATATATAAAGCCATTATTTACTTACTGCAGCGAAGTTCTTGTAACAGCAAACACAAAAAAAGAAATTCAAATCTTTCAAACCCAAAGTCTGAGACTAATTACCGATGCTATCAAAACCACACCAATAGCAGCTATGGAAATACTAACCAACCAATGACCCATTGAATATGAAATAGAAAAAGCAGCTCTTATTCAACACGAAAAGTTGATCAGACTCCCATTCAATACATGGCACAAGAGAAATTTTACACATACACAAAAGACTCAGCAGAGCTTTCTTTCCAAAATTCAAGACATCAAGAAGAATGTATACCTTCCTAATTCAAAGGAAAACTTCATATCTAAAGTCAATCCGACACAAACATTAGACATCACATATTATTTACACCTGACAGAAGAAGTTAAGAAAAGTGATACTCCAACTATTGTTCTAAAATTATTGGCATTAGAGACAATCCATACTAGATCTCCACAACATGAATGGCTCCATATTTATACTGATGGATCATTGATATCAAACCAAGATGGAGCAGGTGCTGGAGTCACGTGTCACCTCTTTTCCTATTACAAATCTTTAAGTTATGGAACTACAAACTTTGATGGAGAAATTGAAGCAATTCGAATATCTCTACAAAATCTTTTGTACAGAATTTCACATTTTCAGTAAGCAGTTATTCTCTCAGATTCCAGGGCAGCAATTATAGCAATTACTTCCAAGTTGTCACCAAAAATCCAAACAATTATAGAATATTGGAAAATCCTTACCCATCTAACAGCACTTCAAAAACACCTAGTCTTCCAATGGATACCAGCTCACTGTGGACTGAGTGGTAATGAGAAAGCTGAATTTCTTGCTAAAAAGGTTACCAGTAGTATACAAAAATCTATAGTTAATCTACCATTTTATGCAGCTAAAAGATTAGTCAACTCTGAATTAAAAAAAATTATTGCAAAATATTACTATGAAAAATGAAAAAATAAAAGATGGGAACTACCAAACATTCAAACAGTAATTCCTGAGTATCCTCGAAAAACAGCAGTTGCAACCTTCAGGTTGATTACAGGACATGATTGTCTGGCAAAACATTTAAACAGAATTGGGATATATTCTTCACCACTCTGTCCTCTATGTGATCTGCAAGAGGAAATGGATCGAGACCACCTTCAAATATGCCCGGCCACTTCTAGTGCCCCATCCATCAGTGAAAAATATTGGAGAGCAAGAGGATTAATGACTTCATTGTCAGAAATCCAGCATTAGCTAACAACATTACAGGTTACCTTATATAACTTCTTCTGAGATATCCTGTTATATTCTCTGGAAAAAAAAATACTTTATAATATCTCGCTGAGTTTAAAAGTTCTTTTCTTAAAGAATTCTTGCATTGACAATTACTTCAGAAATTACACTACTTTCAATAATGGATATCTTCTTGTGGGTGATTATGTTATATCTTCTGAAAATGCAAGTCTTTTGTGATATGTGTACTCTCTCACTCCCTCACTCACTCCCTCACAACCTCCCTCCCTCACACATCCCTCCCTGACACCATCCGTCACTCGCTCCCTCCCTCGCTTTCTCACTCGCTCACTCACTCTCTCTCACTCCCTCACTCACTCCCTCACAACCTCCCTCCCTCACGCATCCCTCCCTGACACCATCCGTCACTCGCTCCCTCCCTCGCTTTCTCACTCGCTCACTCACTCTCTCTCACTCCCTCACTCACTCCCTCACAACCTCCCTCCCTCACGCATCCCTCCCTGACACCATCCCTCACTTGCTCCCTCCCTCACTCACTCACTCATTCACTCCCTCACTCAGTCATTCACTCCCTCAGTCACTCACTTACTCAGTCACACACTATTTCCTTCATGGTTAGCCCAAGTCGTTAGGCAGGACTGAAGGTATGCAGTTCAGATCCCTCCAGCGCTACGTTCCCTCACTTTTTCCTCCTTCGGGTATTCCCATCCTCATAGCTAACAAATACTGGAGGGGTGCCCTGAGAATAGAACTAGAGGCTTCCTTCTCGTGTCCTATTCCAAGAATTTCATTTCCTGCAACTTCAGTGCATCTTCAGTTGAATATGTTCTTTGTTAGAAAGCCCTGTTTCTCGCAGTAGAAGGTTACTTTGTTGTAAATCTGAAGCACGTTAATATTGTCAAGCCCCTCTAATTAGTGAGTGTCAAGTATTAAGTCTATTTAAAGAGAATCTTTTAAATTGTTCTGTAAAGAGAAGATTGATCAATTCTTCCATGGTAAAATGTCATTACAGTTACGTACATATGAACAAGTGTTCAGTACTACGTATTAACTTGCAATTATCTGCATGGAACGAGGTTCAGCCCCACACGACCTCAACCAAGTGCTAAACTGTACCACCCAGACTGGGCCACCCACCTCATTGTGTAATCTAATACTGTTTCCTAATGCTATTTATTTATCTAGAACCTATAAACTTGATAAAAGTTATTGAGGGCGTTTATGCTGTTCTACAGCATTTTCCCATCCACATTATGTATTTAGTAAACTGAATGTGTGTCAAGGTCCTACACACTCGCACGATTTTCACCCAATTTAATACATACTGTTAGGATAAGGTAAAAATTCTCAGTGCCTGGTATCATAAAAAGAGTAATGGAACAAAGAATTCATAAAAAATATAAAATAGTTTTCTAAATATTCCTATAATTAACAAGACGGGTGTTACTTCAATTTTTCAGTGCTGATAATGCAAAAGTATTGTTATCATCATCATCATCATCATCATCATCATCATCATCATCATCATCATCATCATCATCATTTCCGTGATGATTATTATTACATATATAAAAATACTGGTTATTAATATTATTATTAATCAGATTCAAATGGGTTGCTTTAATGAGTGCCTTGCGAATAGGAAACTGGACAAGAGCAAAGGTGTATTTTAAGGTTATTTGTAATGCCACTATTTGTAAGTTGTGTAATATAGGATATTTATTTCTTTAATAATAATTTAAAGATGAGATTCTAAGATGTTATATTTTCATTGTTCATAGTAATAAAGAAGTGTGAATGTACTTGAAGGAATAGTTTCAATCCTTATGTTAAACATTAGTGGTAATAACCTATCAAACCGCAAGAAAAAAATAAAGGGTAACATTTGTTATAAGGTTGGCAAAACCCAATCTTCAGATTTCTCCTTAGTGCTAATGAATGGGGTGGAGAGTTGGCAGCACTGGTTACTCACCTGTGTATGGCGTCACATCCTGCACCTCCTGTCTCTTGCTGTTTCAGCACTCTTCATGGTTTCATGTAACGAGCATAGTTCAATGAACGGAATAATGGTCAACACGAATATTAATTCCGACGTAAACGCGAAAATTAAATTGCCTTATGATTCATATGGCGCTTGTGAAACATAATAGTTTTCATCACAGTTCTGATAGCGCAGATACATTGTAAAAACGCTTCAGTTTAATATGTGTCGATGTATCGTGATGGTTTATGGCAATGTGCCATCTTTTAGTGGCGTTTCTCGAGTAATTTACATTCTGTTGCATTTTCTTTCGACCAGGAGCGTCAACAAAATTCATGTTGAGCTGCCAGGAACTTGCTTGCAGCAGTTTGCGCAATTTTCATGTAAAGTCTTAACAACACTGTAGCCTCTAGAAAGCTTATTTGTTAAATGTGAAACACGTGTATTAAACCTCGGCTGTGAAAACATCTGTTTTAGTAAAATAATAATAATCAGTAAGATGGCGCGGTGGCCGAGCGGTTAGACCGTTCGTCTTTCACAGGGTTCGAACCCAGGGACCCACATGCGGTATTTGTGGTGGAGGTCTGGGTGGGTTTTCTCCTGGTTCTCAGGTTTCCCCCACCACTCATTCCACCAACTGCTGCATCATCACCTACATTTCATATCATCCTCTTCCTCACTCTCATACTGACCACTTCACTCTGTCTGTCTGGTACATATGTTCGCCTGTTTCCCCCACCACTCATTCCACCCACTGCTCCATCATCACCTACATTTCATATCATCCTCTTCCTCACTCTCATACTGACCACTTCACTCTGTCTGGTACATATGTTCGTCTGTTTCCCCCACCACTCATTCCACCAACTGCTCCATCATCACCTACATTTCATATCATCCTCTCTCTCACTCTCATACTGACCACTTCACTCTGTCTGGTACATATGTTCGTCTGTTTCCCCCACCACTCATTCCACCAACTGCTCCATCATCACCTACATTTCATATCATCCTCTTCCTCACTCTCATACTGACCACTTCACTCTGTCTGGTACATATGTTCGTCTGTTTCCACCGCCACTCATTCCATCAACTGCTCCATCATCACCTACATTTTATATCATCCTCTCTTTCAATCATACTTGCAGGTGTTCACTCTATCTGGCACATAGGTTCCTGTGTTCCCTGACAGACGTTTGACTCTACACACTGGCTTGTAAGTCCTACATAAGAGGATGATAATCACTTCCTCACTCTCATACTTGCAGGTGTTCACTCTGTCTGGTACATAGGTTCCTGTGTTCCCTGACAGACGTCTGATACTTAGGGTCCTGTGTTCCCTGACAGACCTCTGACTCTTGACACTGACTTGCAAGTCCTACATAAGGGGAGGGTAATCACTTCCTCACTCTCATACTTGCAGGTGTTCACTCTGTCTGGTACATAGGTTCCTGTGTTCCCTGACGGACGTCTAACTCTAGACACTGTCTTGTAAGTCTTACATAAGGGGAGGGCAATCACTTCCTCACTCTCACACTTGCAGGTGTTCACTCTGTCTGGTACATAGGTTCCTTTGTTCCCTGACAGACGTCTGACTCTAGACACTGGCTTGTAAGTCCTACATAAGGGGAGGGTAATCACTTCCTCACTCTCATACTTGCAGGTGTTCACTCTGTCTGGTACATAGGTTCCTGTGTTCCCTGATCGACGTCTGACTCTAGACACTGGCTTGTAAGTCCTACATAAGGGGAGGGTAATCACTTCCTCACTCTCATACTTGCAGGTGTTCACTCTGTCTGGTACATAGGTTCCTGTGTTCCCTGACAGACGTCAGAACCTAGACACTGGCTTGTAGGTCCTACATAAGGGGAGGGTAATCACTTCCTCGCTCTCATACTTGCAGATGTTCACTCTGTCTGGTACATAGGTTTCTGTGTCCCCTGACAGACGTCAGACCCTAGACACTAGCTTGTAAGTCCTACATAAGGGTAGGTTAATCAGGTAAACAACAATAATAATAATTATGAGTAGCGTAATTATTTTAAGTGATTTGGGGGACAGAGATGATTCTCGTACCCTCCCCTACCCTCCTGATTTGACGCCCCTGATTTCTGCGGACCTCATTACTACATAATTACTGGTTTCCACACTTTCTCGACTGGCGCCCTTGTTCATAACGTATGCAACTACCAACTCACCGGGGATCGAACTCGGCGCTACCTCACTTGCTTCCTCGTTCGATAAGCAATTTTAAACAAGCTCTTCTTTGAATGGAACGCATTACTTCACTTAAACGACTCGGAATGTGGAGTGAGTGCGTGAGTGATACTAAAAGAAGTAGCTTCCTGGAAAGAAACCCCGGCCGGATTCAAACCCAGTCCACAAGTAGCGGGAACATTGTAGCTTTAAGCCAGCGCTGTCCAACACGGGGCCCTGGATGTATTTACCTGGCGCCCTTCATAAGCAGATTTTTACTCATTCCATTTTTAATATTAAATTAAGTTTCAGGAGAAAAGTATTTGGTTCCGAATATATGCTCAGTAAACACGCATGAAGTATGTTTTGATTCCTTACTTCCCTGTTTCCGCTCAAAAGAAGCGTACTTCCTCTAACAGTGGTTGTGCTGGCGCCCGCGCCTCCTTACGCAACAGTTAAATGTGCCCGGGCACACAACAAACATGGACAGCACTGCCTTAAGGTTTTCGCAATTACAGCGTTTCTCATAGTAGTAACCGTAAAACGTATCGCAATAGTTCGCTATTACTCGTTAAATTCCATTATCTGGCATTCTCATAAATAACATTTATCAGAAAATTTATCTTTGCAGGGTTTTAAAAACCCATTAGTAGCTTATATTTTTTACCTCATTTTTTTTTTTTTTTTTTTACACAGAATCCTCTGCATTTGGGGTATTTCATAATAGCAGCTTTTGTTGTTCTTCACTTAAAGGGTAACGATTGGACGGATTGAAGATCTGGAAGTGTGAGACTGAGGAAGAGCATGATATGAAATGCAGGCGAAATCCATGATTAGAAAGCTAATGATGCAGCAAAGGCGGAATGAATGACGTGGGAATCCGGAGAAAACTCGCCCTGACGCCGCTTCGTCTACCATGAATACCACATGTGGTTCCCTGGGATCAAACCCGGGCCGTCTAAGTGATAGGTGAGCGGTCTAACTGCTCGGTCACGGTGCCTCATGATGATTTTTTTTTATTATTAAATTAACGTCTTCCAACACTGTGTCATATCGGACGATTAAATGAAATGAAATGGGTGAAATGATGCTCAAATGAGCCGAGGTCCATGGAGCTTTAAGTTACCCGACATTCGTCTTCTTAGGGTAGGGAAAACCTCGGAAAAAAACATTACCCGGATAATTTTCCCTAAGCGAGTTTCGAACTCGCGACCTCTTGAATGTGAGGCAGACACGCTAACCATCACGCTACCTTGGAACGACGTGACATTAAAAACAATCAAGGTGTTGGGTCGAAGCGCCATTTTTAATTTTCCTAAATTCCAAGAGTTAAATGTTATTGCATCATATTTATCCAAACTCGAATATTAAAAAAATGTAACTTGGGGTTTTATTAAATTTATTAAACTTTTTTAAAAAATGAATAAATTTATTGTTTCAGTAAATGTCCCCATGCCTAGTTGACCGTTCTAAATTTCACTTGAAAATGTTTTAAACATATTTGCATTTATTTACTGGTTTCGCCGCATAAGATAATGTAATTACTGTAGAATTGAGATTGATTGCCATGTTTGCAATGTAATCCATGAGTTATTACGTCGAGAAGCGTTAATTTATAAAGTAATATTTAGCTACACGTAATATTATAATGTATTATTGTGTTTTAACATTGTATGAAGTTGTGTTATTTAATATTTGTCGACTTCATGGTTTAAAAAGGATTTTTTCCAATAAGCTGCGCACTACGTAATGCGCATGTGGGTGGAAGGGGAGGAAATGCATCCATAAGGCGTTCATTTCAAACAGCGCGCCATATTTAATCTGGCTACTGGATGGACAAGACTTGGTTCACAGCTTCATGTTAAAGTTACAGGTCTCGATGTGTTATTCATGTCTTTGAGTTTAAACTCAGACATTGTTATTGTTATTAAATAGCGAATTATTGTTATTACTAAAAGTTATTGGTAATTCTGTCTGTAACTTTGTGTACGAGATAGCTGCAGCAGCCGGCGAACATCAAGGTACGTGTGAATGTATTGCACATTATTTTCCTTTGCTGTTATATGACGTTTATCCTCGTTCCCTTCTGTGCTTAATTAAGGAAGCAGTTCCTTTTCAAATTACAACTTATGGGAAAAAGCAGAATAAAATGATTTTGCCTTATAATGGTTTTCAGTTTTGCGTAGTTATGAAACAGTGTAATTGCGTTGTTATAGCTACCTGTCCAGGCGCAACTAAGCAATAAATGGGATCAGTTCCAAACTGGGTCCTCTTTGCTATCTAGAGTTCTGTATTTCTTAATGCCTTTTATTTGTCTGGAAATTATAAACTTGATTCTAAATTATCGAGGGAGTTCTCCTTTTCTACCGCAGTTTACATCTACACTATATAGATATTTATTTATTTCAACACGGGTAAGTGAATTTGTCTCACAGACCTACACGCTCGCACGAGTTTTACCCAATTTGACACATACCTACCTAAGGTAACACAACTGAGTGCTTGGTGTCACAAAAAAGAAACCAACGGAAGAGAGGATGTAAAACATTTGGCAAGAAGATGTTTTAAACATTCATAGCATAAAATATGGATATCTTTTGTCAATATTTTTATAAATAATAAGATGGATGTTACTGCCTTTAGTTTTTCAGCATCTTGATAAGATTTTCTACTACGTTTTCCCTTATCTTGAGAAGACGAATGTGGAGTAACTTAAAGCTCCATGGACCACGGGCTCATTTCAGAATCATTTCACCCATTTCATATATTCACCGTCCTATATGACATTACCTTGGAACGACGTTAAATTAAAAAAAAATCAAGGTGTTGTGTCGAAGTGCCATTTTTAATATTCCTAATGCGTGGAATACAGCTGTTGTATTAGAGCAGCATGCAAATGTTACAGTTCGTGGGCTTTTATTCCATCACCTTTATTTTAAACTGAAGTATCGTTATGAGTTACTAAATAGTGAATTAATTTTATCATTAAATAATTATTCGTAAGTCTATAACTCTGAGTATGATGACTTAAAGCAGAAGGACTGGTCTAGCCGGCGAGCTGAAAGGTATGCATTGCAAATTCTTTATTTTTGCTGTTATTTCATGTTTAACATGATTTGCTTTTGTATTTAACTAAGGTAGTGCTTCCTTTACAAATGACAACTGACGGAGAGAAAGCAAAACATTATAATTTTGACTTTATTCAGTGATTTTCACTTCTGCGCAGTTATTATACAATGTAATGTCATTGCCATAGCAACGTGTTTAAATACTCCAGGCGTGACTAAGTGATAAGTCATTATTCCTGCCACTTAATTTCTACACCATTTAAGAGAATGAAATGCTTTTTATTTGTTTGGAACCTGTAAACTTAATCCAGTATTAGTAAGAGCACTTTCCTCTTCCACTGCGTCTCTAGGTACATGTATATTATGTATGTATTTAATAAAGTGAATGTTGTTCGCAGGTTCCCGCTGCATCCTGCCAGCGATTTCGACTCAATTTCCCACACATTTACCATTGGAGAGTGCCTGGTGTTAACCCCAAATGGAAGAGAGGGTGAGAAATGCTCGATTTTAACACATTATTCACTAGGATAAGAGCGATTGCTCAATTTCCTCGTTTGCTTTCTTCAGCGGCTCAAATAACCTCGTCGACCGGTACTTTGACCCGACATGCTCATTCACTCACTCCCTCACTCACTACCACATTCACTCCCTCACTCACTCCCTCACTCACTCCCACACTCACTCCCTCACCCACAGTCTCACCCACTGCCTCACCCACTCCCACACCCACTCCCACACCCACTGCCTCACTCAGCGCCTCACCCACTGCCTCACCCACTCCCACACCCACTGCGTCACTCACTCCCACACTCACTGCCTCACCCACTCCCACACCCACTGCGTCACTCACTCCCACACCCACTGCCTCACCCACTCCCACACCCACTGCATCACTCACTCCCACACTCACTGCCTCACCCACTCCCACACCCACTGCCTCACTCACTCCCACACCCACTGCCTCACCCACTCCCTCACCCACTGCATCACTCACTCCCACACTCACTCCCTCACCCACTCCCACACCCACTGCGTCACTCACTCCGACACTCACTGCCTCACCCACTCCCTCACCCACTGCATCACTCACTCCCACACTCACTCCCTCACCCGCAGTCTCACCCACTGCCTCACCCACTGCCTCACTCACTCCCACACTCACTGCCTCACCCACTCCCTCACTCACTGCCTCACCCACTCCCTCACTCACTGCCTCACTCACTCCCTCACTCACTGCCTCACTCACTGCCTCACTCACTCCTTCACTCACTCCCTCACTCACTCTCTCACCCACTGCCTCACTCACTCCTTCACTCACTCCCTCACTCACTCTCTCACCCACTGCCTCACTCACTCACTCCCTCACTCACTCACTCCCTCACTCACTCCCTCACTCACTGCCTCACTCACTCCCTCACTCACTCCCTCACTCGCTGCATCACTCACTCCTTCACTATCTCCCTCACTCACTCCTTCACTCACTCCCTCACTCACTCACTTACTCACTCCCTCACTCACTCTCTCACGCACTGCCCCACCAACTCCCTCACTCCCTCCTTCCCTCACGCACTCCCTCACTCACTGCCTCACTCACTCCCTCACTCACTCCCTCACTCACTGCCTCGCTCACTCTCTCACGCACTGCCTCACCAACCCCCTCACACCCTCACTCCCTCACGCACTCCCTCACCCACTGCCTCACTCACTCCCTCACTCACTCTTCACGCACTGCCTAACCCACCCCCTCACCCACTCCCTCACTCACTGTCTCACACACTCATTTACCTACTGCCTCACTCACTCCCTCACTCACTGCCTAACTCACTCCCTCACTCACTGCCTCACTCACTCCCTCACTCACTGCCTCACTCACTGCCGCACCCACTCCCTCTCTCACTCCCTCACTCACTGCCTCACTCACTCCCTCACTCACTCTCTCACGCACTGCATCACCAACCCCCTCACTCCCTCCCTCCCTCCCTCACGCATTCCCTCACTCTCTGCCTCACTCACTCCTCACTCACTCCCTCACTCACTGCCTCACTCACTCCCTCACTCACTCTCTCACGCACTGCCTAACCCATCCCCTCACCCACTCCCTCACTCACTGTCTCACGCACTGCCTCACCCACCCCCTCACTCCCTCACCCGCTGCCTCACTCACTGCGTCACTCACTCACTGTGTCACTCACTGCCTCACTCACCGCCTCACCCACTGCCTCACTCACTGCCTCACTCGTTCCCTCACTCACTCCCTCACCCACTGCCTCACTCATTGGCTCACTCATTGCCTCACCCACTGCCTCACCCACTGCCTCACACATTGCCTCACCCACAGCGTTACCCACTGCCTCACTCGTTCCCTCACTCACTCCCTCATCCCCTGCTTCACCCACTGCCTCACTCATTGCCTCACCCACTGTCTCACTCATTGCCTAACCCACTGCCTCACACATTGCCTCACACATTGCCTCACCCACTGCCTAACTCACTGCCTCGCTCACTCACTGTGTCACTCACTGCCTCACTCACCGCCTCACCCACTCCCTCACTCACTGCCTCACTCGTTCCCTCACTCACTCCCTCATCCACTGCCTCACTCATTGGCTCACTCATTGCCTCACCCACTGCCTCACCCACTGCCTCACACATTGCCTCACCCACTGCGTTACCCACTGCCTCACTCGTTCCCTCACTCACTCCCTCACCCACTGCCTCACTCATTGCCTCACTCATTGCCTCACCCACTGCCTCACTCATTGCCTCACCCACTGCCTCACACATTGCCTCACCCACTGCGTTACCCACTGCCTCACTCGTTCCCTCACTCACTCCCTCATCCACTGCTTCATCCACTGCCTCAGTCATTGCCTCACCCACTGCCTCACTCATTGCCTCACCCACTGCCTCACTCACTGCCTCACCCACTGCCTCACTCACTGCCTCACTCACTCCCTCACCCACTGCCTCACTCACTCCCACACTCACTGTCTTATTCACTGCCTCACCCACTGCCTCACTCATTGCCTCACCCACTGCCTCACACATTGCCTCACACATTGCCTCACCCACTGCCTCACTCACTGCCTCACTCACTCACTGTGGCACTCACTGCCTCACTCACCGCCTCACCCACTCCCTCACTCACTGCCTCACTCGTTCCCTCACTCACTCCCTCATCCACTGCCTCACTCATTGGCTCACTCATTGCCTCACCCACTGCCTCACCCACTGCCTCACACATTGCCTCACCCACTGCGTTACCCACTGCCTCACTCGTTCCCTCACTCACTCCCTCACCCACTGCCTCACTCATTGGCTCACTCATTGCCTCACCCACTGCCTCACTCATTGCCTCACCCACTGCCTCACTCATTGCCTCACCCACTGCCTCACACATTGCCTCACCCACTGCGTTACCCACTGCCTCACTCGTTCCCTCACTCACTCCCTCATCCACTGCTTCACCCACTGCCTCACTCATTGCCTCACCCACTGCCTCACTCATTGCCTCACCCACTGCCTCACTCACTGCCTCACTCATTGCCTCACCCACTGCCTCACTCACTGCCTCACTCACTCCCTCACCCACTGCCTCACTCACTCCCACACTCACTGTCTTATTCACTGCCTCACCCACTGCCTCACTCATTGCCTCACCCACTGCCTCTCTCACTGCCTCACTCACTCCCTCACCCACTGCCTCACTCACTCCCTCACTCACTGTCTCACCCACTGCCTCACCCACTGCCTCACCCACTGTCTCACCCACTGCCTCAGCCACTGCCTCACCCACTGTCTCACTCAATGCCTCACTCACCGCCTCACCCACTCCGTCACTCACTGCCTCACTCACTGCCTCACTCACTCCCTCACTCACTGCCTCACGCACTGCCTCACGCACTGCCTCACGCACTCCCTCACTCACTCTCTCACGCACTGCCTCACCCACCCCCTCACTCACTCCCTCACGCACTCCCACAACCACAGACTCACCCACTGCCTCACTCACTCTCTCACCCACTGCTTCATTCAGTGCCTCACTCACTCCCTCACGCACTCCCACACTCCCTCACCCACAGACTCACTCACTGCCTCACTCACCGCCTCACCCACTGCCTCACTCAGTGCCTCTCTCACTGCCTCACTCACTCACTCCCTCACTCACTGCCTCACTCACTCCCTCAGTCACTCTCTCACGCGCTGCCTCACTCACTCCCTCACTCCCTCACCCACTCCCTCACGCACTCCCTCACTCACTGTCTCACTCACTGTCTAACTCACTGCCTCACCCACTGCGTCACTCACTGCCTCACTCACTCCCTCACTCACTCTCTCACGCGCTGCCTCACTCACTCCCTCACCTACTCCCTCACCCACTCCCTCACGCACTCCCTCACTCACTGTCTCACTCACTGTCTAACTCACTGCCTCACCCACTGCGTCAGTCACTGCCTCACCTACTCCCTCACCCACTGTCCCACTCACTGTCTCACTCACTCCCTCACCCACTCCCTCACGCACTCCCTCACTCACTGCTTCACCCACTGTCTCACTCACTGCCTCACCCACTGCCTCACTCACTGTCTCACCCACTCCCTCACCCACTGCCTCACTCACTGTCTCACTCACTGCCTCACCCACTGCCTCACTCACTGTCTCACCCACTGTCTCACTCACTGTCTCACTCACTGTCTCACTCACTCCCTCACCCACTCCCTCACGCACTCCCTCACTCACTGCTTCACCCACTGTCTCACTCACTGCCTCACCCACTGCCTCACTCACTGTCTCACCCACTCTCTCAACTCACTGCCTCACTCACTGTCTCACTCACTGCCTCACCCACTGCCTCACTCACTGTCTCACCCACTGTCTCACTCACTCCCTCACTCACTCCCTCACGCACTCCCTCACTCACTGCTTCACCCACTGTCTCACTCACTGCCTCACCCACTGCCTCACTCACTGTCTCACCCACTCTCTCAACCCACTGTCTCACTCACTGTCTCACTCACTGCCTCACCCACTGCCTCACTCACTGTCTCACCCACTGTCTCACTCACTGTCTCACTCACTGCCTCACCCTCTGTGTCACACACTGCCTCACCCACTCCCTCACCCACTGTCTCACTCACTGTCTCACGCACTGCCTCACCCACTGCTTCACCCACTGCCTCACTCACTCCCTCAGCCACTGTCTCACTCACTGTCTCACCCACTGCCTCACTCACTGCTTCACCCACTGCCTCACTCACTCCCTCACTCACTCTTACTCACTCCTTCACTCACTCCCATCCCACTCCCTCACCCACTCCCTCACCCACTCCCTCACCCACTCCATCACTCACTCCCTCACTCACTCCCTCACTGCCTCACTCCCTCACCCATGCCTAACCCACTCCCTCCCTGACTTTCTCACTCAATTCCTCACCATCTACCTCACTCACCTCCCAACTCACTAACTCACTCACTCACTCACTCACTTGCCTAGTCTCTCATTCACTCATTCCCTCACTCACTTCCCTACTCACTCCCTCACTTCCTCACTCACTCCCTCACACAGTCACTCACTACTTCCTTGATGGGTGGCTGAAGTCTTTAAGGCAGGATTAGTGAACGGAACGTCTGTGGTTCAGATCCCTCCAGCGCTGCCTTCTCGCTTTTTCTTTAATTCAGGTTTTCGTGTCCTCATAACTGATAAGTGCCGGAGAGGTGCCCCGAGAATAGGACTAGAGTTTTCCTTCGCAAGTTTCCTTTCCCAAATGTTTCATTTCATGCAACATCAGCGTTCACCACCTGTGGTGTCCTATTATGCACTACAATAAATCACTATTATTAGTATTAGTATTTGGGGCTTTGTGGGAATTGGTTTGTTATTCTAATTCTAATTATTATTATGATTATGATGATGATTATCATTATCATTATCATCATTAATATTCTTGTTAAATTGAGACCACCTGAATCCAAGTAAAGCAGTTATAGAAAAAGGTCTGTGTGTGTGTGTGTGTACGTGTGTGCGTGCATGTGCGTGTGCCTGTCTGTGTGCATGTGTGTCTTATCTGTCTGTCAGTCTGTGGAAAAACGGAAAGTTGGAAACTTCAAGGACTTTGTTTCTCCAAGATAAAGCAAACTTTTACACACCTTTTATTTTATTTTTTTCTGTAAAGAATGGAAAATACAGCTGACTTTATTGAATGAAGTTTAGTGTATGATGTAACTGTAACATGCTTTGGTATAATTTCAGATTGGACGTCATTATGCCAAGAAGGAATTAGTTTGGTACCGAATTCTAACATTAGTTGAGGCTTCTGCTCACTTAGAGCACATATTAGATGAGTGTGTTGAAGATGCAGATTTTACTGTTCTTGCACCTGATGGATGACTTTGACGACAATCTAAGAGGAGAAGCTCAAGTAAGTGACGTTCAATTACAATACAGAAGTAAGAGAAACCATTACTCCAATAACATCAGAAAATGTAGGTATCTACATGAAAGTTAGGTGCAACCTAAATGGAGAAAGAATATTAAATATTAAATATTGCAACGCATATAGTGAAAGAAAGTGTATATATGCACAAGATAAAATATAAATAAAATAGAGTGTAAAATTATATTTACATTTACATTACATTGCCGTAAAATGGTGTTTATATTGCAGTGGAATCTCGATAACTCGACCTAATGTGGACTGAGAGGTTGCCGAGTTTTATGCAATAAGGCATCTGTTATTCACAACCTGTAACATAACACTGCAAATTACATAAATATGTTCTAGCACAATATAGCAAACAAAAGTGTAACATATTGTAAAATGTATTACGTATTAATATTTTACTCTTTCTCCAGTCTGTTTAACACAACCAATTTAGTTTCCATAGTATTGTTAACTTGTCTTTTCTTCTCTTTTGATATTTTTAATGTCACAAACCCAACAATAACAATATAGCTTGATATCTTGGAAGCTGCCAGAAATAAGTAACTAACAGTTTAGCTTACTACGTAGGTACACAGGTATTTTGTACACGCAGCGATGGATGTTGCTTGAATGTGCAGAGGTGACATCATGCAAATTGATGATGTTAGGTATTGTCTCTGTTTACTTCAATGAAATACAGAAGACACTGCTGATTATGTGAGATGGCATGGCACTGTACTTAATCATGCACAGTCCGTGGAAGTCTGAAACATAACCTACCAATGGTCTTGTAATTTCAAAGGTGAACTCGATCATAAACCACTGCACAATTGTCACATTTGATTGATGTTTCTTGAATATGATAACAAATTTTAAAAAAATAAAGAGGTTGTCAAGTTACTTGGAATGTTGAGTTATTGAGAGTGTAGTTATTGAGATTCTACTGTATTTGGAAGTATGTTATTGTATTCCTGTCATTTCGTATATCACTAATAGCCATTTGAGAATGAGAGTTTTAACCCCCAGTTTTGTCAAATAAAATAAAGAATGCTACTGTGTTACTCGTGTTAAACCAATATAGCACATCATATTCAAATTTCAATTTTTTCAGAAAGAAAAAGGATAATTTGCCGCTAATGGATTGCTTTTACACATTGTTTAAGTTAATTTTATTCTTGCATTATTTTAAATACTGCACTAAGCATTTTTCCTGTTTTTTCACCATTGTACAGAAATTATTACTTTACAAATATCTGCAAGTTTTTTCATCACTTTGAACTTCACCTTCCTAATCTAATGCTATGCTAAAAAAAAACTTTTATATGAAGCATAAACTTCCATTCTCCTTTGTGATAGTTGATTCATTAAAAGTGAATAATCTGATGTTTATTTATTTATTTAATTATTATTAATTTGTGCTACAACAGAGCAAAGCTCCAAATACAGTAGCTATGTACACAAATGCAAAACAAGAACATAAGAAGAAATACAAAGAAACTAAAAATAAACTATATATTAAGCTATTATTGAGGACAAGATATTGCAAATTCTTTAATTGTCTAGCATAGTGTCAAAAAGTACTACTGGTACTTTGAGCATAGAAGATGAAATAAATTAGTCCCCAGACTTAGAAGATCACAATCCTAATCCATTGAGTTGATGAAAATTAAATTATTTGCTACATGATTTGGGTCTTAGCACAGAAAATAGTGAATTTTTGCATTCAAGGTTGGAACAAGACCATCTTTTAGCACCTGCAATAACTTTCTATTGGTACAGACATTGAGAAAATGGGTTCAATAAATATTATGTAAAAGGAGAAGTTGTGTATTGTTGTGATATCGCTAATTTGATACGTCGTCTTGGAACTGCTTACGAAGCAAAAGATTTAGGTCTGTTTATTGACTTGAGCAAGAGAAGTTTGAAAGGTATTCTGCTACGCAACAGCAATATGTTTGTTTCAATTCCAATATCTCACTCTACATCCCTTAAAGAAATGTAGCAAAATTTGTATACTGTCCTGGAAAAGTTAAACATAATTAACACAAGTGGCTCGTGTGCTGTGATGTTAAGGTGTGTAGTATTTTACTGGGACAACAAGAAGGATACTTGAAATTTATGTGCTTTGTGTGTAAATGGGACTCCAGATAGAGAAAAAGTGACTGGGTGAACCTAATTGGACAGAAAGAAAAGATTTAGTGCCAGGGCCAAAAAATGCAGTAAGTTGCCTGCGGATTGACTCATATTAGGTTTAGCCGCCCCTGATGCATATCAAATTAGGGATATTGAAGCAGTTTGTCAAAGCTTTGGGCACAAGTGGTTGTTTCCAATATCTTATTATATATATTATATATCTTATTCAGAAATTTCAAATTTCACACATTTTAAACCGTAGTTAAAAGCTAGAACAAAACTCTAATATTACATACTTCCTTTCTCCATGGCAGGAAGATGGTACTGGTACAAAGAAGTGTAAAGCAGATTTGAATTCAGCATAGGAAAGTTAGGTTTAGGAACCTGATTAACCCCATGTCACAGAAAAAATGTTCAAATTTGCAGGACGGTGTGATTATTGTAGCTCAGAAGGTTTTTGTCAATACACACATGCTCTTTGTTGTACTGTGTGCTGCAATCAATTCATTTTGCGTTTCCCATGTTAGTCACAGCAGGTTCACTGAATTGCTGTGGATATGATTATGTTGCACTGTAAAGAATATATTTTCAGTTTTAGATATATTTAGAGTTAGAACGTTTAAGGAGAACCAGATTTTCACACTTTTCAGGGGTAGTTGCATTTCTTGCTTTACTTTATATTATCTGATTGTTGATGTTTATTAAGGTTGTACTATCTGCAGGTAAAATTGTGGATCAAGGTAAGTTACCGTTTAAGTTGTTTATATGAAATAAAAATAAGAAAGGCCGGAGGACATAACCTGGAGCTAGCTCGACGGGTATGACCTTTGACATCTTTAGGCAGGTAAGGAATACTCTATATGTGAGCTCTCAAGTTAATTAAAAACACAATGGTGAGGCTATTAAATCAATTATTTTATTTTGTGATTAGAAGAATCATAAATGTCTTCAGCATGGGATGTCTCCAGTCCTTTGACTGCAGTATAGTGGAATCCTGATAACTCAACCTAACCTGAACTGAGAGGCTTTCGAGTTAGCAAAATGCCGAGTTTTATGGAATAAGCAGCCTGTCATTCACAACTCATAACATAATACTGCAAACTACATAAATACATATTCTAGCACAATATAGGAAACAAAATTATAACGTATTCTAAATTTTATTACTAGGGCTCGGAAGTTCATCCCCTAAAAAACACTGAAATATGCATACAAATATGCTCTTAAAAACTTGAAAATATGCCAAGAAATATGCACCGTTGAATTAAAACAATGCCCCTTCGCAGTAGACAAGGCGAGTTAGTATAAATAATAAATGAAGTTACCTTATTCCTTAGAGGTTGAAGGAGAAGTGGTCTCACCGGTAGTATTAACTGCTAAATTGCAGTTCACAACCAACACTTTGCACAAATTTTCAACTGTAAAACATCGTCTGTTGTCTCGCAAAACACTTTTGTAATGTGAAAAACTTCTCAACAGTCACAAGATGTTATCGGGGCATATTTAAATGATGTTAACTGCTTCACAGAGAGAGTCAAGTCTATTGGTATGACAGATCGTTTTCTTTCGAGGATGTCTCGAATATCACACATCTGTTTATAACCAGAATTTTTGAAATTATATAATTCACTTTCTCTTTCACTTTTTGTCCTATGCTACCAGGAACCGAAGTTAGATCACATATTGTTTTTTCAAAGACAGTAAGTAAATCTTGCAAAGGAGATCCTACAGCTTCCAATGCCTTTATGGCTGTTGGTAAGAAAGAAAAATGGGCAGATATGAAACTAAGATCCTCTTTTAACCCAGTGCCTGACAGAATATTTTGCACAGTTTCTATTGATGAAGCATCTTTCGAGTCCAATTAATTAACAACCTCTTCGACTATTTCTATGTGCTTAGCATAATATAAAACTGCATTGACCCATGCTCCCCATCAAGTTAACACTGGTGCAGGAGGAAGTCTGATATTAGGGGCTGTTGATCTAAACAACTTAACTCTTTTAGGAAATTTAAGAAAAATTCTCTTTGTACACGACACAAATATATCTACCAATGGGAAAGAATTGCGTATTGTCTCAGAAATGCGATGAAGAGCGTGTGCCAAACAAGTTATATGAATTAAGTTAGGAAAAATACCTTTCAGGGTTTGTCCTGATTTTACCATATAAGGACCTGCATCAGTAAGAAATAAAAGTACCCGGTCATATTTGATTCCACATGGCTATAATAATTTCAGAGTCCATCACAAACTGGGTTACAGTTACATTGTCAGTGGCCGACAATTCGCACACATTAAGAAGATAAGGTGTCGTCTTTTGTTCATTATTTAAGGCACCCACAATTATATTAGCAATAGAACAGCGCTCTGAATCAGGGGTTTCATCAACAGACAACTACACAAACTTATCCACTAATTCATTTTGTATATCTGACAATGCGTTATTGTAACAATGTCCTACATAAGTCTTACGCAGTGCCCTTTCTTCAGGCACATGTTGTCGAGTGTACTTGACAAGAAAGTTTTTAAATGTCGGATTATTGATTTTGAACAAGGGAATATCAGCAGCTAAAAATGCTTGGCGCAGGTCATAGGAAAATTCAGTAACCCTACTTCCTAAACAGTCTACTAGCTGTTTTTGAACAGGTTCTTTGTTTGCAGTTTTCTGATTAAATTCTCCTCGTTTTGCTGTGTTTATGTGCTGAACTATTTGAAATCTTTTCTCACTCCCTATATGTGTCTCACACGCTCCACAATACAGTACCCTATTATCTGTAGATATTAAATCACTCGAAAACTCATTCTGTAATTTAATTAATCTAGCACTCAAAGTTGGTTTTATTTTCGGCATTTGAAGAGCTATTTAAAATTTTACACACCTAATTTAATTTGGTGGGAACCAGTTCACAACACTGTTATGTTTGAAGATCATGGCACAACTATTGGAGAGCAGGGAAGTGTTGCGATAATTGTGCTGCTCAAAATATTGACCTGCACTTTATCTTTGTTAATATAAACCTCTCAGATAACACACTGATTATTCTCTACACACAAACACATAATGAAGCGATGGAAACAGGGGGTTCACTGCATGACAACATGACTCACCTCGCGAGTTGCATCAACATGTCCAATACTACCAATATGAAAAGTATTATACACATTGAAAAAAATAATAAAACCCAAAAAAATCATTAAAATATGTAATATAGGGGCTATAATATTGAAATAATATGCATTTATAAAAAATCAAGAAAATATGCAGCTATATGCACCATAAAATCATGTCCAAATACTGAAAATTCCATAATTCGTGCACCTAATGTAAAAGCATGCGTTTTTAGCCCCTATGAAAAAACATGCAAAAGCATGAACTTCCTAGCCCTATTTATTACATATTAATATGTTACCGTTTCTCTGGTCTCATAATATATCCAATTTAATTTCCATTGTCATGTTAACTTGTCTTTTCTTCTTGCTTGACATTTTCTCTTGCAAAAACACAACTCAACATGATACTGACAGTAGTCTGAAATCTTGGAAACTGTGCTGTACCCAGAAATATGTAGCTGAAAGATTAGCTTACCACGTACAGGGGTATATTAACATGTGGCAAATGTCCTTGCTAGGATCTGCATAACTGACATCATCCAAATTGATGATGGAAGTGACGTCCCTTTGTCCTACCTTGGAAAAAAACAAGATACTGCTGTCAATGTGAGATGACACTGTTGTTAATCGCGGACAGTCCACGGGAATCTGGAGAATAACCTGATACCTCTAAGGTCATAATATAAATACAGAAGTAAACTCGATCATAAACCACTGTGGAATTCGTCATGTCTAAGAAATATCCTTGTATTGGGTAAAGCAATAAACCTTCAAACCTTCCTAACAAGTATTTTTCTAATGTATCAACATTATTAGTGACAAGCTTTTGGTTTTGTGGCAGCTGCTTATGTTGTGATGACATGTTGAAGGTCAATACGTGGTCAGCTGTTTTGTCACTCTGACGGAGAATGCTATAGGTTGCATATGTATACTAATTAAAATTTACCTATACTATTCATACCATAATAGAAATTGTTAGTCAAGTTTAACAATGAACAATAAAAAAACATAAAATTAAAATAAAAAGGCTCTTGTCTTACACGGAATGTCAAGTTATCACGAGTTGACTTATCAGCATTCTACTGTAGTAACATTTTCTGGAGAAACTTCATGGTAATTAAAATTTAAGTTAATTGACGTACCTGAATGTCAAAAATTGTGCAGCATATGTACAAATGATTCATTATATCTGAAGTTATTGGCTCATGACATACGTACATGTTTGGACGCCTTGATAAAATATTTGTTGAATTCATTAGGTTTTATAGATGTAATTTGCTTTTGAGTTGAGGTATTTTTAATGCCTTGCTGTTTTGCATTTATTTTGTGCTGACAAAACTAAATTATCATTGGCTCCAATTTTTGTGTTTTCTATGCTTTCCCCACACAGCTTTCTATGGTTTTTCACTCTTTTTTTATTTTCCAACCTATTGCTATCTTTGGGTTTATCATAAAGTATTGGTAACGTATTCCAAATTTTAAGAAGTTTAGGACTAAAAAAATTTCCTGTGGCAGATTTACTTTTTGTATGTTTTGTTTTCACATTGATGGATTTTCCATCAAATTCTATATTAAAGCAAGACGTTGTGACTTGATCAAAATATGTAAATGCATTTTCTATATCTACATGTTTTGTATAATGTGTTGTTTCACTTGACAATCCATTAGTAACCTTATTTTCTTTTACCTAAATCTCCACCCATATACCGACATGATCTGATATTATATTTTGTTCTGGAAAAGATCACTTGTAGTAAGATTTGTGCAAATTAGTTATAATGTTGCCAAGTTATGATGCATTTTGAGAGGACTTATAATGAACACATTATAAATTGTGTGATCTTAGCATGCTAAAGAACTGGTGACGAGTCTAATATGTTAATATTGAAATCACCAGCCAACAGTTAAAATTAGATGTTAGGTACCTAACTCTTAGAACAGAATAGAATTATTTATTTCAGAAACTTCTGAGTACATCAGAGGCACTACAAGCGCCAAGTCACTTAGTCTACCTTAACACTAGTATAATTCTATACTACAACAATACAATACATATAGCATCATTAAACTAAAATGTGTACCATATCATAAAATTAATTTACATTATAAATTGGATTATCAGTCAAAAAACCTTTTACTTTGTTCTTAAAGCTCTTAGAATCAAGAGATTTTAAATTTATGGGTAAAGAGTTAAAAAGCTTTATAGACAGAGAAAGGAAAGTCTTTTGAGTTCTAGCGTAGCAGTAACTACTTATCATGAGATTACTGTTACCTCTAGTATTATAAGTATGACACATATTATGTTCAACAAATCTACCATAATTTTCTTTTACATAATTTAAACACTGATAAACAAACAGTGCTGGGAGAGTTATAATTCTCAGGGACCTAAAACTTTCCATACAGTGACCCCCTGAAGGAAGTCCACACATAATTTTAATTGATTGTCCGCGATATACCCCAGTGCGCCAGTCGCTTGGCCTGGGTTTTAGTCTGCGGTCCATCCTAGGTGACGACCCAGTCTCCGTAGATATGGTGCTGCGGTTCGTTGCTGAAATTGGATTCGCCAAACAAGTGTAACTTGTGCTTTTAGTATTATACCTTTGAGTAAGATTTAAAAATCTGCAATTAGGTTTGCTTTGTTTTACTGTTTAGTATTTTAAACTGTCACTATTTTACATTCACCTTTTTAGCGTTTTAATCTTTTTGGTGTTTTAAAGGTTTTAACATTAACCTTTTTAGTATGTTAACTGTTTTAGCATTTTTTAGTTTTGTATTTTAGCTTAGTTCTTAACCAGAAGTTAGTGAGTGTTTTATCCTTTAAAATTGACTTGGGGCCCAAATGACCTAGCTGTCGACGGGCCCTTAAACACCACTCACTCACTCACTCACTCCTCACATCAATCTTATAACTTTCTTCTTTATCATAAAAAGTTTTACACTGTAAGTTTGAAAACCCCACATTATTGTACAATAAGACAAATGACTGAATTTGTGTAAAATATATAATTTTGAGCACATCTAAACTAGCAACTTTTCTTAATTTTCTCATAAAAATGCTGTTAATCAGTTTATAAGCTAACTCATCGATATGACAAACACGGTTAAATTTGGATCCACATTAAAACCTAAAAATGTTACTTCCTTTTTAACTTCACAATCTATTGTATTATTATAAGTTACCTTGAGATGCTGAGGTTTATCTAAGTTGAGACAAAGCAAATTTAAACTACACCAATCTTCTATCTTGCATGTAATATTTTTAATTTCGGTAAGATCATAATGTTCTGCAAGTGAGTTAGATATACTAACGCAGATTGCAAGGTCATCAGCAAATAAGTATCCTTTGGCAGAAGGCCCAAGTATTTTAGGTAGATCATTGACATAAATAATGAATCATAGCTTGCTTAAAATCGAACCCTGCGGTACGCCACATGTTACAGACAAAAAATCAGACTCTCTATTATTAAAAACAACCTTCTGTAACCTATTATTTATATAAGACCTTATAAGCATACATGCTGACTCTTGAAAACCATAATACCTTAATTGGGCCAATAAAAATATTGTGGGAGACAATGTCAAAAGCTTTAGATAAATCAAAGAATATTGAATCTATATTATTTTTACTCTCTGAAGACTTTAAACATGTAGTATAAAGAGACAATGTTGCTTTTAAGGTCCTCATGCCCATTCTATAACCATATCAACTCTCACTAAACAAATTATTATTTTCAAAATAAGAAACTATTTGGTTGTCCAGTATTTTTTCAAATATCTTTGATACTGCAGGAACTAAGGAGATTGGCCTAAAACTATTATAGTCTAATTTGGTACCTTTCTTGTGCAGGGGTACTACCTTCACAACTTTCATTGCTTTAGGGAAAATAGAACTCAAAATACAACTATTTATAAAATTGGTTAGTAAATCGCTAATGAGATGAACCTAACTTAAACATAAAAGAACTCACACCATATAAGTCACAACTTTTACTGTTTTTCATACCTTTAAAAACTTCCTCAACCACTTCCTTAGTGACTAATTCAAAATTCAACACACTTGGTGGTCTTGGGCAGTTTTTTAAATAGTCAAATGAACTACTTGTACAGTTTTTCAAGGCAACATTTTGTACAATTTCATGAATTTTTTCAATGAAAAATTTGTTAAATTGAAATGGACATAAATTACTTGAAGCATCTAACCTTAGGTTTGGCCTCATATATTCCCTTTGAACAATGTTACACACAGTTTCACTCCTATTGGTTGATGATTTTATTAAATCATCATTTTGCTTAGGTCTTTTATATAGCTTTTAGTAAAGACGTAAACTGTTTTTTGTATCTCTTATGTAGACTGCCAGCCAGAACTTTTATAACTTTACTACAAGACTCATTAGAATCTATCGTATATCAGTAGCAATATTATCTATGCAGCTACCAAGAAGTAAATCATTACTTTTGACCCTGGGTCTTGTTATTTGATCTACTACAACATACAGACCAAATGTATACAGTAAATTGTTTAAATCTTGTTTAAATTTTATGCTGTGCTTTTGTTTTCAGACTAATTTTATTAAAGACTCTTTGCTTTACTAACTCACTTTGCAATACTTTGTTTCCTATTGCCAGTAATTTCCTTTTAAATAGGGAAATCTCCAACTTTCATGATATACGAGTACCTGTATATAAGATTCTGTAGACTATCTTAACAAACCATCACTACCTCTCTAGCTCTGTCCTCTTGTCACTATTCCCCTTGTAAATTCTGAAATGGCAGTCTTTTATGATATGCTCCTGATTGTCTAAATTCTTTTATTACAGAATCATTGACTGATGATAATCATCACCACCTCTCTGATTGAGTTCTGTTTCTTTGATTAATTCATTTACTTTATAACATTGAAACGAGGACCTCTTATGATATGCCAGTCTTTTTCAAGTTATTTTAATAAAAATTGCTTGCAATGATGACTCCTTCACACATTATCACTCACTTCTGTTTCTTCCATTGAGTGATCACATTTTAAACACAGAAATATCATATTCAAGATGCTCTCGGGCTTCGAGCCAGGTGTAGTGATGAAAAGACATCAACGTTTCGGGAGTGTACATCTCCAGCGGAGCGGTGAACCACCTCCACAGTAGACTGGGTGTTTTCTACTTGGTACGTACTGGCTGACAGTACTGGTCCCTTCATTCTTGCTAGTCATTCATCCTGAAGATGGGAGAGATGTACACTCCCAAAACGTTGATGTCTGTTCATCACTACACCTGGCTCGAAGCCCGAGAGCATCTGGAATATGTTCGTCGCCAGGAAAGCTACAAATCTTATTTTACAGAAATATCAGTGTTTTATAACAGTGCTGTATGACATGCCACTGCTTTCCACAGTTCTTTTATTAAAGGTGCCTTGAAATAATCATAACATAAACTACATTACCAGCATTAAATGACCAACCAGATCATTTCAACAAAAATTTCTGTAAAGTCATCCTAGAAACCACAAAAAAACATATTCCTCGTGGAAGAATTAAAAATTTCAAACCCTTTTGGAACCGCCAGTTATAAGAACTGAAAAAGCAAAGGGATATAGCTAGAAATACAGCTAAACAAACAAAAAAACATATTGGATACACACAAATATGACAAGAGAAATGTGCCTCACTAAAAAAAAAAAAAAAAAAAAAAAATAATGCTGCTAAAATGAATCACTTTAATAACTTATTAGAAAAAAATAATTTTAGGACAGGTGGTAGCAAAGCCCATAAGTTCATAAAAAATATCAAGGACAGGAAAGAATACAACACCACGCCTGTCATACCTACACAACAATAAAATATTAGTAAATGATGCAGTCATAGCCGAAACATTCAATAAATATTATGCTAATTCACATAAAGTAACAAGAAATAATAAAAAGGAACATAAAGAATTTAAGAAAGATTTGAAACAAGAAAGAGAATGTGACCCTAACACTCAATGCAATATCTTTTTTCAAAATTTTGATCTGCAAGAGCTGAACATTGCAATAAATAATCTACATCCAGAGTTCATAAAAAACCTTGGAAAAACAGAAAAACAACAACTACTAGAACTCTACAATCTATCTTAGAAAACCACTGTACTCGCCGATTGGCAAAAAGCAATAATTGTCCCACTCTTGAAGAAAGATAAGACAGCATCAGAAATAAAAAATTATAGACCAATAGCTCTTACTAGTATAATAGCAAAAGTGATGGAAAGAATGGTGTCAAACAGGTTAAATTGGTTTCTAGAATCACAAAATTTAATGTCACCATGTAAAGCCGGATTCAGAGAGTTCCTCTCTACAAATGAACCAGTCTTACTTCTCAGTCAAGAAATCAAAGACTCCTTCAATAGAAAAGAAGATAATTTATCAGTTTTTATTGATTTCCAAAGTGCATATGATTCTGTATGCAGAACAAAACTGCTAAAGAAAGTAAAACAAATAGGGATACAAGGTCCAATGATTTCATGGCTATGTCATTTCCTAACACAACGCTTTATTGCTACCAGATATGGAAGAAATATATCTAAATATAAACAAGTACACCGGGGCTTACCACAAGGCGCAGTGCTCAGCACAACACTTTTTAATATATTTATTAACGATCTGCAACAACAGATACAAGAATCAGGTGTGAAGTGTGCACTATTTGCTGATGACTTAGTAATGTGGACTTCAAAACCAAAAAACAAAAGTACAGAACTAGAAAAAACCATGCAACAATCCTTAACCAAGCTACAAATGTGGACCAAAGAAATTTTAATGATTGTTAATACAACAAAATTAAACAACCAAATCTTGTTCACTAAGAAAAAAACCACTAAAAAGAAAACTACAATTTTCAAGGTCAACAATTACCAGAAACAAAGGAAGCAAAGTATTTAGAAGTTACATTTGATACCAAACTTACATGGACCAAACAAATAGAAAATGTAATACAAAGAGCAGAGAGGTGCCTTTCACTGTTAAAACGTCTAACAGGAATGAAGTGGGGATGTTCCAGAGCAACTCTTAACACAACATACAATGTATATGTTGTTAGCTAATGCTGGATTTCTGACAATGAAGTCATTAATCCTCTTGCTCTACAATATTTTTCACTCATAGAGCAATAGCAGTATAGTAACCGCTTTTAAGAGAGTACCATATTTTTATGTTTTGGCAGTCACATCGCTCTCTCACAACCCCCAGAATGTCTGGAAGACCACACCTGTTGTTGGTTTACGGGTCTCACCGACCTGACCGGGAGAGAAATCAAAATAAATTCACCGACCATATCCTCTGATTACCAATCAGAGGACGCATTACATGCCATGACAGGTCAGCATGTTAAGGGTTAATATTTTATAGAGAAATTAGAGAAATGGAGAGATTGGAAAAACAAAGACTCCCTAGCCCTCGGGAACCCTAATAGCATCGGGGTCAGAAGAGAACAAGAGATGACCAAGGTGAGGTCAGATAGAAAAGTTACAGTGATGAGCAAAACGCCAATAAGTGGAAATATATAAAGCCATTATTTAATTACTGCAGCGAAGTTCTTGTAACAGCAAACATAAAAAAAAAAAAAAAAATCAAATCTTTCAAAACCAAAGTCTGAGACTAATTACAGATGCTATCAAAACCACACCAATAGCAGCTATGGAAATACTAACCAACCAATACCCCATTGAATATGAAATAGAAAAAGCGGCTCTTATTCAATATGAAAAGTTGATCAGGGAAGGAAAAAATTATATCTAAAGTCAATCCGACACTAACATTAGACATCACATATTATTTACACCTGACAGAAGAAGTTAAGAAAAGTGATACTCCAACCAGTGTTCTAAAATTATTGGCATTAGAGACAATCCATACTAGATCTCCACAACACGAATGGTTCCATATTTATACTGATGGATCATTGATATCAAACCAAGATGGAGCAGGGGCTGGAGGCACATGTCACCTCTTTTGCTATTACAAATCTTTAAGTTATGGAACTGCAAACTTTGATGGAGAAATTGAAGCAATTCAAATGGCCCTACAAAATCTTTTGCATAGAATTTCACATTTTCATCAAGCAGTTATTATCTCAGGTTCCAGGGTGGCAACTATAGCAATTACTTCCAAGTTGTCACCAAAAAACCAAACAATTATAGAATGTTGGAAAATCCTTACCCATCTAACCACACTTCAAAAAAACGTAGTCTTCCAATGGATACCAGCTCACTGTGGACTGAGTGGTAATGAGAAAGCTGATTTTCTTGCAAAAAAGGGTACCAGCAGTGTACAAAAATCTATAGTCAATCTAGCATTTTGTGCAGCTAAAAGATAGTCAACTCTTAATTTAAAAAATTATTGCAAATTATTATTATGAAAAATAAAAAAATAAAAGATGGAACTACTAAACATTCAAACAGTAATTCCTGAGTATCCTCGAAAAACAGCAGTTGCAACCTTCAGGTTGATTACAGGACATGATTGTCTGGAAAAACATTTAAACAGAATTGGGATATATTCTTCACCACTCTGTCCTCTATGTGATCTGCAAGAGGAAATGGATCAAGACCACCCTCAAATATGCCCGGCCACTTCTAGTGCCCTCCCCATCCATCAGTGAAAAGTATTGGAGAGCAAGAGGATTAATGACTTCGTTGTCAGAAATCCAGCATTAGCTAACAACATTACAGGTTACCTTATATACCTTCTTCTGAGATATCCTGTTATATTCTCTGGAAAAAAAAATACTTTATAATATCTCACTGAGTTTAAAAGTTCTTTTCTTAAAAAATTCTTGCATTGACAATTACTTCAGAAATTACACTACTTTCAATAATGGATATCTTCATGTGGGTGATTATGTTATATCTTCTGAAAATGCAAGTCTCTTGTGATATGTGTACTCTCTCACTCCCTCACTCACTCCCTCACAACCTCCCTCCCTCACACATCCCTCACTCGCTCGCTCACTCACTCCCTCACTCTCTCTAACTCCCTCCCTCACGCATCCCTCCCTGACACCATCCCTCACTTGCTCCCTCCCTCACTCACTCACTCATTCACTCCCTCACTCACTCATTCACTCCCTCAGTCACTCACTTACTCAGTCACACACTATTTCCTTCATGGTTAGCCCAAGTCGTTAGGCAGGACTGAAGGTATGCAGTTCAGATCCCTCCAGCGCTACCTTCCCTCACTTATTCCTCCTTCGGGTATTCTCATCCTCATAGCTAACAAATACTGGAGGGGTGCCCTGAGAATAGAACTAGAGGCTTCCTTCTCGAGTCCTATTCCAAGAATTTCATTTCCTGCAACTTCAGTGCATCTTCAGTTGAATATGTTCTTTGTTCGAAAGCCCTGTTTCTCGCAGTAGAAGGTTACTTTGTTGTAAATCTGAAGCATGTTAATATTGTCAAGCCCCTCTAATTAGTGAGTGTCAAGTATTAAGTCTATTTAAAGAGAATCTTTTAAATTGTTCTGTAAAGAGAAGATTGATCAATTCTTCCATGGTAAAATGTCATTATAGTTACGTACATATGAACAAGTGTTCAGTACTACGTATTAACTTGCAATAAAGATCTAATTGAATAGAATGAGTTTCACTCATATGTAGCTCCCTGAGGCTGATGAATTCTCGTGGCACTAGATATCTGCATGGAACGAGGTTCAGCCCCACACGACCTCAACCAAGTGCTAAACTGTACCACCCAGACTGGGCCACCCACCTCATTGTGTAATCTTGTTTTGAACAACATTATTTCACAGTTATTGACATCATCATCATCATCATCATAATCGTCATTATCATCAACATTATTGTTGTTATTATTATTATTATTATTATTATTATTATTATTATTATTATTATTATTATTATTATTATTATTATTATTATTATTATTATTATTATTATTATTATTATTATTATTATTATTATTATTATTATTATTATTATTATTATTATTATTATTATTATTATTATTATTATTATTATTATTATTATTGTTGTTGTTGTTGTGTTTGTTATTATTATTATTATTATTATTATTATTATTATTATTATTATTATTATTATTATTATTATTATTATTATTATTATTATTATTATTATTATTATTATTATTATTATTATTATTATTATTATTATTATTATTATTATTATTATTATTATTATTATTATTATTGCCTCAGCTGCTGAAACTAAACCTTAAAAACAACAATAAGAATAATAATGATGATAATAATGATATTAATAATAGTAGTAGTACTAGTAATAGTAATAATGAAGCTTATGATGACGACAACGACGATGATGTAATAGCACATTATAAATAAAATTCAAGAGTTAAATGTTATTGCACATTTACCCAAACTCGAATATTAAAAAAAAGTAACCTGGGGTTTTATTAAATTTATTAAACTTTTTTAAAAAATGAATAAATTTATTGTTTCAGTAAATTGCCCAATGCCTAGTTGACCGTTTTAAATTTCACTTGAAAATGTTTTAAACATATTTGCATTTATTTACTGGTTTCGCCGCATAAGATAATGTAATTACTGTAGAATTGAGATTGATTGCCATGTTTGCAATGTAATCCATGAGTTATTACGTCGAGAAGCGTTAATTTATAAAGTAATATTTAGCTACACGTAATATTATAATGTATTATTGTGTTTTAACATTGTATGAAGTTGTGTTATTTAATATTTGACGACTTCATGGATTAAAAAGGATTTTTTCCAATAAGATGCGCACTACGTAATGCGCATGTGGGTGGAAGGGGAGGAAATGCATCCATAAGGCGTTCAATTCAAACAGCGCGCCATATTTAATCTGGCTACTGGATGGACAAGACTTGGTTCACAGCTTCATGTTAAAGTTACAGGTTGCGATGAGTTATTAATGTCTTTCAGTTTAAACTCAGATCATTGTTATTGTTATTAAATAGCGAATTATTGTTATTACTAAAAGTTACTGGTAATTCTGTCTGTAACTTTGTGTACGAGATAGCTGCAGCAGCCGGCGAACATCAAGGTACGTATGAATGTTTTGCACATTATTTTCCTTTGCTGTTATATGACGTTTATCCTCGTTCCCTTCTGTGCTTAATTAAGGAAGCAGTTCCTTTTCAAATGACAACTTATGGGGAAAAGCAGAATAAAATGATTTTGCCTTATAGTGGTTTTCAGTTTTGCGTAGTTATGAAACAGTTTAATTGCGTTGTTATAGCTACCTGTCCAGGCGCAACTAAGCAATAAATGGGATCAGTTCCAAACTGGGTCCTCTTCCATATCTACATTTCTGCATTTCCTAATACTGTTTCCTAATGCTATTTATTTATCTAGAACCTATAAACTTGATAAAAGTTATTGAGGGCGTTTATGCTGTTCTACTGCATTTTCCCATCCACATTATGTATTTAGTAAACTGAATGTGTGTCAAGGTCCTACACACTCGCACGATTTTCACCCAATTTAATACATACTGTTAGGATAAGGTAAAAATTCTCAGTGCCTGGTATCATAAAAAGAACAATGGAACAAAGAATTCATAAAAAATATAAAATAGTTTTCTAAATATTCCTATAATTAACAAGATTTGTGTTACTTCACTTTTTCAGTGCTGATAATGCAAAAGTATTGTTATCATCATCATCATCATCATCATCATCATTTCCGTGATGATTATTATTACATATATAAAAATATTGGTTATTAATATTATTATTAATCAGATTCAAATGGGTTGCTTTAATGAGTGCCTTGCGAATAGGAAACTGGACAAGAGCAAAGGTGTATTTTAAGGTTATTTGTAATGCCACTATTTGTAAGTTGTGTAATATAGGACATTTATTTCTTTAATAATAATTTAAAGATGAGATTCTAAGATGTTATATTTTCATTGTTCATAGTAATAAAGAAGTGTGAATGTACTTGAAGGAATAGTTTCAATCCTTATGTTAAACATTAGTGGTAATAACGTATAAAACCGCAAGAAAAGAATAAAGGGTAACATTTGTTATAAGGCTGGCAAAACCCAATCTTCAGATTTGCTCCTTAGTGCTAATGAATGGGGTGGAGAATTGGCAGCACTGGTTACTCACCTGTGTATGGCGTCACTTCCTTCGCTCCTGTCTCTTGCTGTTTCAGCACTCTTCATGGTTTCATGTAACGAGCATAGTTCAATGAACGGAATAATGGTCAACACGAATATTAATTCCGACGTAAACGCGAAAATTAAATTGCCTTATGATTCATATGGAGCTTGTGAAGCATAATAGTTTTCATCACAGTTCTGATAGCGCAGATACATTGTAAAACGCTTCAGTTTAAATGTGTCGATGTATCGTGATGGTTAATTGCAATGTGCCATCTTTTAGTGGCGTTTCTCGAGTAATTTACGTTGTGTTGCATTTTCTTTCGACCAGGAGCGTCAATAAAATTCATTTTGAGCTGCCAGGATCTTGCTTAAGCAGTTTGCGCAATTTTCATGTGAAGTCTTAACAACACTGTAGCCTCTAAAAAGCTTATTTCTTAAATGTGAAACATGTGTATTAAAACTCGGCTGTGAAAACATCTGTTTTAGCAAAATAATTATAATCAGTAAGATGGCGCGGTGGCCGAGCGGTTAGACCGTTCGTCTTTCACCGGGTTCGAACCCAGGGACCCACGTGCGGTATTCGTGGTGGAGGTCTGGGTGGGTTTTCTCCAGGTTCTCAGGTTTCCCCCACCACTCATTCCACCAACTGCTCCATCATCACCTACATTTCATATCATCCTCTTCCTCACTCTCATACTGACCACTTCACTCTGTCTGGTACATATGTTCGTCTGTTTCCCCCACCACTCATTCCACCAACTGCTGCATCATCACCTACATTTCATATCATCCTCTTCCTGACTCTCATACTGACCACTTCACTCTGTCTGGCACATATGTTCGTCTGTTTCCCCCACCGTTCATTCCACCAACTGCTCCTCCATCATCACCTACATTTCATATCATCCTCTCTCTCACTCTCATACTGACCACTTCACTCTGTCTGGTACATCTGTTCGTCTGTTTCCCCCACCCCTCATTCCACCAACTGCTCCATCATCACCTACATTTCATATCATCCTCTTCCTCACTCTCATACTGACCACTTCACTCTGTCTGGTACATATGTTCGTCTGTTTCCCCCACCACTCATTCCACCAACTGCTGCATCATCACCTACATTTCATATCATCCTCTTCCTGACTCTCATACTGACCACTTCACTCTGTCTGGCACATATGTTCGTCTGTTTCCCCCACCGTTCATTCCACCAACTGCTCCTCCATCATCACCTACATTTCATATCATCCTCTCTCTCACTCTCATACTGACCACTTCACTCTGTCTGGTACATATGTTCGTCTGTTTCCCCCACCCCTCATTCCACCAACTGCTCCATCATCACCTACATTTCATATCATCCTCTTCCTCACTCTCATACTGACCACTTCACTCTGTCTGGTACATATGTTCGTCTGTTTACCCCACCACTCATTCCACCAACTGCTGCATCATCACCTACATTTCATATCATCCTCTCTTTCACTCATACTTGCAGGTGCTCACTCTATCTGGCACATAGGTTCCTGTGGTCCCTGACAGACGTCAGACCCTAGACACTGGCTTGTAAGTCCTACATAAGGGGAGGGTAATCACTTCCTCACTCTCATACTTGCAGATGTTTACTCTGTCTGGTACATAGGTTTCTGTGTTCCCTGACAGACGTCAGACCCTAGACACTAGCTTGTAAGTCCTACATAAGGGTTGGTTAATCAGGTAAACAACAATAATAATAATTATGAGTAGCTTAATTATTTTAAGTGATTTGGGGGACAGAGATGATTCTCGTACCCTCCCCTACCCTCCTGATTAACGCCCCTGATTTCTGCGGACCTCGTTACTACATAATTACTGGTTTCCACACTTTCTCGACTGGCGCCCTTGTTCATAACGTATGCAACTACCAACTCACCGGGGATCGAACTCGGCGCTACCTCACTTGCTCGCTCGTTCGATAAGTAATTTTAAACAAGCTCTTCTTTGAATGGAACGCATTACTTCACTTAAACGACTCTGAATGTGGAGTGAGTGAGTGAGTGAGTGAGTGAGTGAGTGAGTGAGTGAGTGAGTGAGTGAGTGAGTGAGTGATACTAAAAGAAGTAGCTTCCTGGAAAGAAACCCCGGCCGGATTCAAACCCAGCCCACAAGCAGCGGGAACATTGTAGCTTTAAGCCAGCGCTGTCCAATATGGCGCCCTGGATGTATTTTCCTGGCGCCCTTCATAAGCAGATTTCTACTCATTCCATTTTTAATATTAAATTAAGTTTCAGGAGAAAAGTATTTGGTTCCGAATATATTCTCAGTACACACGCATGAAGTATGTTTTGATTCCTTACTTCCCTGTTTCCTCTCAAAAGAAGCGTACTTGCTCTAACAGTGGTTGTGCTGGCGCCCGCGCCTCCTTACGCAACAGTTAAATGTGCCCGGACACACAACAAACATGGACAGCACTGCCTTAAGGTTTTCGCAATTACAGCGTTTCTCATAGTAGTAACCGTAAAACGTATCGCAATAGTTCGCTATTACTCGTTAAATTCCATTATCTGGCATTCTCATAAATAACATTTATCAGAAAATTTATCTTTGCAAGGTTTTAAAAACCCATTAATAGCTTATATTTTTTACCTAATTTTTTTTTTTTTTTTTTTTTTTTTTTTAATATACACAGAATCCTCTGCATTTGGGGTATTTCATAATAGCAGCTTTTGTTGTTCTTCACTTAAAGGGTAACAATTGGACGGAGTGAAGATCTGGAAGTGTGAGACTGAGGAAGAGCATGATATGAAATGCAGGCGAAATCCATGATTAGAAAGCTAATGATGCAGCAAAGGCGGAATGAATGACGTGGGAATCCGGAGAAAACTCGCCCTGACGCCGCTTCGTCTACCACGAATACCACATGTGGTTCCCTGGGATCAAACCCGGGCCGTCTAAGTGATAGGTGAGCGGTCTAGCTGCTCGGTCACGGCGCCTCATGATGATTTTTTTTTTATTAAATTAACGTCTTCCAACATTGTGTCATATCGGACGAATAAATAAAATGAAATGGGTGAAATGATGCTCAAATGAGCCCGAGGTCCAAGGAGCTTTATGTTACCCGACATTCGTCTTCTTTGGGTAGCGAAAACCTCGGAAAAAAAACATAACCCGGATAACTTACCCTAAGCGAGTTTCGAACTCGCGACCTCTTGAACGTGAGGCAGACACGCTAACCATCACGCTACCTTGGAACGACGTGAAATTAAAAACAATCAAGGTGTTGGGTCGAAGCGCCATTTTTAATTTTCTTAAATTCCAAGAGTTAAATGTTATTGCATCATATTTATCCAAACTCGAATATTAATAAACAGTAATTTCGGGTTTTATTAAATTTATTAAACTTTTTTAAAAAATGAATAAATTTATTGTTTCAGTAAATTGCCCAATGCCTAGTTGACCGTTTTAAATTTCACTTGAAAATGTTTTAAACATATTTGCATTGATTTACTGGTTTCGCCGCATAAGATAATGTAATTACTGTAGAATTGAGATTGATTGCCATGTTTGCAATGTAATCCATGAGTTATTACGTCGAGAAGCGTTAATTTATAAAGTAATATTTAGCTACACGTAATATTATAATGTATTATTGTGTTTTAACATTGTATGAAGTTGTGTTATTTAATATTTGACGACTTCATGGATTAAAAAGGATTTTTTCCAATAAGATGCGCACTACGTAATGCGCATGTGGGTGGAAGGGGAGGAAATGCATCCATAAGGCGTTCATTTCAAACAGCGCGCCATATTTAATCTGGCTACTGGATGGACAAGACTTGGTTCACAGCTTCATGTTAAAGTTACAGGTCGCGATGTGTTATTCATGTCTTTCAGTTTAAACTCAGATCATTGTTATTGTTATTAAATAGCGAATTATTGTTATTACTAAAAGTTACTGGTAATTCTGTCTGTAACTTTGTGTACGAGATAGCTGCAGCAGCCTGCGAACATAAAGGTACATATGAATGTATTGCACATTATTTTCCTTTGCTGTTATATGACGTTTATCCTCGTTCCCTTCTGTGCTTAATTAAGGAAGCAGTTCCTTTTCAAATGACAACTTATGGGGAAAAGCAGAATAAAATGATTTTGCCTTATAGTGGTTTTCAGTTTTGCGTAGTTATGAAACAGTTTAATTGCGTTGTTATAGCTACCTGTCCAGGCGCAACAAAGCAATAAATGGGATCAGTTCCAAACTGGGTCCTCTTTGCTATCTAGAGTTCTGTATTTTTTATTGCCTTTTATTTGTCTGGAATTTATAAACTTGATTCTAAATTATCGAGGGAGTTCTCCTTTTCTACTGCAGTTTACATCTACACTATATAGATATTTATTTATTTCAACACGGGTAAGTGAATTTGTCTCACAGACCTACACGCTCGCACGAGTTTTACCCAATTTGACACATACCTACCTAAGGTAACACAACTGAGTGCTTGGTGTCACAAAAAAGAAACCAACGGAAGAGAGGATGTAAAACATTTGGCAAGAAGATGTTTTAAACATTCATAGCATAAAATATGGATATCTTTTGTCAATATTTTTATAAATAATAAGATGGATGTTACTGCCTTTAGTTTTTCAGCATCTTGATAAGATTTTCTACTACGTTTTCCCTTATCTTGAGAAGACGAATGTGGAGTAACTTAAAGCTCCATGGACCTCGGACTCATTTCAGAATCATTTCACCCATTTCATATATTCACCGTCCTATATGACATTACCTTGGAACGACGTTAAATTAAAAAAAAATCAAGGTGTTGTGTCGAAGCGCCATTTTTAATATTCCTAATGCGTGGAATACAGCTGTTGTATTAGAGCAGCATGCAAATGTTACAGTTCGTGGGCTTTTATCCCATCACCTTTATTTTAAACTGAAGTATCGTTATGAGTTACTAAATAGTGAATTAATTTTATCATTAAATAATTATTCGTAAGTCTATAACGCTGAGTATGATGACTTAAAGCAGAAGGACTGGTCTAGCCGGCGAGCTGAAAGGTATGCATTGCAAATTCTTTATTTTTGCTGTTATTTCATGTTTAACATGATTTGCTTTTGTGTTTAACTAAGGGAGTGCTTCCTTTACAAATGATAACTGACGGAGAGAAAGCAAAACATTATAATTTTGACTTTATTCAGTGATTTTCACTTCTGCGCAGTTATTATACAATGTAGTGCCATTGCCATAGCAACGTGTGTAAAGACTCCAGGCGCGACTAAGTGATAAGTCATTATTCCTGCCACTTAATTTCTACACCATTTGAGAGAATGAATGCTATTTATTTGTTTGGAACCTGTAAACTTAATCCAGTATTAGTAAGAACACTTTCCTCTTCCACTGCTTCTGTAGGTACATGTATATTATGTATGTATTTAATAAAGTGAATGTTGTTCGCAGGTTCCCGCTGCATCCTGCAAGCGATTTCGACTCAATTTCCCACACATTTACCATTGGAGAGTGCCTGGTGTTAACCCCAAATGGAAGAGAGGGTGAGAAATGCTCGATTTTAACACATTATTCACTAGGATAAGAGCAATTGCTCTATTTCCTCGTTTGCTTTCTTCAGAGGCTCAAATAACCGCGTCGACCGGTACTTTGACCCGACATACTCATTCACTCACTCCCTCACTCACTCCCACACTCACTCCCTCTCCCACAGTCTCACCCACTGCCTCACTCAGCGCCAGACCCACTGCCTCACTCAGCGCCAGACCCACTGCCTCACTCACTGCCTCACCCACTCCCACACCCACTGCGTCACTCACTCCCACACTCACTGCCTCACCCACTCCCACACCCACTGCGTCACTCACTCCCACACCCACTGCCTCACCCACTCCCACACCCACTGCGTCACTCACTCCCACACTCACTGCCTCACCCACTCCCTCACCCACTGCATCACTCACTCCCACACTCACTCTCTCACCCGTAGTCTCACCCACTCCCACACCCACTGCGTCACTCACTCCCACACTCACTGCCTCACCCACTCCCTCACCCACTGCATCACTCACTCCCACACTCACTCCCTCACCCGCAGTCTCACCCACTGCCTCACCCACTCCCACACTCACTCCCTCACCCACTCCCTCACCCACTGCGTCACTCACTCCCACACTCACTCCCTCACCCACAGTCTCACCCACTGCCTCACCCACTGCGTCACTCACTCCCACACTCACTGCCTCACCCACTCCCTCACATACTGCGTCACTCACTCCCACACTCACTGCCTCACCCACTGCCTCACCCACTCCCTCACCCACTGCATCACTCACTCCCACACTCACTGCCTCACCCACTCCCACACCCACTGCGTCACTCACTCCCACACTCACTGCCTCACCCACTGCCTCACCCACTGCGTCACTCACTCCCACACTCACTCCCTCACCCACTCCCACACCCACTGCGTCACCCACTCCCACACTTACTGCCTCACCCAATCCCTCACCCACTGCGTCACTCACTCCCACACTCACTGCCTCACCCACTCCCTCACCCACTGCGTCACTCACTCCCACACTCACTCCCTCACCCGCAGTCTCACCCACTGCCTCACCCACTGCCTCACTCACTCCCTCACTCACTGCCTCACTCACTGCCTCACTCACTCCTTCACTCACTCCCTCACTCACTCTCTCACCCACTGCCTCACTCACTCCTTTACTCACTCCCTCACTCACTCTCTCACCCACTGCCTCACTCACTCCCTCACTCACTCCCTCACTCACTCCCTCACTCACTCCCTCACTCAATGCCTCACTCACTCCCTCACTCACTCCCTCACTCACTGCCTCACTCACTCCTTCACTCACTCCCTCACTCACTCCTTCACTCACTCCATCACTCACTCCCTCACTCACTGCCTCACTCACTCCCTCACTCACTCTCTCACGCACTGCCCCACCAACTCCCTCACTCCCTCCTTCCCTCACGCAACTCCCTCACTCACTGCCTCACTCACTCCCTCACTCACTCCCTCACTCACTGCCTCGCTCACTCTCTCACGCACTGCCTCACCAACCCCCTCACACCCTCACTCCCTCACGCACTCCCTCACCCACTGCCTCACTCACTCCCTCACTCACTCTCTCACGCACTGCCTAACCCACCCCCTCACCCACTCCCTCACTCACTGTATCACACACTCACTTACCTACTGCCTCACTCACTCCCTCACTCACTGCCTAATTCACTCCCTCACTCACTGCCTCACTCACTCCCTCACTCACTGCCTCACTCACTGCCTCACCCACTCCCTCTCTCACTCCCTCACTCACTGCCTCACTCACTCCCTCACTCACTCTCTCACGCACTGCATCACCAACCCCCTCACTCCCTCCCTCCCTCACGCATTCCCTCACTCTCTGCCTCACTCACTCCTTCACTCACTCCCTCACTCACTGCCTCACTCACTCCCTCACTCACTCTCTCACGCACTGCCTAACCCACCCCCTCACCCACTCCCTCACTCACTGTCTCACGCACTGCCTCACCCACCCCCTCACTTCCTCACCCGCTGCCTCACTCACTGCCTCACTCACTCACTGTGTCACTCACTGCCTCACTCACCGCCTTACCCACTGCCTCACTCACTGCCTCACTCGTTCCCTCACTCACTCCCTCATCCACTGCCTCACTCATTGCCTCACTCATTGCTTCACCCACTGCCTCACCCTCTGCCTCACACATTGCCTCACCCACTGCCTCACTCACTGCCTCACTCACTCACTGTGTCACTCACTGCCTCACTCACCGCCTCACCCACTCCCTCACTCACTGCCTCACTCGTTCCCTCACTCACTCCCTCATCCACTGCCTCACTCATTGGCTCACTCACTCCCTCACCCACTGCCTCACTCATTGGCTCACTCATTGCCTCACCCACTGCCTCACCCACTGCCTCACACATTGCCTCACCCACTGCGTTACCCACTGCCTCACTCGTTCCCTCACTCACTCCCTCATCCACTGCTTCACCCACTGCCTCACTCATTGCCTCACCCACTGCCTCACTCATTGCCTCACCCACTGCCTCACTCATTGCCTCACCCACTGCCTCACTCACTGCCTCACTCATTGCCTCACCCACTGCCTCACTCACTGCCTCACTCACTCCCTCACCCACTGCCTCATTCACTCCCACACTCACTGTCTTAATCACTGCCTCACACACTGCCTCACTCATTGCCTCACCCACTGCCTCTCTCACTGCCTCACTCACTCCCTCACCCACTGCCTCACTCACTCCCTCACTCACTGTCTCACCCACTGCCTCACCCACTGCCTCACCCACTGTCTCACCCACTGCCTCAGCCACTGCCTCACCCACTGTCTCACTCAATGCCTCACTCACCGCCTCACCCACTCCCTCACTCACTGCCTCACTCACTGCCTCACTCACTCCCTCACTCCCTCACTCACTGCCTCACGCACTGCCTCACGCACTCCCTCACTCACTCTCTCACGCACTGCCTCACCCACCCCCTCACTCACTCCCTCACGCACTCCCACACCCACAGACTCACCCACTGCCTCACTCACTCTCTCACCCACTGCTTCATTCAGTGCCTCACTCACTGCCTCACTCACTCCCTCACGCACTCCCACACTCCCTCACCCACAGACTCACTCACTGCCTCACTCACTGCCTCACCCACTGCCTCACTCAGTGCCTCTCTCACTGCCTCACTCACTCACGCCCTCACTTACTGCCTCACTCACTCCCTCAGTCACTCTCTCACGCGCTGCCTCACTCACTCCCTCACCCACTCCCTCACCCACTCCCTCACGCACTCCCTCACTCACTGTCTCACTCACTGTCTAACTCACTGCCTCACCCACTGCGTCACTCACTGCCTCACCCACTCCCTCACTCACTGCCTCACTCACTCCCTCACTCACTCTCTCACGCGCTGCCTCACTCACTCCCTCACCCACTCCCTCACCCACTCCCTCACGCACTCTCTCACGCACTCCCTCACTCGCTGTCTCAGTCACTGTCTCACTCACTGCCTCACGCACTCCCCCACTCACTGCCTCACTCACTCCCTCACTCACTCTCTCACGCGCTGCCTCACTCACTCCCTCACCCACTCCCTCACCCACTCCCTCACGCACTCCCTCACTCACTGTCTCACTCACTGTCTAACTCACTGCCTCACCCACTGCGTCACTCACTGCCTCACCTACTCCCTCACCCACTGTCCCACTCACTGTCTCACTCACTCCCTCACCCACTCCCTCACGCACTCCCTCACTCACTGCTTCACCCACTGTCTCACTCACTGCCTCACCCACTGCCTCACTCACTGTCTCACCCACTCCCTCACCCACTGTCTCACTCACTGTCTCACTCACTGCCTCACCCACTGCCTCACTCACTGTCTCACCCACTGTCTCACTCACTGTCTCACTCACTGCCTCACCCACTGCGTCACACACTGCCTCACCCACTCCCTCACCCACTGTCTCACTCACTGTCTCACGCACTGCCTCACCCACTGCTTCACCCACTGCCTCACTCACTCCCTCAGCCACTGTCTCACTCACTGTCTCACCCACTGCCTCACTCACTGCTTCACACACTGCCTCACTCACTCCCTCACTCACTCTTACTCACTCCTTCACTCACTCCCATCCCACTCCTTCACCCACTCCCTCACCCACTCCATCACTCACTCCCTCACTCCCTCACCCATGCCTAACCCACTCCCTCCCTGACTTTCTCACTCAATTCCTCACCATCTACCTCACTCACCTCCCAACTCACTAACTCACTCACTCACTCACTCACTTGCCTACTCTCTCATTCACTCATTCCCTCACTCACTTCCCTACTCACTCCCTCACTTCCTCACTCACTCCCTCACACAGTCACTCACTACTTCCTTGATGGGTGGCTGAAGTCTTTAAGGCAGGATTAGTGAACAGAACGTCTGCGGTTCAGATCCCTCCAGCGCTGCCTTCTCGCTTTTTCTTTAATTCAGGTTTTCATGTCCTCATAACTGATAAGTGCCGGAGAGGTGCCCCGAGAATAGGACTAGAGTTTTCCTTCGCAAGTTTCCTTTCCCAAATGTTTCATTTCATGCAACATCATATTTCACCACCTGTGGTGTCCTATTATGCACTACAATAAATCACTATTCTTAGTATTAGTATTTGGGGCTTTGTGTTCATTGGTTTGTTATTCTAATTATGATAATTATTATTATGATGATTATCATTATCATTATCATCATTAATATTCTTGTTAAATTGAGACCACCTGAATCCAAGTAAAGCAGTTTTAGAAAAAGGTCTGTGTGTGTGTGTGTGTGTGTGTGTGTGTGTGTGTGTGTGTGTGTGTGTACGTGTGTGCGTGCATGTGCGTGTGCCTGTGTGTGTGCATGTGTGTCTTATCTGTCTGTCAGTCTGTGGAAAAACGGAAAGTTGGAAACTTCAAGGACTTTGTTTCTCCAAGATAAAGCAAAGTTTTACACACCTTTTATTTTATATTTTCCTGTAAAGAATGGAAAATACAGCTGACTTTATTGAATGAAGTTTAGTGTATGATGTAACTGTAACATGCTTTGGTATAATTTCAGATTGGACGTCATTATGCCAAGAAGGAATTAGTTTGGTACCGAATTCTAACATTAGTTGAGGCTTCTGCTCACTTAGAGCACATATTAGATGAGTGTGTTGAAGATGCAGATTTTACTGTTCTTGCACCTGATGGATGACTTTGACGACAATCTAAGAGGAGAAGCTCAAGTAAGTGACGTTCAATTACAATACAGAAGTAAGAGAAACCATTACTCCAATAACATCAGAAAATGTAGGTATCTACATGAAAGTTAGGTGCAACCTAAATGGAGAAAGAATATTAAATATTAAATATTGCAACGCATATAGTGAAAGAAAGTGTATATATGCACAAGATAAAATATAAATAAAATAGAGTGTAAAATTATATTTACATTTACATTACATTGCTGTAAAATGGTGTTTATATTGCAGTGGAATCTCGATAACTCGACCTAATGTGGACTGAGAGGTTACCGAGTTTTACGCAATAAGGCATCTGTTATTCACAACCTGTAACATAACACTGCAAATTACATAAATATGTTCTAGCACAATATAGCAAACAAAAGTGGAACATATTGTAAAATGTATTACGTATTAATATTTTACTCTTTCTCCAGTCTGTTTAACACAACCAATTTAGTTTCCATAGTATTGTTAACTTGTCTTTTCTTCTCTTTTGATATTTTTAATGTCACAAACCCAACAATAACAATATAGCTTGATATCTTGGAAGCTGCCAGAAATAAGTAACTAACATGGTAATTATTATTTATTTATGCCAACAAACTTACTGTTGGTGTTTTTAAACACACAAGCCGTGTGTGGGCAAAGTTTAAGAGGTAGAACTGGAACTTAAAAATTCAATATTGTCACAATAGCTCAGTGGTTAGAGCATCCGCCCGGCAAGCGGAAGGTCTGTGGTTCAAATCCCAGTTGTGGCATTGAATTTTTAAGTTCCAGTTCTACCTCTTAAGTAACTAACAGTTTAGCTTACTACGTAGGTACACAGGTATTTTGTACACGCAGCGATGGATGTTGCTTGAATGTGCAGAGGTGACATCATGCAAATTGATGATGTTAGGTATTGTCTCTGTTTACTTCAATGAAATACAGAAGACACTGCTGATTATGTGAGATGGCATGGCACTGTACTTAATCATGCACAGTCCGTGGAAGTCTGAAACATAACCTACCAATGGTCTATTAATTTCAAAGGTGAACTCGATCATAAACCACTGCACAATTGTCACATTTGATTGATGTTTCTTGAATATGATAACAAATTTTAAAAAAATAAAGAGGTTGTCAAGTTACTTGGAATGTCGAGTTATTGAGAGTCTAGTTATTGAGATTCTACTGTATTTGGAAGTATGTTATTGTATTCCTGTCATTTCGTATATCACTAATAGCCATTTGAGAATGAGAGTTTTAACCCCCAGTTTTGTCAAATAAAATAAAGAATGCTACTGTGTTACTCGTGTTAAACCAATATAGCACATCATATTCAAATTTCAATTTTTTCAGAAAGAAAAAGAATAATTTGCCGCTAATGGATTGCTTTTACACATTGTTTAAGTTAATTTTATTCTTGCATTATTTTAAATACTGCACTAAGCATTTTTCCTGTTTTTTCACCATTGTACAGAAATTATTACTTTACAAATATCTGCAAGTTTTTTCATCACTTTGAACTTCACCTTCCTAATCTAATGCTATGCTAAAAAAAAACTTTTATATGAAGCATAAACTTCCATTCTCCTTTGTGATAGTTGATTCATTAAAAGTGAATAATCTGATGTTTATTTATTTATTTAATTATTATTAATTTGTGCTACAACAGAGCAAAGCTCCAAATACAGTAGCTATGTACACAAATGCAAAACAAGAACATAAGAAGAAATACAAAGAAACTAAAAATAAACTATATATTAAGCTATTATTGAGGACAAGATATTGCAAACTCTTTAATTGTCTAGCATAGTGTCAAAAAGTACTACTGGTACTTTGAGCATAGAAGATGAAATAAATTAGTCCCCAGACTTAGAAGATCACAATCCTAATCCATTGAGTTGATGAAAATTAAATTATTTGCTACATGATTTGGGTCTTAGCACAGAAAATAGTGAATTTTTGCATTCAAGGTTGGAACAAGACCATCTTTTAGCACCTGCAATAACTTTCTATTGGTACAGACATTGAGAAAATGGGTTCAATAAATATTATGTAAAAGGAGAAGTTGTGTATTGTTGTGATATCGCTAATTTGATACGTCGTCTTGGAACTGCTTACGAAGCAAAAGATTTAGGTCTGTTTATTGACTTGAGCAAGAGAAGTTTGAAAGGTATTCTGCTACGCAACAGCAATATGTTTGTTTCAATTCCAATATCTCACTCTACATCCCTTAAAGAAATGTAGCAAAATTTGTATACTGTCCTGGAAAAGTTAAACATAATTAACACAAGTGGCTCGTGTGCTGTGATGTTAAGGTGTGTAGTATTTTACTGGGACAACAAGAAGGATACTTGAAATTTATGTGCTTTGTGTGTAAATGGGACTCCAGATAGAGAAAAAGTGACTGGGTGAACCTAATTGGACAGAAAGAAAAGATTTAGTGCCAGGGCCAAAAAATGCAGTAAGTTGCCTGCGGATTGACTCATATTAGGTTTAGCCGCCCCTGATGCATATCAAATTAGGGATATTGAAGCAGTTTGTCAAAGCTTTGGGCACAAGTGGTTGTTTCCAATATCTTATTATATATATTATATATCTTATTCAGAAATTTCAAATTTCACACATTTTAAACCGTAGTTAAAAGCTAGAACAAAACTCTAATATTACATACTTCCTTTCTCCATGGCAGGAAGATGGTACTGGTACAAAGAAGTGTAAAGCAGATTTGAATTCAGCATAGGAAAGTTAGGTTTAGGAACCTGATTAACCCCATGTCACAGAAAAAATGTTCAAATTTGCAGGACGGTGTGATTATTGTAGCTCAGAAGGTTTTTGTCAATACACACATGCTCTTTGTTGTACTGTGTGCTGCAATCAATTCATTTTGCGTTTCCCATGTTAGTCACAGCAGGTTCACTGAATTGCTGTGGATATGATTATGTTGCACTGTAAAGAATATATTTTCAGTTTTAGATATATTTAGAGTTAGAACGTTTAAGGAGAACCAGATTTTCACACTTTTCAGGGGTAGTTGCATTTCTTGCTTTACTTTATATTATCTGATTGTTGATGTTTATTAAGGTTGTACTATCTGCAGGTAAAATTGTGGATCAAGGTAAGTTACCGTTTAAGTTGTTTATATGAAATAAAAATAAGAAAGGCCGGAGGACATAACCTGGAGCTAGCTCGACGGGTATGACCTTTGACATCTTTAGGCAGGTAAGGAATACTCTATATGTGAGCTCTCAAGTTAATTAAAAACACAATGGTGAGGCTATTAAATCAATTATTTTATTTTGTGATTAGAAGAATCATAAATGTCTTCAGCATGGGATGTCTCCAGTCCTTTGACTGCAGTATAGTGGAATCCTGATAACTCAACCTAACCTGAACTGAGAGGCTTTCGAGTTAGCAAAATGCCGAGTTTTATGGAATAAGCAGCCTGTCATTCACAACTCATAACATAATACTGCAAACTACATAAATACATATTCTAGCACAATATAGGAAACAAAATTATAACGTATTCTAAATTTTATTACTAGGGCTCGGAAGTTCATCCCCTAAAAAACACTGAAATATGCATACAAATATGCTCTTAAAAACTTGAAAATATGCCAAGAAATATGCACCGTTGAATTAAAACAATGCCCCTTCGCAGTAGACAAGGCGAGTTAGTATAAATAATAAATGAAGTTACCTTATTCCTTAGAGGTTGAAGGAGAGGTGGTCTCACCGGTAGTATTAACTGCTAAATTGCAGTTCACAACCAACACTTTGCACAAATTTTCAACTGTAAAACATCGTCTGTTGTCTCGCAAAACACTTTTGTAATGTGAAAAACTTCTCAACAGTCACAAGATGTTATCGGGGCATATTTAAATGATGTTAACTGCTTCACAGAGAGAGTCAAGTCTATTGGTATGACAGATCGTTTTCTTTCGAGGATGTCTCGAATATCACACATCTGTTTATAACCAGAATTTTTGAAATTATATAATTCACTTTCTCTTTCACTTTTTGTCCTATGCTACCAGGAACCGAAGTTAGATCACATATTGTTTTTTCAAAGACAGTAAGTGAATCTTGCAAAGGAGATCCTACAGCTTCCAATGCCTTTATGGCTGTTGGTAAGAAAGAAAAATGGGCAGATATGAAACTAAGATCCTCTTTTAACCCAGTGCCTGACAGAATATTTTGCACAGTTTCTATTGATGAAGCATCTTTCGAGTCCAATTAATTAACAACCTCTTCGACTATTTCTATGTGCTTAGCATAATATAAAACTGCATTGACCCATGCTCCCCATCAAGTTAACACTGGTGCAGGAGGAAGTCTGATATTAGGGGCTGTTGATCTAAACAACTTAACTCTTTTAGGAAATTTAAGAGAAATTCTCTTTGTACACGACACAAATATATCTACCAATGGGAAAGAATTGCGTATTGTCTCAGAAATGCGATGAAGAGCGTGTGCCAAACAAGTTATATGAATTAAGTTAGGAAAAATACCTTTCAGGGTTTGTCCTGATTTTATCATATAAGGACCTGCATCAGTAAGAAATAAAAGTACCCGGTCATATTTGATTCCACATGGCTATAATAATTTCAGAGTCCATCACAAACTGGGTTACAGTTACATTGTCAGTGGCCGACAATTCGCACACATTAAGAAGATAAGGTGTCGTCTTTTGTTCATTATTTAAGGCACCCACAATTATATTAGCAATAGAACAGCGCTCTGAATCAGGGGTTTCATCAACAGACAACTACACAAACTTATCCACTAATTCATTTTGTATATCTGACAATGCGTTATTGTAACAATGTCCTACATAAGTCTTACGCAGTGCCCTTTCTTCAGGCACATGTTGTCGAGTGTACTTGACAAGAAAGGTTCTAAATGTCGGATTATTGATTTTGAACAAGGGAATATCAGCAGCTAAAAATGCTTGGCGCAGGTCATAGGAAAATTCAGTAACCCTACTTCCTAAACAGTCTACTAGCTGTTTTTGAACAGGTTCTTTGTTTGCAGTTTTCTGATTAAATTCTCCTCGTTTTGCTGTGTTTATGTGCTGAACTATTTGAAATCTTTTCTCACTCCCTATATGTGTCTCACACGCTCCACAATACAGTACCCTATTATCTGTAGATATTAAATCACTCGAAAACTCATTCTGTAATTTAATTAATCTAGCACTCAAAGTTGGTTTTATTTTCGGCATTTGAAGAGCTATTTAAAATTTTACACACCTAATTTAATTTGGTGGGAACCAGTTCACAACACTGTTATGTTTGAAGATCATGGCACAACTATTGGAGAGCAGGGAAGTGTTGCGATAATTGTGCTGCTCAAAATATTGACCTGCACTTTATCTTTGTTAATATAAACCTCTCAGATAACACACTGATTATTCTCTACACACAAACACATAATGAAGCGATGGAAACAGGGGGTTCACTGCATGACAACATGACTCACCTCGCGAGTTGCATCAACATGTCCAATACTACCAATATGAAAAGTATTATACACATTGAAAAAAATAATAAAACCCAAAAAAATCATTAAAATATGTAATATAGGGGCTATAATATTGAAATAATATGCATTTATAAAAAATCAAGAAAATATGCAGCTATATGCACCATAAAATCATGTCCAAATACTGAAAATTCCATAATTCGTGCACCTAATGTAAAAGCATACGTTTTTAGCCCCTATGAAAAAACATGCAAAAGCATGAACTTCCTAGCCCTATTTATTACATATTAATATGTTACCGTTTCTCTGGTCTCATAATATATCCAATTTAATTTCTATTGTCATGTTAACTTGTCTTTTCTTCTTGCTTGATATTTTCTCTCGCAAAAACACAACTCAACATGATACTGACAGTAGTCTGAAATCTTGGAAACTGTGCTGTACCCAGAAATATGTAGCTGAAAGATTAGCTTACCACGTACAGGGGTATATTAACATGTGGCAAATGTCCTTGCTAGGATCTGCATAACTGACATCATCCAAATTGATGATGGAAGTGACGTCCCTTTGTCCTACCTTGGAAAAAAACAAGATACTGCTGTCATTGTGAGATGACACTGTTGTTAATCGCGGACAGTCCACGGGAATCTGGAAAATAACCTGATACCTCTAAGGTCATAATATAAATACAGAAGTAAACTCGATCATAAACCACTGTGGAATTCGTCATGTCTAAGAAATATCCTTGTATTGGGTAAAGCAATAAACCTTCAAACCTTCCTAACAAGTATTTTTCTAATGTATCAACATTATTAGTGACAAGCTTTTGGTTTTGTGGCAGCTGCTTATGTTGTGATGACATGTTGAAGGTCAATACGTGGTCAGCTGTTTTGTCACTCTGACGGAGAATGCTATAGGTTGCATATGTATACTAATTAAAATTTACCTATACTATTCATACCATAATAGAAATTGTTAGTCAAGTTTAACAATGAACAATAAAAAAACATAAAATTAAAATAAAAAGGCTCTTGTCTTACACGGAATGTCAAGTTATCATGAGTTGACTTATCAGCATTCTACTGTAGTAACATTTTCTGGAGAAACTTCATGGTAATTAAAATTTAAGTTAATTGACGTACCTGAATGTCAAAAATTGTGCAGCATATGTACAAATGATTCATTATATCTGAAGTTATTGGCTCATGACATACGTACATGTTTGGACGCCTTGATAAAATATTTGTTGAATTCATTAGGTTTTATAGATGTAATTTGCTTTTGAGTTGAGGTATTTTTAATGCCTTGCTGTTTTGCATTTATTTTGTGCTGACAAAACTAAATTATCATTGGCTCCAATTTTTGTGTTTTCTATGCTTTCCCCACACAGCTTTCTATGGTTTTTCACTCTTTTTTTATTTTCCAACCTATTGCTATCTTTGGGTTTATCATAAAGTATTGGTAACGTATTCCAAATTTTAAGAAGTTTAGGACTAAAAAAATTTCCTGTGGCAGATTTACTTTTTGTATGTTTTGTTTTCACATTGATGGATTTTCCATCAAATTCTATATTAAAGCAAGACGTTGCGACTTGATCAAAATATGTAAATGCATTTTCTATATCTACATGTTTTGTATAATGTGTTGTTTCACTTGACAATCCATTAGTAACCTTATTTTCTTTTACCTGAATCTCCACCCATATACCGACATGATCTGATATTATATTTTGTTCTGGAAAAGATCACTTGTAGTAAGATTTGTGCAAATTAGTTATAATGTTGCCAAGTTATGATGCATTTTGAGAGGACTTATAATGAACACATTATAAATTGTGTGATCTTAGCATGCTAAAGAACTGGTGACGAGTCTAATATGTTAATATTGAAATCACCAGCCAACAGTTAAAATTAGATGTTAGGTACCTAACTCATAGAACAGAATAGAATTATTTATTTCAGAAACTTCTGAGTACATCAGAGGCACTACAAGCGTCAAGTCACTTAGTCTACCTTAACACTAGTATAATTCTATACTACAACAATACAATACATATAGCATCATTAAACTAAAATGTGTACCATATCATAAAATTAATTTACATTATAAATTGGATTATCAGTCAAAAAACCTTTTACTTTGTTCTTAAAGCTCTTAGAATCAAGAGATTTTAAATTTATGGGTAAAGAGTTAAAAAGCTTTATAGACAGAGAAAGGAAAGTCTTTTGAGTTCTAGCGTAGCAGTAACTACTTATCATGAGATTACTGTTACCTCTAGTATTATAAGTATGACACATATTATGTTCAACAAATCTACCATAATTTTCTTTTACATAATTTAAACACTGATAAACAAACAGTGCTGGGAGAGTTATAATTCTCAGGGACCTAAAACTTTCCATACAGTGACCCCCTGAAGGAAGTCCACACATAATTTTAATTGATTGTCCGCGATATACCCCAGTGCGCCAGTCGCTTGGCCTGGGTTTTAGTCTGCGGTCCATCCTAGGTGACGACCCAGTCTCCGTAGATATGGTGCTGCGGTTCGTTGCTGAAATTGGATTCGCCAAACAAGTGTAACTTGTGCTTTTAGTATTATACCTTTGAGTAAGATTTAAAAATCTGCAATTAGGTTTGCTTTGTTTTACTGTTTAGTATTTTAAACTGTCACTATTTTACATTCACCTTTTTAGCGTTTTAATCTTTTTGGTGTTTTAAAGGTTTTAACATTAACCTTTTTAGTATGTTAACTGTTTTAGCATTTTTTAGTTTTGTATTTTAGCTTAGTTCTTAACCAGAAGTTAGTGAGTGTTTTATCCTTTAAAATTGACTTGGGGCCCAAATGACCTAGCTGTCGACGGGCCCTTAAACACCACTCACTCACTCACTCACTCCTCACATCAATCTTATAACTTTCTTCTTTATCATAAAAAGTTTTACACTGTAAGTTTGAAAACCCCACATTATTGTACAATAAGACAAATGACTGAATTTGTGTAAAATATATAATTTTGAGCACATCTAAACTAGCAACTTTTCTTAATTTTCTCATAAAAATGCTGTTAATCAGTTTATAAGCTAACTCATCGATATGACAAACACGGTTAAATTTGGATCCACATTAAAACCTAAAAATGTTACTTCCTTTTTAACTTCACAATCTATTGTATTATTATAAGTTACCTTGAGATGCTGAGGTTTATCTAAGTTGAGACAAAGCAAATTTAAACTACACCAATCTTCTATCTTGCATGTAATATTTTTAATTTCGGTAAGATCATAATGTTCTGCAAGTGAGTTAGATATACTAACGCAGATTGCAAGGTCATCAGCAAATAAGTATCCTTTGGCAGAAGGCCCAAGTATTTTAGGTAGATCATTGACATAAATAATGAATCATAGCTTGCTTAAAATCGAACCCTGCGGTACGCCACATGTTACAGACAAAAAATCAGACTCTCTATTATTAAAAACAACCTTCTGTAACCTATTATTTATATAAGACCTTATAAGCATACATGCTGACTCTTGAAAACCATAATACCTTAATTGGGCCAATAAAAATATTGTGGGAGACAATGTCAAAAGCTTTAGATAAATCAAAGAATATTGAATCTATATTATTTTTACTCTCTGAAGACTTTAAACATGTAGTATAAAGAGACAATGTTGCTTTTAAGGTCCTCATGCCCATTCTATAACCATATCAACTCTCACTAAACAAATTATTATTTTCAAAATAAGAAACTATTTGGTTGTCCAGTATTTTTTCAAATATCTTTGATACTGCAGGAACTAAGGAGATTGGCCTAAAACTATTATAGTCTAATTTGGTACCTTTCTTGTGCAGGGGTACTACCTTCACAACTTTCATTGCTTTAGGGAAAATAGAACTCAAAATACAACTATTTATAAAATTGGTTAGTAAATCGCTAATGAGATGAACCTAACTTAAACATAAAAGAACTCACACCATATAAGTCACAACTTTTACTGTTTTTCATACCTTTAAAAACTTCCTCAACCACTTCCTTAGTGACTAATTCAAAATTCAACACACTTGGTGGTCTTGGGCAGTTTTTTAAATAGTCAAATGAACTACTTGTACAGTTTTTCAAGGCAACATTTTGTACAATTTCATGAATTTTTTCAATGAAAAATTTGTTAAATTGAAATGGACATAAATTACTTGAAGCATCTAACCTTAGGTTTGGCCTCATATATTCCCTTTGAACAATGTTACACACAGTTTCACTCCTATTGGTTGATGATTTTATTAAATCATCATTTTGCTTAGGTCTTTTATATAGCTTTTAGTAAAGACGTAAACTGTTTTTTGTATCTCTTATGTAGACTGCCAGCCAGAACTTTTATAACTTTACTACAAGACTCATTAGAATCTATCGTATATCAGTAGCAATATTATCTATGCAGCTACCAAGAAGTAAATCATTACTTTTGACCCTGGGTCTTGTTATTTGATCTACTACAACATACAGACCAAATGTATACAGTAAATTGTTTAAATCTTGTTTAAATTTTATGCTGTGCTTTTGTTTTCAGACTAATTTTATTAAAGACTCTTTGCTTTACTAACTCACTTTGCAATACTTTGTTTCCTATTGCCAGTAATTTCCTTTTAAATAGGGAAATCTCCAACTTTCATGATATACGAGTACCTCTATATAAGATTCTGTAGACTATCTTAACAAACCATCACTACCTCTCTAGCTCTGTCCTCTTGTCACTATTCCCCTTGTAAATTCTGGTGTGGCAGTTCTTTTATGATATGCTCCTGATTGTCTAAATTCTTTTATTACAGAATCATTGACTGATAATAATCATCACTACCTCTCTGATTGAGTTCTGTTTCTTTGATTAATTCATTTACTTTATAACATTTGAAGCTGTAAAATCGTTGTGTCCTAGTTATTGCCTCGCCATTTGAAGCTGAAGTCGTTGGTGACGTGACGTTGCCCTTCGATGTAGCTCGCCCCGGCTAGTTCTGCATAAGATCTCTTTATCTCGGGTTTGCGTAAGTGTAATGGACAACCCAAGAACAACTTTATATATTGTTTATTTTCTTTTTAAATATTTTCAGGAGTTATGCTGAAAATATTTGTATCTGTAGAGGCATCGCAATCACATCCGCGCAGCACGAACTCCCGTACTGGTCTCTGGTTGAGTACTGACTCTTCCTCTCTTACCCACGCTAAGAAGACCGTTCGTTCATTTGAATGTCATGACGTCATCCAAGAAAGCCTCGTTAATTTCAAATATATAATTACTTTTTTAGGATTAAACGATGTTTACTTTATATTTTATTAGATATCTCGCGCGACTTTTAAGGTTTGTAGAACTGACTTTCGAACGTGTATTTAAACTATGTGGTATGACGTCATGACTCGTTAATTTCAAACCAATAATGCGTTTATTCTACAAATTTAACGACTATCATTTACTCATATCTTGCTCACCTTACAACACTTGCTACTCTATTATCTATGTATGTTATTACTTAACACTTATCGCAAATCTCACATCCGGCAATTAAATTAAAACGTGTCTTTTTCAAAAGCCCATTCGATCGGAAATCTAAATTTCGGTATCAAATGCCCCCATTTATGTTATTTTATTATTTCATAATAAAATAATGTAAATGTCTTGCCCGAAAGAAAAATTAAAAATTACTCCTGTATTTTGAATAATCGGCAACACTCCCATTATATACAATTTTCAATTACACTGTTTTTGAAATTGGTTATTAACACATTTTCTCATTAATCTTTTTAACATGACAAACAATTATACACTTGACTTAACATTAATCCTTAAATACTAATTACAATATGTTATGGTTTCTTCTGTGAAGCTTTTATATAAAGGTTAAATTTCAAGAGTCTTTCTTTATACTTCCTTCTTTTAGTTCATGTTTGCTCACTTCGCTCTCACTATCACTTGCACTGTGATTTTTCACTTTTGTTATTGTAACACATATATTTATATAAATCCATTACACTCTTCAGACAAATTCTTTCTTTGTCTTGCTGTGATAACTATCTATACATCTAAATATTTTAACAAATGTTTACAAAGTAAATATTCTGTTTTCTCTCTATGCAGAGATGAACAATTTAACAATCTTTCTGAAGCTGTTATTGTGAGCTCTATACAATATATTTTTAGGCTCTTTGTAGTAGATAGCAATTCACATTCTGCATTTTTCATGAATATGTAAGTACCTGACCAATATATGATTTTCAAGTAAGCTAACATTTACATTTTATCTCAAAGCTGATTGGGCGCCAATAGACAAATGACATTTCCAATTTTTCTTTTACATTAAATCAAGGTTCCAAGGCACCACACGGTTTCTTGTATGGTCGAAGGAGTTGTTTATGCCATCTTCCCAGACATTTTTCATTTTTAACATCTTTTAATTCATAGGTATGATAACCAAATTTTGATATAATTTCTGCAGGACCTTTATATAACAATTCCATCCTTTTGTTCCTACCTCGCAATGCACTTGATAACTTATGGTCTTTAACTAGTACCCAATCGCCTATCTTAGGTTCCCATTTATGTTTTCTACTCTTTTTCTTTAATTTTCGCTTCTCTGCCTTTTTCTTGATTCGTTCAAAAGCAATTTTCGCTCTTTCTTCCTCACTTAACTGAATGTCATTAATTTTCAGTGTTTTTGGTACCCCGATCAATATTGGTTCTGGTTCAATTCCTAACATTAATTTTATTGGTGCAAACCCAGTAGTTACATTGATGGTGTGATTGATAATCTTTTCTATCAATGGACAATATTTCACCCAATCCTTGTGATTATGATGTGTAAGTACACGTAAATAAATTCCTATATCTCGGAGGACACGTTCTGTTGGATTCCCTGATGGAAAGTATGAGGAACAATAATTTAGTTTTCTCGCATCTAATGTCACCTTAATCTTTCATTGGCCTTATTTACAATACATAGGGGATTCACAAACTCTGAATTCGAAATTTCAATAACCTCATCTTCTAACATTGACTTTATAACTGCATCTACCTCTTCTCTTATTGTACTAGGGATAGCTCTCGCTTTATGTGTAAAAGGTTTGATGGGTATCATCTCAAACGAATGAGTATAAATATTACAATTACCAGGTTTCTCAGAGAATACTTCTTTATTTCGGATTAATATTTCAAACAATTTATCCCTCTGTTGTTCATTTAGTTGATCAGCCTGAGTTACTTTTTTTCTCAACAATTCTTCTAAGTCTTCACTACTCTCCCTATCATAGTACCTAGTTGCATCAGAAACCCTCAAATTGTCTATGAAATCATTTTTATCCCATTCTACATTTTCTTTATTATCGACACTGTACTCTTTGACATTTACTTCAGTTAATTCCATAGCTCCTACTTTAACATATTCTACAAAGAATGTATCCCCTTGGATTTCTTCTTCCTCTTTTTCTCGTACAATAGTTTCTGAACTACTATCTTCCACAAAAGGCACTATAATGGTCTCATCTTCAACTTTCATTTCTAGAATCATGTTTTTAAAATTTGAAGCTGTAATATTGCTTCCTAGTTATTACCTCGCCATTTTAAACTGCAGTCGTTGGTGACGTGATGTTGTTGGTCACGTTGATGTGGTTTGGTGTGTTGTCTCCGGCTAGCTGAGCTTGATCTCTTTATCTCGGGTTTACGTGAGTGTAAAGGATAACCCAAGAACAACTTTGCAGATCATTTATTGCATCTGTAAATGTTTTCGGGAGTTATGCCGATTCTATATGTGTATCTGTAGAAGCATCTCAATCACATCGGCGCAGCACGAACTGCACGAACTCCCGTACTGCTCTCTGGTTGAGTACTGACTAGACGCTTCTCTCTTACCCACGCCAAGAAGACCGTTCGCTTCCAATTTGAATGTCATGACGTCATCCAAGAAAGCCTCGTATCCAAAATGTTATTTCCTTTTCCCGCAATTTAGAAATGTCCCTTTCTATTATAACATGTTCTTTTATGAATTTTGAATATATAATTACCTTTTTAGGATTAAACGATGTTTACTTTATATTTTATTAAATATATCGCACGACTTTTAAGGTTGGTAGAACTGACTTTCGAACGTGTATTTTAAACTATGTGGTATGACGTCATGACTCGTTAATTTCAAACCAATAATGCGTTTATACTACAAATTTAACGACTATCATTTACTCATATCTTGCTCACCTTACAACACTTGCTACTCTATTATCTATTTATGTTATTACTCAATATTTATCGCAAATCTCATATCCGGCAATTAAATTAAAACGTATCTTTTTCAAAAGCCCATTCAATCGGAAATCTAAATTTCGGTATCAAATGCCCCCATTTATGTTATTTTATTATTTCATAATAAAATAATGTAAATGTCTTGCCCGAAAGAAAAAACTAAAATTACTCCTGTATTTTGAATAATCGGCAACACTCCCCTTGTATACAATTTTCAATTACACTGTTTTTGAAATTGGTTATTAACACATTTTCTCATTAATCTATTTAACATGACAAACAATTGTACACTTGACTAAACATTAATCCTTAAATACTAATTACAATATGTTATGGTTTCTTCTATGAAGCTTCTATATAAAGGTTAAATTTCAAGAGTCTTTCTTTATACTTCCTTCTTTTAGTTCATGTTTGCTCACTTCGCTCTCACTATCACTTGCACTGTGATTTTTCACTTTTGTTATTGTAACATATATCTGTACTAGATCCTTTAAGCACTAAAATGTACATATATTTTTATATAAATCCATTGCACTCTTTAGACAAGTTCTTTCTTTGTCTTTCTGTGATAACTATCTATACATCTAAATATTTTAACAAATGTTTTACAAAGTAAATATTCTGTTTTCTCTCTATGCGGAGATGAACATTTTAACAATCTTTCTGAAGCTGTTTTTTTTTTTTTTTTTTTTTTTGTGAGCTCTATACAATATATTTTTAAACTCTTTGTAGTATATAGCAATTCACATTCTGCATTTTTCATGAATATATAAGTACCTGACCAATGTATGGTTTTCAAGTAGGCTAACATTTACATTTTATCTCAAAGCTGATTGGGCGCCAATAGACAAATGACACTTCCAATTTTTCTTTTACATTAAATCAAGGTTCCAAGGCACCACACGGTTTCTTGTATGGTCGAAGGAGTTGTTTATGCCATCTTCCCAGACATAAAGACAATCACAACCTATTATAATATCTGTCACAAGTCTTCCTACAATCAGAAATAAAATTTCTAGTATTCTCCCATTTATTTCAATATTTATCATTGCTTGAAATTTTACTCTCTCTTTTCGTTTTCCCACAGCTAGCGAGCAATATATCCCATTAACTGGTAAAGACATTACTTTAAAGCCACTACTTTGTAAATTATCATAAAAATTTTGTGAGCATACTGTGCTATTTGATCCCGTATCTATAATTGCATTGTATTGTTTTCCATTTACTCCAATTTTGATTTTAGGTGGATCTCCTACTTTTTCGTTTTCGTCGTTTCTATTTTTCCATTCTCTTTTCTTTTGTATCATCATTTGCCTTCCAGGACTATTTATTTCCGAGTACTTATCACAATCATTACTAGGATACCCAGTTCTCACTGAAGGCGCGTTTGACCGGGTCTGGCGTTTCCCTGATTTTTATGTATTGCTCCTGTACTATTTCCCGAATTGTTACTTCTGTTTTCCTGCATTAAATCGGGGTTACTTCCTACCATGTTTTTGACCGTGTTAATGGCCTCGACCATTTCCGCATTTTCGGGGGAATTTCGTCCACTAGAATACCTTTCTCCCTGTCTTGGTGACCTCGGTCTAAACTCATTATCTCCGTTTGTCCAATACCCATCATTTGAATTTCTACTATGTCCAAAATAACGGCCCCGTCTACCTCGATCAAATCTATTTGTATTCATATAATTCACCCTTATATTTCTTCCCCTTAGATTACCATTTCTATTTTGGTGATGCCCTTCCTGGTTATATCTACCTTGATTTTCCCACCGGAATGATTCCATCCTTGGTACTGGTCCTTTATATCTTTCCCTAACCTCACTTCTATTCTGATAATACTGTGCCCCTTGCCCGAAAGAATTGACAGTTTCTTTTCCTTCATATGTATTTCCAAATGCGTGTTTTGGCTTATTGACTTCTAAGGCGGATAATAATTCTATCATAGCTGCAATGCTATCGGGTCGGGCTATGATTAGGTAATGTTGAAGTGTTTCCGGAAAATGTGGAGTAACTATATTTATTAGATCTTTTTCATCCAAGGGAGGGTCCAACATCTTCGATTTTCTCGCTATTCTCATAAAATAGTTTACCATCGATTCCTCCGATCTAGGATTAAATTTTCCATTGCTTAATTCAACTCTAATATTAGCCTGCCTACTAGCTCCCCAATATCTGGTTAAAAAGATGTTCCTAAAGGTCCTGTAGTCATTATTGTTACCCATAGAAAGGCCTAGCCAATTAGCAGCATTACCCTTTAGGCATTTTCTTACTATCACCATCTTGTACTCCTCTGGTATACGTTTCACCGTGAAGTACTCTTGTAACCCTTCTAAAAAGGCTTTAGGATCATCTGAATCTTCATTTTCAAAAACTGGAGGTGTCATTTCATTTAAGACATGGTTAGGCCAATGTAAATTTGAATTGTCACCTATCCCTGAGCTATTTCCGAGATCAGAATGGGAATTACTGTTACCCCTATTTTGCATCGAAATGTCAGCTGATACACCTGGTATTGCCTCGTTTCTTGCAACTTCATTACTAAGATTGTTGTGATTACATGCATTTTCATTTAATTTCAAATTTTCTAAGGCCTCTTTTACCTGAGTAATTTCTGTTACTACTCCTTTTATTTTGTCTGTAACATCCTCCAAATTTCTAGCCTGCCTTTCACTTTCTACATCAGATCTTTCTATTCTAACTTTACACCCCTGTAACTCTTCTCTAATTTCTTCCCTTTGTTTGTCTAATCTATATGTTACTTTTTCCCTTTCTTTATCTAATTTTTCACTCACTTGTTGACCTAATTTCTTTTCAGAATTCTTTACTTCTTGCCTTATTGTCTCTAATTCTCCCTTAACCTGTTCTCTATTTTCTTTTACTTCACTACTAACTTTATTAATTTCCTCCCTAACTTCTTCCCTAAAGGTTTCGAAAACTCTCCTCTGATTCTCCAATTGCATTCCCAATTCCTGTTGTCCCTTTTCTAATTTCTGTCCTAACTCTATACTAGTTTCGTCTATCTTACTCATCTTTTGGCTTAACTCTGTTCTTAATTCTTTACTATTTTCATCTATCTTTTGACTTAACTCTGTTCTTAATTCTTTACTATTTTCATCTATCTTTTTACTTAACTCTGTATTCATCTTTTCCACTGTTCTTAATTCTTTACTATTTTCATCTATCTTTCGACTTAACTCTGTACTCATCTCTTTCATTATCGTTTGAAACATATTCTCTATTTCTGACATAAATGCTGGCCTTTCTGAATTACTACTAAACATTTCTGAACTACCTCTAGGTGTTTCTCTAACGTTCTGATCTTCTAATTCTTGGCATATTCTGCTACCAATTACATTCCGATTAAATTCTTCCATCCTACTTATACTTTCCTGAATTTCCGGACTATCAAAACCTCTAAACTCACTATCACTGTCTTCCATTTCTAAGCTATTTACATGTGTTTTTCTACTCACCAAAATTTTCAGTATTTTCACTATTTCACTTTAACTGCACTTAAACTTGTTCACTACACGTTTCACAGATGTTGACGCGCTGGGCACCTTCTTGTCTGCTGGTTCGATGCTGGTCTGGTCGTCTTGGGGGTTTGGTCCATTCTTTCGGCGCCACACGTTGGGAAGCCAATTTGAAGCTGTAATATTGCTTCCTAGTTATTACCTCGCCATTTTAAACTGCAGTCGTTGGTGACGTGATGTTGTTGGTCACGTTGATGTGGTTTGGTGTGTTGTCTCCGGCTAGCTGAGCTTGATCTCTTTATCTCGGGTTTACGTGAGTGTAAAGGATAACCCAAGAACAACTTTGCAGATCATTTATTGCATCTGTAAATGTTTTCGGGAGTTATGCCGATTCTATATGTGTATCTGTAGAAGCATCTCAATCACATCGGCGCAGCACGAACTGCACGAACTCCCGTACTGCTCTCTGGTTGAGTACTGACTAGACGCTTCTCTCTTACCCACGCCAAGAAGACCGTTCGCTTCCAATTTGAATGTCATGACGTCATCCAAGAAAGCCTCGTATCCAAAATGTTATTTCCTTTTCCCGCAATTTAGAAATGTCCCTTTCTATTATAACATGTTCTTTTATGAATTTTGAATATATAATTACCTTTTTAGGATTAAACGATGTTTACTTTATATTTTATTAAATATATCGCACGACTTTTAAGGTTGGTAGAACTGACTTTCGAACGTGTATTTTAAACTATGTGGTATGACGTCATGACTCGTTAATTTCAAACCAATAATGCGTTTATACTACAAATTTAACGACTATCATTTACTCATATCTTGCTCACCTTACAACACTTGCTACTCTATTATCTATTTATGTTATTACTCAATATTTATCGCAAATCTCATATCCGGCAATTAAATTAAAACGTATCTTTTTCAAAAGCCCATTCAATCGGAAATCTAAATTTCGGTATCAAATTCACCACAGCTTCCCAGGCATAAAGACAATCACAACCTATTATAATATCTGTCACAAGTCTTCCTACAATCAGAAATAAAATTCCTAGTATTCTCCCATTTATTTCAATATTTATCATTGCTTGAAGTTTTACTCTCTCTTTTCGTTTTCCCACAGCTAGCGAGCAATATATCCCATTAACTGGTAAAGACATTACTTTAAAGCCACTACTTTGTAAATTATCATAAAAATTTTGTAAGCATACTGTGCTATTTGATCCCGTATCTATAATTGCATTGTATTGTTTTCCATTTACTCCAATTTTGATTTTAGGTGGATCTCCTACTTTTTCGTTTTCGTCGTTTCTATTTTTCCATTCTCTTTTCTTTTGTATCATCATTTGCCTTCCAGGACTATTTATTTCCGAGTACTTATCACAATCATTACTAGGATACCCAGTTCTCACTGAAGGCGCGTTTGACCGGGTCTGGCGTTTCCCTGATTTTTAGGTATGGCTCCTGTACTATTTCCCGAATTGTTACTTCTGTTCTCCTGCATTAAATCGGGGTTACTTCCTACCATGTTTTTGACCGTGTTAATGGCCTCAACCATTTCCGCATTTTCGGGGGAATTTCGTCCATTTGAATACCTTTCTTCCTGTCTTGGTGACCTCGGTCTAAACTCATTATCTCCATTTGTCCAATACCCATCATTTGAATTTCTACTATGTCCAAAATAACGTCCCCGTCTACCTCGATCAAATCTATTTGTATTCATATAATTCACCCTTATATTTCTTCCCCTTTGATTACCATTTCTATTTTGGTGATGCCCTTCCTGGTTATATCTACCTTGATTTTCCCACCGGAATGATTCCATCCTTGGTATTGGTCCTTTATATCTTTCCCTAATCTCACTTCTATTCTGATAATACTGTGCCCCTTGCCCGAAAGAATTTACAGTTTCTTTTCCTTCATATTTATTTCCAAATGCGTGTTTTGGCTTATTGACTTCTAAGGCTGATAATAATTCGATCATAGCTGCAATGCTATCGGGTCGGGCTATGATTAGGTAGTGTTGAAGCGTTTCCGGAAAATGTGGAGTAACTATATTTATTAGATCTTTTTCATCCAAGGGAGGATCCAACATCTTCGATTTTCTCGCTATTCTCATAAAATAGTTGACCATTGATTCCTCCAATCTAGGATTAAATTTTCCATTGCTTAATTCAACTCTAATATTAGCCTGCCTACTAGCTCCCCAATATCTGGTTAAAAAGATGTTCCTAAAGGTCCTGTAGTCATTATTGTTACCCATAGAAAGGCCTAGCCAATTGGCAGCATTACCCTTTAGACATTTTCTTACTATCACCATCTTGTACTCCTCTGGTATACGTTTCACCGTGAAGTACTCTTGTAACCCTTCTAAAAAGGTTTTAGGATCATCTGAATCTTCATTTTCAAAAACTGGAGGTGTCATTTCATTTAAGACATGGTTAGGCCAATGTAAATTTGAATTGTCACCTATCCCTGAGCTATTTCCGAGATCAGAATGGGAATTACTGTTACCTCTATTTTGCATCGAAATGTCAGCTGATACACCTGGTATTGCCTCGTTTCTTGCAACTTCATTACTAAGATTGTTGTGATTACATGCATTTTCATTTAATTTCAAATTTTCTAAGGCCTCTTTTACCTGAGTAATTTCTGTTACTACCCCTTTTATTTGGTCTGTAACATCCTCCAAATTTCTAGCCTGCCTTTCATTTTCTACATCAGATCTTTCTATTCTAACTTTACACCCCTGTAACTCTTCTCTAATTTCTTCCCTTTGTTTGTCTAATCTATATGTTACTTTTTCCCTTTCTTTATCTAATTTTTCACTCACTTGTTGACCTAATTTCTTTTCAGAATTCTTTACTTCTTGCCTTATTGTCTCTAATTCTCCCTTAACCTGTTCTACCTGTTCTCTATTTTCTTTTACTTCACTACTAACTTTATTAATTTCCTCCCTAACTTCTTCCCTAAAGGTTTCGAAAGCTCTCTTCTGATTTTCCAATTGCATTCCCAATTCCTGTTGTCCCTTCTCTACTTTCTGTCCTAACTCTTTACTATTTTCATCTATCTTTTGACTTAACTCTGTTCTTAATTCTTTACTATTTTCATCTATCTTTTTACTTAACTCTGTATTCATCTTTTCCACTGTTCTTAATTCTTTACTATTTTCATCTATCTTTCGACTTAACTCTGTACTCATCTTTTCCACTGTTCTTAATTCTTTACTATTTTCATCTATCTTTTGACTTAACTCTGTACTCATCTTTTTCATTATCGTTTGAAACATATTCTCTATTTCTGACATAAATGCTGGCCTTTCTAAATTACTACTAAACATTTCTGAACTACCTCTAGGTGTTTCTCTAACGTTCTGATCTTCTACTTCTTGGCATATTCTGCTACCAATTACATTCCGATTAAATTCTTCCATCCTACTTACACTTTTCTCAATTTCCGGACTGTTAAAACCTAAAAAATCAGTGTCACTGTCTTCCATTTCTAAGCTATTTACATGTGTTTTTCTACTCACCAAAATTTTCAATATTTTCACTATTTCACTTTAACTGCACTTAAACTTGTTCACTACACGTTTCACAGATGTTGACACGCTGGGCACCTTCTTGTCTGCTGGTTCGATGCTGATCTGGTCGTCTTGGGGTTTTGGTCCATTCTTTCGAAGCCACACGTTGGGAAGCCAATTTGAAGCTGTACATATCGTTGTGTGTCCTAGTTATTGCCTCGCCATTTGAAGCTGAAGTCGTTGGTGACGTGACGTTGCCCTTCGATGTAGCTCGCCCCGGCTAGTTCTGCATAAGATCTCTTTATCTCGGGTTTGCGTAAGTGTAATGGACAACCCAAGAACAACTTTATATATTGTTTATTTTCTTTTTAAATATTTTCAGGAGTTATGCCGAAAATATTTGTATCTGTAGAGGCATCGCAATCACATCCGCGCAGCACGAACTCCCGTACTGGTCTCTGGTTGAGTACTGACTCTTCCTCTCTTACCCACGCTAAGAAGACCGTTCGTTCATTTGAATGTCATGACGTCATCCAAGAAAGCCTCGTTAATTTCAAATATATAATTACTTTTTTAGGATTAAACGATGTTTACTTTATATTTTATTAGATATCTCGCGCGACTTTTAAGGTTTGTAGAACTGACTTTCGAACGTGTATTTAAACTATGTGGTATGACGTCATGACTCGTTAATTTCAAACCAATAATGCGTTTATTCTACAAATTTAACGACTATCATTTACTCATATCTTGCTCACCTTACAACACTTGCTACTCTATTATCTATGTATGTTATTACTTAACACTTATCGCAAATCTCACATCCGGCAATTAAATTAAAACGTGTCTTTTTCAAAAGCCCATTCGATCGGAAATCTAAATTTCGGTATCACATTGAAACGAGGACCTCTTATGATATGCCAGTCTTTTTCAAGTTATTTTAATAAAAATTGCTTGCAATGATGACTCCTTCACACATTATCACTCACTTCTGTTTCTTCCATTGAGTGATCACATTTTAAACACAGAAATATCATATTCAAGATGCTCTCGGGCTTCGAGCCAGGTGTAGTGATGAAAAGACATCAACGTTTCGGGAGTGTACATTTCCAGCGGAGCGGTGAACCACCTCCACAGTAGACTGGGTGTTTTCTACTTGGTACGTACTGGCTGACAGTACTGGTCCCTTCATTCTTGCTAGTCATTCATCCTGAAGATGGGAGAGATGTACACTCCCAAAACGTTGATGTCTGTTCATCACTACACCTGGCTCGAAGCCCGAGAGCATCTTGAATATGTTCGTCGCCAGGAAAGCTACAAATCTTATTTTACAGAAATATCAGTGTTTTATAACAGTGCTGTATGACATGCCACTGCTTTCCACAGTTCTTTTATTAAAGGTGCCTTGAAATAATCATAACATAAACTACATTACCAGCATTAAATGACCAACCAGATCATTTCAACAAAAATTTCTGTAAAGTCATCCTAGAAACCACAAAAAAACATATTCCTCGTGGAAGAATTAAAAATTTCAAACCCTTTTGGAACCGCCAGTTATAAGAACTGAAAAAGCAAAGGGATATAGCTAGAAATACAGCTAAACAAACAAAAAAACATATTGGATACACACAAATATGACAAGAGAAATGTGCCTCACTAAAAAAAAAAAAAAAAAAAAAATAATGCTGCTAAAATGAATCACTTTAATAACTTATTAGAAAAAAATAATTTTAGGACAGGTGGTAGCAAAGCCCATAAGTTCATAAAAAATATCAAGGACAGGAAAGAATACAACACCACGCCTGTCATACCTACACAACAATAAAATATTAGTAAATGATGCAGTCATAGCCGAAACATTCAATAAATATTATGCTAATTCACATAAAGTAACAAGAAATAATAAAAAGGAACATAAAGAATTTAAGAAAGATTTGAAACAAGAAAGAGAATGTGACCCTAACACTCAATGCAATATCTTTTTTCAAAATTTTGATCTGCAAGAACTGAACATTGCAATAAATAATCTACATCCAGAGTTCATAAAAAAACCTTGGAAAAACAGCAAAACAACAACTACTAGAACTCTACAATCTATCCTAGAAAACCACTGTACTCGCCGATTGGCAAAAAGCAATAATTGTCCCACTCTTGAAGAAAGATAAGACAGCATCAGAAATAAAAAATTATAGACCAATAGCTCTTACTAGTATAATAGCAAAAGTGATGGAAAGAATGGTGTCAAACAGGTTAAATTGGTTTCTAGAATCACAAAATTTAATGTCACCATGTAAAGCCGGATTCAGAGAGTTCCTCTCTACAAATGAACCAGTCTTACTTCTCAGTCAAGAAATCAAAGACTCCTTCAATAGAAAAGAAGATAATTTATCAGTTTTTATTGATTTCCAAAGTGCATATGATTCTGTATGCAGAACAAAACTGCTAAAGAAAGTAAAACAAATAGGGATACAAGGTCCAATGATTTCATGGCTATGTCATTTCCTAACACAACGCTTTATTGCTACCAGATATGGAAGAAATATATCTAAATATAAACAAGTACACCGGGGCTTACCACAAGGCGCAGTGCTCAGCACAACACTTTTTAATATATTTATTAACGATCTGCCACAACAGATACAAGAATCAGGTGTGAAGTGTGCACTATTTGCTGATGACTTAGTAATGTGGACTTCAAAACCAAAAAACAAAAGTACAGAACTAGAAAAAACCATGCAACAATCCTTAACCAAGCTACAAATGTGGACCAAAGAAATTTTAATGATTGTTAATACAACAAAATTAAACAACCAAATCTTGTTCACTAAGAAAAAAACCACTAAAAAGAAAACTACAATTTTCAAGGTCAACAATTACCAGAAACAAAGGAAGCAAAGTATTTAGAAGTTACATTTGATACCAAACTTACATGGACCAAACAAATAGAAAATGTAATACAAAGAGCAGAGAGGTGCCTTTCACTGTTAAAACGTCTAACAGGAATGAAGTGGGGATGTTCCAGAGCAACTCTTAACACAACATACAATGTATATGTTGTTAGCTAATGCTGGATTTCTGACAATGAAGTCATTAATCCTCTTGCTCTACAATATTTTTCACTCATAGAGCAATAGCAGTATAGTAACCGCTTTTAAGAGAGTACCATATTTTTATGTTTTGGCAGTCACATCGCTCTCTCACAACCCCCAGAATGTCTGGAAGACCACACCTGTTGTTGGTTTACGGGTCTCACCGACCTGACCGGGAGAGAAATCAAAATAAATTCACCGACCATATCCTCTGATTACCAATCAGAGGACGCATTACATGCCATGACAGGTCAGCATGTTAAGGGTTAATATTTTATAGAGAAATTAGAGAAATGGAGAGATTGGAAAAATAAAGACTCCCTAGCCCTCGGGAACCCTAATAGCATCGGGGTCAGAAGAGAACAAGAGATGACCAAGGTGAGGTCAGATAGAAAAGTTACAGTGATGAGCAAAACGCCAATAAGTGGAAATATATAAAGCCATTATTTACTTACTGCAGCGGTTCTGCAAAGAATTATTGGGACTACCGAGATCGGCGCCAAGAGAAGTGGCCTTGGTAGAGCTTGGGAAAACAAGAAGGAAAGGAATAATAATGGAGAGAATAATAAAATTTTGGTATAAATGTTTGGTTAAAGAAGATGGAGAAATTTTAAAATTGTGTATGAAGCAACAAAAAAATCTAGAGAATGAAAACAGTTGGTGGGCAGGGGTTGGAAAAATTATGGAGAAAATAGGAATGGGAGATATATGGAAACTTGAAGAAAGAAATGAAAGTAATGTAGATAAACTAGTAAAGTGTAGGGTAGAAGACATAGAAAGGCAAGAGATATGGGGAAGTTTAGAAAACAAGAAATCATTACAATTCTACAAGCAAATAAAAAGAGGATGGGGGCGAGAACCATATGTGGATTATTGTAACAGACAGGAAAAAGAAGGACTAGCGTGGATGAGAACAGGAGCAATATTTTTAAGAGGGACAAGAAGCGGTAAAATAGGAATATGTGAAATGTGCGGTGAGAAAGAAAGTATAGAACATTATTTGACAGAATGTAAGGAATTAGCATTATGGAGGAAAAAGGTTTGGGAGAAAAAATGGGAAAAAATAGAGAGGAAAATGGTAGCCATAAAAATGTTAACAGTGAAAGAGGAAAGGAAGGTTAGAAGTATAGGTGAGTTTTTGAAGAAAGTAAGAGAAAAATGGGCAAGAAAAGTAAAGAGTGTAAATGAAGAAGGCAGAGTGGGGGAGAGGGACAATTAATTAATATAAGATGGAATAGATTGATCAGAGCTACCTGGGAGGCAAATGGCCTGGGTGCCATGCAAACCAAGGTAGCAATAAGGTTATGTAAAATTTGTATGTAGTTTAGGTTAGAGTAGGATAATTGTAAAAGTTATGTAAAAGAATTGGTACAAATAAAATTCATTCATTCATTCATTCATACTGCAGCGAAGTTCTTGTAACAGCAAACACAAAAAAAAAAAAAATCAAATCTTTCAAAACCAAAGTCTGAGACTAATTACAGATGCTATCAAAACCACACCAATAGCAGCTATGGAAATACTAACCAACCAATACCCCATTGAATATGAAATAGAAAAAGTGGCTCTTATTCAATACGAAAAGTTGATCAGGGAAGGAAAAAATTATATCTAAAGTCAATCCGACACTAACATTAGACATCACATATTATTTACACCTGACAGAAGAAGTTAAGAAAAGTGATACTCCAACCAGTGTTCTAAAATTATTGGCATTAGAGACAATCCATACTAGATCTCCACAACACGAATGGTTCCATATTTATACTGATGGATCATTGATATCAAACCAAGATGGAGCAGGGGCTGGAGGCACATGTCACCTCTTTTCCTATTACAAATCTTTAAGTTATGGAACTACAAACTTTGATGGAGAAATTGAAGCAATTCAAATGGCCCTACAAAATCTTTTGCATAGAATTTCACATTTTCATCAAGCAGTTATTATCTCAGGTTCCAGGGTGGCAACTATAGCAATTACTTCCAAGTTGTCACCAAAAAACCAAACAATTATAGAATGTTGGAAAATCCTTACCCATCTAACCACACTTCAAAAACACGTAGTCTTCCAATGGATACCAGCTCACTGTGGACTGAGTGGTAATGAGAAAGCTGATTTTCTTGCAAAAAAGGGTACGAGCAGTGTACAAAAATCTATAGTCAATCTAGCATTTTGTGCAGCTAAAAGATAGTCAACTCTTAATTTAAAAAATTATTGCAAATTATTATTATGAAAAATAAAAAAATAAAAGATGGAACTACTAAACATTCAAACAGTAATTCCTGAGTATCCTCGAAAAACAGCAGTTGCAACCTTCAGGTTGATTACAGGACATGATTGTCTGGAAAAACATTTAAACAGAATTGGGATATATTCTTCACCACTCTGTCCTCTATGTGATCTGCAAGAGGAAATGGATCAAGACCACCCTCAAATATGCCCGGCCACTTCTAGTGCCCTCCCCATCCATCAGTGAAAAGTATTGGAGAGCAAGAGGATTAATGACTTCGTTGTCAGAAATCCAGCATTAGCTAACTACATTACAGGTTACCTTATATACCTTCTTCTGAGATATCCTGTTATACTCTCTGGAAAAAAAAAATACTTTATAATATCTCACTGAGTTTAAAAGTTCTTTTCTTAAAAAATTCTTGCATTGACAATTACTTCAGAAATTACACTACTTTCAATAATGGATATCTTCTTGTGGGTGATTATGTTATATCTTCTGAAAATGCAAGTCTCTTGTGATATGTGTACTCTCTCACTCCCTCACTCACTCCCTCACAACCTCCCTCCCTCACACATCCCTCACTCGCTCGCTCACTCACTCCCTCACTCTCTCTAACTCCCTCCCTCACGCATCCCTCCCTGACACCATCCGTCACTCGCTCCCTCCCTCGCTTTCTCACTCGCTCACTCACTCCCTCACTCTCTCACTCGCTCATTCACTCCCTCACTCACTCCCTTACTCAGTCACACACTATTTCCTTCATGGTTAGCCCAAGTCGTTAGGCAGGACTGAAGGTCTGCAGTTCAGATCCCTCCAGCGCTACCTTCCCTCACTTATTCCTCCTTCGGGTATTCCCATCCTCATAGCTAACAAATACTGGAGGGGTGCCCTGAGAATAGAACTAGAGGCTTCCTTCTCGTGTCCTATTCCAAGAATTTCATTTCCTGCAACTTCAGTGCATCTTCAGTTGAATATGTTCTTTGTTCGAAAGCCCTGTTTCTCGCAGTAGAAGGTTACTTTGTTGTAAATCTGAAGCACGTTAATATTGTCAAGCCCCTCTAATTAGTGAGTGTCAAGTATTAAGTCTATTTAAAGAGAATCTTTTAAATTGTTCTGTAAAGAGAAGATTGATCAATTCTTCCATGGTAAAATGTCATTATAGTTACGTACATATGAACAAGTGTTCAGTACTACGTATTAACTTGCAATAAAGATCTAATTGAATAGAATGAGTTTCACTCATATGTAGCTCCCTGATACTGATGAATACTCATGGCACTAGATATCTGCATGGAACGAGGTTCAGCCCCACACGACCTCAACCAAGTGCTAAACTGTACCACCCAGACTGGGCCACCCACCTCATTGTGTAATCTTGTTTTGAACAACATTATTTCACAGTTATTGACATCATCATCATCATCATCATCGTCATTATCATCAACATTATTATTATTATTATTATTATTATTATTATTATTATTATTATTATTATTATTATTATTGTGTTTGTTGTTGTTATAATTATAATTATTATTATTATTATTATTATTATTATTATTATTATTATTATTATTATTATTATTATTATTATTATTATTATTATTATTATTATTATTATTATTATTATTATTATTATTATTATTATTATTATTATTGTGTTTGTTATTATTATTATTATTATTATTATTATTATTATTATTATTATTATTATTATTATTATTATTATTATTATTATTATTATTATTATTATTATTATTATTATTATTATTATTATTATTATTATTATTATTATTATTGCCTCAGCTGCTGAAACTAAACCTTAAAAACAACAATAAGAATAATAATGATGATAATAATGATATTAATAATAGTAGTAGTACTAGTAATAGTAATAATGGAGCTTATGATGACGACAACGACGATGATGTAATAGTAAATTATAAATAACATTGAAGAGTTAAATGTTATTGCACATTTACCCAAACTCGAATATTAAAAAAAAGTAACTTGGGTTTTATTAAATTTATTAAATATTTTTTAAAATTAATAAATTGTGGTTTCAGTAAATCTCTCCATGCTTGGTTGACCGTTCTAGATTTGACTTCAAAATCTTTTAGATATACCTATGTGCATTTATTTATTGGTTTCGCCGCATAATAGAAAGTAATTATTGTAGAATTGAGATTGATTGCCATGTTTGCAATGTAATGCATGAGTTACTACGTCGAGAAGCGTTAATTTATAAAGTAATATTTAGCTACACGTAATATTATAATGTATTATTGTGTTTTAACATTGTATGAAGTTGTGTTATTTAATATTTGTCGACTTCATGCTTTAAAAAGGACTTATTCCAACTAGATGCGCACTACGTAATGCGCATGTGGGTGGAAGGGGAGGAAATGCATCCATAAGGCGTTCATTTCAAACAGCGCGCCATATTTAATCTGGCTACTGGATGGACAAGACTTGGTTCACAGCTTCATGTTAAAGTTAAAGGTCGCGATGTGTTATTCATGTCTTTCAGTTTAAACTCAGATCATTGTTATTGTTATTAAATAGCGAATTATTGTTATTACTAAAAGTTATTGGTAATTCTGTCTGTAACTTTGTGTACGAGATAGCTGCAGCAGCCGGCGAACATAAAGGTACATATGAATGTATTGCACATTATTTTCCTTTGCTGTTATATGACGTTTATCCTCGTTCCCTTCTGTGCTTAATTAAGGAAGCAGTTCCTTTTCAAATGACAACTTATGGGAAAAAGCAGAATAAAATGATTTTGCCTTATAGTGGTTTTCAGTTTTGCGTAGTTATAAAACAGTTTAATTGCGTTGTTATAGCTACCTGTCCAGGCGCAACTAAGCAATAAATGGGATCAGTTCCAAACTGGGTCCTCTTCCATATCTACATTTCTGCATTTCCTAATACTGTTTCCTAATGCTATTTATTTATCTAGAACCTATAAACTTGATAAAAGTTATTGAGGGCGTTTATGCTGTTCTACTGCATTTTCCCATCCACATTATGTATTTAGTAAACTGAATGTGTGTCAAGGTCCTACACACTCGCACGATTTTCACCCAATTTAATACATTCTGTTAGGATAAGGTAAAAATTCTCAGTGCCTGGTATCATAAAAAGAGCAATGGAACAAAGAATTCATAAAAAATATAAAATAGTTGTCTAAATATTCCTATAATTAACAAGATTTGTGTTACTTCACTTTTTCAGTGCTGATAATGCAAAAGTATTGTTATCATCATCATCATCATCATTTCCGTGATGATTATTATTACATATATAAAAATATTGGTTATTAATATTATTATTAATCAGATTCAAATGGGTTGCTTTAATGAGTGCCTTGCGAATAGGAAACTGGACAAGAGCAAAGGTGTATTTTAAGGTTATTTGTAATGCCACTATTTGTAAGTTGTGTAATATAGGATATTTATTTCTTTAATAATAATTTAAAGATGAGATTCTAAGATGCTATATTTTCATTGTTCATAGTAATAAAGAAGTGTGAATGTACTTGAAGGAATAGTTTCAATCCTTATGTTAAACATTAGTGGTAATAACGTATCAAACCGCAAGAAAAGAATAAGGGTAACATTTGTTATAAGGCTGGCAAAACCCAATCTTCAGATTTCTCCTTAGTGCTAATGAATGGGGTGGAGAGTTGGCAGCACTGGTTACTCACCTGTGTATGGCGTCACATCCTGCACCTCCTGTCTCTTGCTGTTTCAGCACTCTTCATGGTTTCATGTAACGAGCATAGTTCAATGAACGGAATAATGGTCAACACGAATATTAATTCCGACGTAAACGCGAAAATTAAATTGCCTTATGATTCATATGGAGCTTGTGAAACATAATAGTTTTCATCACAGTTCTGATAGCGCAGATACATTGTAAAACGCTTCAGTTTAATATGTGTCGATGTATCGTGATGGTTAATTGCAATGTGCCATTTTTAGTGTCGATTCTCGAGTAATTTACGTTGTGTTGCATTTTCTTTCGACCAGGAGCGTCAATAAAATTCATTTTGAGCTGCCAGGATCTTGCTTGCAGCAGTTTGCGCAATTTTCATGTGAAGTCTTAACAACACTGTAGCCTCTAAAAAGCTTATTTCTTAAACGTGAAACATGTGTATTAAAACTCGGCTGTGAAAACATCTGTTTTAGCAAAATAATAATAATCAGTAAGATGGCGCGGTGGCCGAGCGGTTAGACCGTTCGTCTTTCACCGGGTTCGAACCCAGGGACCCACGTGCGGTATTCGTGGTGGAGGTCTGGGTGGGTTTTCTCCCGGTTCTCAGGTTTCCCCCACCACTCATTCCACCAACTGCTGCATCATCACCTACATTTCATATCATCCTCTTCCTCACTCTCATACTGACCACTTCACTCTGTCTGGTACATATGTTCGTCTGTTTCCCCCACCACTCATTCCACCAACTGCTCCATCATCAGCTACATTTCATATCATCCTCTCTCTCACTCTCATACTGACCACTTCACTCTGTCTGGTACATATGTTCGTCTGTTTCCCCCCACCCCTCATTCCACCAACTGCTCCATCATCACCTACATTTCATATCATTCTCTTCCTCACTCTCATACTGACCACTTCACTCTGTCTGGTACATATGTTCGTCTGTTTCCCCCACCACTCATTCCACCAACTGCTCCATCATCACCTACATTTCATATCATCCTCTTCCTCACTCTCATACTGACCACTTCACTCTGTCTGGTACATATGTTCGTCTGTTTCCCCCACCACTCATACCACCAACTGCTCCATCATCACCTACATTTCATATCATCCTCTTCTTCACTCTCATACTGACCACTTCACTCTGTCTGGTACATATGTTCGTCTGTTTCCCCCACCACTCATTCCACCAACTGCTCCATCATCACCTACATTTCATATCATCCTCTTCCTCACTCTCATACTGACCACTTCACTCTGTCTGGTACATATGTTCGTCTGTTTCCCCCACCACTCATTCCACCAACTGCTCCATCATCACCTACATTTCATATCATCCTCTTCCTCACTCTCATACTGACCACTTCACTCTGTCTGGTACATATGTTCGTCTGTTTCCCCCACCACTCATTCCACCAACTGCTCCATCATCACCTACATTTCATATCATCCTCTTCCTCACTCTCATACTGACCGCTTCACTCTGTCTGGTACATATGTTCGTCTGTTTCCCCCGCCACTCATTCCACCAACTGCTCCATCATCACCTACATTTCATATCATCCTCTTCCTGACTCTCATACTGACCACTTCACTCTGTCTGGTACATATGTTCGTCTGTTTCCACCACCACTCATTACACTAACTGCTCCACCATCACCTACATTCATATCATCCTCTTCCTCACTGTCATACTGACCACTTCACTCTGTCTGGTACATATGTTCGTCTGTTTGCCCCACCACTCATTCCACCAACTGCTCCATCATCACCTACATTTCATATCATCCTCTTCCTCACTCTCATACTGACCACTTCACTCTGTCTGGTACATATGTTCATCTGTTTCCCCCACCACTCATTCCACCAACTGCTCCATCATCACCTACATTTCATATCATCCTCTCTTTCACTCATACTTGCAGGTGCTCACTCTATCTGGCACATAGGTTCATGTGTTCCCTGACAGACGTCTGACTCTAGACACTGTCTTGTAAGTCCTACATAAGGGGAGGGTAATCACTTCCTCACTCTCATACTTGCAGATGTTCACTCTGTCTGGTACATAGGTTTCTGTGTTCCCTGACAGACGTCAGACCCTAGACACTAGCTTGTAAGTCCTGCATAAGGGTTGGTTAATCAGGTAAACAACAATAATAATAATTATGAGTAGCTTAATTATTTTAAGTGTTTTGGGGGACAGAGATGATTTTCGTACCCTCCCCTACCCTCCTGATTGACGCCCCTGATTTCTGCGGACCTCGTTACTACATAATTACTGGTTTCCACAATTTCTCGACTGGTGCCCTTGTTCATAACGTATGCAACTACCAACTCACCGGGGATCGAACTCGGCGCTACCTCACTTGCTCGCTCGTTCGATAAGTAATTTTAAACAAGCTCTTCTTTGAATGGAACGCATTACTTCACTTAAACGACTCTGAATGTGGAGTGAGTGAGTGAGTGATACTAAAAGAAGTAGCTTCCTGGAAAGAAACCCCGGCCGGATTCAAACCCAGCCCACAAGCAGCGGGAACATTGTAGCTTTAAGCCAGCGCTGTCCAACACGGCGCCCTGGATGTATTTTCCTGGCGCCCTTCATAAGCAGATTTTTACTCATTCCATTTTTAATATTAAATTAAGTTTCAGGAGAAAAGTATTTGGTTCCGAATATATTCTCAGTACACACGCATGAAGTATGTTTTGATTCCTTACTTCCCTGTTTCCTCTGAAAAGAAGCGTACTTGCTCTAACAGTGGTTGTGCTGGCGCCCGCGCCTCCTTACGCAACTGTTAAATGTGCCCGGGCACACAACAAACATGGACAGCACTGCCTTAAGGTTTTCGCAATTACAGCGTTTCTCATAGTAGTAACCGTAAAACGTATCGCAATAGTTCGCTATAACTCGTTAAATTCCATTATCTGGCATTCTCATAAATAATATTTATCAGAAAATTTATCTTTGCAAGGTTTTAAAAACCCATTAGTAGCTTATATTTTTTACCTCATTTTTTTTTTTTTTTTTTTTTACACAGAATCCTCTGCATTTGGGGTATTTCATAATAGCAGCTTTTGTTGTTCTTCACTTAAAGGGTAACAATTGGACGGAGTGAAGATCTGGAAGTGTGAGACTGAGGAAGAGCATGATATGAAATGCAGGCGAAATCCATGATTAGAAAGCTAATGATGCAGCAAAGGCGGAATGAATGACGTGGGAATCCGGAGAAAACTCGCCCTGACGCCGCTTCGTGTACCACGAATACCACATGTGGTTCCCTGGGATCAAACCCGGGCCGTCTAAGTGATAGGTGAGCGGTCTAGCTGCTCGGTCACGGCGCCTCATGATTATTTTTTTTTTCTTAAATGAACGTCTTCCAACATTGTGTCATATCGGACGAATAAATGAAATGAAATGGGTGAAATGATGCTCAAATGAGCCCGAGTTCCATGGAGCTTTAAGTTAGCCGACATTCGTCTTCTTAGGGTAGGGAAAACCTCGGAAAAAAAACATTACCCGGATAACTTACCCTAAGCGAGTTTCGAACTCGCGACCTCTTGAACGTGAGGCAGGCACGGTAACCATCACGCTACCTTGGAACGACGTGAAATTAAAAAAAATCAAGGTGTTGGGTCGAAGCGCCATTTTTAATTTTCTTAAATTCCAAGAGTTAAATGTTATTGCATCATATTTATCCAAACTCGAATATTAAGAAACAGTAATTTCAGTTTTTATTAAATTTATTAAACTTTTTTAAAAAATGAATAAATTTATTGTTTCAGTAAATGTCCCAATGTCTAGTTGACCGTTTTAAATTTCACTTGAAAATGTTTTAAACATATTTGCATTTATTTACTGGTTTCGCCGCATAAGATAATGTAATTACTGTAGAATTGAGATTGATTGCCATGTTTGCAATGTAATGCATGAATTACTACGTCGAGAAGCGTTAATTTATAAAGTAATATTTAGCTACACGTAATATTATAATGTATTATTGTGTTTTAACATTGTATGAAGTTGTGTTATTTAATATTTGACGACTTCATGGATTAAAAAGGATTTTTTCCAATAAGATGCGCACTACGTAATGCGCATGTGGGTGGAAGGGGAGGAAATGCATCCATAAGGCGTTCATTTGAAACAGCGCCATATTTAATCTGGCTACTGGATGGACAAGACTTGTTTCACAGCTTCATGTTAAAGTTACAGGTCGCGATGTGTTATTCATGTCTTTCAGTTTAAACTCAGACATTGTTATTGTTATTAAATAGCGAATTATTGTTATTACTAAAAGTTATTGGTAATTCTGTCTGTAACTTTGTGTACGAGATAGCTGCAGCAGCCGGCGACCATAAAGGTACATATGAATGTATTGCACATTATTTTCCTTTGCTGTTATATGACGTTTATCCTCGTTCCCTTCTGTGCTTAATTAAGGAAGCAGTTCCTTTTCAAATGTCAACTTATGGGAAAAAGCAGAATAAAATGATTTTGCCTTATAGTGGTTTTCAGTTTTGCGTAGTTATGAAACAGTTTAATTGCGTTGTTATAGCTACCTGTCCAGGCGCAACTAAGCAATAAATGGGATCAGTTCCAAACTGGGTCCTCTTTGCTATCCAGAGTTCGGTATTTTTTATTGCCTTTTATTTGTCTGGAATTTATAAACTTGATTCTAAATTATCGAGGGAGTTCTCCTTTTCTACTGCAGTTTACATCTACACTATATAGATATTTATTTATTTCAACACGGGTAAGTGAATTTGTCTCACAGACCTACACGCTCGCACGAGTTATACCCAATTTGACACATAGCTACCTAAGGTAACACAACTGAGTGCTTGGTGTCACAAAAAAGAAACCAACGGAAGAGAGGATGTAAAACATTTGGCAAGAAGATGTTTTAAACATTCATAGCATAAAATATGGATATCTTTTGTCAATATTTTTATAAATAATAAGATGGATGTTACTGCCTTTAGTTTTTCAGCATCTTGATAAGATTTTCTACTACGTTTTCCCTTATCTTGAGAAGACGAATGTCGAGTAACTTAAAACTCCATGGACCTCGGACTCATTTCAGCATCATTTCACCCATTTCATATATTCACCGTCCGATATGACATTACCTTGGAACGACGTTAAATTAAAAAAAATCAAGGTGTTGCGTCGAAGCGCCATTTTTAATATTCCTAATGCGTGGAATACAGCTGTTGTATTAGAGCAGCATGGAAATGTTACAGTTCGTGGGCTTTTATTCCATCACCTTTATTTTAAACTGAAGTATTGTTATGAGTTACTAAATAGTGAATTAATTTTATCATTAAATAATTATTCGTAAGTCTATAACTCTGAGTATGATGACTTAAAGCAGAAGGACTGGTCTAGCCGGCGAGCTGAAAGGTGTGCATTGTAATTCTTTATTTTTGCTGTTATTTCATGTTTAACGTGATTTCCTTTTGTATTTAACTAAGGTAGTGCTTCCTTTACAAATGGCAACTTAGGGAGAGAAAGCAAAACATTATTATTTTGACTTTATTCAGTGATTTTTACTTCTGCGCAGTTATTATACAATGTAATGCCATTGCCATAGCAACGTGTGTAAAGACTCCAGGCGCGACTAAGTGATAAGTCATTATTCCTGCCACTTAATTTCTACACAATTTGAGAGAATGAAATGCTATTTATTTGTTTGGAACCTGTAAACTTAATCCAGTATTAGTAAGAACACTTTCCTCTTCCACTGCGTCTGTAGGTACATGTATATTATGTATGTATTTAATAAAGTTAATGTTGTTCGCAGGTTCCCGCTGCATCCTGCCAGCGATTTCGACTCAATTTCCCACACATTTACCATTGGAGAGTGCCTGGTGTTAACCCCAAATGGAAGAGAGGGTGAGAAATGCTCGATTTTAACACATTATTCACTAGGATAAGAGCGATTGCTCAATTTCCTCGTTTGCTTTCTTCAGCGGCTCAAATAACCTCGTCGACCGGTACTTTGACCCGACATGCTCATTCACCCACTCCCTCACTCACTCCCACACTCACTCCCTCACTCACTCACTCCCACACTCACTTCCACATTCACTCCCTCACTCACTCCCTCACTCACTCCCTCACTCACTCCATCACTCACTCCCTCACCCACTTCCTCACTCACTCCCTCACTCTCTCACTCACTCTCTCACGCACATCCTCACCCACTCCCTCACCCACTCCCTCACTCACTCCCTCACCCACTCCCTCACCCACTCCCTCACTCACTCCCTCACCCACTCCCTCACTCACTCCCTCACTCTCTCTCTCACGCACATCCTCACCCACCCCTCACTCACTCCCTCACTCACTGTCTCACTCACTCCCTCACTCTCTCACCCACTGCCTCACTCACTCCCTCACTCACTCTCTCACGCACAACCTAACCCACCCCCTCACCCACCCCCTCACTCACTCCCTCACGCACTACCTCACTCGCTGCCTCACTCACTCCCTCACTCACTGCCTCACTCACTCCCTCACTCCCTCACCCACTGCCACACTCCCTCACTCACTGCCTCACTCACTCCCTCACCCACTGCCTCACTCACTCCCTCACTCACTGTGTCACCCACTGTCTCACTCACCGCCTCACTCACCGCCTCACCCACTGCCTCACTCACTGCCTCACTCACTCCCTCACTCACTGTGACCCACTGTCTCGCTCACTGCCTCACTCACCGCCTCACTCACCGCCTCACCCACTGCCTCACTCACTGCCTCACTCACTCCCTCACTCACTGTGACCCACTGTCTCACTCACTGCCTCACTCACTGCCTCACTCACTCCCTCACTCACTGTGTCCCACTGTCTCACTCACTGTCTCACTCACCGCCTCACCCACTGTCTCACCCACTGCCTCACTCACTGCCTCACTCACTCCCTCACTCACTGCCTCACTGACTGCCTCACTCACCCCCTCACTCACTCCCTCACGCACTCCCACACTCACTCCCTCACGCACTCCCACACTCACTCCCTCACGCACTACCTCACTCGCTGCCTTACTCACTCCCTCACTCACTGCCTCACTCACTCCCTCACTCCCTCACGCACTGCCACACTCCCTCACTCACTGCCTCACTCACTCCCTCACCCACTGCCTCACTCACTGTCTCACTCACTCCCTCACTCACTGTGTCACCCACTGTCTCACTCACCGCCTCACTCACCGCCTCACCCACTGCCTCACTCACTGCCTCACTCACTCCCTCACTCACTCCCTCACTCACTGTGACCCACTGTCTCACTCACTGCCTCACTCACCGCCTCACTCACCGCCTCACCCACTGCCTCACTCACTGCCTCACTCACTCCCTCACTCACTGTGACCCACTGTCTCACTCACTGCCTCACTCACTCCCTCACTCACTGTGACCCACTGTCTCACTCACTGTCTCACTCACCGCCTCACCCACTGTCTCACCCACTGCCTCACTCACTGCCTCACTCACTCCCTCACTCACTGCCTCACTGACTGCCTCACTCACCCCCTCACTCACTCCCTCACGCACTCCCACACTCACTCCCTCACGCACTCCCACACTCACTCCCTCACCCACAGACTCACCCACTACCTCACTCACTGCCTCACCCATTCCTCACTCACTGTCTCACTCACTGCCTCACTGACTGCCTCACTCACCCCCTCACTCACTCCCTCACGCACTCCCACACTCACTCCCTCACCCACAGACTCACCCACTACCTCACTCACTGCCTCACCCACTGCCTCACTCACTCCCTCACTCACTGCCTCATTCAATCCCTCACTCACTCTCTCACGCACTGCCTCACTCACTCCCTCACCCATTCCCTCACGCACTCCCTCACTCACTGTCTCACTCACTGTCTAACTCAGTGCCTCACCCACTGCGTCACTTACTGCCTCACTCACTGTCTCACTCACTGTCTCAGTCACTCCCTCACCCACTCCCTCACGCACTCCCTCACTCACTGCCTCACCCACTGTCTCACTCACTGCCTCACCCACTGCCTCACTCACTGTCTCACCCACTCCCTCACCCGCTGTCTCACTCACTGTCTCACTCACTGCCTCACCTACTGCCTCACTCACTGTCTCACCCACTGTCTCACTCACTGTCTCACTCACTGCCTCACCCACTCCCTCACCCACTGTCTCACTCACTGCCTCACCCACTCCCTCACCCACTGCCTCACTCACTGCTTCACTCACTGTCTCACTCACTGCGTCACTCACTGCCTCACCCACTCCCTCACCCACTGTCTCACTCACTGTCTCACTCATTGCCTCATTCACTGTCTCACCCACTGTCTCACTGCGTCACCCATTCCTCACTCACTGTCTCACCCACTCCCTCACCCACTGTCTCACTCACTGTCTCACTCATTGCCTCAGTCACTGTCTCACCCACTGTCTCACTGCCTCACCTACTGTCTCACTCACCGTCTCACCCACTGCCTCACTCACTGCTTCACCCACAGCCTCACCCACTGCGTCACTCACTGCCTCACCCACTCTCTCACCCACTGTCTCACTCACTGTCTCACTCATTGCCTCACTCACTGTCTCACCCACTGTCTCACTGCCTCACCCACTGTCTCACCCACTCCCTCACTCACTGTCTCACTCACTGTCTCACTCACTTCCTCACCCACTGCTTCACCCACTGTCTCACTCACTTCCTCACCCACTGCCTCACCAACTGCGTCACTCACTGCCTCACCCACTCTCTCACCCACTGTCTCACTCACTGTCTCACTCACTTCCTCACCCACTGCTTCACCCACTGCCTCACTCACTCCCTCACCCACTGACTCACTCACTGTCTCACTCACTGTCTTACTCACTGTCTCACCCACTGTCTCACTCACTCCCACACTCACTGTCTCACTCCCTCACTCACTCTTACTCACTCCTTTACTCACTCCCATCCCACTCCCTCACCCACTCCCTCACCCACTCCATCACTCACTCCCTCACTCACTCCCTCACCCACTGCCTAACCCACTCCGTCCCTCACTTTCTCACTCAATTCCTCACCATCTACCTCACTCACCTCCCAACTCACTAACTCACTCACTCACTTGCCTACTCTCTCATTCACTCATTCCCTCACTCACTTCCCTACTCACTCCCTCACTTCCTCACTCACTCCCTCACACAGTCACTCAGTACTTCCTTGATGGGTGGCCGAAGTCTTTAAGGCAGGATTAGTGAACGAAAGGTCTGCGGTTCAGATCCCTCCAGCGCTGCCTTCTCCCTTTTTCTCCAAATCAGGTTTTCGTGTCCTCATAACTGACAAGTGCCGGAGAGGTGCCCCGAGAATAGGACTAGAGTTTTCCTTCTCAAGTTTCCTTTCCCAAATGTTTCATTTCATGCAACATCAGCGTTCACCACCTGTGGTGTCCTATTATGCACTACAATAAATCAGTATTATCAGTATTAGTATTTGGGGCTTTGTGGGCATTGGTTTGTTATTCTAATTATGATAATTATTATTATGATGATTATCATTATCATTATCATCATTAATATTCTTGTTAAATTGAGACCACCTGAATCCAAGTAAAGCAGTTTTAGAAAAAGGTCTGTGCGTGTGCCTGTGTGTGTGAATGTGTGTCTTATCTGTCTGTCAGTCTGTGGAACAACGGAAAGTCGGAAACTTCAAGGACTTTGTTTCTCCAAGATAAAGCAAACTTTTACACACCTTTTATTTTATTTTTTTCTGTAAAGAATGGAAAATACAGCTGACTTTATTGAATGAAGTTTAGTGTATGATGTAACTGTAACATGCTTTGGTATAATTTCAGATTGGACGTCATTATGCCAAGAAGGAATTAGTTTGGTACTGAATTCTAACATTAGTTGAGGTTTCTGCTCACTTAGAGCACATATTAGATGAGTGTGTTGAAGATGCAGATTTTACTGTTCTTGCACCTGATGGATGACTTTGACGACAATCTAAGAGGAGAAGCTCAAGTAAGTGACGTTCAATTACAATACAGAAGTAAGAGAAACCATTACTCCAATAACATCAGAAAATGTAGGTATCTACATGAAAGTTAGGTGCAACCTAAATGGAGAAAGAATATTAAATATTAAATATTGCAACGCATATAGTGAAAGAAAGTGTATATATGCACAAGATAAAATATAAATAAAATAGAGTGTAAAATTATATTTACATTTACATTACATTGCTGTAAAATGGTGTTTATATTACAGTGGAATCTCGATAACTCGACCTAATGTGGACTGAGAGGTTATCGAGTTTTACGCAATAAGGCATCTGTTATTCACAACCTGTAACATAACACTGCAAATCACATAAATATATTCTTGCACAATATAGCAAACAAAAGTGTAACATATTGTAAAATGTATTACGTATTAATATTTTACTCTTTCTCCAGTCTCTTTAACACAACCAATTTAGTTTCCATAGTATTGTTAACTTGTCTTTTCTTCTCTTTTGATATTTTTAATGTCACAAACCTAACAATAACAATATAGCTTGATATCTTGGAAGCTGCCAGAAATAAGTAACTAACAGATTAGATTACTACGTAGGTACACAGGTATTTTGTACACACAGCGATGGATGTTGCTTGAATGTGCGGGAGTGACATCATGCAAATTGATGATGTTAGGTATTGTCTCTGTTTACTTCAATGAAATACAGAAGACACTGCTGATTATGTGAGATGGCATGGCACTGTACTTAATCATGCACATTCCGTGGAAGTCTGAAACATAACCTAACAATGGTCTTGTAAATTCAAAGGTGAACTCGATCATAAACCACTGCACAATTGTCACATTTGATTGATGTTTCTTGAATATGACAACAAATTTTAAAAAAATAAAGAGGTTGTCAAGTTACTTGGAATGTCGAGTTATTGAGAGTGTAGTTATTGAGATTCTACTGTATTTGGAAGTATGTTATTGTATTCCTGTCATTTCGTATATCACTAATAGCCATTTGAGAATGAGAGTTTTAACCCCCAGTTTTGTCAAATAAAATAAAGAATGCTACTGTGTTACTCGTGTTAAACCAATATAGCACATCATATTCAAATTTCAATTTTTTCAGAAAGAAAAAGGATAATTTGCCGCTAATGGATTGCTTTTACACATTGTTTAAGTTAATTTTATTCTTGCATTATTTTAAATACTGCCATAAGCATTTTTCCTGTTTTTTCACCATTGTACAGAAATTATTACTTTACAAATATCTGCAAGTTTTTTCATCACTTTGAACTTCACCTTCCTAATCTAATGCTATGCTAAAAAAAAAAAAACTTTTATATGAAGCATAAACTTCCATTCTCCTTTGTGACAGTTGATTCATGAAAAGTGAATAATCTGATGTTTATTTATTTATTTAATTATTATTAATTTGTGCTACCACAGAGCAAAGCTCCAATTACAGTAGCTATTTACACAAATGCAAAACAAGAACATAAGAAGGAATACAAAGAAACTAAAAATAAACTATATATTAAGCTATTATTGAAGACAAGATATTGCAAATTCTTTAATTGTCTAGCATAGTGTCAAAAAGTACTACTGGTACTTTGAGCGTAGGAGATGAAATAAATTAGTCCCCAGACTTAGAAGATCACAATCCTAATCCATTGAGTTGGTCAAAATTAAATTATTTGCTACATGATTTGAGTCTTAGCGCAGAAAATAGTGAACTTTTGCGTTCAAGGTTGAAACAAGATCATCTTTTAGCACCTGCAATAACTTTCTATTGGTACAAACATCGAGAAAATGGGTTCAATAAATATTATGTAAAAGGAGAAGTTGTGTATTGTTGTGATATCGCTAATTTGATAAGTCGTCTTGGAACTGCTTACGAAGCAAAAGATTTAGGTCTGTTTATTGACTTGAGCAAGAGAAGTTTGAAAGGTATTCTGCTACGCAACAGCAATATGTTTGTTTCAATTCCAATATCTCACTCTACATCCCTTAAAGAAACGTACCAAAATTTGTATACTGTCCTGGAAAAGTTAAACATAACTAACACAAGTGGCTCGTGTGCTGTGATGTTAAGGTGTGTAGTATTTTACTGGGACAACAAGAAGGATACTTGAAATTTATTTGCTTTGTGTGTGAATGGGATTCCAGATAGACAAAAAGTGACTGGGTGAACCTAATTGGACAAAAAGAAAAGATTTAGTGCCAGGGCCAAAAAATGCAGTAAATTGTCTGCGGATTGACTCATATTAGGTTTAGCTGCCCCTGATGCATATCAAATTAGGGATATTGAAGCAGTTTGTCAAAGCTTTGGACACAAGTGGTTGTTTCCAATATCTTATTATATATATATTATATGTCGTATTCAGAAATTTCTAATTTCACACATTTTAAATTGTAGTTAAAAGCTAGAACAAAACTCTAATATTACATACTTCCTTTCTGCATGGCAAGTAAATGGTACTGGTACAAAGAAATGGAAAGGAGATTTGAATTCAGCATACAAAAGTTAGGTTTAGGAACCTGATTAACCCCATGTCACAGAAAAAATGTTCAAATTTGCAGGCTGGTGTAATTATTGTACGAGGGCTGTCTCAAAAGTAACTTGCACTATTTTTTTTTAATCTGCTTGGTAGGCGGGAAAAGTCTAAAAGTCACAGGGAATATAGGTATGGGTGTAGTAGCAGCACTGTAAAATTCCTAGACCCCTAAGTTTATTGCTTGAACATTAAAACGGCAGTAACAATGGAGACTCCACTCGTTTCTACCGCCGATTGCGAAGTTCACGCTGTAATCTGTTTTCTGACGGGGAAAAAATAAATGTGCGACTGAAATTCATTGCGAGTTGCGCAGTGTTTATGGAAAAGACTTTTGTCAAGACAAATGGTTTCTCGTTGGTCCCAATTGTTCATTGAAGGGAGAGTAACATTACACAATGAGCAATGAAGCGGCCAACCCTCCACTTCCCTCACTCCGGATATTGCTGACGAGGTTCGGGCAGTCGTGAACAACTATCAGTGCCTTACACTTGATGCAGGTTTGTTTCAACTTCCTCCATATATTGAAATAAGCCATGCATCGCTTCACAGAATTATTTCTAAGGATCTGTGTCTATCGAAAGTGTGTGCAGGCTGTGGAAACGAATGGATGAGGTAACTCCAAAAAAATGCAAAAGTTGTTGCATCGGCTGTCAAGGTCATCACAACGATATTCTGGGATTCGAAGGGAGTACTGTTAATCGATTACCTGCTCCATGGGACCACAATGACAGCTGCTCGCTATTGTGAGGTGCTGAGAAAACTCAAAAGAGCCATTCAATACAAAAGGAAGGGAAAGTTGAGCAAAACAGTTTTTCTGGTCCACGATAACACTCACCCACACGCTGCTCGTGAAACTCAAACCCTTTTGAGCAGTTTCGATGGGATGTTTTCGGTCATCCATCTAGTGCACCTGACCTTGCACCGAGTGATTACCATCTTTTTCCGGAGCTGCAGTAACATCTTGGGGGAAGGCACTTCGTAAATGACGAGGAACTGAAACAAGAAGTGGAAAGATGGCTATCCAGTTTGGCAGGAGAGTGGTTTGACATTGGGTTAAAAAAACTGTTACCACGGTATCAAAAATGTATTTAGGTTCAAGGAAATTATGTGGAAAAATAGGTACTGAATGTAGCTTTCAAGATATACCCTTTTCAAAATATTTAAACTTTTCTTATTTTCTAAAAAAATAGTGCAAGTTACTTTTGAGATGCCCCTCGTAGCTCAGAAGGTTTTTGTCAATACACACATGCTCTTTTTTGTACTGTGTACTGCAATCAATTCATTTTGCGTTTCCCATGTTTGTCACAGCAGGTTCACTGAATTGCTGTGGATATGATTATGTTGCACTGTAAAGAATATATTTTCAGTTTTAGATATATTTAGAGTTAGAATGTTTAAGGAGAACCAGATTTTCACACTTTTCAGGGATAGTTGCATTTCTTGCTTTACTTTATGTTATCTTATTGTTGATGTTTATTAAGGTTGTACTATCTGCAGGTAAAATTGTGGATCAAGGTAAGTTACTGTTTAAGTGTTTGTGTGAAATAAAAATAGGAAAGGCCGCCGGAGACAACATACTATTACTGGAGCTGGATCAGACGGGTATGACCTTCGACATCATTAGGCAGGTAAGGAATACTCTGTATGTGAGCTCTCAAGTTAATTAAGAACACAATGGTGAGGCTATTACATCAATTATTTTATTTTGTGATTAGAAGAATCATAAATGTCTTCAGCATGGGATGTCTCCAATCCTTTGACTGCATTATAGTGGAATCCTGATAACTCAGCCTAATGTGGTCCTAATGTGTGATTTTAGCATGTTAAAGAACTTGAGACGAGTCTAATATGTTAACATTGAAATCATGAGCTTACAGTTAAAATTAGATGTTAGGTACCTAACTCATGTTTCTAAACGTCTATAATTGAGTTTGGGGTACGACCAACAGACAGTACTATAATTTTATACCTGGATTGTTAGTTTCACATAGATTATTGATACATCAAAGTTTAAATTTTGCTTTATGAAGATTGTGCCACTGATGAGTGTCTATAACCTCACATATTGGCTTTTGTTTCTTCCCATCTTATAAAGCTTTGCTATGCCTTTGTTTTCAGGATACTTTTATTAAAGATTCTTTGCTGTACTAACTCACTTTGCAATACTTTGTTTCCTATTGCCAGTAATTTCCTTTTAAATAGGGAAATCTCCAACTTTCATGATATAATAGTTCCTTTATCTAAGATTCTGTGGACTATCTTAACAAAGCATCACTACTTCTCTTACTTCTCTACACATTATCATTACCTCACTTCTGTTTCTTCCAGTGACTGATCACATTTTAAACACAGAAACAACAGTGTTTTATAACAGTGCCGTATGACATGCCACTGCTTTTCACAGTTCTTTGATTAAAGTTGCTTTGCAATAATCATAACATATACCACATTAGAGGTTGCCTTATATACCTTCTTCTGAGATATCCTGTTATATTTTCTGGGGAAAAAAAAAAAAAAAAAAAATTTATAATATGTAACTGAGTTTAAAAGTTCTTTTCTTAAAGAATACTTGCATTGACAGGTACTTCAGAAATTACACTGCTTTCAATTTTGTATTATCTTTCCTTGTAGCTGATCCTATATGTTATGAAAAGCCATCCTTTATGATATGCTACTGATATTCAATTCAATTTTATTAGTCCTTTAAAATCAGATGCTGTATCAAAGACATCTTCTATAAGAAGCCATGAAAGGGTAATTACTTGAGAAATTACACTAATTACAATTTTGAGTTATATATTCTTGTGAGTGATATTGTTATATTTTCTTCAAATAGAAGTCCTTTACGGTGTGCCACTGAGTTTCAAAGCTATTTTCTATTAGAAACCATGTGTGGATAATTACTTCAGAAATTACAATACTGTGACTTTTTGGTGTGGGTGTGAAGTAAAGTAGACAGATGTAGTCGAGATAAAGAAACACTTTTTTTTCCGTAAACAGTAAGTTTGTACACTCGTTGCAACAACAAGAAAGTCTTTTTCGATTCTCCAACAGCACGGCTCCGAACTCGTAACACAAAGAACTAACTCTTCTCCGTCGGCACAACTCTCCACATCGTCTGTCCGTCTCCGTCGGCACGACTACTCAGCCTTCACATACATCTGACTGACTCTTCTGTCGCACTTTACCGCTATTTATATCTCCCAGGCACTATTCTGGAAGCTTCAGGAACGTTCAGTTATTGTGGCGAGAGACAAAGCAGAGAAGATTCTCGAGGTGTCTATCCTTTTCTCTCTTTCGGCAAGCGCCCCAACAATGCGGCCTTGCTCTGTCTCTTTCCTTCGGCTCCTTTGCGGTAGTGCCGACAATAATGCGATGGGTGACACTGCTGTTGTAGGCAATTAGATGCGGCGGGCGCGGTGACAATACTTTCAATTTTGGATTATACCTTTCTGTGGGTGATCCTGTTATATTTTCTGAAACTGCAAGTCTTTTATAATGGGCTAGTGGGTTTCAAAGTTATTTATTATAAGAACCCCAATAGGATAATTACTTCCAAAATTACACTTCTTTCAATTTTGAGTTAGATCTTCTTGTGTGTGATCCTGTTTAATTATCTGAAAATACAAGGCTTTAAAGGTATGCCAATGAGTTGGCAACCATGTATGGATAATTACTTAAGAAAATATGCTTCTTTCAAGTTTGAACTATATCTTCTTGTACTCGATGCTGTTAGATTTTCTGAAAATACAGGTCTTTTAGGATATGTCATTAAGTTTCAAAGTTATTTTCTATAAGAAACCATGTATGGATAATTAATTCGGACATTACGCTACTTTCAGTTTAGAATTAAATCTTCTTGTGAGTGATTCTGTTATATATTCTGAAAATACAAGTCTTTTGGGATATGCCACTGAGTTTCAAACTTATGTTCTATAAGTAGCTATGTATGGATAATTACTTCTGAAATTACGCTACCTCATTTTTGGATTATATGTTCTGCTGAGTGATCCTGTTATATTTTCTGAAATTGTTAGATTTTTGTGATATGCCATTCATTTTCAAAGTTATTTTCTATAGAAAACCATGTATAGATGATGAAGCTGTAATATCGCTTCCTAGTTATTACCTCGCCATTTTAAGCTGAAGTCGTTGGTGACGTGATGTTGTTGGTCACGTTGATGTGGTTTGGTGTGTTGTCTCCGGCTAGCTGAGCATAATCTCTTTATCTCGGGTTTGCGTGAGTGTAAAGGACAACCCAAGAACAACTTTGCACATCAATTTATTTTATATAAAATATTTTCGGGAGATATGCCGATTCTATATGTGTATCTGTAGAAGCATCGCAATCACATCTGCGCAGCACGAACTGCACGAACTCCCGTACTGCTCTCTGGTTGAGTACTGACTAGACGCTTCTCTCTTACCCACGCCAAGAAGACCGTTCGCTTCCAATTTGAATGTCATGACGTCATCCAAGAAAGCCTCGTATCCAAAATGTTATTTCCTTTTCCCGCAATTTAGAAATGTCCCTTTCTATTATAACATGTTCTTTTATGAATTTTGAATATATAATTACCTTTTTAGGATTAAACGATGTTTACTTTATATTTTATTAGATATATCGCGCGACTTTTAAGGTTTGTAGAACTGACTTTCGAACGTTTATTTTAAACTATGTGGTATGACGTCATGACTCGTTAATTTCAAACCAATAATGCGTTTATACTACAAATTTAACGACTATCATTTACTCATATCTTGCTCACCTTACAACACTTCCTGCTATATTATCTATTTATGTTATTACTCAATATTTATCGCAAATCTCATATCCGGCAATTAAATTAAAACGTATCTTTTTCAAAAGCCCATTCGATCGGAAATCTAAATTTCGGTATCAAATGCCCCCATTTATGTTATTTTATTATTTCATAATAAAATAATGTAAATGTCTTGCCCGAAAGAAAAATTAAAAATTACTCCTGTATTTTGAATAATCGGCAACACTCCCCTTGTATACAATTTTCAATTACACTGTTTTTGAAATTGGTTATTAACACATTTTCTCATTAATCTATTTAACATGACAAACAATTGTACACTTGACTAAACATTAATCCTTAAATACTAATTACAATATGTTATGGTTTCTTCTATGAAGCTTCTATATAAAGGTTAAATTTCAAGAGTCTTTCTTTATACTTCCTTCTTTTAGTTCATGTTTGCTCACTTCGCTCTCACTATCACTTGCACTGTGATTTTTCACTTTTGTTATTGTAACACATATCTGTACTAGATCCTTTAAGCACTAAAATGTACATATATTTTTATATAAATCCATTGCACTCTTTAGACAAGTTCTTTCTTTGTCTTTCTGTGATAACTATCTATACATCTAAATATTTTAACAAATGTTTTACAAAGTAAATATTCTGTTTTCTCTCTATGCGGAGATGAACATTTTAACAATCTTTCTGAAGCTGTTTTTTTTTTTTTTTTTTTTTTTTTTTTTTTTTTTGTGAGCTCTATACAATATATTTTTAAACTCTTTGTAGTATATAGCAATTCACATTCTGCATTTTTCATGAATATGTAAGTACCTGACCAATGTATGGTTTTCAAGTAGGCTAACATTTACATTTTATCTCAAAGCTGATTGGGCGCCAATAGACAAATGACACTTCCAATTTTTCTTTTACATTAAATCAAGGTTCCAAGGCAGCACACGGTTTCTTGTATGGTCGAAGGAGTTGTTTATGCCATCTTCCCAGACATTTTTCATTTTTAACATCTTTTAATTCATAGGTATGATGACCAAATTTGGATATAATTTCTGCAGGACCTTTATATAACAATTCCATCCTTTTGTTCCTACCTCTCAAGGCACTTGATAACTTATGGTCTTTAACTAGTACCCAATCGCCTATCTTAGGTTCCCATTTATGTTTTCTACTCTTTTTCTTTAATTTTCGCTTCTCTGCCTTTTTCTTGATTCGTTCAAAAGCAATTTTCGCTCTTTCTTCCTCACTTAACTGAATGTCATTAATTTTCAGTGTTTTTGGTTCCCCTATCAATATTGGTTCTGGTTCAATTCCTAACATTAATTTTATTGGTGCAAACCCAGTAGTTACATTAATGGTGTGATTGATAATCTTTTCTATCAATGGACAATATTTCACCCAATCCTTGTGATTATGATGTGTAAGTACACGTAAATAAATTCCTATATCTCGGAGGACACGTTCTGTTGGATTCCCTGATGGAAAGTATGAGGAACAATGATATAACTTTATCTCATGATTTTCTAGGGTTTCTTTAAAGATTTTGCTCCGATGAACTGTAGCATTATCTGTTAAGATTGCCTGAATCTTGCCATATTTAGGCACATAATCTTTTATTATCTTTCCTACACATGTTTTGCTGCTGATATTCCTAACAGGATAAATTTTAATAAATTTACTAAAAACATCATGAAGAACAAACATATATCTACATCCAAATTGTCCTACTGGTAGCTCCCCATGTGCATCAGCAGTAACTAGTACATTTTTCCCTTCTCTTATAATTGTCTGAGGTTCTATATCAAATTTGATATTAAATGGTTTGGCCCTTTGACATAAATCACAGCTTGAACATATTTTTCTCACTTTCTTTGCCAAATGTTTTATATAAAAATGGTCACTAATTACCATGATTAGCTTTTCACTACCTGTATGAGCTAGTGTTTTGTGATAAGCAAGTATAAGTTTCTCTTGTAAAGCTTTTGGTACCATTATTTTCCATTTAGGTTCAATTCTTCCATGAAATTTATAGATTTTTCCCTCATAAATACCTATATTATCTTTTAGATTTTCTGTGATTGGTTGTGCCTTTTCTTTCAATTTTCTAAGTTCATCGTCCTCTGTCTGTAATTGTTCCAAATTTCGAAATTCTTTAGCTAATTGTGTCCCTTCTAAGGTTTTCAAATATAGTATGGTTACATCATGTTTGTTGTCACTAATTGTATCTGGTATTGTATAATTGGTTTTCATCCTTGATAACAAATCACTAAAAATATTTTGACTTCCTGCTATGTGTCTGATTTCTATGTTATGGGATGTGATCTCATGGATATATCTAGAAATACGTGTGCTTGTGAGTTTGCAAGAGTTCATAAATGCCAGACTAACATGATCTGTGTAAACTATTACTGGGTTGTTATATACATATTGCTTAAATTTTACAAGTGCAAAGTAAATAGCTGCTATTTCTTTTTCTGTAGTGCAAGCCTGTGATTCAGTCCTTGAAAGCCCCCTTGAAGCTACAGCAATGAGGTGATCTTTTCCTTCCTCATCTTGTTGTAATATGACACTACCATAACCAAGTCCTGAAGCATCTGTATAAATTATGTAGGGGAGATCTTCCCTAGGTTTTTCCAATAAAATTGACGCTGCAAACAATGTTTTTACTTTTTCGAAAGATTCTTGTTCTACTGATGACCATTGCCATTTTACATCTTTTTTCAATAGTTGTCTTAATGGGGCTACTACGGTTGCATATTCCAGGATAAATCTTGACTGATAATTTAGAATACCAAGAAATCTTCTCAATTGCTTTATATTTTTAGGAGCTGGTATTTTATTTATGCTTTCAATTCTGTCGGGATTAGGCCTGATTCCCTCATTTGAAATAACATAACCTAAAAATTCTGTCTGTTTCACAAAGAATGCAGTTTTACTTGGCTTTATTGTCATGTTTGCTTTCTTTAACTGACTAAGCACATAATTGATATGATTTAAATGATCCTCTATATTTTCTGAAAAAATCACAAAATCATCCACATACTGAGCTACAAATTTCTTTATGGTTTCTCCAAAAATTTCATACAAAGCTCTTAATAGTGCACTACCACTGGTATTCATGCCAAAGGCGCAAACTCGAAACTGATATAATATTCCTGAATGTAAAAACGCTGTATATTTTCTTAAATCTTCTCTAAGTGGGATCTGCCAAAAAGATGCTGTAAGATCTAGAGTAGAAAAAATTTTGCCCTTCTGCAATTTGTTCAATATTACCTCTACACTTTCTGGTCTAAATCTATCAGGTTTACAATGTTGATTTAGTTTTCTCGCGTCTAATGTCACCCTAATCTTTCCATTGGCCTTATTTACAATACATAGGGGATTCACAAATTCTGAATTCGAAATCTCAATAACCTCATCTTCTAACATTGACTTTATAACTGCATCTACCTCTTCTCTTATTGTACTAGGGATAGCTCTCGCTTTATGTGTAAAAGGTTTTATGGGTATCATCTCAAACGAATGAGTATAAATATTACATTTACCAGGTTTCTCAGAGAATACTTCTTTATTTCGGATTAATATTTCAAACAGTTTATCCCTCTGTTGTTCATTTAGTTGATCAGCCTGAGTTACCTTTTCCCTCAACAATTCTTCTAAGTCTTCACTACTCTCCCTATCATAGTACCTAGTTGCATCAGAAACCCTCAAATTGTCTATGAAATCATTTTTATCCCATTCTACATTTTCTTTATTATCGACTCTGTACTCTTTGACATTTACTTCAGTTAATTCCATAGCTCCTACTTTAACATATTCTACAAAGAATGTATCCCCTTGGATTTCTTCTTCCTCTTTTTCTCTTACAATAGTTTCTGAACTACTATCTTCCACAAAAGGCACTATAATGGTCTCATATTCAACTTTCATTTCTAGAATCATGTTTTTAAAATTCACCACAGCTTCCCAGGCATAAAGACAATCACAACCTATTATAATATCTGTCACAAGTCTTCCTACAATCAGAAATAAAATTTCTAGTATTCTCCCATTTATTTCAATATTTATCATTGCTTGAAATTTTACTCTCTCTTTTCGTTTTCCCACAGCTAGCGAGCAATATATCCCATTAACTGGTAAAGACATTACTTTAAAGCCACTACTTTGTAAATTATCATAAAAATTTTGTGAGCATACTGTGCTGTTTGATCCCGTATCTATAATTGCATTGTATTGTTTTCCATTTACTCCAATTTTGATTTTAGGTGGATCTCCTACTGTTTCGTTTTCGTCGATTCTATTTTTACATTCTCTTTTCTTTTGTATCATCATTTGCCTTCCAGGACTATTTATTTCCGAGTACTTATCACAATCATTACTAGGATACCCAGTTCTCACTGAAGGCGCGTTTGACCGGGTCTGGCGTTTCCCTGATTTTTATGTATTGCTCCTGTACTATTTCCCGAATTGTTACTTCTGTTTTCCTGCATTAAATCGGGGTTACTTCCTACCATGTTTTTGACCGTGTTAATGGCCTCGACCATTTCCGCATTTTCGGGGGAATTTCGTCCACTAGAATACCTTTCTCCCTGTCTTGGTGACCTCGGTCTAAACTCATTATCTCCGTTTGTCCAATACCCATCATTTGAATTTCTACTATGTCCAAAATAACGGCCCCGTCTACCTCGATCAAATCTATTTGTATTCATATAATTCACCCTTATATTTCTTCCCCTTAGATTACCATTTCTATTTTGGTGATGCCCTTCCTGGTTATATCTACCTTGATTTTCCCACCGGAATGATTCCATCCTTGGTACTGGTCCTTTATATCTTTCCCTAACCTCACTTCTATTCTGATAATACTGTGCCCCTTGCCCGAAAGAATTGACAGTTTCTTTTCCTTCATATGTATTTCCAAATGCGTGTTTTGGCTTATTGACTTCTAAGGCGGATAATAATTCTATCATAGCTGCAATGCTATCGGGTCGGGCTATGATTAGGTAATGTTGAAGTGTTTCCGGAAAATGTGGAGTAACTATATTTATTAGATCTTTTTCATCCAAGGGAGGGTCCAACATCTTCGATTTTCTCGCTATTCTCATAAAATAGTTTACCATGGATTCCTCCGATCTAGGATTAAATTTTCCATTGCTTAATTCAACTCTAATATTAGCCTGCCTACTAGCTCCCCAATATCTGGTTAAAAAGATGTTCCTAAAGGTCCTGTAGTCATTATTGTTACCCATAGAAAGGCCTAGCCAATTAGCAGCATTACCCTTTAGGCATTTTCTTACTATCACCATCTTGTACTCCTCTGGTATACGTTTCACCGTGAAGTACTCTTGTAACCCTTCTAAAAAGGCTTTAGGATCATCTGAATCTTCATTTTCAAAAACTGGAGGTGTCATTTCATTTAAGACATGGTTAGGCCAATGTAAATTTGAATTGTCACCTATCCCTGAGCTATTTCCGAGATCAGAATGGGAATTACTGTTACCCCTATTTTGCATCGAAATGTCAGCTGATACACCTGGTATTGCCTCGTTTCTTGCAACTTCATTACTAAGATTGTTGTGATTACATGCATTTTCATTTAATTTCAAATTTTCTAAGGCCTTTTTTACCTGAGTAATTTCTGTTACTACTCCTTTTATTTTGTCTGTAACATCCTCCAAATTTCTAGCCTGCCTTTCACTTTCTACATCAGATCTTTCTATTCTAACTTTACACCCCTGTAACTCTTCTCTAATTTCTTCCCTTTGTTTGTCTAATCTATATGTTACTTTTTCCCTTTCTTTATCTAATTTTTCACTCACTTGTTGACCTAATTTCTTTTCAGAATTCTTTACTTCTTGCCTTATTGTCTCTAATTCTCCCTTAACCTGTTCTCTATTTTCTTTTACTTCACTACTAACTTTATTAATTTCCTCCCTAACTTCTTCCCTAAAGGTTTCGAAAACTCTCCTCTGATTCTCCAATTGCATTCCCAATTCCTGTTGTCCCTTTTCTAATTTCTGTCCTAACTCTATACTAGTTTCGTCTATCTTACTCATCTTTTGGCTTAACTCTGTTCTTAATTCTTTACTATTTTCATCTATCTTTTGACTTAACTCTGTTCTTAATTCTTTACTATTTTCATCTATCTTTTTACTTAACTCTGTATTCATCTTTTCCACTGTTCTTAATTCTTTACTATTTTCATCTATCTTTCGACTTAACTCTGTACTCATCTTTTTCATTATCGTTTGAAACATATTCTCTATTTCTGACATAAATGCTGGCCTTTCTGAATTACTACTAAACATTTCTGAACTACCTCTAGGTGTTTCTCTAACGTTCTGATCTTCTAATTCTTGGCATATTCTGCTACCAATTACATTCCGATTAAATTCTTCCATCCTACTTATACTTTCCTGAATTTCCTGACTATCAAAACCTCTAAACTCACTATCACTGTCTTCCATTTCTAAGCTATTTACATGTGTTTTTCTACTCACCAAAATTTTCAATATTTTCACTATTTCACTTTAACTGCACTTAAACTTGTTCACTACACGTTTCACAGATGTTGACGCGCTGGGCACCTTCTTGTCTGCTGGTTCGATGCTGGCTCGGTCGTCTTGGGGTTTGGTCCATTCTTTCGGCGCCACACGTTGGGAAGCCAATTTGAAGCTGTAATATCGCTTCCTAGTTATTACCTCGCCATTTTAAGCTGAAGTCGTTGGTGACGTGATGTTGTTGGTCACGTTGATGTGGTTTGGTGTGTTGTCTCCGGCTAGCTGAGCATAATCTCTTTATCTCGGGTTTGCGTGAGTGTAAAGGACAACCCAAGAACAACTTTGCACATCAATTTATTTTATATAAAATATTTTCGGGAGATATGCCGATTCTATATGTGTATCTGTAGAAGCATCGCAATCACATCTGCGCAGCACGAACTGCACGAACTCCCGTACTGCTCTCTGGTTGAGTACTGACTAGACGCTTCTCTCTTACCCACGCCAAGAAGACCGTTCGCTTCCAATTTGAATGTCATGACGTCATCCAAGAAAGCCTCGTATCCAAAATGTTATTTCCTTTTCCCGCAATTTAGAAATGTCCCTTTCTATTATAACATGTTCTTTTATGAATTTTGAATATATAATTACCTTTTTAGGATTAAACGATGTTTACTTTATATTTTATTAGATATATCGCGCGACTTTTAAGGTTTGTAGAACTGACTTTCGAACGTTTATTTTAAACTATGTGGTATGACGTCATGACTCGTTAATTTCAAACCAATAATGCGTTTATACTACAAATTTAACGACTATCATTTACTCATATCTTGCTCACCTTACAACACTTCCTGCTATATTATCTATTTATGTTATTACTCAATATTTATCGCAAATCTCATATCCGGCAATTAAATTAAAACGTATCTTTTTCAAAAGCCCATTCGATCGGAAATCTAAATTTCGGTATCAATGATTACTTAAAAATTGTGCAACTCTCAGTTTTCAATTATATCTTCTTCAGAGTAATTCTGCTATCGATTCTGAAAATACAAGTGTTTTATAATGTGCTAGTTTGTTTCAAAGTTATTTTGTTTCTGAAGCCATGTATGGATAGTTACTTCAGAAAGTACGCTACTTTCAATTTTGAATTATATCTTCTTGTGAATGATTCTGTTATATTGTCTAACAATGCAAGTCTTTTATGATATGCCACTGAGTTTCAACGTATTTTCTATAAGAAACCGTGTATGGATAATTGCTTTAAAAATTGCGCTTCTTTCACTTTTAGATAATTTTCTCTTGTAAGTGATTCTGATATATGTTCTGGAAATACAAGTCTTTTATAAGATGTCAATGAGTTTCAATGATATTTTCTGTAACAAACTATGTATGGATAATTACTTCAGAAATTATGCAACTCTCAATTTTGACTTATATCTTCTTGGAGTGATTCTGTTATGTTTTCTGAAAATACAAGTCTTTTAAAGTGCACCGTTGAATTTGAACCTTATTTTCTATAAGACACTATTTATGGATAATTACTTCGGAAAGTGTGCTACTCCTAATTTTGGATTATATCTTCTTGTGAGTGATTCTGTTATATTGTCTAAAAATGCAAGTCTAATGATATGCCACTGATTTTCAAAGCTATTTTTTATAAGAAGCGTTGTGTGAATATTTATTTCAGATATTGCGGTACTTTCATTATGTATTATATGTTCTCTGGAACGATTCTGTTATATTGTCTAAAAATGCAAGTCTAATGATATGCCACTGATTTTCAAAGCTATTTTTTATAAGAAGCGTTGTGTGAATATTTATTTCAGATATTGCGGTACTTTCATTATGTATTATATGTTCTCTGGAACGATTCTGTTATATTTTCTAAAAATGCCAGTGTTTTATCATATGCTACTGAGTTTAGAACTCACTTGCTATAAGAAACCATGTGTGGATGTTTATTTCAGAAATTTCCGCTTCTGTCAATTTTGCATCATATCTTTTTGTGATTGATCCTGTAATATTTTCTGAAAATACAAGTCCTTTATGATATGTCAGTGAGTTTCAAAGTTATTTTCTATAAGAAACCAGGTATGGATAAATACTTCGGAAAGATGCTACTTTCAATTTTGCATTATATATTCTTGTGGGGATTGTTATATTTTCTGGAAATACAAGTCTTTTAGGATATGCTACTGAGTTTGATAGTTATTTTCTGTAAGAAACCATGTATGGATAATTACTTCAGAACTAACGCAACTGAAAATTGTGAATTATATATTCTTGTAGTAATTCTGTTATATTTTATGCAACTGAAAGTCTTTTATGATATGCCACTGAGTGGCAAAGTTATTTTCTATAAGAGGACATGTTTGGCTAATTACTTCAGAAAATATGCTTCTTTCAATTTTGGATTATATCTTCTTGTGCATGATCCTGATATTTTTTCTGGAAATACAAGTCTTTTATAATATGGCACTTAGTGTCAAGGATATTTTCTATAGGAAACCATGTGTAGATAAATAAGAAATTATTCTTCCTTTCACTTTGGATTATATACTCTTGTGAGTGATTCTGGTATATTTTCTGGCTATTGCCACTGCTTTTTACCTTTGTAAACTTTTCTTGTTGCTAGTATTTTTATTTTTTGAGTGAAATTTATATCTGGCTATTGCCATGAATCTTTTAAGCGCGCTGATGACCTAGAAGTTGAGCGCCCTTAAACCAAATCAAATTCAAAATTCTGGTATATTTTCTGAGAATTCAATACTTTTAATATATGCCACTTAGCATCAAAGCTATTTTCTATTAGGAACCATGTATGGATAATTACTTATAAAATTAAGATATTATGCTTCTTTCAATTTTGGATTATAATTTCTTGTGCGTGATCCTGTTATATTTTATGAAAATGCAAGTTCTTATGATATGCCAGTGAGTGTTAAAGTTATTTTCTATAAGAAACCATGGATGGGAAATTATTTCAGGAATTAAGCTACTTTCAATTTATATCTTCCTGCAAGTAATTCTGTTATTTTTTCTGAAAATTCAAGGAGTTTAATGTATGCCGTTGAGTTTCGAAGTTGTTTTCTATTGGAAAGCATGTATGGATAATTACTTCAGAAATTACACTTCATTTAACTTTGGATTATATCTTCTTATGAGTGACTCTTGAATTTTATAAAAATAGAAGTCTTTTATGATATGCCACAAGTTTCAAACATATTTTCTATAACAAAACCGTGTATAGATAATTGCTTTAGAAATTACACTTCCTTCAACTTTGGATTATTATGCTTGGAGCTGCCCCATTGTGCCCTCAAGTTGGTGTGGTCTGCACTAGTGCAAGAATTGAGGCAACAAAACTGTCATATCCCAACGCTTTCTGTTCCATCAGCGATAAATGAGCATCTGAATTGTCTACTGCCAACGTTCCACCTGGAAGGAGTTCCAGCAGATTGGGCAATAATGTTCAGTGAAGCAGCTCGAAGACATACTTTCACAAAATGGCCACACATGAACTACAAGGGTCTCCCTCAAGGATATATGTGAATGGCAACCACAAGCTACCCAAGCTGAGCAGAACATTACTTCCACTTACTGGTGTCTAGGGGATATGTGGATAGTGACCACAAGGTACCCAAGCTGAGCAGAAAATTACTTCCACTTACTGGTGTCTAGGGGATATGTGGATAGTGACCACAAGGTACCCAAGCTGAGCACAAAATTACTTCCACTTACTGGTGTCTAGAGAATATGTGGATAGTGACTACAAGATACCGAAGCTGAGAGAAACATCACTTCCACTTACTGGTTGTAGGGGATATGTGGACAGTGACCATAAGGAACCCAAGCTGGGCAGAACATAACTTCCACTTACTGGTGTCTAGGGGATATGTGGATAGTGACCACAAGGTACTCAAGCTGAGCAGAACATAACTTCCACTTACTGGTGTCTAGGGGATATGTGGATAGTGACCACAAAGTGCCCATGCTGAGCAGAACATGACCTCCACTTACTGGTGTCTAGGGGATACGTGGTTAGCACCACAAGGTACCCAAGCTGAGCAGAAATTTACTTCCACTTACTGGTGTCTAGGTATATGTGAATAGTGAACACAAGCTAACCAAGCTGAGTAGAACATTACTCCTACTTACTGGTGTCTAGGGGATATGTGGATAGTGAACACAAGGTACCCAAGCTGAGCAGAACATTACTTCCACTTACTGGTGTCTAGGGGATATGTGGATAGTGACCACAAGGTACCCAAGCTGAGCAGAACATTACTTCCACTTACTGGTGTCTAGGGGATATGTGGATAGTGACCACAAGGTACCCAAGCTGAGTAGAACATTACTTCCACTTACTGGTGTCTAGGGGATATGTGAATAGTGAACACAAGGTAACCAAGCTGAGCAGAACATTACTTCCACTTACTGGTGTCTAGGGGATATGTGGATAGCACAAGGTACCCAAGCTGAGCAGGACATTACTTCCACTTACTGGTGTCTAGGGGATATGTGGATAGTGAACACAAGGTACCCAAGCTGAGCAGAGCATTACTTCCACTTACTGGTGTGTAGGGAATATGTGAATAGTGACCACAAGGTACCCAAGCTGAGCAGCACATTACTTCCACTTACTGGTGTCTCGGGGATATATGGATAGCACCACAAGGTACCCAAGCTGAGCAGAACATTACTTCAACTTACTGGTGTCTCAGGGATATGTGGATAGTGACCACAAGGTACCCAAGCTGAGCAGAACATTACTTCAACTTACTGGTGGCTCAGGGGATATATGGATAGTGACCACAAGGTACTCAAGCTGAGCAGAACATTACTTTCACTTACTGGTGTCTAGGGGATATGTGGATAGCACCACAAGGTACCCAAGCTGAGCAGAACATTACTTCAACTTACTGGTGTCTAGGGGATATGTGGATAGTGACCACAAGGTACTCAAGCTGAGCAGAACATTACTTTCACTTACTGGTGTCTAGGGGATATGTGGATAGTGACCACAAGGTACCCAAGCTGAGCAGAACATTACTTCCACTTACTGGTGTCTAGGGGATATGTGGATAGTGACCACAAAGTGCCCATGCTGAGCAGAACATTACTTCCACTTACTGGTGTCTAGGGGATATGTGGATAGTGACCACAAAGTACCCAAGCTGAGCAGAACATTACTTCAACTTACTGGTGTCTCAGGGGATATATGGATAGTGACCACAAGGTACTCAAGCTGAGCAGAACATTACTTCCACTTACTGGTGTCTAGGGGATATGTGTATAGCACCACAAGGTACCCAAGCTGAGCAGAACATTACTTCCACTTACTGGTGTCTAGGGGATATATGGATAGTGACCACAAGGTACCCAAGCTGAGCAGAACATTACTTCCTCTTACTGGTGTCTAGGGGATATATGGATAGTGACCACAAGGTACCCAAGCTGAGCAGAACATTACTTCAACTTACTGGTGTCTCAGGGGATATATGGATAGTGACCACAAGGTACTCAAGCTGAGCAGAACATTACTTCCACTTACTGGTGTCTAGGGGATATGTGTATAGCACCACAAGGTACCCAAGCTGAGCAGAACATTACTTCCACTTACTGGTGTCTAGGGGATATGTGGATAGCACCACAAGGTACTCAAGCTGAGCAGAACATTACTTTCACTTACTGGTGTCTAGGGGATATATGGATAGTGACCACAAGGTACCCAAGCTGAGCAGAACATTACTTCCTCTTACTGGTGTCTAGGGGATATATGGATAGTGACCACAAGGTACTCAAGCTGAGCAGAACATTACTTTCACTTACTGATGTCTAGGGGATATGTGGATAGTGACCACAAGGTACTCAAGTTGAGCAGAACATTACTTTCACTTACTGGTGTCTAGGGGATATATGGACAGTGACCACAAGGTACCCAAGCTGAGCAGAACATTACTTCCACTTACTGGTGTCTAGGGGATATATGGATAGTGACCACAAGGTACTCAAGCTGAGCAGAACATTACTTTCACTTACTGATGTCTAGGGGATATGTGGATAGTGACCACAAGGTACTCAAGTTGAGCAGAACATTACTTTCACTTACTGGTGTCTAGGGGATGTATGGATAGTGACCACAAGGTACCCAAGCTGAGCAGAACATTACTTCCACTTACTGGTGTCTAGGGGATATATGGATAGTGACCACAAGGTACTCAAGCTGAGCAGAACATTACTTCCACTTACTGGTGTCTAGGGGATATGTAGATAGTGACCACAAGGTACTCAAGCTGAGCAGAACATTACTTCCACTTACTGGTGTCTAGGGGATATGTGGATAGTGACCACAAGGTACTCAAGCTGAGCAGAACATTACTTCCACTTACTGGTGTCTAGGGGATATGTGGATAGTGACCACAAGGTACCCAAGTTGAGCAGAACATTACTTCCACTTACTGGTGTCTAGGGGATATGTGGATACCACCACAAGGTACCCAAGCTGAGCAGAACATTACTTCCACTTACTGGTGTCTAGGGGATATGTGGATAGTGACCACGTACCCAAGCTGAGCAGAACATTACTTCCACTTACTGGTGTCTAGGGAATATTTGGATAGTGAACACAAGGTACCCTAGCTGAGCAGAACATTACTTCCACTTACTGGTGTCTAGGGAATATTTGGATAGTGAACACAAGGTACCCAAGCTGAGCAGATCATTACTTCCACTTACTGGTGTCTAGGGAATATTTGGATAGTGACCACAAGGTGCCCAAGCTGAGCAGAACATTACTTCCACTTATTGGTGTTGTGCTCCTCACTGTAGCTTTTCAATCTGACCTTACGACCTTACCTTGGTCATCTTTTGTTTTCTTCAAACCCTGATGCTATTAGGGTACCTGAGGGCCAGGAAATCTTCATTTTTCCAACCTTTCCACATCTCTGATTTTTTTATAACCTCTTAACCCCTAACATGCTGGCCTGTCATGGCATGTAATGCATCCTTTGACTGGTAATTGGAGAACATGGTCGGTGAACTCATTTTGATAATTTTCCCGGTCAGGTCGGTGAGACCCATAAACCACCAACAGGTGTGGTCCTCCAGATGTTCTGGGGGTTGTGAGAGATTGATGCAACCGTGAAAACATAAAAATATGATGCTTTCTACAAAAAGCTGTAACTTTTATTGCTATATAGCTGTACAATATAATTATGAAATATGATTCAGAGTAAAGTATTCCAGAGTTAAAATTGTCCCCCATTCGGATCTCCAGGTGGGAACTACTTCTCAAGAATTCGCACATTACGCTAATAGAAGATCTAACATGAGAATTCTTCAATGGAACGCAGGTGGTCTCACACAAGCAAAAAGAATAGAGCTCAATAAAATTGTATTTGACAATAACATAGATAAAATTTTAATTCAAGAAGCAAATCTAATAAATGATCAACCAAAATACTTCAATTTTACTGGATTTTTGCTAAACCAACCCAAAAGTAGACAGAAAAGTAGTGGAATATTAGTTGCAGTCAAAAAGGATATTAAATTCAGCTTACAAATAGTTAAATAAATGGATAACACAGATAAATCTGAATTAATAAAACTAAACTTTTGGGATAACAAAACATATCTACATTTACACAGTATTTAAAATCAGGAATGAACTAGATCTCTCACTTATTGACCAATTACATAAAACAATCATAATTGGGGATTTCAATGCCCATTCCAAAAGATGGGGTTATGAAAAAGTTAGTTCTACAGGGAAGATAGTGGAAGAATTTTTGAATACCACAACTTTTGAACTGATTTATAATAAAGAAGATCCCACAACCTTCATACATTACTCTGGAGCAGGCAGTAACTCATACCTCTTGTTAGCTACAGCAGATATTGTTTCAAAAATTATAAAGTTATTAAAGACCCAATTTTCTGGTCACAGAGCAGTAATTGCTGATAAAAAATTAGATAATACAAAATGTCAGTCAACATCACACGAATCTGTATTGGAACTTAAAAAAAGCAGATTGGAACAAATATAAAACTGAACTGGAACATAAATTTAAAGAATAAACAAACTCGCAGCTGCATGACCAACCAGAACGTATGAACAAAAATTTCTGTAAACTCATCCCAGAAACTGCAAAAAAAACATTCGTCATGGAAGAATAAAAGCTTTCAAATTGTTTTGGAATCTCTAGTTAGAATAACCGAAAAAGCAAAGGGATATTGGTAGAAATACAGCTGAACAATGAAAAAACATATCAGATACACAAATGTGGCTCAAAATATGTGCCTCACTAAAAAAGGAAATTAATACAGCTAAAAAGAATCAATTTAATAACTTCTTAGAAAAAATGCATTATAGGACAGATGGCAACAAAGTCCATAAGTTCATAAAAAATGTCAAGAACAGGAAAGAAATCAATAGCACACCTATCATACACAATAAAATATTAAATGATGGTCATAGCCGAAACATTCAATAAATATTATGATAATGCAAATAAAGTAACAAGAAATAATAAACATCTGATGTGTTGCACTCACATGACTTTCTCTACTCTTGTACTAACCACTCTTACAAACTCTTATTCCTATATCTTCTTTGTGTTAGTTCAGAAAAACATTTGTACAAATTCTCAAATTGTTTATTTCCTTGTAGGTGTAAGAGGAATATTATAATACAGTAGGCTTTGAGCAATAATAAAATACTTTAAATATTTGAGATTCCGTTCTTTCATGCTTAACATATAAAAAATGAACGATGTACCATTTCACGAAAGTTTGAAGTTTTCTGAAACTGACACAAATAACTAGGAATACCTCCAAAATGGTTCATTCTACAAAAAGATTTATTTGGACATAAATTGTGTGTTTTAGCGAGATCTACATTTTTTGTATGAATGTTGGAATGTTGTATAGAATGTTGGAAAATCCTTACCCATCTCACAGCACTTCAAAAACATCTAGTCTTCCAATGGATACCAGCTCACTGTGGACTGAATGGTAATGAGAAAGCTGATTTTCTTGCAAAAAAAGGGTACCAACAGTGTACAAAAATTTATAGTTAATCTACCATTTTGTGCAGCTATAAGATCAGTCAACTCTGAATTCAAAAAAATTATTGCAAAATATTACTATGAAAAATCAAAGAATAAAAGATGGGAACTACCAAACATTCAAACAGTAATTCCTGAGTATCCTTGAAAAACAGCAGTTGCAACCTTCAGGTTGATTACAGGACATGATTGTCTGGCAAAACATTGAAACAGAATTGGGATATATTCTTCACCACTCTGTGCTCTATGTGATCTGCAAGAGGAAATGGATCGAGACCACCTTCAAATATGCCCGGCCACTTCTAGTGCTCCATCCATCAGTGAAAAATATTGGAGAGTAAGAGGATTAATGACTTCATTGTTAGAAATTCAGCATTAGCTAACATTTTTTGTACAGTAAGATTTTGTCTATCTCTTACGGTTTACGAGTTATTAAAAAATCATCCAGAGTAAACCGGACTACATAAGCTATAGCCAGAAAATTCAAAATATACATTTTATTTGTCATACAAATATGTTAAACATGACATTTTGAAAATCATTAGAGCCATTTTCAAGAAAATCAAAATTTTTGAAACATTTTTCATGTAAAGGTAGTTAAGGGTGGGGCTATTTTGTTCAAAATCTCGGTGTCTCATCCTTGAAAGACATTAAACTTAAATACCAACTTGTGTTTTTAACTTTTCGTTTTTGAATTATGCTGTCCACACACAGACACAGACTATGACTCAGACACTCTGAGACTTTGAGACACTCTGGGACACTCTGAGACTTTGAGACACTCTGGGACACTCTGAGACACACTGAGACACTCTGGGACACTCTGAGACTTTGACACACTCTGGGACACTCTGAGAGACTCTGAGACACTCTTGGACACTCTGAGACTTTGAGACACTCTGGGACACTCTGAGAGATTCTGAGACACTCTTGGACACTCTGAGACTTTGAGACACTCTAGGACACTCTGAAACTTTCAGACACTCTGGGACACTCTGAGACTTTGAGACACTCTGAGACAGACTCTGAGACACTCGGAAACAGACTCTGAGACACTCGAAGACAGACTCTGAGACACGACAGACTCTGAGACACTCGGAGACACTCTGAGACAGACTCTGAGACACTCGGAGACACCCTGAGACACTCGGAGTCACTCTGAGACACTCGGAGCCAGACTCTGAAACACTCGGAGACAAACTCTGAGACAGACTCTGAGATACTCGGAGGCAGACTCTGAGACACTCGGAGGCATTTGGAGACACACGGGGTCACTCTGAGACACTCGGAGACAGACTCTGTGACACTCGGAGACAGACTCTGAGACACTCGGAGATATTCTGAGACAGACTCTGAGATCCTCGAAGACAGACTCTGAGACAGACTCTGAGACACTAGGAGTCACTCTGAGACAGACTCTGAGACCCTCGAAGACAGACTCTGAGACACTCGGCCACTTCTAGCACCGCATCCATCAGTGAAAAATATTGGAGAGCAAGAGGAGCAAGTCTTTTATAAGAAGACACTGAGTTTTAATGATATTTTCTATAAGAAACTATGTATGGATAATTACTTCAGAAATTATACTTCCTTTAACTTTGGATTATATGCTCTTGTGAGTGATTCTGTTATATTTTCTCACAATACATTCTTTTAAGGTATGCCAGTGAGTTTTAAAGCTATTTTCTATAAGAAACGAGGTATGGATAATTACTTTGGAAATTACGCTACTTTCAATTTTGCATTAAATCTTCTTGTGAGTGATTCTGTTAGACTTTCTGAAAATAGAAGTGTTTTAAGATATGCCACTGAGTTTCAAACTTATTTTTTCTAAGAAACCATGTATGGATAATTACTTCAAATTTTACGCTACTTTCAATTTTGAACTATATTTTTTGGAGTGATCCTGTTATCTTTTTTGAAAGTACTAGTCTTTTGTGATATGCTTCTGAGTTTCAAAGTTATTTTCTCTAAGAACTATGTATAGATAGTTACTTAAAAAATTATGCTACTTTCAATTTTGAATTATATCTTATTGGAGTGATTCTGTTATATTGTCTGAAAACACAATCTTCTAATGTGTTGCACTGAGTTTCAAACTTATTTTCCATAAGAAACCAGGTATGCATAATTACTAGGGCAAGGCAATTAATGATTTTGCATCTTTTCCTTACGAAGGTTGAAACATTACTTGGATATACGGAAAGGTATGGCATTGACTAACAAGTTAAATAAAAGATATTTGTTAGGGCATTTTTGTGCATTTTCTTTCTTTGTATTTAGTTGATTTTTTTAAAACTAAAATTCAGTATTTTTTCTTGTCAATACAATTTCTTGTATTTAAGAAAAGGCTTTGCTAACTTCTACCCCTATTTTTCAAGGAATGTGCACTATGATCTGGCCCACTTCTAGGAATTCAATTTCTTAGAGCTTAAGCTATCTTCTACCCCTATTTTTCAAGGAATGTGGTTAATGGACTTGCCCACACTCCCAAGGAAATTCCTATATCCAGGTAAACCAGCATTGTTGTGCTGTTAAGTGAGGGGATCAGTCGTTTCTAACACCTGCACGAGCACCATAAGAGCAAAATGCCTAAAGTGAAGGGAAGTAATAGTGTTAAATTGAAGGCATTTGTTTCAAAATATGGAGAAAATATTTTTTCCACGGATGGTCATATATTATTCTGCAAGATCTGTGATGAGAGAGTGGCTGCTGAAAGAACGTTTACTGTAGAACAACATATGTCACAGCAGAAGCATAAATGTGGCCTGCAACGACTTGAAGATAATTCCAGCGTAGGCTTACCGTAGATGCCTCTGGACGAAACTCGTTCAACATTTTTGCCATTTTGTAAGAAGTTATGTGAAGCACTTGTCTGCCGATATTCCACTTCACAAGCTGAATCATCTTAAGCTGCGTGCTTTCTTAGAAGGGGAGACAGGAAAATTAATTCCAGATCCCAGAATATTCAGAAGAACCTACGTGGATTAGTGCTACAACAAAGCTTTGCAACAAATAAGAAAAAGGATTGGAGAAAAGAATATATTCGTATCCATCGACGAGACAACAGACTCTGTAGGCCGTTATGTAGCGAATGTTATTGTTGGAGTGCTAGAAGCACACAGCCCTGGAGAACAATTTCTATTACATTGTGAGCAGATGGACAAAGTGAACTATTCAGCCACCATCTTAGTATTTGACCATGCATTGAGAATACATTGGCCTAATGGGATTCAAAATTCCAATGTATTGCTTTTTATAACAGACGCAGCGCCCTACAATATGAAAGCTGCTGCTTCTTTAAGTGCGCTCTACCCAAAAATGGTGTATGTATGTATGTATATATTTTCTGCGAATGGGTATTACCCGGTGGCAGAGTTAAATGTTCAAATTAAGGTTACAAACAAAGTGCACAAACAATAGTAATACAATCATAATACAATAAAGAACAATAATAAAAATATAGATGAAATGCACTAAATACTAATTAACACTCATTAATTAATTATCCTATCAGTATAACCAATTTCAATTTAGCATTAGTATTCACCATCAGTTCAATAAATATCAAAAATACACGTGCGTAAACTTTATAGTAAATTACACAGCAGTTACTTGATTTACAATATTTTTCGAAAATTTCTTCACAGATAAAGGACAGCCCTGAAAGACTGCTACAGGTAATTCATTCCATTCCTCAATGGTTCTATTGACAAAGGAGAACTTTCCTACGTCGGTTCTGTGCCTTCTACCTTTAATTTTATACAAATGATCCTTTCTTCCGTAATATGTAGGGTTGTCCAATCTTTCACTATGTGACATGTTTAGCACACGCATTAAACGAGGTCGCGGAAGAAGTACAGGCAATTTTTCCTGAAGTGGATAAATTAATTGGATGTGTCAAGAAAGTATTCTTCAAAGCCCCTCTCAAGTTGTAGCATTCAAAGCAGAAGCTCTAGAAATTCAACTGCCCTTTTCACCTGTTTTGACTAGATGGGGAACATGGCTCGAGGCTTGTAGTTATTATTGCAAGAATTTTGTCGTTGTGAAGAAAGTAGTTGATTATTTTGATAATGCTGAATCTGTGTCAATCAAAAAGTCGCAAGAACTGCTGGCTGATAAAGAAATAGCAGGTAAACTTTCTTACACCAATTTTGGATTCCTTCCTGATGCAATAACTTCTCTGGGAAAATCCCAAGTGATATTAATGGAACAGCTACAAATAGTGGATAAAGTAGCGAATGATTTGAGCCGTGCATATGGTAAAGTGGGTGATGCAGTGGCATAATAATAATAATAATAATAATAATAATAATAATAATAATAATAATAATAATAATAATAATAATAATAATATAAATAATAATAATAATAATAATAATAATAATAATAATAATAATAATAATAATAATAATAATAATAATAATAATAATAATAATAATAATAATAATAATAATAATAATAATAATAATAATAATAATAATAATAATAATAATAATAATAATAATAATAATAATAATAATAATAATAATAATAATAATAATAATAATAATAATAATAATAATAATAATAATAATAATAATAATAATAATAATAATAATAATAATAATAATAATAATAATAATAATAATAATAATAATAATAATAATAATAATAATAATAATAATAATAATAATAATAATAATAATAATAATAATAATAATAATAATAATAATAATAATAATAATAATAATAATAATAATAATAATAATAATAATAATAATAATAATAATAATAATAATAATAATAATAATAATAATAATAATAATAATAATAATAATCGTCATGACGATGATGATGATGATGATAAATAACACTTTTATTGGCAATTATTTATTTTTTGGTAACTTTAACCTTTGTGGGTCATTTTTTTGTAATTTTTAGGTCATAAATGCATTTTTTATTTTGCATTTTTTACCAAATTACAGTTTTCTTAAAATACAAGTCCTTTAAGGTGTGCCACTGAATTTCAAACCTTTTTTCTATAAGAAACCATGAATGGATAATTATTTCAGAAATTACGCCTCGTTAACTTTGGAATTCTATCTTCTTGTGGGTGATTCCGTTACATTTTCATAAAATATAGGTCTTTTAGTGTATGCCACTGAATTTCAAAGTAATATTCTAGTTATACATGGTTAAGAAGCTGTATATAATTACTTCGGTAATTATGCAAATCCCAAATTTTAATTACATCCTCTTGTGAGTAATTCTGTTATATTTTCTGAAAATACAAGTCTTTTAAAGTATGCCACCGAGGTTCAAAGTAACATTCTATAAGAAACTATGTATGGATAGTTACTTCAGAAATTACAATTCTTTCAATTTCCAATTTATTCTTCTTGTAAGTGATTCTGTTGTTTTTCCTAAAAATGCAAGTCTTTTATGACATGTCACTGAGTTTCAAGGCTATTTTCTCTAAGAAACCATGTATGTATAATTACATAAGAAAATACTGTACTTTCATTCTTGGATTATACATTTTGGAGGGATTCTGTTATATTTTCTGAAAATACAAGTCTTTTGTGATAGGCTGAGTTTCAAGGCTATTTTCTCTAAGAAACCATGTATGTATAATTACATCAGAAATTCCTGTACTTTCATTTCTTGATTATATCTTTTTAGAGGGATTCTGTTATATTTGTGTACTTCAGAAAATAAGCTTGTTTGAATTTTGGATAATATCTGCTTGTGTGTGAACGTATTACATTTTCTTAAAATACAACTAACAACAACAGTAACAACAACAAGAGTAACAGCTACCGTCACAATAACAGTAACAACAGTGACAACAACAGTCACAATAACAGTAACAAAAACAATCACAATAACAGTAATAACAGTAATTACAATAACAGTAACAACAACAGTCACAATAACAATAACAACAGTAACAACAACAGTAACAGCTACAGTCACAATAACAGTAACAACAATAACAGTAACAACAACAAGAGTAACAGCTACAGTCACAATCACAGTAACAACAGTGACAACAACAGTCACAATAACAATAACAACAGTAACAACAACAGTAAGAGCTACAGTCACAGTAACAACAACAACAGTAACAACAGTCACAATAACAGTAACAACAATAACAGTAACAACAACAGTCACAATAACAATAACAACAGTAACAACAACAAGAGTAACAGCTACAGTCACAATAACACTAACAACAGTAACAATAACAATGACAACAACAGTCACAATAACAATAACAAGAGTAACATCAAGAGTAACAGCTACAGTCTAAATAACAGTAAACACAGTAACAACAATAACAGTAACAAAGACAGTCACAATAACAATAAAAACAGTAACAACAACAAGAGTGACAACTACAATCACATTAACAGTAACAACAACAGTAACAACAGTAACAAAAATAGCAGCAACAACAATAGTCACAATAACAGTAACAACAGTAACAACAATAATAGTAACAACTAACAGTCACAATAACAATAACAACAGTAATAACAATAACAGTAACAACAGTCACAATAACAGTAACAACAGTAAGAACAACAAGAGTAACAGCTACAGTCACAATAAAAGTAACAACAGTAACAACAATAACAGTAACAACAACAGTCACAATAACAATAACAACAGTAACAACAACAAGAGTAACAGCTACAGTCACAACAACAGTAACAACAATAACAGTAACCACAGTCACAATAACAGTAACAACAGTAACAACAATAACAGTGACAACAACAGTCACAATAACAATAACAACAGTAATAACAAGAGTAACAGCTATAGTCACAATAACAATAACAACGACAGTGACAATAACAGTCACAATAACAGTAACAACAATAACAACAATAACAGTAACAACAACAGTCACAATAACTATAACAACAGTAACAACAACAAGAGTAACAGCTACAGTCACAATAACAGTAACAACAGTAACAACAACAAGAGTAACAACAACAGTCACAATAACATTAATAACAACAGTCACAATAACAGTAACAACAGTAACAACAATAACAGTAACAACAACAGTCACAATAACATTAATAAAAACAGTCACAATAACAATAACAACAGTAACAACAACGACAGTGACAACAACAGTCACAATAACAGTAATAACAGTAACAACAATAACAGTAACAACCATAACAGTAACAACAACCGTCACAACAACAGTAACAACAACAAGAGTAACAGCTGCAGTCACAACAACAGTAACAACAATAACAGTAACAACAACAGTCACAATAACAGTAACAACAGTAACAACAACAAGAGTAACAGCTACAGTCAAGAAACAGTAACAACAATAACAGTAACAAATTCAGTCACAATAACAATAACAACTGTAAAAACAACAACAGTAACAGCTACAGTCAGAATAACAGTAACAACAGTAACAACAATAAAAGTGACAACAACAGTCACAATAACAGTAACAACAGTAACAACAATAAAAGTAACAACCACAGTCACAATAACATTAATAACAACAGTCATAATAACAGTAACAACAATAACAGTAACATCAACAAGAGTAACAACTACACTCACATTAACATCAATAACAGTAACAACTATACTCACATTAACATCAATAACAGTAACAACAACAAGAGTAACAACTATACTCACATTAACATCAATAACAGTAACATCAATAACAGTAACAACTATACTCACATTAACATCAATAACAGTAACATCAATAACAGTAACAACTATACTCACATTAACATCAATAACAGTAATATCAACAAGAGTAACAACTATACTCACATTAACATCAATAACAGTAACATCAATAACAGTAACAACTATACTCACATTAACATCAATAACAGTAACAACAACAACAGTAACAACTACATTCACATTACCATCAATAACAGTAACATCAATAACAGTAACAACTATACTCACATTAACATCAATAACAGTAACATCAATAACAGTAACAACTATACTCACATTAACATCAATAACAGTAATATCAACAAGAGTAACAACTACATTCACATTACCATCAATAACAGTAACATCAATAACAGTAACAACTATACTCACATTAACATCAATAACAGTAACAACAACAACAGTAACAACTATACTCACATTAACATCAATAACAGTAACAACTATACTCACATTAACATCAATAACAGTAACATCAACAACAGTAACAACTATACTCACATTAACATCAATAACAGTAACATCAATAACAGTAACAACTATACTCACATTAACATCAATAACAGTAACATCAACAAGAGTAACAACTACATTCACATTACCATCAATAACAGTAACATCAATAACAGTAACAAATACACTCACATTAACATCAATAACAGTAACATCAATAACAGTAACAACTACACTCACATTAACATCAATAACAGTAAAATCAATAACAGTAACAACTACACTCAGATTAACATCAATAACAGTAACATCAATAACAGTAACATCAATAACAGTAACATCAATAACAGTAACAACTATACTCACATTAACATCAATAACAGTAACATCAATAACAGTAACAACTACACTCACATTAACATCAATAACAGTAACATCAATAACAGTAACAACTATACTCACATTAACATCAATAACAGTAATATCAACAACAGTAACATCAATAACAGTAACATCAATAACAGAAACATCAATAACAGTAACATAAATAACAGTAACATCAATAACAGTAACAACTATACTCACATTAACATCAATAACAGTAACATCAATAACAGTAACAACTATACTCACATTAACATCAATAACAGTAATATCAACAACAGTAACATTAATAACAGTAACATCAATAACAGTAACATCAATAACAGTAACATCAATAACAGTAACATCAATAACAGTAACAACTATACTCACATTAACATCAATAACAGTAACATCAATAACAGTAACATCAATAACAGTAACAACTATACTCACATTAACATCAATAACAGTAACATCAATAACAGTAACATCAATAAGAGTAACAACTACACTCACCTTAACATCAATAACAGTAACATCCATAACAGTAACATCAATAACAGTAACAACTATACTCACATTAACATCAATAACAGTAACATCAATAACAGTAACATCAATAACAGTAACAACTATACTCACATTAACATCAATAACAGTAACATCAATAACAGTAACATCAACAAGAGTAACAACTACACTCACCTTAACATCAATAACAGTAACATCCATAACAGTAACAACTATACTCACATTAACATCAATAACAGTAACATCAATAACAGTAACAACTACACTCACATTAACATCAATAACAGTAACATCAATAACAGTAACAACTACACTCACATTAACATCAATAACAGTAACATCAATAACAGTAACATCAATAACAGTAACAACTATACTCACATTAACATCCATAACAGTAACAACTACACTCACATTAACATCAATAACAGTAACATCAATAACAGTAACATCAATAACAGTAACAACTATACTCACATTAACATCAATAACAGTAATATCAACAAGAGTAACAACTTCACTCACATTACCATCAATAACAGTAATATCAAACACAGTAACAACTATACTCACATTAACATCAATAACAGTAGCATCAATAACAGTAACAACTATACTCACATTAACATCAATAATAGTAACACCAATAACAGTAACATCAATAACAGTAACAACTACACTCACATTAACATCAATAACAGTAATATCAACAAGAGTAACAACTACACTCACATTAACATCAATAACAGTAACATCAATAACAGTAACAACTATACTCACATTAACATCAATAACAGTAATATCAACAAGAGTAACAACTTCACTCACATTACCATCAATAACAGTAATATCAAACACAGTAACAACTATACTCACATTAACATCAATAACAGTAGCATCAATAACAGTAACAACTATACTCACATTAACATCAATAATAGTAACACCAATAACAGTAACATCAATAACAGTAACAACTACACTCACATTAACATCAATAACAGTAATATCAACAAGAGTAACAACTTCACTCACATTACCATCAATAACAGTAATATCAAACACAGTAACAACTATACTCACATTAACATCAATAACAGTAGCATCAATAACAGTAAAGACTATACTCACATTAACATCAATAATAGTAACACCAATAACAGTAACATCAATAACAGTAACAACTACACTCACATTAACAGCAATAACAGTAACATCAATAACAGTAACATCAATAACAGTAACAACTACACTCACATTAACATCAATAACAGTAACATCAATAACAGTAACAACTATACTCACATTAACATCAATAACAGTAACATCAATAACAGTAACAACTACACTCACATTAACATCAATAACAGTAACATCAATAACAGTAACAACTATACTCACATTAACATCAATAACAGTAACATCAATAACAGTAACAACTACACTCACATTAACATCAATAACAGTAACATCAATAACAGTAACATCAATAACAGTAACAACTATACTCACATTAACATCAATAACAGTAACAACTACACTCACATTAACATCAATAACAGTAACATCAATAACAGTAACATCAATAACAGTAACAACTATACTCACATTAACATCAATAACAGTAATATCAACAAGAGTAACAACTACACTCACATTACCATCAATAACAGTAATATCAAACACAGTAACAACTATACTCACATTAACATCAATAACAGTAACATCAATAACAGTAACATCAATAACAGTAACAACTATACTCACATTAACATCAATAACAGTAACATCAATAACAGTAACATCAATAACAGTAACAACTACACTCACATTAACATCAATAACAGTAACATCAATAACAGTAATATCAACAAGAGTAACAACTACACTCACATTACCATCAATAACAGTAACATCAACAAGAGTAACAACCACACTCACATTAACATCAATAACAGTAATAGCAACAAGAGTAACAACTACACTCACATTAACATCAATAACAGTAACATCAATAACAGTAACAACTACACTCACATTAACATCAATAACAGTAACATCAATAACAGTAACATCAATAAGAGTAACAACTACATTCACATTACCATCAATAACAGTAACATCAACAAGAGTAACAACCACACTCACATTAACATCAATAACAGTAATATCAACAAGAGTAACAACTACACTCACATTAACATCAATAACAGTAACATCAATAACAGTAACATCAATAACAGTAACATCAATAACAGAAACATCAATAACAGTAAAACTACATTCACATTACCATCAATAACAGTAACATCAACAACAGTAACATCAATAACAGTAACATCAATAACAGTAACATCAATAACATTAACATCAATAACAATAATATCAACAAGAGTAACAACTACACTCACATTACCATCAATAACAGTAACATCAACAACAGTAACATCAATAACAATAATATCAACAAGAGTAACAACTACACTCACATTACCATCAATAACAGTAACATCAACAAGAGTAACAACCACACTCACATTAACATCAATAACAGTAATATCAACAAGAGTAACAACTACACTCACATTAACATCAATAACAGTAACATCAATAACAGTAACATCAATAACAGTAACATCAATAACAGAAACATCAATAACAGTAAAACTACATTCACATTACCATCAATAACAGTAACATCAACAACAGTAACATCAATAACAGTAACATCAATAACATTAACATCAATAACAGTAACAACTACACTCACATTAACATCAATAACAGTAACATCAATAACAGTAACATAAATAACAGTAATATCAACAAGAGTAACAACTACACTCACATTACCATCAATAACAGTAACATCAACAAGAGTAACAACCACACTCACATTAACATCAATAACAGTAATAGCAACAAGAGTAACAACTACACTCACATTAACATCAATAACAGTAACATCAATAACAGTAACAACTACACTCACATTAACATCAATAACAGTAACATCAATAACAGTAACATCAATAACAATAATATCAACAAGAGTAACAACTACACTCACATTACCATCAATAACAGTAACATCAACAAGAGTAACAACCACACTCACATTAACATCAATAACAGTAATATCAACAAGAGTAACAACTACACTCACATTAACATCAATAACAGTAACATCAATAACAGTAACATCAATAACAGTAACATCAATAACAGAAACATCAATAACAGTAAAACTACATTCACATTACCATCAATAACAGTAACATCAACAACAGTAACATCAATAACAGTAACATCAATAACATTAACATCAATAACAGTAACAACTACACTCACATTAACATCAATAACAGTAACATCAATAACAGTAACCACTACACTCACATTACCATCAATAACAGTAACATCAATAACAGTAACAACTACTTTCACATTACCATCAATAACAGTAACATCAACAACAGTAACATCAATAACATTAACATCAATAACATTAACATCAATAACAGTAACAACTACACTCACATTAACATCAATAACAGTAAAATCAATAACAGTAATATCAACAAGAGTAACAACTACACTCACATTACCATCAATAACAGTAATATCAACAAGAGTAACAACTACACTCACATTAACATCAATAACAGTAACATCAATAACAGTAACATCAATAACAGTAACATCAATAACAGAAACATCAATAACAGTAACAACTACACTCACATTACCATCAATAACAGTAACATCAACAACAGTAACATCAATAACAGTAACATCAATAACATTAACATCAATAACAGTAACAACTACACTCACATTAACATCAATAACAGTAACATCAATAACAGTAACAACTACACTCACATTACCATCAATAACAGTAACATCAATAACAGTAACAACTACATTCACATTACCATCAATAACAGTAACATCAACAACAGTAACATTAACATCAATAACATTAACATCAATAACAGTAACAACTACACTCACATTAACATCAATAACAGTAACATCAATAACAGTAACATCAATAACAGTAATATCAACAAGAGTAACAACTACACTCACATTACCATCAATAACAGTAACATCAACAAGAGTAACAACCACACTCACATTAACATCAATAACAGTAACATCAACAAGAGTAACAACTACATTCACATTACCATCAATAACAGTAACAACTACATTCACATTACCATCAATAACAGTAACATCAATAACAGTAACATCAATAACAGTAACATCAACAACAGTAACATCAATAACAGTAACATCAATAACAGTAACAACTATACTCACATTAACATCAATAACAGTAATATCAACAAGAGTAACAACTACACTCACATTACCATCAATAACAGTAACATCAATAACAGTAATATCAACAAGAGTAACAACTACATTCACATTACCATCAATAACAGTAACATCAACAACAGTAACATCAATAAAAGTAACATCAATAACAGTAACAACTATACTCACATTAACATCAATAACAGTAATATCAACAAGAGTAACAACTACACTCACATTACCATCATTAACAGTAACATCAATAACAGTAATATCAACAAGAGTAACAACTACACTCACATTACCATCAATAACAGTAATATCAACAAGAGTAACAACTACACTCACATTAACATCAATAACAGTAACATCAATAACAGTAACATCAATAACAGTAACATCAATAACAGAAACATCAATAACAGTAACAACTACACTCACATTACCATCAATAACAGTAACATCAACAACAGTAACATCAATAACAGTAACATCAATAACATTAACATCAATAACAGTAACAACTACACTCACATTAACATCAATAACAGTAACATCAATAACAGTAACAACTACACTCACATTACCATCAATAACAGTAACATCAATAACAGTAACAACTACATTCACATTACCATCAATAACAGTAACATCAACAACAGTAACATCAATAACATTAACATCAATAACATTAACATCAATAACAGTAACAACTACACTCACATTAACATCAATAACAGTAACATCAATAACAGTAACATCAATAACAGTAATATCAAGAAGAGTAACAACTACACTCACATTACCATCAATAACAGTAACATCAACAAGAGTAACAACCACACTCACATTAACATCAATAACAGTAACATCAACAAGAGTAACAACTACATTCACATTACCATCAATAACAGTAACAACTACATTCACATTACCATCAATAAGAGTAACATCAATAACAGTAACATCAATAACAGTAACATCAACAACAGTAACATCAATAACAGTAACATCAATAACAGTAACAACTATACTCACATTAACATCAATAACAGTAATATCAACAAGAGTAACAACTACACTCACATTACCATCAATAACAGTAACATCAATAACAGTAATATCAACAAGAGTAACAACTACATTCACATTACCATCAATAACAGTAACATCAACAACAGTAACATCAATAACAGTAACATCAATAACAGTAACAACTATACTCACATTAACATCAATAACAGTAATATCAACAGGAGTAACAACTACACTCACATTACCATCAATAACAGTAACATCAATAACAGTAATATCAACAAGAGTAACAACTACATTCACATTACCATCAATAACAGTAACATCAATAACAGAAACATCAATAACAGTAACAACTACACTCACATTAACATCAATAGCAGTAATATCAACAAGAGTAACAACTACACTCACATTACCATCAATAACAGTAATATCAACAAGAGTAACAACTACATTCACATTACCATCAATAACAGTAACATCAATAACAGTAACATCAATAACAGTAACATCAATAACAGTAACAACTATACTCACATTAACATCAATAACAGTAACATCAATAACAGTAACATCAATAACAGTAATATCAACAACAGTAACAACTACACTCACATTACCATCAATAACAGTAACATCAATAACAGTAACATCAATAACAGTAACATCAATAACAGTAACATCAATAACAGTAACATCAATAACAGTAACAACTATACTCACATTAACATCAATAACAGTAACATCAATAACAGTAACATCAATAACAGTAACATCAACAACAGTAACAACTACACTCACATTAACATCAATAACAGTAACATCAATAACAGTAATATCAACAAGAGTAACAACTACATTCACATTACCATCAATAACAGTAACATCAATAACAGTAATATCAACAAGAGTAACAACTACACTCACATTAACATCAATAACAGTAACATCAATAACAGTAACATCAACAACAGTGACAACTACACTCACATTAACATCAATAACAGTAACATCAATATCAGTAATATCAACAAGAGTAACAACTACAGTCACATTAACATCAATAACAGTATCATCAATTACAGTAATATCAACAACAGTAACAACTACACTCACATTAACATCAATAACAGTAACATCAATAACAGTAATATCAACAAGAGTAACAACTACACTCACATTAACATCAATAACAGTATCATCAATAACAGTAACATCTATACTCACATTATCATCAATAACAGTAACATCAATAACAGTAATATCAACAAGAGTAACAACTACACTCACATTACCATCAATAACAGTAACATCAATAACAGTAATATCAACAAGAGTAACAACTACATTCACATTACCATCAATAACAGTAACATCAACAACAGTAACATCAATAACAGTAACATCAATAACAGTAACAACTATACTCACATTAACATCAATAACAGTAATATCAACAGGAGTAACAACTACACTCACATTACCATCAATAACAGTAACATCAATAACAGTAATATCAACAAGAGTAACAACTACATTCACATTACCATCAATAACAGTAACATCAATAACAGAAACATCAATAACAGTAACAACTACACTCACATTAACATCAATAGCAGTAATATCAACAAGAGTAACAACTACACTCACATTACCATCAATAACAGTAATATCAACAAGAGTAACAACTACATTCACATTACCATCAATAACAGTAACATCAATAACAGTAACATCAATAACAGTAACATCAATAACAGTAACAACTATACTCACATTAACATCAATAACAGTAACATCAATAACAGTAACATCAATAACAGTAATATCAACAACAGTAACAACTACACTCACATTACCATCAATAACAGTAACATCAATAACAGTAACATCAATAACAGTAACATCAATAACAGTAACATCAATAACAGTAACATCAATAACAGTAACAACTATACTCACATTAACATCAATAACAGTAACATCAATAACAGTAACATCAATAACAGTAACATCAACAACAGTAACAACTACACTCACATTAACATCAATAACAGTAACATCAATAACAGTAATATCAACAAGAGTAACAACTACATTCACATTACCATCAATAACAGTAACATCAATAACAGTAATATCAACAAGAGTAACAACTACACTCACATTAACATCAATAACAGTAACATCAATAACAGTAACATCAACAACAGTGACAACTACACTCACATTAACATCAATAACAGTAACATCAATATCAGTAATATCAACAAGAGTAACAACTACAGTCACATTAACATCAATAACAGTATCATCAATTACAGTAATATCAACAACAGAAACAACTACACTCACATTAACATCAATAACAGTAACATCAATAACAGTAATATCAACAAGAGTAACAACTACACTCACATTAACATCAATAACAGTATCATCAATAACAGTAACATCTATACTCACATTATCATCAATAACAGTAACATCAATAACAGTAATATCAACAAGAGTAACAACTACACTCACATTAACATCAATAACAGTATCATCAACAACAGTAACAACTATACTCACATTACCATCAATAACAGTAACATCAATAACAGTAATATCAACAAGAGTAACAACTACACTCACATTACCATCAATAACAGTAACATCAATAACAATAACATCAATAAGAGTAACAACTACACTCACATTACCATCAATAACAGTAACATCAATAACAGTAACATCAATAAGAGTAACAACTACACTCACATTACCATCAATAACAGTAACATCAATAACAGTAACATCAATAAGAGTAGCAACTACACTCACATTACCATCAATAACAGTAACATCAATAACAGTAATATCAACAAGAGTAACAATTACACTCACATTAACATCAATAACAGTATCATCAACAACAGTAACAACTATACTCACATTACCATCAATAACAGTAACATCAATAACAGTAATATCAACAAGAGTAACAACTACACTCACATTACCATCAATAACAGTAACATCAATAACAGTAACATCAATAAGAGTAACAACTACACTCACATTACCATCAATAACAGTAACATCAATAACAGTAACATCAATAAGAGTAACAACTACACTCACATTACCATCAATAACAGTAACATCAATAAGAGTAACAACTACACTCACATTACCATCAATAACAGTAACATCAATAACAGTAACATCAATAAGAGTAACAACTACACTCACATTACCATCAATAACAGTAACATCAATAAGAGTAACAACAACACTCACATTACCATCAATAACAGTAACATCAATAACAGTAACATCAATAAGAGTAACAACTACACTCACATTACCATCAATAACAGTAACATCAATAAGAGTAACAACTACACTCACATTACCATCGATAACAGTAACATCAATAACAGTAACATCAATAAGAGTAACAACTACACTCACATTACCATCAATAACAGTAACATCAATAACAGTAACATCAATAAGAGTAACAACTACTCTCACATTACCATCAATAACAGTAACATCAATAACAGTAACATCAATAAGAGTAACAACTACACTCACATTACCATCAATAACAGTAACATCAATAAGAGTAACAACAACACTCACATTACCATCAATAACAGTAACATCAATAACAGTAACATCAATAAGAGTAACAACTACACTCACATTACCATCAATAACAGTAACATCAATAAGAGTAACAACTACACTCACATTACCATCGATAACAGTAACATCAATAACAGTAACATCAATAAGAGTAACAACTACACTCACATTACCATCAATAACAGTAACATCAATAACAGTAACATCAACAAGAGTAACAACTACACTCACATTACCATCAATAACAGTAACATCAATAAGAGTAACAACAACACTCACATTAACATCAATAACAGTAACATCAATAAGAGTAACAACAACAAGAGTAACAACTACACTCACATTAACATCAATAACAGTAACATCAATAAGAGTAACATTAATAAGAGTAACAACAACACTCACATTAACATCAATAACAGTAACATCAATAAGAGTAACAACAATAAGAGTAACAACTACACTCACATTACCATCAATAACAGTAACATCAATAAGAGTAACAACTACACTCACATTAACATCAAAAACAGTAACATCAATAACAGTAACAACAACAGTAACAACTACACTCACATTAACATCAATAACAGTAACATCAATAACAGTAACAACAACAGTAACAACTACACTCACATTACCATCAATAAGAGTAACAACTACACTCACATTAACATCAAAAACAGTAACATCAATAACAATAACAACAACAGTAACAACTACACTCACATTAACATCAATAACAGTAACATCAATAACAGTAACAACAACAGTAACAACTACACTCACATTAACATCAATAAATGTAACATCAGTAAGAGTAACAACTACACTCACATTAACATCAAAAACAGTAACATCAATAACACTAACAACTACACTCACATTAACATCAATAACAGTAACATCAATAAGAGTAACAACTACACTCACATTAACATCAAAAACAGTAACATCAATAACAGTAACAACAACAGTAACAACTACACTCACATTAACATCAATAACAGTAACATCAATAAGAGTAGCAACTACACTCACATTCACATCAAAAACAGTAACATAATAAGAGTAACAACTACACTCACATTACCATCAATAACAGTAACATCAATAACAGTAACATCAATAACTGTAACATCAATAACAGTAACATCCACAAGAGTAACATCCACAAGAGTAACAGCTACACTCACATTACCATCAATAACAGTAACATCAATAACAGTAACATCCACGAGAGTAACATCCACAAGAGTAACAGCTACACTCACATTACCATCAATAACAGTAACATCAATAACAGTAACAACAATAACAGTAACATCAATAACAGTAACACCAATAACAGTAACATGAATAACAGTAACATCAATAACAGTAACATCAACAAGAGTAACATCCACAAGAGTAACAGCTACATTCACATTACCATCAATAACAGTAACATCAATAACAGTAACATCAATAACAGTAACATCAATAACAGTAACATCCACAAGAGTAACATCAACAAGAGTAACATCTATACTCACATTACCACAATAACAGTAACAACAAGAGTAACACCAACAGGAGTAACAACCACACTCACATTACCATCAATAACAGTAACATCAGTAACAGTAACATCAACAAGAGTAACAACCACACTCACATTAACATCAATTACAGTAACATCAATAACAGTAACATCAATAACAGTAACATCAATAACAGTAACAGCAATAACAGTAACATCCACAAGAGTAACATCAACAAGAGTAACAGCTATACTCACATTAACATCAATAACAGTAACAACAATAGCAGTAACAACAATAACTGTACCAAGAACAAGAGTAACATCTATACTCACATCACCATCAGTAACAGTAACATCAATAACAGTAACATCAACAAGAGTAACAACTACACTCACATTAACATGAATAACAGTAACATCAATAACAGTAACATCAATAACAGTAACATCAACAAGAGTAACATCTATACTCACATCACCATCAGTAACAGTAACAACAATAACAGTAACAACAATAACTGTAACAACAACAAGAGTAACATCTATACTCACATCACCATCAGTAACAGTAACATCAATAACAGTAACATCAATAACAGTAACATCAACAACAGTAACATCAATAACAGTAACATCAATAACAGTAACAACTATACTCACATTAACATCAATAACAGTAATATCAACAAGAGTAACAACTACACTCACATTACCATCAATAACAGTAACATCAATAACAGTAATATCAACAAGAGTAACAACTACATTCACATTACCATCAATAACAGTAACATCAACAACAGTAACATCAATAACAGTAACATCAATAACAGTAACAACTATACTCACATTAACATCAATAACAGTAATATCAACAAGAGTAACAACTACACTCACATTACCATCAATAACAGTAACATCAATAACAGTAATATCAACAAGAGTAACAACTACATTCACATTACCATCAATAACAGTAACATCAATAACAGAAACATCAATAACAGTAACAACTACACTCACATTAACATCAATAACAGTAATATCAACAAGAGTAACAACTACACTCACATTACCATCAATAACAGTAATATCAACAAGAGTAACAACTACATTCACATTACCATCAATAACAGTAACATCAATAACAGTAACATCAATAACAGTAACATCAATAACAGTAACAACTATTCTCACATTAACATCAATAACAGTAATATCAACAAGAGTAACAACTACACTCACATTACCATCAATAACAGTAACATCAATAACAGTAATATCAACAAGAGTAACAACTACATTCACATTACCATCAATAACAGTAACATCAACAACAGTAACATCAATAACAGTAACATCAATAACAGTAACAACTATACTCACATTAACATCAATAACAGTAATATCAACAAGAGTAACAACTACACTCACATTACCATCAATAACAGTAACATCAATAACAGTAATATCAACAAGAGTAACAACTACATTCACATTACCATCAATAACAGTAACATCAATAACAGAAACATCAATAACAGTAACAACTACACTCACATTAACATCAATAACAGTAATATCAACAAGAGTAACAACTACACTCACATTACCATCAATAACAGTAATATCAACCAGAGTAACAACTACATTCACATTACCATCAATAACAGTAACATCAATAACAGTAACATCAATAACAGTAACATGAATAACAGTAACAACTATACTCACATTAACTTCAATAACAGTAACATCAATAACAGTAACATCAATAACAGTAATATCAACAACAGTAACAACTACACTCACATTACCATCAATAACAGTAACATCAATAACAGTAACATCAATAACAGTAACATCAATAACAGTAACATCAATAACAGTAACATCAATAACAGTAACAACTATACTCACATTAACATCAATAACAGTAACATCAATAACAGTAACATCAATAACAGTAACATCAACAACAGTAACAACTACACTCACATTAACATCAATAACAGTAACATCAATAACAGTAATATCAACTAGAGTAACAACTACATTCACATTACCATCAATAACAGTAACATCAATAACAGTAATATCAACAAGAGTAACAACTACAGTCACATTAACATCAATAACAGTAACATCAATAACAGTAACATCAACAACAGTGACAACTACACTCACATTAACATCAATAACAGTAACATCAATAACAGTAATATCAACAAGAGTAACAACTACAGTCACATTAACATCAATAACAGTATCATCAATAACAGTAATATCAACAACAGTAACAACTACACTCACATTAACATCAATAACAGTAACATCAATAACAGTAATATCAACAAGAGTAACAACTACACTCACATTAACATCAATAACAGTATCATCAATAACAGTAACATCTATACTCACATTATCATCAATAACAGTAACATCAATAACAGTAATATCAACAAGAGTAACAACTACACTCACATTACCATCAATAACAGTAACATCAATAACAGTAACATCAATAAGAGTAACAACTACACTCACATTACCATCAATAACAGTAACATCAATAACAGTAACATCAATAAGAGTAACAACTACACTCACATTACCATCAATAACAGTAACATCAATAACAGTAATATCAACAAGAGTAACAATTACACTCACATTAACATCAATAACAGTATCATCAACAACAGTAACAACTATACTCACATTACCATCAATAACAGTAACATCAATAACAGTAATATCAACAAGAGTAACAACTACACTCACATTACCATCAATAACAGTAACATCAATAACAGTAACATCAATAAGAGTAACAACTACACTCACATTACCATCAATAACAGTAACATCAATAACAGTAACATCAATAAGAGTAACAACTACACTCACATTACCATCAATAACGGTAACATCAATAAGAGTAACAACTACACTCACATTACCATCAATAACAGTAACATCAATAACAGTAACATCAATAAGAGTAACAACTACACTCACATTACCATCAATAACAGTAACATCAATAAGAGTAACAACAACACTCACATTACCATCAATAACAGTAACATCAATAACAGTAACATCAATAAGAGTAACAACTACACTGACATTACCATCAATAACAGTAACATCAATAAGAGTAACAACTACACTCACATTACCATCAATAACAGTAACATCAATAACAGTAACATCAATAAGAGTAACAACTACTCTCACATTACCATCAATAACAGTAACATCAATAACGGTAACATCAATAAGAGTAACAACTATACTCACATTACCATCAATAACAGTAACATCAATAAGAGTAACAACTACACTCACATTACCATCAATAACAGTAACATCAATAAGAGTAACAACTACACTCACATTACCATCGATAACAGTAACACCAATAAGAGTAACAACTACACTCACATTACCATCAATAACAGTAACATCAGTAACAGTAACATCAACAAGAGTAACAACTACACTCACATTACCATCAATAACAGTAACATCATTAAGAGTAACAACAACACTCACATTAACATCAATAACAGTAACATCAATAAGAGTAACATTAATAAGAGTAACAACAACACTCACATTAACATCAATAACAGTAACATCAATAAGAGTAACAACAATAAGAGTAACAACTACACTCACATTACCATCAATAACAGTAACATCAATAAGAGTAACAACTACACTCACATTAACATCAAAAACAGTAACATCAATAACAGTAACAACAACAGTAACAACTACACTCACATTAACATCAATAACAGTAACATCAATAACAGTAACAACAACAGTAACAACTACACTCACATTACCATCAATAACAGTAACATCAATAAGAGTAACAACTACACTCACATTAACATCAAAAACAGTAACATCAATAACAGTAACATCAATAAGAGTAACAACAACAGTAACAACTACACTCACATTAACATCAATAACAGTAACATCAATAACAGTAACAACAACAGTAACAACTACACTCACATTAACATCAATAAATGTAACATCAATAAGAGTAACAACTACACTCACATTAACATCAAAAACAGTAACATCAATAACACTAACAACTACACTCACATTAACATCAATAACAGTAACATCAATAAGAGTAACAACTACACTCACATTAAATCAAAAACAGTAACATCAATAACAGTAACAACAACAGTAACAACTACACTCACATTAACATCAATAACAGTAACATCAATAAGAGTAGCAACTACACTCACATTCATGTCAAAAACAGTAACATAATAAGAGTAACAACTACACTCACATTACCATCAATAACAGTAACATCAATAACAGTAACATCAATAACAGTAACATCCACAAGAGTAACATCAACAAGAGTAACAGCTGTACTCACATTAACATCAATAACAGTAACATCAATAACTGTAACATCAATAACAGTAACATCCACAGGAGTAACATCCACAAGAGTAACAGCTACACTCACATTACCATCAATAACAGTAACATCAATAACAGTAACATCCACGAGAGTAACATCCACAAGAGTAACAGCTACACTCACATTACCATCAATAACAGTAACATCAATAACAGTAACAACAATAACAGTAACATCAATAACAGTAACACCAATAACAGTAACATGAATAACAGTAACATCAATAACAGTAACATCAATAACAGTAACATCAACAAGAGTAACATCCACAAGAGTAACAGCTACACTCACATTACCATCAATAACAGTAACATCAATAACAGTAACATCCACGAGAGTAACATCCACAAGAGTAACAGCTACACTCACATTACCATCAATAACAGTAACATCAATAACAGTAACAACAATAACAGTAACATCAATAACAGTAACATCAATAACGGTAACATCAATAACAGTAACATCAATAACAGTAACATCAACAAGAGTAACATCCACAAGAGTAACAGCTACACTCACATTACCATCAATAACAGTAACATCAATAACAGTAACATCAATAACAGTAACATAAATAACAGTAACATCCACAAGAGTAACATCAACAAGAGTAAAATCTATACTCATATTACCATCAATAGCAATAACAACAATAACAGTAACATCAACAAGAGTAACATCTATACTCACATTACCATCAATAACAGTAACAACAATCGTAACACCAACAAGAGTAACAACTACACTCACATTACCATCAATAACAGTAACATCAGTAACAGTAACATCAACAAGAGTAACAACCACACTCACATTAACATCAATTACAGTAACATCAATAACAGTAGCAACTACACTCACATTACCATCAATAACAGTAACATCAATAAGAGTAACAACTACACTCACATTACCATCAATAACAGTAACATCAATAACAGTAACATCAATAAGAGTAACAACTACACTCACATTACCATCAATAACAGTAACATCAATAAGAGTAACAACAATAACAGTAACATCAATAACAGTAACATCAATAACGGTAACTACAATAACAGTAACATCAATAACAGTAACATCAACAAGAGTAACATCCACAAGAGTAACAGCTACACTCACATTACCATCAATAACAGTAACATCAATAACAGTAACATCAATAACAGTAACATCAATAACAGTAACATAAATAACAGTAACATCCACAAGAGTAACATCAACAAGAGTAAAATCTATACTCATATTACCATCAATAGCAATAACAACAATAACAGTAACATCAACAAGAGTAACTACTATACTCACATTACCATCAATAACAGTAACAACAATCGTAACACCAACAAGAGTAACAGCTATACTCACATTAACATCAATAACAGTAACAACAATAGCAGTAACAACAATAACTGTACCAAGAACAAGAGTAACATCTATACTCACATCACCATCAGTAACAGTAACATCAATAACAGTAACATCAACAAGAGTAACAACTACACTCACATTAACATGAATAACAGTAACATCAATAACAGTAACATCAATAACAGTAACATCAACAAGAGTAACATCTATACTCACATCACCATTAGTAACAGTAACAACAATAACAGTAACAACAATAACTGTAACAACAACAAGAGTAACATCTATACTCACATCACCATCAGTAACAGTAACATCAATAACAGTAACATCAATAACTGTAACATCAATAATCGTAACATCAATAACAGTAACATCAACAACAGTAACAGCTACACTCACATTACCATCAATAACTGTAACATCAATAACAGTAACATCAATAACTGTAACATCAATAACTGTAACATCAATAACAGTAACATCAATAACAGTAACATCAACAAGAGTAACATCAATAACAGTAACATCAATAACTGTAACAACAACAAGAGTAACATCTATACTCACATCACAATCAGTAACAGTAACAACAATAACAGTAACAACAATAACTGTAACAACAAGAGTAACATCTATACTCACATCACCATCAATAACAGTAACATCAATAACTGTATCATCAATAACTGTAACATCAATAACAGTAACATCAATAACAGTAACATCAACAAGAGTAACATCAATAACAGTAACATCAATAACTGTAACAACAACAAGAGTAATATCTATACTCACATCACCATCAATAACAGTAACATCAATAACTGTAACATCAATAACTGTAACATCAATAACAGTAACATCAATAACAGTAACATCAACAAGAGTAACATCAATAACAGTAACATCAATAACTGTAACAACAACAAGAGTAACATCTATACTCACATCACCATCAATAACAGTAACATCAATAACAGTAACATCAATAACTGTAACATCAATAACAGTAACATCAATAACAGTAACATCAACAAGAGTAACATCAATAACAGTAACATCAATAACTGTAACAACAACAAGAGTAACAACTATACTCACATTACCATCAATAACAGTAACATCAATAACAGTAACATCAATAAGAGTAACAACTTCACTCACATTACCATCAATAACAGTAACATCAATAACAGTAACATCAATAAGAGTAACAACTACACTCAAATTACCATCAATAACAGTAACATCAATAACAGTAACATCAATAAGAGTAACAACTACACTCACATTACCATCAATAACAGTAACATCAATAAGAGTAACAACAACACTCACATTACCATCAATAACAGTAACATCAATAAGAGTAACAACCACACTCACATTACCATCAATAACAGTAACATCAATAACAGTAACATCAATAAGAGTAACAACTACACTCACATTACCATCAATAACAGTAACATCAATAAGAGTAACAACTACACTCACATTACCATCAATAACAGTAACATCAATAACAGTAACATCAACAAGAGTAACAACTACACTCACATTACCATCAATAACAGTAACATCAATAACAGTAGCAACTACACTCACATTACCATCAATAACAGTAACATCAATAACAGTAGCAACTACACTCACATTACCATCAATAACAGTAACATCAATAACAGTAACATCAATAACAGTAATATCAACAAGAGTAACAACTACACTCACATTACCATCAATAACAGTAACATCAATAACAGTAACATCAATAAGAGTAACAACTACACTCACATTACCATCAATAACAGTAACATCAATAACAGTAGCAACTACACTCACATTACCATCAATAACAGTAACATCAATAAGAGTAACAACTACACTCACATTACCATCAATAACAGTAACATCAATAACAGTAACATCAATAACAGTAACATCAATAAGAGTAACAACTACACTCACATTACCATCAATAACAGTAACATCAATAAGAGTAACAACTACACTCACATTACCATCAATAACAGTAACATCAATAACAGTAACATCAATAAGAGTAACAACTACACTCACATTACCATCAATAACAGTAACATCAATAACAGTAGCAACTACACTCACATTACCATCAATAACAGTAACATCAATAAGAGTAACAACTACACTCACATTACCATCAATAACAGTAACATCAATAACAGTAACATCAATAAGAGTAAATACTACACTCACATTACCATCAATAACAGTAACATCCATAACAGTAACATCAATAAGAGTAACAACTACATTCACATTACCATCAATAACAGTAACATCAATAACAGTAACAACTACACTCACATTACCATCAATAACAGTAACATCAATAAGAGTAACAACTACATTCACATTACCATCAATAACAGTAACATCAATAACAGTAACATCAATAACAGTAGCAACTACACTCACATTACCATCAATAACAGTAACATCAATAAGAGTAACAACTACACTCACATTACCATCAATAACAGTAACATCAATAACAGTAATATCAACAAGAGTAACAACTACACTCACATTAACATCAATAACAGTATCATCAATAACAGTAACATCTATACTCACATTATCATCAATAACAGTAACATCAATAACAGTAATATCAACAAGAGTAACAACTACACTCACATTAACATCAATAACAGTATCATCAACAACAGTAACAACTATACTCACATTACCATCAATAACAGTAACATCAATAACAGTAATATCAACAAGAGTAACAACTACACTCACATTACCATCAATAACAGTAACATCAATAACAATAACATCAATAAGAGTAACAACTACACTCACATTACCATCAATAACAGTAACATCAATAACAGTAACATCAATAAGAGTAACAACTACACTCACATTACCATCAATAACAGTAACATCAATAACAGTAACATCAATAAGAGTAGCAACTACACTCACATTACCATCAATAACAGTAACATCAATAACAGTAATATCAACAAGAGTAACAATTACACTCACATTAACATCAATAACAGTATCATCAACAACAGTAACAACTATACTCACATTACCATCAATAACAGTAACATCAATAACAGTAATATCAACAAGAGTAACAACTACACTCACATTACCATCAATAACAGTAACATCAATAACAGTAACATCAATAAGAGTAACAACTACACTCACATTACCATCAATAACAGTAACATCAATAACAGTAACATCAATAAGAGTAACAACTACACTCACATTACCATCAATAACAGTAACATCAATAAGAGTAACAACTACACTCACATTACCATCAATAACAGTAACATCAATAACAGTAACATCAATAAGAGTAACAACTACACTCACATTACCATCAATAACAGTAACATCAATAAGAGTAACAACAACACTCACATTACCATCAATAACAGTAACATCAATAACAGTAACATCAATAACAGTAACATCAATAAGAGTAACAACTACACTCACATTACCATCAATAACAGTAACATCAATAAGAGTAACAACTACACTCACATTACCATCGATAACAGTAACATCAATAACAGTAACATCAATAAGAGTAACAACTACACTCACATTACCATCAATAACAGTAACATCAATAACAGTAACATCAATAAGAGTAACAACTACTCTCACATTACCATCAATAACAGTAACATCAATAACAGTAACATCAATAAGAGTAACAACTACACTCACATTACCATCAATAACAGTAACATCAATAAGAGTAACAACAACACTCACATTACCATCAATAACAGTAACATCAATAACAGTAACATCAATAAGAGTAACAACTACACTCACATTACCATCAATAACAGTAACATCAATAAGAGTAACAACTACACTCACATTACCATCGATAACAGTAACATCAATAACAGTAACATCAATAAGAGTAACAACTACACTCACATTACCATCAATAACAGTAACATCAATAACAGTAACATCAACAAGAGTAACAACTACACTCACATTACCATCAATAACAGTAACATCAATAAGAGTAACAACAACACTCACATTAACATCAATAACAGTAACATCAATAAGAGTAACAACAACAAGAGTAACAACTACACTCACATTAACATCAATAACAGTAACATCAATAAGAGTAACATTAATAAGAGTAACAACAACACTCACATTAACATCAATAACAGTAACATCAATAAGAGTAACAACAATAAGAGTAACAACTACACTCACATTACCATCAATAACAGTAACATCAATAAGAGTAACAACTACACTCACATTAACATCAAAAACAGTAACATCAATAACAGTAACAACAACAGTAACAACTACACTCACATTAACATCAATAACAGTAACATCAATAACAGTAACAACAACAGTAACAACTACACTCACATTACCATCAATAAGAGTAACAACTACACTCACATTAACATCAAAAACAGTAACATCAATAACAATAACAACAACAGTAACAACTACACTCACATTAACATCAATAACAGTAACATCAATAACAGTAACAACAACAGTAACAACTACACTCACATTAACATCAATAAATGTAACATCAGTAAGAGTAACAACTACACTCACATTAACATCAAAAACAGTAACATCAATAACACTAACAACTACACTCACATTAACATCAATAACAGTAACATCAATAAGAGTAACAACTACACTCACATTAACATCAAAAACAGTAACATCAATAACAGTAACAACAACAGTAACAACTACACTCACATTAACATCAATAACAGTAACATCAATAAGAGTAGCAACTACACTCACATTCACATCAAAAACAGTAACATAATAAGAGTAACAACTACACTCACATTACCATCAATAACAGTAACATCAATAACAGTAACATCAATAACTGTAACATCAATAACAGTAACATCCACAAGAGTAACATCCACAAGAGTAACAGCTACACTCACATTACCATCAATAACAGTAACATCAATAACAGTAACATCCACGAGAGTAACATCCACAAGAGTAACAGCTACACTCACATTACCATCAATAACAGTAACATCAATAACAGTAACAACAATAACAGTAACATCAATAACAGTAACATCCACAAGAGTAACATCAACAAGAGTAAAATCTATACTCACATTACCATCAATAGCAATAACAACAATAACAGTAACATCAACAAGAGTAACATCTATACTCACATTACCACAATAACAGTAACAACAAGAGTAACACCAACAGGAGTAACAACCACACTCACATTACCATCAATAACAGTAACATCAGTAACAGTAACATCAACAAGAGTAACAACCACACTCACATTAACATCAATTACAGTAACATCAATAACAGTAACATCAATAACAGTAACATCAATAACAGTAACAGCAATAACAGTAACATCCACAAGAGTAACATCAACAAGAGTAACAGCTATACTCACATTAACATCAATAACAGTAACAACAATAGCAGTAACAACAATAACTGTACCAAGAACAAGAGTAACATCTATACTCACATCACCATCAGTAACAGTAACATCAATAACAGTAACATCAACAAGAGTAACAACTACACTCACATTAACATGAATAACAGTAACATCAATAACAGTAACATCAATAACAGTAACATCAACAAGAGTAACATCTATACTCACATCACCATCAGTAACAGTAACAACAATGACAGTAACAACAATAACTGTAACAACAACAAGAGTAACATCTATACTCACATCACCATCAGTAACAGTAACATCAATAACAGTAACATCAATAACTGTAACATCAATAATCGTAACATCAATAACAGTAACATCAACAACAGTAACAGCTACACTCACATTACCATCAATAACTGTAACATCAATAACAGTAACATCAATAACTGTAACATCAATAACTGTAACATCAATAACAGTAACATCAATAACAGTAACATCAACAAGAGTAACATCAATAACAGTAACATCAATAACTGTAACAACAACAAGAGTAACATCTATACTCACATCACAATCAGTAACAGTAACAACAATAACAGTAACAACAATAACTGTAACAACAAGAGTAACATCTATACTCACATCACCATCAATAACAGTAACATCAATAACTGTAACATCAATAACTGTAACATCAATAACAGTAACATCAATAACAGTAACATCAACAAGAGTAACATCAATAACAGTAACATCAATAACTGTAACAACAACAAGAGTAATATCTATACTCACATCACCATCAATAACAGTAACATCAATAACTGTAACATCAATAACAGTAACATCAATAACAGTAACATCAATAACAGTAACATCAACAAGAGTAACATCAATAACAGTAACATCAATAACTGTAACAACAACAAGAGTAACATCTATACTCACATCACCATCAATAACAGTAACATCAATAACAGTAACATCATTAACTGTAACATCAATAACAGTAACATCAATAACAGTAACATCAAAAAGAGTAACATCAATAACAGTAACATCAATAACTGTAACAACAACAAGAGTAACAACTATACTCACATTACCATCAATAACAGTAACATCAATAACAGTAACATCAATAAGAGTAACAACTTCACTCACATTACCATCAATAACAGTAACATCAATAACAGTAACATCAATAAGAGTAACAACTACACTTAAAATACCATCAATAACAGTAACATCAATAACAGTAACATCAATAAGAGTAACAACTACACTCACATTAACATCAATAACAGTAACATCAATAAGAGTAACAACAACACTCACATTACCATCAATAACAGTAACATCAATAAGAGTAACAACTACACTCACATTACCATCAATAACAGTAACATCAATAAGAGTAACAACTACACTCACATTACCATCAATAACAGTAACATCAATAACAGTAACATCAATAAGAGTAACAACTACACTCACATTACCATCAATAACAGTAACATCAATAAGAGTAACAACTACACTCACATTAACATCAATAACAGTAACATCAATAACAGTAACAACTACACTCACATTACCATCAATAACAGTAACATCAATAACAGTAACAACTACTTTCACATTACCATCAATAACAGTAACATCAACAACAGTAACATCAATAACATTAACATCAATAACATTAACATCAATAACAGTAACAACTACACTCACATTAACATCAATAACAGTAACATCAATAACAGTAATATCAACAAGAGTAACAACTGCACTCACATTACCATCAATAACAGTAATATTAACAAGAGTAACAACTACACTCACATTAACATCAATAACAGTAACATCAATAACAGTAACATCAATAACAGTAACATCAATAACAGAAACATCAATAACAGTAACAACTACACTCACATTACCATCAATAACAGTAACATCAACAACAGTAACAACTACATTCACATTACCATCAATAACAGTAACATCAACAACAGTAACATCAATAACATTAACATCAATAACATTAACATCAATAACAGTAACAACTACACTCACATTACCATCAATAGCAATAACAACAATAAGAGTAACATCAACAAGAGTAACATCTATACTCACATTACCACAATAACAGTAACAACAAGAGTAACACCAACAGGAGTAACAACCACACTCACATTACCATCAATAACAGTAACATCAGTAACAGTAACATCAACAAGAGTAACAACCACACTCACATTAACATCAATTACAGTAACATGAATAACAGTAACATCAATAACAGTCACATCAATAACAGTAACAGCAATAACAGTAACATCCACAAGAGTAACATCAACAAGAGTAACAGCTATACTCACATTAACATCAATAACAGTAACAACAATAGCAGTAACAACAATAACTGTACCAAGAACAAGAGTAACATCTATACTCACATCACCATCAGTAACAGTAACATCAATAACATTAACATCAATAACAGTAACAACTACACTCACATTAACATCAATAACAGTAACATCAATAACAGTAACAACTACACTCACATTACTATCAATAACAGTAACATCAATAACAGTAACAACTACATTCACATTACCATCAATAACAGTAACATCAACAACAGTAACATCAATAACATTAACATCAATAACAGTAACAACTACACTCACATTAACATCAATAACAGTAACATCAATAACAGTAACATCAATAACAGTAATATCAACAAGAGTAACAACTACACTCACATTACCATCAATAACAGTAACATCAACAAGAGTAACAACCACACTCACATTAACATCAATAACAGTAACATCAACAAGAGTAACAACTACATTCACATTACCATCAATAACAGTAACAACTACATTCACATTACCATCAATAACAGTAACATCAATAACAGTAACATCAATAACAGTAACATCAACAACAGTAACATCAATAACAGTAACATCAATAACAGTAACAACTATACTCACATTAACATCAATAACAGTAATATCAACAAGAGTAACAACTACACTCACATTACCATCAATAACAGTAACATCAATAACAGTAATATCAACAAGAGTAACAACTACATTCACATTACCATCAATAACAGTAACATCAACAACAGTAACATCAATAACAGTAACATCAATAACAGTAACAACTATACTCACATTAACATCAATAACAGTAATATCAACAAGAGTAACAACTACACTCACATTACCATCAATAACAGTAACATCAATAACAGTAATATCAACAAGAGTAACAACTACATTCACATTACCATCAATAACAGTAACATCAATAACAGAAACATCAATAACAGTAACAACTACACTCACATTAACATCAATAACAGTAATATCAACAAGAGTAACAACTACACTCACATTACCATCAATAACAGTAATATCAACAAGAGTAACAACTACATTCACATTACCATCAATAACAGTAACATCAATAACAGTAACATCAATAACAGTAACATCAATAACAGTAACAACTATTCTCACATTAACATCAATAACAGTAATATCAACAAGAGTAACAACTACACTCACATTACCATCAATAACAGTAACATCAATAACAGTAATATCAACAAGAGTAACAACTACATTCACATTACCATCAATAACAGTAACATCAACAACAGTAACATCAATAACAGTAACATCAATAACAGTAACAACTATACTCACATTAACATCAATAACAGTAATATCAACAAGAGTAACAACTACACTCACATTACCATCAATAACAGTAACATCAATAACAGTAATATCAACAAGAGTAACAACTACATTCACATTACCATCAATAACAGTAACATCAATAACAGAAACATCAATAACAGTAACAACTACACTCACATTAACATCAATAACAGTAATATCAACAAGAGTAACAACTACACTCACATTACCATCAATAACAGTAATATCAACAAGAGTAACAACTACATTCACATTACCATCAATAACAGTAACATCAATAACAGTAACATCAATAACAGTAACATGAATAACAGTAACAACTATACTCACATTAACTTCAATAACAGTAACATCAATAACAGTAACATCAATAACAGTAATATCAACAACAGTAACAACTACACTCACATTACCATCAATAACAGTAACATCAATAACAGTAACATCAATAACAGTAACATCAATAACAGTAACATCAATAACAGTAACATCAATAACAGTAACAACTATACTCACATTAACATCAATAACAGTAACATCAATAACAGTAACATCAATAACAGTAACATCAACAACAGTAACAACTACACTCACATTAACATCAATAACAGTAACATCAATAACAGTAATATCAACTAGAGTAACAACTACATTCACATTACCATCAATAACAGTAACATCAATAACAGTAATATCAACAAGAGTAACAACTACAGTCACATTAACATCAATAACAGTAACATCAATAACAGTAACATCAACAACAGTGACAACTACACTCACATTAACATCAATAACAGTAATATCAACAAGAGTAACAACTACAGTCACATTAACATCCATAACAGTAACATCAATAACAGTAATATCAACAAGAGTAACAACTACACTCACATTAACATCAATAACAGTATCATCAATAACAGTAACATCTATACTCACATTATCATCAATAACAGTAACATCAATAACAGTAATATCAACAAGAGTAACAACTACACTCACATTACCATCAATAACAGTAACATCAATAACAGTAACATCAATAAGAGTAACAACTACACTCACATTACCATCAATAACAGTAACATCAATAACAGTAACATCAATAAGAGTAACAACTACACTCACATTACCATCAATAACAGTAACATCAATAAGAGTAACAACTACACTCACATTACCATCAATAACAGTAACATCAATAACAGTAATATCAACAAGAGTAACAATTACACTCACATTAACATCAATAACAGTATCATCAACAACAGTAACAACTATACTCACATTACCATCAATAACAGTAACATCAATAACAGTAACATCAATAAGAGTAACAACTACACTCACATTACCATCAATAACAGTAACATCAATAAGAGTAACAACAACACTCACATTACCATCAATAACAGTAACATCAATAACAGTAACATCAATAAGAGTAACAACTACACTGACATTACCATCAATAACAGTAACATCAATAAGAGTAACAACTACACTCACATTACCATCGATAACAGTAACATCAATAACAGTAACATCAATAAGAGTAACAACTACACTCACATTACCATCAATAACAGTAACATCAATAACAGTAACATCAATAAGAGTAACAACTACTCTCACATTACCATCAATAACAGTAACATCAATAACGGTAACATCAATAAGAGTAACAACTATACTCACATTACCATCAATAACAGTAACATCAATAAGAGTAACAACAACACTCACATTACCATCAATAACAGTAACATCAATAACAGTAACATCAATAAGAGTAACAACTACACTCACATTACCATCAATAACAGTAACATCAATAAGAGTAACAACTACACTCACATTACCATCGATAACAGTAACACCAATAAGAGTAACAACTACACTCACATTACCATCAATAACAGTAACATCAGTAACAGTAACATCAACAAGAGTAACAACTACACTCACATTACCATCAATAACAGTAACATCATTAAGAGTAACAACAACACTCACATTAACATCAATTACAGTAACATCAATAAGAGTAACAACAACAAGAGTAACAACTACACTCACATTAACATCAATAACAGTAACATCAATAAGAGTAACATTAATAAGAGTAACAACAACACTCACATTAACATCAATAACAGTAACATCAATAAGAGTAACAACAATAAGAGTAACAACTACACTCACATTACCATCAATAACAGTAACATCAATAAGAGTAACAACTACACTCACATTAACATCAAAAACAGTAACATCAATAACAGTAACAACAACAGTAACAACTACACTCACATTAACATCAATAACAGTAACATCAATAACAGTAACAACAACAGTAACAACTACACTCACATTACCATCAATAACAGTAACATCAATAAGAGTAACAACTACACTCACATTAACATCAAAAACAGTAACATCAATAACAGTAACAACAACAGTAACAACTACACTCACATTAACATCAATAACAGTAACATCAATAACAGTAACAACAACAGTAACAACTACACTCACATTAACATCAATAAATGTAACATCAATAAGAGTAACAACTACACTCACATTAACATCAAAAACAGTAACATCAATAACACTAACAACTACACTCACATTAACATCAATAACAGTAACATCAATAAGAGTAACAACTACACTCACATTAACATCAAAAACAGTAACATCAATAACAGTAACAACAACAGTAACAACTACACTCACATTAACATCAATAACAGTAACATCAATAAGAGTAGCAACTACACTCACATTCATGTCAAAAACAGTAACATAATAAGAGTAACAACTACACTCACATTACCATCAATAACAGTAACATCAATAACAGTAACATCAATAACAGTAACATCCACAAGAGTAACATCAACAAGAGTAACAGCTGTACTCACATTAACATCAATAACAGTAACATCAATAACTGTAACATCAATAACAGTAACATCCACAGGAGTAACATCCACAAGAGTAACAGCTACACTCACATTACCATCAATAACAGTAACATCAATAACAGTAACATCCACGAGAGTAACATCCACAAGAGTAACAGCTACACTCACATTACCATCAATAACAGTAACATCAATAACAGTAACAACAATAACAGTAACATCAATAACAGTAACACCAATAACAGTAACATGAATAACAGTAACATCAATAACAGTAACATCAATAACAGTAACATCAACAAGAGTAACATCCACAAGAGTAACAGCTACACTCACATTACCATCAATAACAGTAACATCAATAACAGTAACATCCACGAGAGTAACATCCACAAGAGTAACAGCTACACTCACATTACCATCAATAACAGTAACATCAATAACAGTAACAACAATAACAGTAACATCAATAACAGTAACATCAATAACGGTAACATCAATAACAGTAACATCAATAACAGTAACATCAACAAGAGTAACATCCACAAGAGTAACAGCTACACTCACATTACCATCAATAACAGTAACATCAATAACAGTAACATCAATAACAGTAACATAAATAACAGTAACATCCACAAGAGTAACATCAACAAGAGTAAAATCTATACTCATATTACCATCAATAGCAATAACAACAATAACAGTAACATCAACAAGAGTAACATCTATACTCACATTACCATCAATAACAGTAACAACAATCGTAACACCAACAAGAGTAACAACTACACTCACATTACCATCAATAACAGTAACATCAGTAACAGTAACATCAACAAGAGTAACAACCACACTCACATTAACATCAATTACAGTAACATCAATAACAGTAGCAACTACACTCACATTACCATCAATAACAGTAACATCAATAAGAGTAACAACTACACTCACATTACCATCAATAACAGTAACATCAATAACAGTAACATCAATAAGAGTAACAACTACACTCACATTACCATCAATAACAGTAACATCAATAAGAGTAACAACAATAACAGTAACATCAATAACAGTAACATCAATAACGGTAACTACAATAACAGTAACATCAATAACAGTAACATCAACAAGAGTAACATCCACAAGAGTAACAGCTACACTCACATTACCATCAATAACAGTAACATCAATAACAGTAACATCAATAACAGTAACATCAATAACAGTAACATAAATAACAGTAACATCCACAAGAGTAACATCAACAAGAGTAAAATCTATACTCATATTACCATCAATAGCAATAACAACAATAACAGTAACATCAACAAGAGTAACATCTATACTCACATTACCATCAATAACAGTAACAACAATCGTAACACCAACAAGAGTAACAGCTATACTCACATTAACATCAATAACAGTAACAACAATAGCAGTAACAACAATAACTGTACCAAGAACAAGAGTAACATCTATACTCACATCACCATCAGTAACAGTAACATCAATAACAGTAACATCAACAAGAGTAACAACTACACTCACATTAACATGAATAACAGTAACATCAATAACAGTAACATCAATAACAGTAACATCAACAAGAGTAACATCTATACTCACATCACCATTAGTAACAGTAACAACAATAACAGTAACAACAATAACTGTAACAACAACAAGAGTAACATCTATACTCACATCACCATCAGTAACAGTAACATCAATAACAGTAACATCAATAACTGTAACATCAATAATCGTAACATCAATAACAGTAACATCAACAACAGTAACAGCTACACTCACATTACCATCAATAACTGTAACATCAATAACAGTAACATCAATAACTGTAACATCAATAACTGTAACATCAATAACAGTAACATCAATAACAGTAACATCAACAAGAGTAACATCAATAACAGTAACATCAATAACTGTAACAACAACAAGAGTAACATCTATACTCACATCACAATCAGTAACAGTAACAACAATAACAGTAACAACAATAACTGTAACAACAAGAGTAACATCTATACTCACATCACCATCAATAACAGTAACATCAATAACTGTATCATCAATAACTGTAACATCAATAACAGTAACATCAATAACAGTAACATCAACAAGAGTAACATCAATAACAGTAACATCAATAACTGTAACAACAACAAGAGTAATATCTATACTCACATCACCATCAATAACAGTAACATCAATAACTGTAACATCAATAACTGTAACATCAATAACAGTAACATCAATAACAGTAACATCAACAAGAGTAACATCAATAACAGTAACATCAATAACAGTAACATCAATAAGAGTAACAACTACACTCACATTACCATCAATAACAGTAACATCAATAACAGTAGCAACTACACTCACATTACCATCAATAACAGTAACATCAATAAGAGTAACAACTACACTCACATTACCATCAATAACAGTAACATCAATAACAGTAACATCAATAAGAGTAAATACCACACTCACATTACCATCAATAACAGTAACATCAATAAGAGTAACAACTACATTCACATTACCATCAATAACAGTAACATCAATAACAGTAACAACTACACTCACATTACCATCAATAACAGTAACATCAATAAGAGTAACAACTACATTCACATTACCATCAATAACAGTAACATCAATAACAGTAACATCAATAACAGTAGCAACTACACTCACATTACCATCAATAACAGTAACATCAATAAGAGTAACAACTACACTCACATTACCATCAATAACAGTAACATCAATAACAGTAACATCAATAACAGTAACATCAATAAGAGTAACAACTACACTCACATTACCATCAATAACAGTAACATCAATAAGAGTAACAACTACACTCACATTACCATCAATAACAGTAACATCAATAAGAGTAACAACTACACTCACATTACCATCAATAACAGTAACATCAATAACAGTAGCAACTACACTCACATTACCATCAATAACAGTAACATCAATAAGAGTAACAACTACACTCACATTACCATCAATAACAGTAACATCAATAAGAGTAAATACTACACTCACATTACCATCAATAACAGTAACATCCATAACAGTAACATCAATAAGAGTAACAACTACATTCACATTACCATCAATAACAGTAACATCAATAACAGTAACAACTACACTCACATTACCATCAATAACAGTAACATCAATAAGAGTAACAACTACACTCACATTACCATCAATAACAGTAACATCAATAACAGTAACATCAATAACAGTAACATCAATAAGAGTAACAACTACACTCACATTACCATCAATACCAGTAACATCAATAAGAGTAACAACAACACTCACATTAACATCAATAACAGTAACATCAATAACAGTAACAACTACACTCACATTAACATCAAAAACAGTAACATCAATAACAGTAACATCAATAAGAGTAACAACTACACTCACATTAACATCAATAACAGTAACATCAATAAGAGTAACAACTACACTCACATTAACATCAAAAACAGTAACATCAATAAGAGTAACAGCTACACTCACATTAACATCAATAACAGTAACATCAATAACAGTTACAACAACACTCAGATTACCATCAATAACAGTAACATCAATAAGAGTAACAACTACACTCACATTAACATCAATAAGAGTAACAACTACACTCACATTAACATCAATAACAGTAACATCAATAACAGTAACATCAATAAGAGTAACAACTACACTCACATTAACATCAATAACAGTAACATCAATAAGAGTAACAACTACACTCACATTACCATCAATAACAGTAACATCAATAAGAGTAACAGCTACACTCACATTAACATCAATAAAAGTAACATCAATAAGAGTAACAACTACACTCACATTACCATCAATAACAGTAACATCAACAAGAGTAACAACTACACTCACATTAACATCAATAACTGTAACATCAACAAGAGTAACAACTACACTCACATTAACATCAATAACAGTAACATCAATAAGAGTAACAACTACACTCACATTACCATCAATAACAGTAACATCAATAAGAGTAACAACTACACTCACATTACCATCAATAACACTAACATCAATAACAGTAACAACTACACTCACATTAACATCAATAACAGTAACATCAATAACAGTAACAACAACACTCAGATTACCATCAATAACAGTAACATCAATAAGAGTAACAACTACACTCACATTACCATCAATAACAGTAACATCAATAAGAGTAACAACTACACTCACATTAACATCAATAACAGTAACATCAATAACAGTTACAACAACACTCAGATTACCATCAATAACAGTAACATCAATAACAGTAACACCAATAAGAGTAACAACTACACTCACATTAACATCAATAACTGTAACATCAATAAGAGTAACAACTACACTCACATTAACATCAATAACAGTAACAACAATAACAGTTACAACAACACTCAGATTACCATCAATAACAGTAACATCAATAACAGTAGCATCAATAGGAGTAACAACTACACTCACATTAACATCAATAACTGTAACATCAATAAGAGTAACAAGTACACTCACATTAACATCAATAACAGTAACATCAATAACAGTAACATCAATAAGATTAACAGCTACACTCACATTAACATCAATAACAGTAGCATCAATAACAGTAACATCAAAAAGAGTAACAGCTACACTCACATTAACATCAATAACAGTAACATCAATAAGAGTAACAACTACACTCACATTAACATCAATAACAGTAACATCAACAAGAGTAACAACTACACTCACATTAACATCAATAACAGTAACATCAACAAGAGTAACAACTACACTCACATTAACATCAATAACAGTAACATCAATAACAGTAACATCAATAAGAGTAACAGCTACACTCACATTAACATCAATAACAGTAACATCAATAAGAGTAACAACTACACTCAAATTAACATCAATAACAGTAACATCAATAACAGTAACAACTACACTCACATTAACATCAATAACAGTAACATCAATAAGAGTAACAACTACAAGAGTAACAACTACACTCACATTAACATCAATAACAGTAACATCAATAAGAGTAACAACTACACTCACATTACCATCAATAACAGTAACATCAATAACAGTAACATCAATAAGAGTAACAACTACACTCACATTACCATCAATAACAGTTACATCAATAAGAGTAACAACAACACTCACATTACCATCAATAACAGTAACATCAATAACAGTAACATCAATAAGAGTAACAACTACACTCACATTACCATCAATAACAGTAACATCAATAACAGTAACATCAATAAGAGTAACAACTACACTCACATTACCATCAATAACAGTAACATCAATAAGAGTAACAACTACACTCACATTACCATCAATAACAGTAACATCAATAACAGTAACATCAATAAGAGTAACAACTACACTCACATTACCATCAATAACAGTAACATCAATAACAGTAACATCAATAAGAGTAACAACTACACTCACATTACCATCAATAACAGTAACATCAATAACAGTAACATCAATAAGAGTAACCGCTACACTCACATTAACATCAATAACAGTAACATCAATAAGAGTAACAACTACACTCACATTAACATCAATAACAGTAACATCAATAACAGTAACATCAATAAGAGTAACAGCTACACTCACATTAACATCAATAACAGTAACATCAACAAGAGTAACAACTACACTCAAATTAACATCAATAACAGTAACATCAATAACAGTAACAACTACACTCACATTAACATCAATAACAGTAACATCAATAAGAGTAAGAACTACAAGAGTAACAACTACACTCACATTAACATCAATAACAGTAACATCAATAAGAGTAACAACTACACTCACATTACCATCAATAACAGTAACATCAATAACAATAACATCAATAAGAGTAACAACTACACTCACATTACCATCAATAACAGTAACATCAATAACAGTAACATCAATAAGAGTAAAAACTACACTCACATTACCATCAATAACAGTAACATCAATAACAGTAGCAACTACACTCACATTACCATCAATAACAGTAACATCAATAAGAGTGACAACTACATTCACATTACCATCAATAACAGTAACATCAATAACAGTAACATCAATAACAGTAACATCTACATTCACATTACCATCAATAACAGTAACATCAATAACAGTAACATCAATAACAGTAGCATCAATAACAGTAACATCAATAAGAGTAACAACTACATTCACATTACCATCAATAACAGTAACATCAATAACAGTAGCAACTACACTCACATTACCATCAATAACAGTAACATCAATAAGAGTAACAACTACACTCACATTACCATCAATAACAGTAACATCAATAACAGTAACATCAATAACAGTAACATCAATAAGAGTAACAACTACCCTCACATTACCATCAATAACAGTAACATCAATAAGAGTAACAACAACACTCACGTTAACATCAATAACAGTAACATCAATAACAGTAACAACTACACACACATTAACATCAAAAGCAGTAACATCAATAACAGTAACAACAACAGTAACAACTACACTCACATTCACATCAATAACAGTAACATCAATAAGAGTAACAACTACACTCACATTAACATCAAAAACAGTAAAATCAATAAGAGTAACAGCTACACTCACATTAACATCAATAACAGTAACATCAATAACAGTTACAACAACACTCAGATTACCATCAATAACAGTAACATCAATAACAGTAACATCAATAAGAGTAACAACTACACTCACATTAACATCAATAACTGTAACATCAATAAGAGTAACAACTACACTCACATTAACATCAATAACAGTAACATCAATAACAGTAACATCAATAAGAGTAACAGCTACACTCACATTAACATCAATAACAGTAACATCAATAAGAGTAACAACTACACTCACATTACCATCAATAACAGTAACATCAACAAGAGTAACAACTACACTCACATTAACATCAATAACTGTAACATCAACAAGAGTAACAACTACACTCACATTAACATCAATAACAGTAACATCAATAAGAGTAACAACTACACTCACATTACCATCAATAACAGTAACATCAATAAGAGTAACAGCTACACTCACATTACCATCAATAACAGTAACATCAACAAGAGTAACAACTACACTCACATTAACATCAATAACAGTAACATCAATAACAGTAACAACAACACTCAGATTACCATCAATAACAGTAACATCAATAACAGTAACATCAATAAGAGTAACAACTACACTCACATTACCATCAATAACAGTAACATCAATAAGAGTAACAACTACACTCACATTAACATCAATAACAGTAACATCAATAACAGTTACAACAACACTCAGATTACCATCAATAACAGTAACATCAATAACAGTAACATCAATAAGAGTAACAACTACACTCACATTAACATCAATAACTGTAACATCAATAAGAGTAACAACTACACTCACATTAACATCAATAACAGTAACAACAATAACAGTTACAACAACACTCAGATTACCATCATTAACAGTAACATCAATAACAGTAACATCAATAAGAGTAACAACTACACTCACATTAACATCAATAACTGTAACATCAATAAGAGTAACAACTACACTCACATTAACATCAATAACAGTAACATCAATAACAGTAACATCAATAAGAGTAACAGCTACACTCACATTAACATCAATAACAGTAACATCAATAACAGTAACATCAAAAAGAGTAACAGCTACACTCACATTAACATCAATAACAGTAACATCAATAAGAGTAACAACTACACTCACATTAACATCAATAACAGTAACATCAACAAGAGTAACAACTACACTCACATTAACATCAATAACAGTAACATCAACAACAGTAACAACTACAAGAGTAACAACTACACTCACATTAACATCAATAACAGTAACATCAATAAGAGTAACAACTACACTCACATTACCATCAATAACAGTAACATCAATAACAGTAACATCAATAAGAGTAACAGCTACACTCACATTAACATCAATAACAGTAACATCAATAAGAGTAACAACTACACTCACATTAACATCAATAACAGTAACATCAATAACAGTAACATCAATAAGAGTAACAGCTACACTCACATTAACATCAATAGCAGTAACATCAATAAGAGTAACAACTACACTCAAATTAACATCAAAAACAGTAACATCAATAACAGTAACAACTACACTCACATTAACATCAATAACAGTAACATCAATAAGAGTAACAACTACAAGAGTAACAACTACACTCACATTAACATCAATAACAGTATCATCAATAACAGTAACATCAATAAGAGTAACAACTACACTCACATTACCATCAATAACAGTAACATCAATAACAGTAACATCAATAAGAGTAACAACTACACTCACATTACCATCAATAACAGTAACATCAATAACGGTAACATCAATAAGAGTAACAACTACACTCACATTACCATCAATAACAGTAACATCAATAAGAGTAACAACAACACACACATTACCATCAATAACAGTAACATCAATAAGAGTAACAACTACACTCACATTACCATCAATAACAGTAACATCAATAACAGTAACATCAATAAGAGTAACAACTACACTCACATTACCATCAATAACACTAACATCAATAAAAGTAACATCAATAAGAGTAACAACTACACTCACATTACCATCAATAACAGTAACATCAATAAGAGTAACAACTACACTCACATTACCATCAATAACAGTAACATCAATAACAGTAACATCAATAAGAGTAACAGCTACACTCACATTAACATCAATAACAGTAACATCAACAAGAGTAACAACTACACTCAAATTAACATCAATAGCAGTAACATCAATAACAGTAACAACTACACTCACATTAACATCAATAACAGTAACATCAATAAGAGTAACAACTACAGGAGTAACAACTACACTCACATTAACATCAATAACAGTAACATCAATAACAGTAACATCACCAAGAGTAACAACTACACTCACATTACCATCAATAACAGTAACATCAATAACAGTAACATCAATAAGAGTAACAGCTACACTCACATTAACATCAATAACAGTAACATCAATAAGAGTAACAACTACACTCACATTAACATCAATAACAGTAACATCAATAACAGTAACATCAATAAGAGTAACAGCTACACTCACATTAACATCAATAACAGTAACATCAATAAGAGTAACAACTACACTCAAATTAACATCAATAGCAGTAACATCAATAACAGTAACAACTACACTCACATTAACATCAATAACAGTAACATCAATAAGAGTAACAACTACAAGAGTAACAACTACACTCACATTAACATCAATAACAGTAACATCAATAAGAGTAACAACTACACTCACATTACCATCAATAACAGTAACATCAATAACAGTAACATCAATAAGAGTAACAACTACACTCACACTACCATCAATAACAGTAACATCAATAACAGTAACATCAATAAGAGTAACAACTACACTCACATTACCATCAATAACAGTAACATCAATAACAGTAGCAACTACACTCACATTACCATCAATAACAGTAACGTCAATAAGAGTAACAACTACATTCACATTACCATCAATAACAGTAACATCAATAACAGTAACATCAATAACAGTAGCAACTACACTCACATTACCATCAATAACAGTAACATCAATAAGAGTAACAACTACACTCACATTACCATCAATAACAGTAACATCAATAACAGTAACAACAACAGTAACAACTACACTCACATTCACATCAATAACAGTAACATCAATAAGAGTAACAACTACACTCACATTAACATCAAAAACAGTAAAATCAATAAGAGTAACAGCTACACTCACATTAACATCAATAACAGTAACATCAATAACAGTTACAACAACACTCAGATTACCATCAATAACAGTAACATCAATAACAGTAACATCAATAAGAGTAACAACTACACTCACATTAACATCAATAACTGTAACATCAATAAGAGTAACAACTACACTCACATTAACATCAATAACCGTAACATCAATAACAGTAACATCAATAAGAGTAACATCTACACTCACATTAACATCAATAACAGTAACATCAATAAGAGTAACAACTACACTCACATTACCATCAATAACAGTAACATCAACAAGAGTAACAACTACACTCACATTAACATCAATAACTGTAACATCAACAAGAGTAACAACTACACTCACATTAACATCAATAACAGTAACATCAATAAGAGTAACAACTACACTCACATTACCATCAATAACAGTAACATCAATAAGAGTAACAGCTACACTCACATTACCATCAATAACAGTAACATCAACAAGAGTAACAACTACACTCACATTAACATCAATAACAGTAACATCAATAACAGTAACAACAACACTCAGATTACCATCAATAACAGTAACATCAATAACAGTAACATCAATAAGAGTAACAACTACACTCACATTAACATCAATAACAGTAACATCAATAACAGTTACAACAACACTCAGATTACCATCAATAACAGTAACATCAATAACAGTAACATCAATAAGAGTAACAACTACACTCACATTAACATCAATAACTGTAACATCAATAAGAGTAACAACTACACTCACATTAACATCAATAACAGTAACAACAATAACAGTTACAACAACACTCAGATTACCATCATTAACAGTAACATCAATAACAGTAACATCAATAAGAGTAACAACTACACTCACATTAACATCAGTAACTGTAACATCAATAAGAGTAACAACTACACTCACATTAACATCAATAACAGTAACATCAATAACAGTAACATCAATAAGAGTAACAGCTACACTCACATTAACATCAATAACAGTAACATCAATAACAGTAACATCAAAAAGAGTAACAGCTACACTCACATTAACATCAATAACAGTAACATCAATAAGAGTAACAACTACACTCACATTAACATCAATAACAGTAACATCAAGAAGAGTAACAACTACACTCACATTAACATCAATAACAGTAACATCAACAAAGTAACAACTACAAGAGTAACAACTACACTCACATTAACATCAATAACAGTAACATCAATAAGAGTAACAACTACACTCACATTACCATCAATAACAGTAACATCAATAACAGTAACATCAATAAGAGTAACAGCTACACTCACATTAACATCAATAACAGTAACATCAATAAGAGTAACAACTACACTCACATTAACATCAATAACAGTAACATCAATAACAGTAACATCAATAAGAGTAACAGCTACACTCACATTAACATCAATAGCAGTAACATCAATAAGAGTAACAACTACACTCAAATTAACATCAATAACAGTAACATCAATAACAGTAACAACTACACTCACATTAACATCAATAACAGTAACATCAATAAGAGTAACAACTACAAGAGTAACAACTACACTCACATTAACATCAATAACAGTAACATCAATAAGAGTAACAACTACACTCACATTACCATCAATAACAGTAACATCAATAACAGTAACATCAATAAGAGTAACAACTACACTCACATTACCATCAATAACAGTAACATCAATAACAGTAACATCAATAAGAGTAACAACTACACTCACATTACCATCAATAACAGTAACATCAATAAGAGTAACAACAACACTCACATTACCATCAATAACAGTAACATCAATAACAGTAACATCAATAAGAGTAACAACTACACTCACATTACCATCAATAACAGTAACATCAATAACAGTAACATCAATAAGAGTAACAACTACACTCACATTACCATCAATAACACTAACATCAATAACAGTAACATCAATAAGAGTAACAACTACACTCACATTACCATCAATAACAGTAACATCAATAAGAGTAACAACTACACTCACATTACCATCAATAACAGTAACATCAATAACAGTAACATCAATAAGAGTAACAACTACACTCACATTACCATCAATAACAGTAACATCAATAACAGTAACATCCATAAGAGTAACAACTACACTCACATTACCATCAATAACAGTAACATCAATAACAGTAACATCAATAAGAGTAACAGCTACACTCACATTAACATCAATAACAGTAACATCAATAAGAGTAACAACTACACTCACATTAACATCAATAACAGTAACATCAATAACAGTAACATCAATAAGAGTAACAGCTACACTCACATTAACATCAATAACAGCAACATCAATAAGAGTAACAACTACACTCAAATTAACATCAATAACAGTAACATCAATAACAGTAACAACTACACTCACATTAACATCAATAACAGTAACATCAATAAGAGTAACAACTACAAGAGTAACAACTACACTCACATTAACATCAATAACAGTAACATCAATAAGAGTAACAACTACACTCACATTACCATCAATAACAGTAACATCAATAACAGTAACATCAATAAGAGTAACAACTACACTCACACTACCATCAATAACAGTAACATCAATAACAGTAACATCAATAAGAGTAACAACTACACTCACATTACCATCAATAACAGTAACATCAATAACAGTAGCAACTACACTCACATTACCATCAATAACAGTAACATCAATAAGAGTAACAACTACATTCACATTACCATCAATAACAGTAACATCAATAACAGTAACATCAATAACAGTAGCAACTACACTCACATTACCATCAATAACAGTAACATCAATAAGAGTAACAACTACACTCACATTACCATCAATAACAGTAACATCAATAACAGTAACATCAATAACAGTAACATCAATAAGAGTAACAACTACACTCACATTACCATCAATAACAGTAACATCAATAAGAGTAACAACAACACTCACATTAACATCAATAACAGTAACATCAATAACAGTAACAACTACACACACATTAACATCAAAAACAGTAACATCAATAACAGTAACAACAACAGTAACAACTACACTCACATTAACATCAATAACAGTAACATCAATAAGAGTAACAACTACACTCACATTAACATCAAAAACAGTAAAATCAATAAGAGTAACAGCTACACTCACATTAACATCAATAACAGTAACATCAATAACAGTTACAACAACACTCAGATTACCATCAATAACAGTAACATCAATAACAGTAACATCAATAAGAGTAACAACTACACTCACATTAACATCAATAACTGTAACATCAATAAGAGTAACAACTACACTCACATTAACATCAATAACAGTAACATCAATAACAGTAACATCAATAAGAGTAACAGCTACACTCACATTAACATCAATAACAGTAACATCAATAAGAGTAACAACTACACTCACATTACCATCAATAACAGTAACATCAACAAGAGTAACAACTACACTCACATTAACATCAATAACTGTAACATCAACAAGAGTAACAACTACACTCACATTAACATCAATAACTGTAACATCAACAAGAGTAACAACTACACTCACATTAACATCAATAACAGTAACATCAATAAGAGTAACAACTACACTCACATTACCATCAATAACAGTAACATCAACAAGAGTAACAACTACACTCACATTAACATCAATAACAGTAACATCAATAACAGTAACAACAACACTCAGATTACCATCAATAACAGTAACATCAATAAGAGTAACAACTACACTCACATTACCATCAATAACAGTAACATCAATAAGAGTAACAACTACACTCACATTAACATCAATAACAGTAACATCAATAACAGTTACAACAACACTCAGATTACCATCAATAACAGTAACATCAATAACAGTAACATCAATAAGAGTAACAACTACACTCACATTAACATCAATAACAGTAACATCAATAAGAGTAACAACTACAAGAGTAACAACTACACTCACATTAACATCAATAACAGTAACATCAATAAGAGTAACAACTACACTCACATTACCATCAATAACAGTAACATCAATAACAGTAACATCAATAAGAGTAACAACTACACTCACATTACCATCAATAACACTAACATCAATAACAGTAACATCAATAAGAGTAACAACTACACTCACATTACCATCAATAACAGTAACATCAATAAGAGTAACAACTACACTCACATTACCATCAATAACAGTAACATCAATAACAGTAACATCAATAAGAGTAACAACTACACTCACATTACCATCAATAACAGTAACATCAATAAGAGTAACAACTACAAGAGTAACAACTACACTCACATTAACATCAATAACAGTAACATCAATAAGAGTAACAACTACACTCACATTACCATCAATAACAGTAACATCAATAACAGTAACATCAATAAGAGTAACAACTACACTCACATTACCATCAATAACAGTAACATCAATAACAGTAACATCAATAAGAGTAACAACTACACTCACATTACCATCAATAACAGTAACATCAATAAGAGTAACAACTACACTCACATTACCATCAATAACAGTAACATCAATAACAGTAACATCAATAAGAGTAACAACTACACTCACATTACCATCAATAACAGTAACATCAATAACAGTAACATCCATAAGAGTAACAACTACACTCACATTACCATCAATAACAGTAACATCAATAACAGTAACATCAATAAGAGTAACAGCTACACTCACATTAACATCAATAACAGTAACATCAATAAGAGTAACAACTACACTCACATTAACATCAATAACAGTAACATCAATAACAGTAACATCAATAAGAGTAACAGCTACACTCACATTAACATCAATAACAGCAACATCAATAAGAGTAACAACTACACTCAAATTAACATCAATAACAGTAACATCAATAACAGTAACAACTACACTCACATTAACATCAATAACAGTAACATCAATAAGAGTAACAACTACAAGAGTAACAACTACACTCACATTAACATCAATAACAGTAACATCAATAAGAGTAACAACTACACTCACATTACCATCAATAACAGTAACATCAATAACAGTAACATCAATAAGAGTAACAACTACACTCACATTACCATCAATAACAGTAACATCAATAAGAGTAACAACTACAAGAGTAACAACTACACTCACATTAACATCAATAACAGTAACATCAATAAGAGTAACAACTACACTCACATTACCATCAATAACAGTAACATCAATAACAGTAACATCAATAAGAGTAACAACTACACTCACATTACCATCAATAACAGTAACATCAATAACAGTAACATCAATAAGAGTAACAACTACACTCACATTACCATCAATAACAGTAACATCAATAAGAGTAACAACTACACTCACATTACCATCAATAACAGTAACATCAATAACAGTAACATCAATAAGAGTAACAACTACACTCACATTACCATCAATAACAGTAACATCAATAACAGTAACATCCATAAGAGTAACAACTACACTCACATTACCATCAATAACAGTAACATCAATAAGAGTAACATCAATAAGAGTAACAACTACACTCACATTACCATCAATAACAGTAACATCAATAAGAGTAACAACTACACTCACATTACCATCAATAACAGTAACATCAATAACAGTAACATCAATAAGAGTAACAACTACACTCACATTACCATCAATAACAGTAACATCAATAACAGTAACATCCATAAGAGTAACAACTACACTCACATTACCATCAATAACAGTAACATCAATAACAGTAACATCAATAAGAGTAACAGCTACACTCACATTAACATCAATAACAGTAACATCAATAAGAGTAACAACTACACTCACATTAACATCAATAACAGTAACATCAATAACAGTAACATCAATAAGAGTAACAGCTACACTCACATTAACATCAATAACAGCAACATCAATAAGAGTAACAACTACACTCAAATTAACATCAATAACAGTAACATCAATAACAGTAACAACTACACTCACATTAACATCAATAACAGTAACATCAATAAGAGTAACAACTACAAGAGTAACAACTACACTCACATTAACATCAATAACAGTAACATCAATAAGAGTAACAACTACACTCACATTACCATCAATAACAGTAACATCAATAACAGTAACATCAATAAGAGTAACAACTACACTCACATTACCATCAATAACAGTAACATCAATAAGAGTAACAACTACAAGAGTAACAACTACACTCACATTAACATCAATAACAGTAACATCAATAAGAGTAACAACTACACTCACATTACCATCAATAACAGTAACATCAATAACAGTAACATCAATAAGAGTAACAACTACACTCACATTACCATCAATAACAGTAACATCAATAACAGTAACATCAATAAGAGTAACAACTACACTCACATTACCATCAATAACAGTAACATCAATAAGAGTAACAACTACACTCACATTACCATCAATAACAGTAACATCAATAACAGTAACATCAATAAGAGTAACAACTACACTCACATTACCATCAATAACAGTAACATCAATAACAGTAACATCCATAAGAGTAACAACTACACTCACATTACCATCAATAACAGTAACATCAATAACAGTAACATCAATAAGAGTAACAGCTACACTCACATTAACATCAATAACAGTAACATCAATAAGAGTAACAACTACACTCACATTAACATCAATAACAGTAACATCAATAACAGTAACATCAATAAGAGTAACAGCTACACTCACATTAACATCAATAACAGCAACATCAATAAGAGTAACAACTACACTCAAATTAACATCAATAACAGTAACATCAATAACAGTAACAACTACACTCACATTAACATCAATAACAGTAACATCAATAAGAGTAACAACTACAAGAGTAACAACTACACTCACATTAACATCAATAACAGTAACATCAATAAGAGTAACAACTACACTCACATTACCATCAATAACAGTAACATCAATAACAGTAACATCAATAAGAGTAACAACTACACTCACACTACCATCAATAACAGTAACATCAATAACAGTAACATCAATAAGAGTAACAACTACACTCACATTACCATCAATAACAGTAACATCAATAACAGTAGCAACTACACTCACATTACCATCAATAACAGTAACATCAATAAGAGTAACAACTACATTCACATTACCATCAATAACAGTAACATCAATAACAGTAACATCAATAACAGTAGCAACTACACTCACATTACCATCAATAACAGTAACATCAATAAGAGTAACAACTACACTCACATTACCATCAATAACAGTAACATCAATAACAGTAACATCAATAACAGTAACATCAATAAGAGTAACAACTACACTCACATTACCATCAATAACAGTAACATCAATAAGAGTAACAACAACACTCACATTAACATCAATAACAGTAACATCAATAACAGTAACAACTACACACACATTAACATCAAAAACAGTAACATCAACAGTAACAACTACACTCACATTAACATCAATAACAGTAACATCAATAAGAGTAACAACTACACTCTTATTAACATCAAAAACAGTAACATCAATAAGAGTAACATCAATAACAGTAACATCAATAAGAGTAACAACTACACTCACATTACCATCAATAACAGTAACATCAATAAGAGTAACAACTACACTCACATTAACATCAAAAACAGTAACATCAATAAGAGTAACATCAATAACAGTAACATCAATAACAGTAGCAACTACACTCACATTACCATCAATAACAGTAACATCAATAAGAGTAACAACTACACTCACATTACCATCAATAACAGTAACATCAATAACAGTAACATCAATAACAGTAACATCAATAAGAGTAACAACTACACTCACATTACCATCAATAACAGTAACATCAATAAGAGTAACAACAACACTCACATTAACATCAATAACAGTAACATCAATAACAGTAACAACTACACACACATTAACATCAAAAACAGTAACATCAACAGTAACAACTACACTCACATTAACATCAATAACAGTAACATCAATAAGAGTAACAACTACACTCTTATTAACATCAAAAACAGTAACATCAATAAGAGTAACATCAATAACAGTAACATCAATAAGAGTAACAACTACACTCACATTACCATCAATAACAGTAACATCAATAAGAGTAACAACTACACTCACATTAACATCAAAAACAGTAACATCAATAAGAGTAACATCAATAACAGTAACATCAATAACAGTAGCAACTACACTCACATTACCATCAATAACAGTAACATCAATAAGAGTAACAACTACACTCACATTACCATCAATAACAGTAACATCAATAACAGTAACATCAATAACAGTAACATCAATAAGAGTAACAACTACACTCACATTACCATCAATAACAGTAACATCAATAACAGTAACATCAATAACAGTAACATCAATAAGAGTAACAACTACACTCACATTACCATCAATAACAGTAACATCAATAACAGTAACATCAATAACAGTAACATCAATAAGAGTAACAACTACACTCACATTAACATCAAAAACAGTAACATCAATAAGAGTAACATCAATAACAGTAACATCAATAAGAGTAACAACTACACTCACATTAACATCAATAACAGTAACATCAATAAGAGTAACAACTACACTCACATTAACATCAAAAACAGTAACATCAATAAGAGTAACATCAATAACAGTAACATCAATAACAGTAGCAACTACACTCACATTACCATCAATAACAGTAACATCAATAAGAGTAACAACTACACTCACATTACCATCAATAACAGTAACATCAATAACAGTAACATCAATAACAGTAACAACTACACTCACATTACCATCAATAACAGTAACATCAATAAGAGTAACAACAACACTCACATTAACATCAATAACAGTAACATCAATAACAGTAACAACTACACACACATTAACATCAAAAACAGTAACATCAACAGTAACAACTACACTCACATTAACATCAATAACAGTAACATCAATAAGAGTAACAACTACACTCACATTACCATCAATAACAGTAACATCAATAAGAGTAACAACAACACTCACATTAACATCAATAACAGTAACATCAATAACAGTAACAACTACACACACATTAACATCAATAACAGTAACAACAACAGTAACAACTACACTCACATTAACATCAATAACAGTAACATCAATAAGAGTAACAACTACACTCACATTAACATCAAAAACAGTAAAATCAATAAGAGTAACAGCTACACTCACATTAACATCAATAACAGTAACATCAATAACAGTTACAACAACACTCAGATTACCATCAATAACAGTAACATCAATAACAGTAACATCAATAAGAGTAACAACTACACTCACATTAACATCAATAACTGTAACATCAATAAGAGTAACAACTACACTCACATTAACATCAATAACAGTAACATCAATAACAGTAACATCAATAAGAGTAACAGCTACACTCACATTAACATCAATAACAGTAACATCAATAAGAGTAACAACTACACTCACATTACCATCAATAACAGTAACATCAACAAGAGTAACAACTACACTCACATTAACATCAATAACTGTAACATCAACAAGAGTAACAACTACACTCACATTAACATCAATAACTGTAACATCAACAAGAGTAACAACTACACTCACATTAACATCAATAACAGTAACATCAATAAGAATAACAACTACACTCACATTACCATCAATAACAGTAACATCAACAAGAGTAACAACTACACTCACATTAACATCAATAACAGTAACATCAATAACAGTAACAACAACACTCAGATTACCATCAATAACAGTAACATCAATAAGAGTAACAACTACACTCACATTACCATCAATAACAGTAACATCAATAAGAGTAACAACTACACTCACATTAACATCAATAACAGTAACATCAATAACAGTTACAACAACACTCAGATTACCATCAATAACAGTAACATCAATAACAGTAACATCAATAAGAGTAACAACTACACTCACATTAACATCAATAATAGTAACATCAATAAGAGTAACAACTACAAGAGTAACAACTACACTCACATTAACATCAATAACAGTAACATCAATAAGAGTAACAACTACACTCACATTACCATCAATAACAGTAACATCAATAAGAGTAACAACTACACTCACATTACCATCAATAACAGTAACATCAACAGTAACAAGTATAACACATTAACAACAATAACAGTAACAAGTATACTACATTAACAACAATAACAGTAACAAGTATATCACATTAACATCAATAACAGTAACATCAATAACAGTAACAACTACACTCACATTACCATCAATAACAGTAACATCAATAAGAGTAACAACTACACTCACATTACCATCAATAACAGTAACATCAACAGTAACAAGTATAACACATTAACAACAATAACAGTAACAAGTATACTACATTAACAACAATAACAGTAACAAGTATATCACATTAACATCAATAACAGTAACAAGTATACTACATTAACAACAATAACAGTAACAAGTATACTACATTAACAACAATAACAGTAACAAGTATACTACATTAACAACAATAACAGTAACAAGTATAACACATTAACAACAATAACAGTAACAAGTATAACACATTAACAACAATAACAGTAACAAGTATACTACATTAACAACAATAACAGTAACAAGTATATCACATTAACATCAATAACAGTAACAAGTATAACACATTAACATCAATAACAGTAACAAGTATACTACATTAACATCAATAACAGTAACAAGTATACTACATTAACAACAATAACAGTAACAAGTATACTACATTAACAACAATAACAGTAACAAGTATACTACATTAACAACAATAACAGTAACAAGTATACTACATTAACAACAATAACAGTAACAAGTATAACACATTAACAACAATAACAGTAACAAGTATACTACATTAACAACAATAACAGTAACAAGTATAACACATTAACAACAATAACAGTAACAAGTATAACACATTAACATCAATAACAGTAACAAGTATACTACATTAACATCAATAACAGTAACAAGTATAACACATTAACAACAATAACAGTAACAAGTATAACACATTAACAACAATAACAGTAACAAGTATACTACATTAACAACAATAACAGTAACAAGTATAACACATTAACAACAATAACAGTAACAAGTATAACACATTAACATCAATAACAGTAACAAGTATACTACATTAACAACAATAACAGTAACAAGTATAACACATTAACAACAATAACAGTAACAAGTATACTACATTAACAACAATAACAGTAACAAGTATAACACATTAACAACAATAACAGTAACAAGTATAACACATTAACATCAATAACAGTAACAAGTATACTACATTAACAACAATAACAGTAACAAGTATACTACATTAACAACAATAACAGTAACAAGTATACTACATTAACAACAATAACAGTAACAAGTATAACACATTAACATCAATAACAGTAACAAGTATACTACATTAACAACAATAACAGTAACAAGTATACTACATTAACAACAATAACAGTAACAAGTATACTACATTAACAACAATAACAGTAACAAGTATACTACATTAACAACAATAACAGTAACAAGTATACTACATTAACAACAATAACAGTAACAAGTATACTACATTAACAACAATAACAGTAACAAGTATAACACATTAACAACAATAACAGTAACAAGTATAACACATTAACATCAATAACAGTAACAAGTATATCACATTAACAACAATAACAGTAACAAGTATACTACATTAACAACAATAACAGTAACAAGTATACTACATTAACAACAATAACAGTAACAAGTATACTACATTAACAACAATAACAGTAACAAGTATACTACATTAACAACAATAACAGTAACAAGTATAACACATTAACATCAATAACAGTAACAAGTATACTACATTAACAACAATAACAGTAACAAGTATATCACATTAACATCAATAACAGTAACAAGTATAACACATTAACATCAATAACAGTAACAAGTATATCACATTAACAACAATAACAGTAACAAGTATACTACATTAACAACAATAACAGTAACAAGTATACTACATTAACAACAATAACAGTAACAAGTATACTACATTAACAACAATAACAGTAACAAGTATAACACATTAACATCAATAACAGTAACAAGTATACTACATTAACATCAATAACAGTAACAAGTATATCACATTAACATCAATAACAGTAACAAGTATAACACATTAACATCAATAACAGTAACAAGTATACTACATTAACAACAATAACAGTAACAAGTATACTACATTAACAACAATAACAGTAACAAGTATAACACATTAACAACAATAACAGTAACAAGTATAACACATTAACATCAATAACAGTAACAAGTATATCACATTAACAACAATAACAGTAACAAGTATACTACATTAACAACAATAACAGTAACAAGTATACTACATTAACAACAATAACAGTAACAAGTATACTACATTAACAACAATAACAGTAACAAGTATACTACATTAACAACAATAACAGTAACAAGTATAACACATTAACATCAATAACAGTAACAAGTATACTACATTAACAACAATAACAGTAACAAGTATACTACATTAACAACAATAACAGTAACAAGTATACTACATTAACAACAATAACAGTAACAAGTATAACACATTAACATCAATAACAGTAACAAGTATACTACATTAACAACAATAACAGTAACAAGTATACTACATTAACAACAATAACAGTAACAAGTATACTACATTAACAACAATAACAGTAACAAGTATACTACATTAACAACAATAACAGTAACAAGTATAACACATTAACATCAATAACAGTAACAAGTATAACACATTAACATCAATAACAGTAACAAGTATAACACATTAACATCAATAACAGTAACAAGTATACTACATTAACAACAATAACAGTAACAAGTATACTACATTAACAACAATAACAGTAACAAGTATACTACATTAACAACAATAACAGTAACAAGTATAACACATTAACATCAATAACAGTAACAAGTATACTACATTAACAACAATAACAGTAACAAGTATACTACATTAACAACAATAACAGTAACAAGTATACTACATTAACAACAATAACAGTAACAAGTATACTACATTAACAACAATAACAGTAACAAGTATAACACATTAACATCAATAACAGTAACAAGTATATCACATTAACATCAATAACAGTAACAAGTATAACACATTAACATCAATAACAGTAACAAGTATACTACATTAACATCAATAACAGTAACAAGTATACTACATTAACAACAATAACAGTAACAAGTATACTACATTAACAACAATAACAGTAACAAGTATACTACATTAACAACAATAACAGTAACAAGTATACTACATTAACAACAATAACAGTAACAAGTATACTACATTAACAACAATAACAGTAACAAGTATAACACATTAACATCAATAACAGTAACAAGTATACTACATTAACAACAATAACAGTAACAAGTATACTACATTAACAACAATAACAGTAACAAGTATACTACATTAACAACAATAACAGTAACAAGTATAACACATTAACATCAATAACAGTAACAAGTATACTACATTAACAACAATAACAGTAACAAGTATACTACATTAACAACAATAACAGTAACAAGTATACTACATTAACAACAATAACAGTAACAAGTATACTACATTAACAACAATAACAGTAACAAGTATAACACATTAACATCAATAACAGTAACAAGTATACTACATTAACAACAATAACAGTAACAAGTATACTACATTAACAACAATAACAGTAACAAGTATATCACATTAACATCAATAACAGTAACAAGTATAACACATTAACATCAATAACAGTAACAAGTATACTACATTAACAACAATAACAGTAACAAGTATACTACATTAACAACAATAACAGTAACAAGTATATCACATTAACAACAATAACAGTAACAAGTATACTACATTAACAACAATAACAGTAACAAGTATACTACATTAACAACAATAACAGTAACAAGTATAACACATTAACATCAATAACAGTAACAAGTATACTACATTAACAACAATAACAGTAACAAGTATACTACATTAACAACAATAACAGTAACAAGTATACTACATTAACAACAATAACAGTAACAAGTATATCACATTAACAACAATAACAGTAACAAGTATACTACATTAACAACAATAACAGTAACAAGTATACTACATTAACAACAATAACAGTAACAAGTATACTACATTAACAACAATAACAGTAACAAGTATATCACATTAACAACAATAACAGTAACAAGTATATCACATTAACAACAATAACAGTAACAAGTATACTACATTAACAACAATAACAGTAACAAGTATACTACATTAACAACAATAACAGTAACAAGTATAACACATTAACATCAATAACAGTAACAAGTATACTACATTAACAACAATAACAGTAACAAGTATACTACATTAACAATAATAACAGTAACAAGTATATCACATTAACATCAATAACAGTAACAAGTATAACACATTAACATCAATAACAGTAACAAGTATACTACATTAACAACAATAACAGTAACAAGTATACTACATTAACAACAATAACAGTAACAAGTATATCACATTAACATCAATAACAGTAACAAGTATAACACATTAACATCAATAACAGTAACAAGTATATCACATTAACATCAATAACAGTAACAAGTATATCACATTAACATCAATAACTGTAACAAGTATATCACATTAACATCAATAACTGTAACAAGTATAACACATTAACATCAATAACAGTAACAAGTATAACACATTAACATCAACAACTGTAACAAGTATAACACATTAACAACAATAACAGTAACAAGTATAACACATTAACATCAATAACAGTAACAAGTATAACACATTAACAACAACAAGTGTAACAAGTATATCACATTAACATCAATAACAGTAACAAGTATAACACATTAACAACAATAACAGTAACAAGTATAACACATTAACAACAACAAGTGTAACAAGTATATCACATTAACATCAATAACAGTAACAAGTATAACACATTAACAACAATAACAGTAACAAGTATAACACATTAACAACAACAAGTGTAACAAGTATATCACATTAACATCAATAACAGTAACAAGTATAACACATTAACATCAATAACAGTAACAAGTATAACACATTAACAACAACAAGTGTAACAAGTATAACACATTAACATCAATAACAGTAACAAGTATAACACATTAACAACAACAAGTGTAACAAGTATATCACATTAACATCAATAACAGTAACAAGTATAACACATTAACATCAATAACAGTAACAAGTATATCACATTAACAACAATAACTGTAACAAGTATATCACATTAACATCAACAACTGTAACAAGTATAACACATTAACAACAACAAGTGTAACAAGTATATCACATTAACATCAATAACAGTAACAAGTATAACACATTAACATCAATAACAGTAACAAGTATATCACATTAACAACAATAACAGTAACAAGTATAACACATTAACATCAACAACTGTAACAAGTATAACACATTAACAACAATAACTGTAACAAGTATATCACATTAACATCAACAACTGTAACAAGTATAACACATTAACAACAACAAGTGTAACAAGTATATCACATTAACATCAATAACAGTAACAAGTATAACACATTAACATCAATAACAGTAACAAGTATATCACATTAACAACAATAACTGTAACAAGTATATCACATTAACATCAACAACTGTAACAAGTATAACACATTAACAACAACAAGTGTAACAAGTATATCACATTAACATCAATAACAGTAACAAGTATAACACATTAACATCAATAACAGTAACAAGTATATCACATTAACAACAATAACTGTAACAAGTATATCACATTAACATCAACAACTGTAACAAGTATAACACATTAACATCAATAACAGTAACAAGTATAACACATTAACATCAACAACTGTAACAAGTATAACACATTAACATCAATAACAGTAACAAGTATATCACATTAACAACAACAAGTGTAACAAGTATATCACATTAACATCAATAACAGTAACAAGTATAACACATTAACATCAACAACTGTAACAAGTATAACACATTAACAACAATAACTGTAACAAGTATATCACATTAACAACAATAACTGTAACAAGTATATCACATTAACATCAACAACTGTAACAAGTATAACACATTAACATCAATAACAGTAACAAGTATAACACATTAACAACAACAAGTGTAACAAGTATATCACATTAACAACAATAACTGTAACAAGTATAACACATTAACAACAACAAGTGTAACAAGTATAACACATTAACAACAATAACTGTAACAAGTATATCACATTAACAACAACAAGTGTAACAAGTATATCACATTAACATCAATAACAGTAACAAGTATAACACATTAACAACAACAAGTGTAACAAGTATAACACATTAACATCAATAACAGTAACAAGTATAACACATTAACAACAACAAGTGTAACAAGTATACTCACATTAACAACAATAACTGTAACAAGTATATCACATTAACAACAACAAGTGTAACAAGTATATCACATTAACAACAATAACTGTAACAAGTATAACACATTAACAACAACAACTGTAACAAGTATAACACATTAACAACAATAACTGTAACAAGTATATCACATTAACAACAACAAGTGTAACAAGTATAACACATTAACATCAATAACAGTAACAAGTATATCACATTAACAACAACAAGTGTAACAAGTATATCACATTAACAACAATAACTGTAACAAGTATAACACATTAACAACAACAAGTGTAACAAGTATAACACATTAACAACAATAACTGTAACAAGTATATCACATTAACAACAACAAGTGTAACAAGTATATCACATTAACATCAATAACAGTAACAAGTATAACACATTAACAACAACAAGTGTAACAAGTATATCACATTAACAACAACAAGTGTAACAAGTATATCACATTAACAACAACAAGTGTAACAAGTATATCACATTAACAACAACAAGTGTAACAAGTATAACACATTAACAACAACAAGTGTAACAAGTATAACACATTAACAACAACAAGTGTAACAAGTATATCACATTAACAACAATAACTGTAACAAGTATATCACATTAACAACAACAAGTGTAACAAGTATATCACATTAACAACAACAAGTGTAACAAGTATATCACATTAACAACAACAAGTGTAACAAGTATATCACATTAACAACAATAACTGTAACAAGTATATCACATTAACAACAACAAGTGTAACAAGTATATCACATTAACAACAACAAGTGTAACAAGTATATCACATTAACAACAACAAGTGTAACAAGTATATCACATTAACAACAATAACTGTAACAAGTATATCACATTAACATCAACAAGTGTAACAAGTATATCACATTAACAACAACAAGTGTAACAAGTATATCACATTAACAACAATAACAGTAACAAGTATATCACATTAACAACAACAAGTGTAACAAGTATATCACATTAACAACAACAAGTGTAACAAGTATAACACATTAACAACAATAACTGTAACAAGTATATCACATTAACATCAACAAGTGTAACAAGTATATCACATTAACAACAACAAGTGTAACAAGTATATCACATTAACAACAACAAGTGTAACAAGTATATCACATTAACAACAATAACTGTAACAAGTATATCACATTAACATCAACAAGTGTAACAAGTATATCACATTAACAACAACAAGTGTAACAAGTATAACACATTAACAACAATAACTGTAACAAGTATATCACATTAACATCAACAAGTGTAACAAGTATAACACATTAACAACAATAACTGTAACAAGTATATCACATTAACAACAACAAGTGTAACAAGTATATCACATTAACAACAATAACTGTAACAAGTATATCACATTAACAACAACAAGTGTAACAAGTATATCACATTAACAACAACAAGTGTAACAAGTATATCACATTAACAACAACAAGTGTAACAAGTATAACACATTAACATCAACAAGTGTACAAGTATATCACATTAACAACAACAAGTGTAACAAGTATATCACATTAACAACAATAACAGTAACAAGTATATCACATTAACAACAACAAGTGTAACAAGTATATCACATTAACAACAACAAGTGTAACAAGTATAACACATTAACAACAATAACTGTAACAAGTATATCACATTAACATCAACAAGTGTAACAAGTATATCACATTAACAACAACAAGTGTAACAAGTATATCACATTAACAACAACAAGTGTAACAAGTATATCACATTAACAACAATAACTGTAACAAGTATATCACATTAACATCAACAAGTGTAACAAGTATATCACATTAACAACAACAAGTGTAACAAGTATAACACATTAACAACAATAACTGTAACAAGTATATCACATTAACATCAACAAGTGTAACAAGTATATCACATTAACAACAACAAGTGTAACAAGTATAACACATTAACAACAATAACTGTAACAAGTATAACACATTAACAACAACAAGTGTAACAAGTATAACACATTAACATCAATAACAGTAACAAGTATAACACATTAACAACAACAAGTGTAACAAGTATAACACATTAACAACAATAACTGTAACAAGTATAACACATTAACAACAACAAGTGTAACAAGTATAACACATTAACATCAATAACTGTAACAAGTATATCACATTAACAACAACAAGTGTAACAAGTATATCACATTAACAACAATAACTGTAACAAGTATATCACATTAACATCAACAACTGTAACAAGTATAACACATTAACATCAATAACTGTAACAAGTATATCACATTAACAACAACAAGTGTAACAAGTATAACACATTAACAACAATAACTGTAACAAGTATATCACATTAACATCAACAACTGTAACAAGTATAACACATTAACATCAATAACTGTAACAAGTATAACACATTAACATCAATAACAGTAACAAGTATAACACATTAACAACAACAAGTGTAACAAGTATATCACATTAACATCAACAACTGTAACAAGTATAACACATTAACATCAATAACTGTAACAAGTATATCACATTAACAACAACAAGTGTAACAAGTATAACACATTAACAACAATAACTGTAACAAGTATATCACATTAACATCAACAACTGTAACAAGTATAACACATTAACATCAATAACTGTAACAAGTATAACACATTAACATCAATAACAGTAACAAGTATAACACATTAACAACAACAAGTGTAACAAGTATATCACATTAACAACAACAAGTGTAACAAGTATAACACATTAACAACAATAACTGTAACAAGTATATCACATTAACATCAACAACTGTAACAAGTATAACACATTAACATCAATAACTGTAACAAGTATAACACATTAACATCAATAACTGTAACAAGTATATCACATTAACATCAACAACTGTAACAAGTATAACACATTAACATCAATAACTGTAACAAGTATATCACATTAACAACAACAAGTGTAACAAGTATATCACATTAACAACAATAACTGTAACAAGTATATCACATTAACAACAACAAGTGTAACAAGTATATCACATTAACAACAATAACTGTAACAAGTATATCACATTAACAACAACAAGTGTAACAAGTATATCACATTAACAACAACAAGTGTAACAAGTATAACACATTAACAACAACAAGTGTAACAAGTATATCACATTAACAACAACAAGTGTAACAAGTATATCACATTAACAACAACAAGTGTAACAAGTATATCACATTAACAACAACAAGTGTAACAAGTATAACACATTAACAACAACAAGTGTAACAAGTATAACACATTAACAACAACAAGTGTAACAAGTATATCACATTAACAACAATAACTGTAACAAGTATATCACATTAACAACAACAAGTGTAACAAGTATATCACATTAACAACAACAAGTGTAACAAGTATATCACATTAACAACAACAAGTGTAACAAGTATAACACATTAACAACAACAAGTGTAACAAGTATATCACATTAACAACAACAAGTGTAACAAGTATAACACATTAACAACAACAAGTGTAACAAGTATAACACATTAACAACAACAAGTGTAACAAGTATATCACATTAACAACAACAAGTGTAACAAGTATATCACATTAACAACAATAACTGTAACAAGTATATCACATTAACAACAACAAGTGTAACAAGTATATCACATTAACAACAACAAGTGTAACAAGTATAACACATTAACATCAACAACTGTAACAAGTATAACACATTAACATCAATAACTGTAACAAGTATATCACATTAACAACAACAAGTGTAACAAGTATATCACATTAACAACAATAACTGTAACAAGTATATCACATTAACAACAACAAGTGTAACAAGTATATCACATTAACAACAACAAGTGTAACAAGTATAACACATTAACATCAACAAGTGTAACAAGTATATCACATTAACAACAATAACAGTAACAAGTATATCACATTAACAACAACAAGTGTAACAAGTATATCACATTAACAACAACAAGTGTAACAAGTATATCACATTAACAACAATAACAGTAACAAGTATATCACATTAACAACAATAACAGTAACAAGTATATCACATTAACAACAATAACAGTAACAAGTATATCACATTAACATCAACAAGTGTAACAAGTATATCACATTAACAACAATAACTGTAACAAGTATATCACATTAACAACAATAACAGTAACAAGTATATCACATTAACAACAATAACAGTAACAAGTATATCACATTAACAACAACAAGTGTAACAAGTATATCACATTAACAACAATAACAGTAACAAGTATATCACATTAACAACAATAACAGTAACAAGTATATCACATTAACAACAACAAGTGTAACAAGTATATCACATTAACAACAATAACAGTAACAAGTATATCACATTAACAACAATAACAGTAACAAGTATATCACATTAACAACAACAAGTGTAACAAGTATATCACATTAACAACAATAACAGTAACAAGTATATCACATTAACAACAATAACAGTAACAAGTATATCACATTAACAACAATAACAGTAACAAGTATATCACATTAACATCAACAAGTGTAACAAGTATATCACATTAACAACAATAACTGTAACAAGTATATCACATTAACAACAATAACAGTAACAAGTATATCACATTAACAACAATAACAGTAACAAGTATATCACATTAACAACAACAAGTGTAACAAGTATATCACATTAACAACAATAACAGTAACAAGTATATCACATTAACAACAATAACAGTAACAAGTATATCACATTAACATCAACAAGTGTAACAAGTATATCACATTAACAACAATAACTGTAACAAGTATATCACATTAACAACAATAACAGTAACAAGTATATCACATTAACAACAATAACAGTAACAAGTATAACACATTAACATCAACAAGTGTAACAAGTATAACACATTAACAACAACAAGTGTAACAAGTATATCACATTAACAACAATAACAGTAACAAGTATAACACATTAACAACAACAAGTGTAACAAGTATATCACATTAACAACAATAACAGTAACAAGTATATCACATTAACAACAATAACAGTAACAAGTATATCACATTAACATCAACAAGTGTAACAAGTATATCACATTAACAACAATAACTGTAACAAGTATATCACATTAACAACAATAACAGTAACAAGTATATCACATTAACAACAATAACAGTAACAAGTATATCACATTAACATCAACAAGTGTAACAAGTATAACACATTAACAACAACAAGTGTAACAAGTATATCACATTAACAACAATAACTGTAACAAGTATATCACATTAACAACAATAACAGTAACAAGTATATCACATTAACATCAACAAGTGTAACAAGTATATCACATTAACAACAATAACAGTAACAAGTATATCACATTAACAACAATAACTGTAACAAGTATATCACATTAACAACAATAACTGTAACAAGTATATCACATTAACAACAATAACAGTAACAAGTATATCACATTAACATCAACAAGTGTAACAAGTATATCACATTAACAACAATAACAGTAACAAGTATATCACATTAACAACAATAACAAGTGTAACAAGTATAACACATTAACAACAATAACTGTAACAAGTATATCACATTAACATCAACAAGTGTAACAAGTATATCACATTAACAACAACAAGTGTAACAAGTATAACACATTAACAACAATAACAAGTGTAACAAGTATAACACATTAACAACAATAACAGTAACAAGTATATCACATTAACAACAATAACAAGTGTAACAAGTATAACACATTAACAACAATAACAGTAACAAGTATATCACATTAACAACAATAACAAGTGTAACAAGTATAACACATTAACAACAATAACTGTAACAAGTATATCACATTAACATCAACAAGTGTAACAAGTATATCACATTAACAACAACAAGTGTAACAAGTATAACACATTAACAACAATAACAAGTGTAACAAGTATAACACATTAACAACAATAACAGTAACAAGTATATCACATTAACAACAATAACAAGTGTAACAAGTATAACACATTAACAACAATAACAGTAACAAGTATATCACATTAACAACAACAAGTGTAACAAGTATATCACATTAACAACAACAAGTGTAACAAGTATAACACATTAACAACAATAACAAGTGTAACAAGTATAACACATTAACAACAATAACAGTAACAAGTATATCACATTAACAACAATAACAGTAACAAGTATATCACATTAACATCAACAAGTGTAACAAGTATATCACATTAACAACAACAAGTGTAACAAGTATAACACATTAACAACAATAACAAGTGTAACAAGTATAACACATTAACAACAATAACAGTAACAAGTATATCACATTAACAACAATAACAGTAACAAGTATATCACATTAACAACAATAACAGTAACAAGTATATCACATTAACATCAACAAGTGTAACAAGTATATCACATTAACAACAACAAGTGTAACAAGTATAACACATTAACAACAATAACAAGTGTAACAAGTATAACACATTAACAACAATAACAGTAACAAGTATATCACATTAACAACAATAACAGTAACAAGTATATCACATTAACATCAACAAGTGTAACAAGTATATCACATTAACAACAACAAGTGTAACAAGTATATCACATTAACAACAACAAGTGTAACAAGTATATCACATTAACAACAACAAGTGTAACAAGTATATCACATTAACAACAATAACAGTAACAAGTATATCACATTAACAACAACAAGTGTAACAAGTATATCACATTAACAACAACAAGTGTAACAAGTATAACACATTAACAACAATAACAAGTGTAACAAGTATATCACATTAACAACAATAACAGTAACAAGTATATCACATTAACAACAACAAGTGTAACAAGTATATCACATTAACAACAACAAGTGTAACAAGTATAACACATTAACAACAATAACAAGTGTAACAAGTATATCACATTAACAACAACAAGTGTAACAAGTATATCACATTAACAACAACAAGTGTAACAAGTATATCACATTAACAACAACAAGTGTAACAAGTATATCACATTAACAACAATAACAGTAACAAGTATATCACATTAACAACAACAAGTGTAACAAGTATATCACATTAACAACAACAAGTGTAACAAGTATAACACATTAACAACAATAACAAGTGTAACAAGTATATCACATTAACAACAACAAGTGTAACAAGTATATCACATTAACAACAACAAGTGTAACAAGTATATCACATTAACAACAATAACAGTAACAAGTATATCACATTAACATCAATAACAAGTGTAACAAGTATATCACATTAACAACAACAAGTGTAACAAGTATAACACATTAACAACAACAAGTGTAACAAGTATAACACATTAACAACAATAACAGTAACAAGTATATCACATTAACATCAATAACAAGTGTAACAAGTATATCACATTAACAACAACAAGTGTAACAAGTATATCACATTAACAATAACAAGTGTAACAAGTATATCACATTAACAACAATAACAGTAACAAGTATATCACATTAACATCAATAACAAGTGTAACAAGTATATCACATTAACATCAATAACAAGTGTAACAAGTATATCACATTAACATCAATAACAAGTGTAACAAGTATATCACATTAACAACAACAAGTGTAACAAGTATAACACATTAACAACAATAACAAGTGTAACAAGTATAACACATTAACAACAATAACAGTAACAAGTATATCACATTAACATCAATAACAGTAACAAGTATACTACATTAACAACAATAACAGTAACAAGTATATCACATTAACAACAATAACAGTAACAAGTATACTACATTAACAACAATAACTGTAACAAGTATACTACATTAACAACAATAACAGTAACAAGTATACTACATTAACAACAATAACAGTAACAAGTATACTACATTAACAACAATAACAGTAACAAGTATACTACATTAACAACAATAACAGTAACAAGTATATCACATTAACAACAATAACAGTAACAAGTATACTACATTAACAACAATAACTGTAACAAGTATACTACATTAACATCAATAACTGTAACAAGTATAACACATTAACAACAATAACAGTAACAAGTATATCACATTAACAACAATAACAGTAACAAGTATATCACATTAACAACAATAACAGTAACAAGTATACTACATTAACAACAATAACAGTAACAAGTATATCACATTAACAACAATAACAGTAACAAGTATACTACATTAACAACAATAACTGTAACAAGTATACTACATTAACATCAATAACAGTAACAAGTATATCACATTAACATCAATAACAGTAACAAGTATACTACATTAACATCAATAACTGTAACAAGTATAACACATTAACAACAATAACAGTAACAAGTATACTACATTAACATCAATAACTGTAACAAGTATAACACATTAACAACAATAACAGTAACAAGTATACTACATTAACATCAATAACAGTAACAAGTATATCACATTAACAACAATAACAGTAACAAGTATACTACATTAACATCAATAACAGTAACAAGTATAACACATTAACAACAATAACTGTAACAAGTATACTACATTAACATCAATAACAGTAACAAGTATAACACATTAACAACAACAAGTGTAACAAGTATACTACATTAACAACAATAACAGTAACAAGTATACTACATTAACATCAATAACAGTAACAAGTATAACACATTAACAACAATAACAGTAACAAGTATACTACATTAACATCAATAACAGTAACAAGTATAACACATTAACAACAATAACTGTAACAAGTATACTACATTAACATCAATAACAGTAACAAGTATAACACATTAACAACAACAAGTGTAACAAGTATACTACATTAACAACAATAACAGTAACAAGTATACTACATTAACATCAATAACAGTAACAAGTATAACACATTAACAACAATAACTGTAACAAGTATACTACATTAACATCAATAACAGTAACAAGTATACTACATTAACAACAATAACAGTAACAAGTATATCACATTAACAACAATAACAGTAACAAGTATACTACATTAACAACAATAACAGTAACAAGTATATCACATTAACAACAATAACAGTAACAAGTATACTACATTAACAACAATAACAGTAACAAGTATATCACATTAACAACAATAACAGTAACAAGTATACTACATTAACAACAATAACTGTAACAAGTATACTACATTAACATCAATAACAGTAACAAGTATAACACATTAACATCAATAACAGTAACAAGTATACTACATTAACATCAATAACAGTAACAAGTATATCACATTAACAACAATAACAGTAACAAGTATACTACATTAACATCAATAACAGTAACAAGTATAACACATTAACAACAATAACAGTAACAAGTATACTACATTAACATCAATAACAGTAACAAGTATATCACATTAACAACAATAACAGTAACAAGTATACTACATTAACATCAATAACAGTAACAAGTATATCACATTAACAACAATAACAGTAACAAGTATACTACATTAACATCAATAACAGTAACAAGTATAACACATTAACAACAATAACAGTAACAAGTATAACACATTAACATCAATAACAGTAACAAGTATAACACATTAACAACAATAACAGTAACAAGTATATCACATTAACATCAATAACAGTAACAAGTATAACACATTAACAACAATAACTGTAACAAGTATACTACATTAACATCAATAACAGTAACAAGTATATCACATTAACATCAACAAGTGTAACAAGTATACTACATTAACAACAATAACAGTAACAAGTATAACACATTAACAACAATAACAGTAACAAGTATAACACATTAACATCAATAACAGTAACAAGTATAACACATTAACAACAATAACAGTAACAAGTATATCACATTAACATCAATAACAGTAACAAGTATACTACATTAACAACAATAACAGTAACAAGTATACTACATTAACAACAATAACAGTAACAAGTATATCACATTAACAACAATAACAGTAACAAGTATATCACATTAACAACAATAACAGTAACAAGTATAACACATTAACATCAATAACAGTAACAAGTATACTACATTAACAACAATAACAGTAACAAGTATACTACATTAACAACAATAACAGTAACAAGTATACTACATTAACATCAATAACAGTAACAAGTATATCACATTAACAACAATAACAGTAACAAGTATAACACATTAACAACAATAACAGTAACAAGTATATCACATTAACAACAATAACTGTAACAAGTATACTACATTAACAACAATAACTGTAACAAGTATACTACATTAACATCAATAACTGTAACAAGTATAACACATTAACAACAATAACTGTAACAAGTATACTACATTAACATCAATAACAGTAACAAGTATATCACATTAACAACAATAACAGTAACAAGTATACTACATTAACATCAATAACAGTAACAAGTATAACACATTAACAACAATAACTGTAACAAGTATACTACATTAACATCAATAACAGTAACAAGTATAACACATTAACAACAATAACTGTAACAAGTATACTACATTAACATCAATAACAGTAACAAGTATAACACATTAACAACAATAACAGTAACAAGTATACTACATTAACATCAATAACAGTAACAAGTATATCACATTAACAACAATAACAGTAACAAGTATACTACATTAACAACAATAACTGTAACAAGTATAACACATTAACAACAATAACAGTAACAAGTATACTACATTAACATCAATAACAGTAACAAGTATATCACATTAACAACAATAACAGTAACAAGTATACTACATTAACATCAATAACAGTAACAAGTATATCACATTAACAACAATAACAGTAACAAGTATAACACATTAACAACAATAACTGTAACAAGTATACTACATTAACAACAATAACAGTAACAAGTATACTACATTAACATCAATAACAGTAACAAGTATATCACATTAACAACAATAACAGTAACAAGTATAACACATTAACAACAATAACTGTAACAAGTATACTACATTAACAACAATAACAGTAACAAGTATACTACATTAACATCAATAACTGTAACAAGTATACTACATTAACATCAATAACTGTAACAAGTATAACACATTAACAACAATAACTGTAACAAGTATACTACATTAACATCAATAACAGTAACAAGTATATCACATTAACAACAATAACAGTAACAAGTATAACACATTAACAACAATAACAGTAACAAGTATATCACATTAACATCAATAACAGTAACAAGTATACTACATTAACAACAATAACAGTAACAAGTATACTACATTAACAACAATAACAGTAACAAGTATACTACATTAACATCAATAACAGTAACAAGTATATCACATTAACAACAATAACAGTAACAAGTATACTACATTAACAACAATAACTGTAACAAGTATACTACATTAACATCAATAACTGTAACAAGTATAACACATTAACAACAATAACTGTAACAAGTATACTACATTAACATCAATAACAGTAACAAGTATATCACATTAACAACAATAACAGTAACAAGTATATCACATTAACATCAATAACAGTAACAAGTATACTACATTAACAACAATAACTGTAACAAGTATACTACATTAACAACAATAACAGTAACAAGTATATCACATTAACAACAATAACAGTAACAAGTATACTACATTAACAACAATAACTGTAACAAGTATACTACATTAACATCAATAACAGTAACAAGTATATCACATTAACAACAATAACAGTAACAAGTATACTACATTAACAACAATAACTGTAACAAGTATACTACATTAACATCAATAACAGTAACAAGTATATCACATTAACAACAATAACAGTAACAAGTATACTACATTAACAACAATAACAGTAACAAGTATACTACATTAACAACAATAACAGTAACAAGTATATCACATTAACAACAATAACAGTAACAAGTATACTACATTAACAACAATAACTGTAACAAGTATACTACATTAACATCAATAACAGTAACAAGTATAACACATTAACAACAATAACAGTAACAAGTATACTACATTAACATCAATAACAGTAACAAGTATATCACATTAACAACAATAACTGTAACAAGTATACTACATTAACATCAATAACAGTAACAAGTATATCACATTAACAACAATAACAGTAACAAGTATACTACATTAACATCAATAACAGTAACAAGTATAACACATTAACAACAATAACTGTAACAAGTATACTACATTAACAACAATAACAGTAACAAGTATATCACATTAACATCAATAACAGTAACAAGTATAACACATTAACAACAATAACAGTAACAAGTATATCACATTAACATCAATAACAGTAACAAGTATACTACATTAACAACAATAACAGTAACAAGTATACTACATTAACAACAATAACAGTAACAAGTATATCACATTAACAACAATAACAGTAACAAGTATATCACATTAACAACAATAACAGTAACAAGTATAACACATTAACATCAATAACAGTAACAAGTATACTACATTAACAACAATAACAGTAACAAGTATACTACATTAACAACAATAACAGTAACAAGTATACTACATTAACATCAATAACAGTAACAAGTATATCACATTAACAACAATAACAGTAACAAGTATAACACATTAACAACAATAACAGTAACAAGTATATCACATTAACATCAATAACAGTAACAAGTATACTACATTAACAACAATAACAGTAACAAGTATACTACATTAACAACAATAACAGTAACAAGTATAACACATTAACAACAATAACTGTAACAAGTATACTACATTAACAACAATAACTGTAACAAGTATACTACATTAACATCAATAACTGTAACAAGTATAACACATTAACAACAATAACTGTAACAAGTATACTACATTAACATCAATAACTGTAACAAGTATACTACATTAACAACAATAACAGTAACAAGTATAACACATTAACAACAATAACAGTAACAAGTATACTACATTAACATCAATAACAGTAACAAGTATATCACATTAACAACAATAACAGTAACAAGTATAACACATTAACAACAATAACAGTAACAAGTATATCACATTAACAACAATAACAGTAACAAGTATAACACATTAACAACAATAACAGTAACAAGTATACTACATTAACATCAATAACAGTAACAAGTATATCACATTAACAACAATAACTGTAACAAGTATAACACATTAACATCAATAACAGTAACAAGTATACTACATTAACAACAATAACAGTAACAAGTATAACACATTAACAACAATAACAGTAACAAGTATACTACATTAACATCAATAACAGTAACAAGTATATCACATTAACAACAATAACAGTAACAAGTATACTACATTAACAACAATAACTGTAACAAGTATACTACATTAACATCAATAACTGTAACAAGTATAACACATTAACAACAATAACTGTAACAAGTATACTACATTAACATCAATAACAGTAACAAGTATATCACATTAACAACAATAACAGTAACAAGTATAACACATTAACAACAATAACAGTAACAAGTATATCACATTAACATCAATAACAGTAACAAGTATACTACATTAACAACAATAACAGTAACAAGTATACTACATTAACAACAATAACAGTAACAAGTATACTACATTAACATCAATAACAGTAACAAGTATATCACATTAACAACAATAACAGTAACAAGTATACTACATTAACAACAATAACTGTAACAAGTATACTACATTAACATCAATAACTGTAACAAGTATAACACATTAACAACAATAACTGTAACAAGTATACTACATTAACATCAATAACAGTAACAAGTATATCACATTAACAACAATAACAGTAACAAGTATATCACATTAACATCAATAACAGTAACAAGTATACTACATTAACAACAATAACTGTAACAAGTATACTACATTAACAACAATAACAGTAACAAGTATATCACATTAACAACAATAACAGTAACAAGTATACTACATTAACAACAATAACTGTAACAAGTATACTACATTAACATCAATAACAGTAACAAGTATATCACATTAACAACAATAACAGTAACAAGTATACTACATTAACAACAATAACTGTAACAAGTATACTACATTAACATCAATAACAGTAACAAGTATATCACATTAACAACAATAACAGTAACAAGTATACTACATTAACAACAATAACAGTAACAAGTATACTACATTAACAACAATAACAGTAACAAGTATATCACATTAACAACAATAACAGTAACAAGTATACTACATTAACAACAATAACTGTAACAAGTATACTACATTAACATCAATAACAGTAACAAGTATATCACATTAACAACAATAACAGTAACAAGTATACTACATTAACAACAATAACTGTAACAAGTATACTACATTAACATCAATAACAGTAACAAGTATACTACATTAACAACAATAACTGTAACAAGTATACTACATTAACAACAATAACAGTAACAAGTATATCACATTAACAACAATAACAGTAACAAGTATATCACATTAACAACAATAACAGTAACAAGTATATCACATTAACAACAATAACAGTAACAAGTATAACACATTAACAACAATAACAGTAACAAGTATACTACATTAACAACAATAACAGTAACAAGTATACTACATTAACAACAATAACTGTAACAAGTATACTACATTAACAACAATAACAGTAACAAGTATAACACATTAACAACAATAACAGTAACAAGTATACTACATTAACAACAATAACAGTAACAAGTATACTACATTAACAACAATAACAGTAACAAGTATATCACATTAACAACAATAACAGTAACAAGTATACTACATTAACAACAATAACTGTAACAAGTATACTACATTAACATCAATAACTGTAACAAGTATAACACATTAACAACAATAACAGTAACAAGTATATCACATTAACAACAATAACAGTAACAAGTATATCACATTAACAACAATAACAGTAACAAGTATAACACATTAACAACAATAACAGTAACAAGTATACTACATTAACAACAATAACAGTAACAAGTATACTACATTAACAACAATAACAGTAACAAGTATAACACATTAACAACAATAACAGTAACAAGTATATCACATTAACAACAATAACAGTAACAAGTATATCACATTAACAACAATAACAGTAACAAGTATAACACATTAACAACAATAACAGTAACAAGTATACTACATTAACAACAATAACAGTAACAAGTATACTACATTAACAACAATAACAGTAACAAGTATATCACATTAACAACAATAACAGTAACAAGTATACTACATTAACATCAATAACAGTAACAAGTATATCACATTAACAACAATAACAGTAACAAGTATACTACATTAACATCAATAACAGTAACAAGTATACTACATTAACAACAATAACAGTAACAAGTATACTACATTAACAACAATAACAGTAACAAGTATACTACATTAACAACAATAACAGTAACAAGTATACTACATTAACAACAATAACAGTAACAACTATACTACATTAACATCAATAACAGTAACAAGTATATCACATTAACAACAATAACAGTAACAAGTATAACACATTAACAACAATAACAGTAACAAGTATATCACATTAACATCAATAACTGTAACAAGTATACTACATTAACAACAATAACAGTAACAAGTATACTACATTAACAACAATAACAGTAACAAGTATATCACATTAACAACAATAACAGTAACAAGTATACTACATTAACAACAATAACAGTAACAAGTATACTACATTAACAACAATAACAGTAACAAGTATACTACATTAACAACAATAACAGTAACAAGTATATCACATTAACAACAATAACAGTAACAAGTATACTACATTAACATCAATAACAGTAACAAGTATATCACATTAACAACAATAACAGTAACAAGTATACTACATTAACATCAATAACAGTAACAAGTATACTACATTAACAACAATAACAGTAACAAGTATACTACATTAACAACAATAACAGTAACAAGTATACTACATTAACAACAATAACAGTAACAAGTATACTACATTAACAACAATAACAGTAACAACTATACTACATTAACATCAATAACAGTAACAAGTATATCACATTAACAACAATAACAGTAACAAGTATAACACATTAACAACAATAACAGTAACAAGTATATCACATTAACATCAATAACTGTAACAAGTATACTACATTAACAACAATAACAGTAACAAGTATACTACATTAACAACAATAACAGTAACAAGTATATCACATTAACAACAATAACAGTAACAAGTATACTACATTAACAACAATAACAGTAACAAGTATACTACATTAACAACAATAACAGTAACAAGTATATCACATTAACAACAATAACAGTAACAAGTATATCACATTAACATCAATAACTGTAACAAGTATACTACATTAACAACAATAACAGTAACAAGTATACTACATTAACAACAATAACAGTAACAAGTATATCACATTAACAACAATAACAGTAACAAGTATATCACATTAACATCAATAACAGTAACAAGTATACTACATTAACAACAATAACAGTAACAAGTATACTACATTAACATCAATAACAGTAACAAGTATATCACATTAACATCAATAACAGTAACAAGTATACTACATTAACAACAATAACAGTAACAAGTATACTACATTAACAACAATAACAGTAACAAGTATACTACATTAACATCAATAACTGTAACAAGTATACTACATTAACAACAATAACAGTAACAAGTATACTACATTAACAACAATAACAGTAACAAGTATAACACATTAACAACAATAACAGTAACAAGTATAACACATTAACAACAATAACAGTAACAAGTATACTACATTAACATCAATAACAGTAACAAGTATATCACATTAACATCAATAACAGTAACAAGTATAACACATTAACATCAATAACAGTAACAAGTATATCACATTAACAACAATAACAGTAACAAGTATACTACATTAACAACAATAACAGTAACAAGTATACTACATTAACAACAATAACAGTAACAAGTATATCACATTAACAACAATAACAGTAACAAGTATATCACATTAACATCAATAACAGTAACAAGTATAACACATTAACATCAATAACAGTAACAAGTATATCACATTAACAACAATAACAGTAACAAGTATACTACATTAACAACAATAACAGTAACAAGTATACTACATTAACAACAATAACAGTAACAAGTATACTACATTAACAACAATAACAGTAACAAGTATACTACATTAACAACAATAACAGTAACAAGTATATCACATTAACATCAATAACAGTAACAAGTATAACACATTAACATCAATAACAGTAACAAGTATATCACATTAACATCAATAACAGTAACAAGTATACTACATTAACAACAATAACAGTAACAAGTATACTACATTAACATCAATAACAGTAACAAGTATACTACATTAACATCAATAACAGTAACAAGTATAACACATTAACAACAATAACAGTAACAAGTATACTACATTAACAACAATAACAGTAACAAGTATAACAGTAACAACAATAACAGTAACATCAATAACAGTAAAATCAATAATAGTAAAATCAATAATAGTAAAATCAATAACAGTAACATCAACAGGAGTAGCAACTACACTCACATTAGCAACAATAACAGTAACAACAATTACAGTAACATCAATAACAGTAACAACAATAACATCAATAACAGTAGCATCAACAAGAGTAACAACTATACTCACATTACCATCAATAACAGTAACAACAATAACAGTAACAACAATAACAGTAACAACAATAACAGTAACATCAATAACAGTAACAACAATAACATCAATAACAGTAACATCAACAAGAGTAACAACTACACTCACATTACCGTCAATAACTGTAACATCAATAACAGTAACATCCACAAGAGTAACAACAATAACAGTAACATCAACAAGAGTAACAACTATACTCACATTACCATCAATAACAGTAACAACAATAACAGTAACATCAATAACAGTAACATCAATAACAGTAACATCAACAAGAGTAACAACTATACTCACATTACCATCAATAACTGTAACATCATTAACAGAAACATCAACAAGAGTAACAACTACACTCACATTACCATCAATAACAGTAACATCAATAACAGTAACATCAATAACAGTAACGTCAACAAGAGTAACAACTATACTCACATTACCATCAATAACTGTAACATCAATAACAGAAACATCAACAAGAGTAACAACTATACTCACATTACCATCAATAACTGTAACATCAATAACAGAAACATAATTAACAGTAACATCAATAACAGTAACAACAATAACATCAATAACAGTAACATCAACAAGAGTAACAGCTATACTCACATTACCATCAATAACAGTAACAACAATAACAGTAACAACAATAACAGTAACATCAATAACAGTAAAATCAATAACAGTAAAATCAATAATAGTAAAATCAATAACAGTAACATCAATAACAGTAACATCAACAAGAATAACAGCTACACTCACATTACCATCAATAACAGTAACATCAATAACAGTAACATCAACAGGAGTAGCAACTACACTCACATTAGCAACAATAACAGTAACAACAATTACAGTAACATCAATAACAGTAACAACAATAACAGTAACAACAATAACAGTAACAACAATAACAGTAACAACAATAACAGTAACATCAATAACAGTAAAATCAATAACAGTAAAATCAATAATAGTAAAATCAATAACAGTAAAATCAATAATAGTAAAATCAATAATAGTAAAATCAATAACAGTAACATCAACAAGAATAACAGCTACACTCACATTACCATCAATAACAGTAACATCAATAACAGTAACATCAACAGGAGTAGCAACTACACTCACATTAGCAAGATTAACAGTAACAACAATTACAGTAACATCAATAACAGTAACAACAATAACATCAATAACAGTAGCATCAACAAGAGTAACAACTATACTCACATTACCATCAATAACAGTAACAACAATTACAGTAACAACAATAACAGTAACAACAATAACAGTAACATCAATAACAGTAACAACAATAACATCAATAACAGTAACATCAACAAGAGTAACAACTACACTCACATTACCATCAATACCAGTAACATCAACAAGAGTAAGAACTACACTCACATTACCATCAATAACTGTAACATCAATAACAGTAACATCCACAAGAGTAACAACAATAACAGTAACATCAACAAGAGTAACAACTACACTCACATTACCATCAATAACAGTAACAACAATAACAGTAACATCAACAAGAGTAACAACTACACTCACATTACCATCAATAACAGTAACATCAACAAGAGTAACAACAATAACAGTAACATCAACAAGAGTAACAACTACACTCACATTACCATCAATAACAGTAACAACAATAACAGTAACATCAACAAGAGTAACAACTACACTCACATTACCATCAATAACAGTAACAATAATAACAATAACATCAATAACAGTAACATCAACAAGAGTAACAACTACACTCACATTACCATCAATAACAGTAACATCAATAACAGTAACATCAATAACAGTAACATCAACAAGAGTAACAACTACACTCACATTACCATCAATAACAGTAACAACTATAACAGTAACATCACCAAGAGTAACAATTACACTCACATTACCATCATTAACAGTAACATCAATAACAGTAACATCAACAAGAGTAACAACTACACTCACATTACCATCAATAACAGTAACAACAATAACCGTAACATCACCAAGAGTAACAATTACACTCACATTACCATCAATAAGTGTAACATCAATAACAGTAACATCCACAAGAGTAACAACTACACTCACATTACCATCAATAACAGTAACATCAACAAGAGTAACAACTACACTCACATTACCACCAATAACAGTAACATCAACAAGAGTAACAACTATACCCACATTACCATCAATAACTGTAACAACAATAACGGTAATATCAACAAGAGTAACAACCATACTCACTTTACCATCAATAACAGTAACATCAATAACAGTAACATCAACAAGAGTAACAACTACACTCACATTACCATCAATAACAGTAACAACAATAACAGTAACATCACCAAGAGTAACAATTACACTCACATTAACATCAATAACTGTAACATCAATAACAGTAACATCCACAAGAGTAACAAAAATAACAGTAACATCAACAAGAGTAACAACTACACTCACATTACCACCAATAACAGTAACATCAACAAGAGTAACAACTATACTCACATTACCATCAATAACTGTAACATCAATATTAGTAACATCCACAAGAGTAACAACAATAACAGTAACATCAACAAGAGTAAAAACAATAACAGTAACAGTAACAACAATAACAGTAACATCAACAAGAGTAACAACTATACTCACATTACCATCAATAACTGTAACAACTATAACAGTAACATCAAAAAGAGTAACAACAATAACAGTAACATCAACAAGAGTAACAACAATAACAGTAACATCAACAAGAGTAAAAACAATAACAGTAACATCAACAAGAGTAACAAGAATAACAGTAACATCAACAAGAGTAACAAGAATAACAGAAACAACAATAACAGTAACAACAACAGTCACAACAGTCACAATAACAGTAACAACAATAACAGTAACAACAGTAACAGTAACAACAGTAACAACAGTCACAAAAGCAGTAACAAAAATAACAGTAACAATAACAGTAACAATAGTCACAACAGTCACAATAACAGTAACAACAACAGTAACAACAGTAACAGTAACATCAACAAGAGTAACAAGAATAACAGAAACAACAATAACAGTAACATCAATAAGAGTAAAAACAATAACAGTAACAGTAACAACAATAACAGTAACATCAACAAGAGTAACAACTATACTCACATTACCATCAATAACTGTAACAACTATAACAGTAACATCAAAAAGAGTAACAACAATAACAGTAACATCAACAAGAGTAACAACAATAACAGTAACATCAACAAGAGTAAAAACAATAACAGTAACATCAACAAGAGTAACAAGAAGAACAGTAACATCAACAAGAGTAACAAGAATAACAGAAACAACAATAACAGTAACAACAACAGTCACAACAGTCACAATAACAGTAACAACAATAACAGTAACAACAGTAACAGTAACAACAGTAACAACAGTCACAAAAGCAGTAACAAAAATAACAGTAACAATAACAGTAACAATAGTCACAACAGTCACAATAACAGTAACAACAACAGTAACAACAGTAACAGCAGTCACAATAACAGTAACAACAACAGTAACAACAGTAACAACAGTCACAAAAGCAGTAACAACAATAACAGTAACAACAATCACAGTAACAACACTCACAATAACAGTAACAACAATAACAGTAACAACAACAACAACAGTAACAACAGTCACAATAACAGTAACAACAATAACAGTAACAAAAGTCACAATAACAGTAACAACAATAACAGTAACAACAATACCAGTAACAACAGTCACAACAGTCACAATAACAGCAACAACAATAACAGTAACAACAGTCACAAACGCAGTAACAACAGTCACAACAGCCACAATAACAGTAACAACAACAGTAACAACAGTCACAACAGTCACAATAACAGTAACAACAGTCACAACAGTCACAAAAGCAGTAACAACAATAACAGGAACAATAACAGTAACAACAGTCACAATAACAGTAACAACAATAAAAGTAACAACAGTCACAACAGTCACAAAAGCAGTAACAACAACAGTAACAACAGTCACAACTGTCACAAAAGCAGTAACAATAACAGTAACAACAATAAGAGTAACAACAGTCACAACAGTTACAATAACAGTAACAACAATAACAGTAACAACAGTCACAATAACAGTAACAAAATTAACAGTAACAACAATAACAATAACAACAGTCACAACAGTCACAATAACAGTAACAACAATAACAGTAACAACAGTCACAAAAGCAGTAACAACAATAAGAGTAACAACAGTCACAACAGTCACAATAACAGTAACAACAACAGTAACAACAGTCACAACAGTCACAACAGTCACAATAACAGTAACAACAGTCACAACAGTCACAAAAGCAGTAACAACAATAACAGTAACAACAACAGTAACAACAGTCACAATAACAGTAACAACAGTCACAACAGTCACAACAGTCCAAAAGCAGTAACAACAACAGTAACAACAGTCACAACTGTCACAAAAGCAGTAACAACAATAACAGTAACAACAATAACAGTCACAACAGTCACAAAAGCAGTAACAACAACAGTCACAACAGTCACAAAAGCAGTAACAACAATAACAGTTTCAACCATAACAGTAACAACAGTCACAACAGTCACAAAAGCAGTAACAACAATAACAGTAACAGCAATAACAGTAACAACAGTCACAAAAGCAGTAACAACAATAACAGTAACAACAGTCACAACAGTCACTAAAGCAGTAACAACAAAACAGTAACAAAAATAACATTAACAACAATAACAGTAACAACAACAGTCACAGTAACAGTAACAACAATAACAGTAACAACAGTCACAACAGTCACAATAGCAGTAACAACAATAACAGTAACAACAACACTAACAACAGTCACAACAGTCACAATAACAGCAATAACAATAACAGTAACAACAGTCACAATAACAGTAAGAACAATAACAGTAACAACAACAGTAACAACAGTCACAAAAGCAGTAACAACAATAACAGTAACAACAATAACAGTAACAACAGTCACAACAGTCACAATAACAGTAACAACAAAAAAGTAACAAAAATAACAGTAACAACAATAACTGTAACAACAATAACAGTAACAACAGTGACAACAATAACAGTAACAACAGGCACAACAGTCACAATAGCAGTAAAATAATAACAGTAACAACAACACTAACAACAGTCACAACAGTCACAATAACAGTAACAACAATAACAGTAACAACAGTCACAATAACAGTAAGAACAATAACAGTAACAACAACAGTAACAACAGTCACAAAAGCAGTAACAACAATAACAGTAACAACAACAGTAACAACAGTCACAACAATCACAATAACAGTAACAACAATAACAGCAACAAATACAGTAACAGCAGTCACAACAGTCACAAGAACAGTAACAACAATAACTGTAATAACAGTCACAACAGTCACAATAAACGTAACAACAATAACAGTAACAACAGTCACAACAGTCACAATAACAGTAACAACAATAACAGTAACAACAATAACAGTAACAACAGTCACAACAGTCATAATAATAGTAACAACAATAACAGTAACAACAATAACGGTAACAACAGTCACAACAGTCACAAAAGCAGTAACAACAGTAACAGTAACAACAACAGTCACAACAGTCACAATAACAGTAACAACAATAACAGTAACAACAGTAACAACAGTCACAACAGTCACAATATCAGTAACAACAATAACAGTAACAACAATAATAGTAACAACATTCACAACAGTCACAAAAGCAGTAACAACAATAACAGTAACAACAATAACAGTAACAACAGTCACAAAAGCAGTAACAACAATAACAGTAACAGCAGTAACATCAGTCACAATAACAGTAACAACAATAACAGTAACAACAACAGTCACAATAACAGTAACAACAATAACAGTAACAACAACAGTAAGAACAATAACAGTAACAACAATAACAGTAACAACAGTCACAACAGTCACAAAAGCAGTAACAACAATAACAGTAACAACAACAGTAACAACAGTCACAATAACAGTAACAACAATAACAGTAACAACAAAATCAGTAACAACAACAGTTACATCAATAACAGTAACAACAGTCACAACAGTCACAAAAGCAGTAACAACAATAACAGTAACAACAACAGTAACAACAGTCACAACAGTCACAATAAAAGTAACAACAATAACAGTAACAACAGACACAACAGTCACAAAAGCAGTAACAACATTAACAGTAACAACAACAGTAACAACAGTCACAACAGTCACAATAACAGTAACATCAATAACAGTAACAACAGTCACAACAGTCACAAAAGCAGTAATAACAATAACAGTAACAACAGTCACAACAGTCACAAAAGCAGTAACAACAATAACAGTAACAACAGTCACAACAGTCACAAAAGCAGTAACAACAATAGCAGCAACAACAACAGTAACAACAATAACAGTAACAACAGTCACAACAGTCACAAAAGCAGTAACAACAGTAACAGTAACAACAACAGTAACAACAGTCGCAACAGTCACAAAAGCAGTAACAACAATAACAGTAACAACGCTCATTCAGTCACAATAACAGTAACAACAAAAACGGTAACAACAAGAGTAACAACAGTCACAATAACAGTAAAAACAATAACAGTAACAACAACAGTCACAACAGTCACAATAACAGTAACTACAATAACAGTAACAACAACAGTAACAACAATAACAACAGTCACAATAACAGTAACAACAATAACAGTAACAACAGTCACAACATTCAAAATAACAGTAACAACAATAACAGTAACAACAACGTTAACAACAGTCACAATAACAGTAACAACTGTCACAACAGTCACAATAACAGTAACAACAATAACAGTAACAACAACAGTAACAACAGTCACTATAACAGTAACAACAATAACAGTAACAACAACAGTAACAACAGTCACAATAACAGTAACAACAATAACAGTAACAACAGTCACAACACTCACAATAACAGTAACAACAGTCACAACTGTCACAAAAGCAGTAACAACAATAAGAGTAACAACAATAACAGTAACAACAATAACAGTAACAACAGTCACAATAACAGTAACAACAATAACAGTAACAACAACAGTAACAACAGTCACAACAGTCACAAAAGCAGTAACAACAATAACAGTAACAACAACTGTAACAACAGTCACAACAACAGTAACAACAATAACAGCAACAACAGTAACAACAGTCACAACGGTCACAAAAGCAGTAACTACAACAACAGTAACAACAATAACAGTAACAACAACAGTAACAACAGTCACGACAGTCACAATAACAGTAACAACAGTAACAGTAACAACAGTCACAAGAGCAGTAACAACAACAACAGTAACAACAAAAGTAAAAAAAGTCACAATAACACTAACAACAATAACAGCAAAAACAGTAACAACAGTCACAACAGTCACAAAAGCAGTAACTACAACAACAGTAACAACAATAACAGTAACAACAACAGTAACAACAGTCACAACAGTTACAATAACAGTAACAACAGTAACAGTAACAACAGTCACAACAGTCACAATAACAGTAACAACAGTCACAAAAGCAGTAACTACAACAACAGCAACAACAATAACAGTAACAAACCCAGTAACAACAGTCACAACAGTCACAATAACAGTAACAGTAACCACAGTAACAACAGTCACAAGAGCAGTAACAACAATAACAGTAACAACAACAGTAACAACAGTCACAACAGTCACAATAACAGTAACAACAATAACAGTAACAACAACAGTAACAACAGTAACAACAGTCACAATAACAGTAACAACAATAAAAGTAACAGCTAGAGTAACAACAGTCACAAAAGTCACAATAACAGTAACAACAATAACAGTAACAACAGTCACAATAGCAGTAACAACAATAACAGTAATAACAACAGTAACAACAGTCACAACAGTCACAATAACAGTAACAACAATAACAGTATTAACAACAGTCACAACAGTCACAGTAACAGTAACAACAATAACAGTAACAATAGTCACAACAGTGACAATAACAGTAACAACAATAACAGTAACAACAGTCACAATAACAGTAACAACAATAACAGTAACAACAACAGTAACAACAGTCACAATAACGGTAACAACAATAACAGTATTAACAACAGTAACAACAGTCACAACAGTCACAATAACAGTAACAACAATAACAGTAACAACAGTCACAACAGTCACAATAACAGTAAAACAATAACAGTAACAACAACAGTAACAACAGTCACAACAGTCACAATAACAGTAACAACAATAACTGTAACAACAACAGTAACAACAGTCACAACAGTCACAATAACAGTAACAACAATAAGAGTAAGAACAGTCACAACTGTCACAATAACAGTAGCAAAAATAACAGTAACAACAACAGTAACAACAGTCACAACCGCCACAATAACAGTAACAACAATAACAGTAACAACAACAGTCACAAATGCAGTAACAGCAATAACAGTAACAACAACTTTAACAACAGTCACAACAGTCACAATAACAGTAACAACAATAACAGTAACAACAGTCACAACAGTCACAAAAAGCAGTAACAACAATAACAGTAACAACAATAACAGTCACAAGAACAGTAACAACAGTAACAACAGTCACAACAATCACAACAGTCACAATAACAGTAACAACAATAACAGTAAAACTGTCACAACAGTCACAAAAGCAGTAACAACAACAGTAACAACAGTCACAACTGTCCCAAAAGCAATAACAACAATAACAGTAACAACAATAACAGTAACAACAGTCCCAACAGTCACAAAAGCAGTAACAACAATAACAGTAACAACAATAGTAACAACAGTCACAACAGTCACAAAAGCAGTAACAACAATAACAGTAACAACAGTCACAACAGTCACAAAAGCAGTAACAACAATAACAGTAACAACAGTCACAACAGTCACAAAAGCAGTAACAACAATAACAGTAAAAACAACAGTAACAACAGTCACAACAGTCACAAAAGCAGTAACAACAATAACAGTAACAACAATAACAGTAACAAAAATAACAGTAACAACAATAACAGTAACAACAACAGTCACAATAAGAGTAACAACAATAACAGTAACAACAGTCACAACAGTCATAATAACAGTAACAACAATAACAGTAACAACAACAGTAACAACAGTCACAATAACAGTAACAACAACAACAGTAACGACAACAGTAACAACAGTCACAACAGTGACAATAACAGTAAAAACAATAAGAGTAACAACAGTCACAACAGTCACAATAGCAGTAACAACAATAAAAGTAACAACAACAGTAACAACAGTCACAATAACAGTAACAACAGTCACAATAACAGTAACAACAACAGTAACAACAGTCACAACACTCCCAATAACAGTAACAACAATAACAGTAACAACAACAGTCACAACAGTCACAATAACAGTAACAACCATAACAGTAACAACAGTCACAACAGTCACAATAACAGTAACAATAACAGTAACAACAACAGTAACAACAGTCACAATAAAAGTAACTACAATAACAGTAACAACAACAGTAACAACAATAACAGTAACAACAATAACAGTCACAACAGTCACAAAAGCAGTAACAACAATAACAGTAACAACAACAGTCACAATAGCAGTAACAACAATAACAGTAACAACAATAACAGTAACAACAGTCACAACAGTCACATAAGCAATAACAACAATAACAGTAACAACAATAACAGTAACAACAGTCACAAAAGCGGTAACAACAATAACAGTAACAACAATAGTAACAACAGTCACAACAGTCACAAAAGCAGTAACAACAATAACAGTAACAACAGTCACAATAACAGTAACAACAAAACAGTAACAAAAATAACAGTAACAACAATAACAGTAACAACAACAGTCACAATAACAGTAACAACAATAACAGTAACAACAGTCACAACAGTCACAATAGCAGTAACAACAATAACAGTAACAACAACACTAACTACAGTCACAATAACAGTAATAACAATAACAGTAACAACTGTCACAATAACAGTAAGAACAATAACAGTAACAACAGACACAACAGTCACAACAGTCACAAAAGCAGTAACAACAATAACAGTAACAACAATAAAAGTAACAACAGTCACAAAAGCAGTAACAACAATAACAGTAACAACAGTAACATCAGTCACAATAACAGTAACAACAATAACAGTAACAACAACAGTCACAATAACAGTAACAACAATAACAGTAACAACAACAGTAAGAACAATAACAGTAACAACAATAACAGTAACAACAGTCACAACAGTCACAAAAGCAGTAACAACATAAACAGTATTAACATCACAACTGTCACAAAAACAGTAACAACAATAACAGTAACAACAATAACAGTAACAACAGTCACAACAGTCACAAAAGCAGTAACAACAATAACAGTAACAACAACCGTAACAACAGTCACAACAGTCACAATAACAGTAACAACAATAACAGTAACAACAACAGTAACAACAGTCACAATAACAATAACAACAATAACAATAACAACAATAACAGTAACAACAACAGTAACAACAATAAAAGTAACAACAATAACAGTAACAACAGTCACAAAAGCAGTAACAACAATAACAGTAACAACAACAGTCACAACAGTCACAATAACAGTAACAACAAGAACAGTAACAACAATAACAGTAACAACAGTCACAACAGTCACAAAAGCAGTAACAACAATAACAGTAACAACAACAGTAACAACAGTCACAATAACAGTAACAACAATAACAGTAACAACAAGTTACATCAATAACAGTAACAACAGTCACAACAGTCACAAAAGCAGTAACAACAATAACAGTAACAACAGTCACAACAGTCACAATAGCAGTAACAACAATAACAGTAACAACAACACTAACAACAGTCACAATAACAGTAATAACAATAACAGTAACAACAGTCACAACAGTCACAAAAGCAGTAACAACAATAACAGTAAAAACAACAGTAACAACAGTCACAACAGTCACAAAAGCACTAACAACAATAACAGTAAAAACAACAGTAACAACAGTCACATCAGTCACAAAAGCAGTAACAACAATAACAGTAACAACAATAACAGTAACAAAAATAACAGTAACAACAATAACAGTAACAACAACAGTCACAATAAGAGTAACAACAATAACAGTAACAACAGTCACAACAGTCACAAAAGCAGTAACAACAATAACAGTAACAACCGTCACAACAGTCATAATAACAGTAACAACAATAACAGTAACAACAACAGTAACAACAGTCACAATAACAGTAACAACAATAACAGTAACGACAACAGTAACAACAGTCACAACAGTGACAATAACAGTAAAAACAATAAGAGTAACAACAGTCACAACAGTCACAATAGCAGTAACAACAATAAAAGTAACAACAACAGTAACAACAGTCACAATAACAGTAACAACAGTCACAATAACAGTAACAACAACAGTAACAACAGTCACAACACTCCCAATAACAGTAACAACAATAACAGTAACAACAACAGTCACAACAGTCACAATAACAGTAACAACCATAACAGTAACAACAGTCACAACAGTCACAATAACAGTAACAACAATAACAGTAACAACAACAGTAACAACAGTCACAATAAAAGTAACTACAATAACAGTAACAACAACAGTAACAACAATAACAGTAACAACAATAACAGTCACAACAGTCACAAAAGCAGTAACAACAATAACAGTAACAACAACAGTCACAATAGCAGTAACAACAATAACAGTAACAACAATAACAGTAACAACAGTCACAACAGTCACAAAAGCAGTAACAACAATAACAGTAACAACAATAACAGTAACAACAGTCACAAAAGCGGTAACAACAATAACAGTAACAACAATAGTAACAACAGTCACAACAGTCACAAAAGCAGTAACAACAATAACAGTAACAACAGTCACAATAACAGTAACAACAAAACAGTAACAAAAATAACAGTAACAACAATAACAGTAACAACGACAGTCACAATAACAGTAACAACAATAACAGTAACAACAGTCACAACAGTCACAATAGCAGTAACAACAATAACAGTAACAACAACACTAACAACAGTCACAATAACAGTAATAACAATAACAGTAACAACTGTCACAATAACAGTAAGAACAATAACAGTAACAACAGACACAACAGTCACAAAAGTCACAAAAGCAGTAACAACAATAACAGTAACAACAATAAAAGTAACAACAGTCACAAAAGCAGTAACAACAATAACAGTAACAACAGTAACATCAGTCACAATAACAGTAACAACAATAACAGTAACAACAACAGTCACAATAACAGTAACAACAATAACAGTAACAACACCAGTAAGAACAATAACAGTAACAACAATAACAGTAACAACAGTCACAAGAGTCACAAAAGCAGTAACAACATAAACAGTATTAACATCACAACTGTCACAAAAACAGTAACAACAATAACAGTAACAACAATAACAGTAACAACAGTCACAACAGTCACAAAAGCAGTAACAACAATAACAGTAACAACAGTCACAACAGTCACAGTAACAGTAACAACAATAACAGTAACAACAACAGTAACAACAGTCACAATAACAGTAACAACAATAACAATAACAACAATAACAGTAACAACAACAGTAACAACAATAAAAGTAACAACAATAACAGTAACAACAGTCACAAAAGCAGTAACAACAATAACAGTAACAACAGTCACAACAGTCACAAAAGCAGTAACAACAATAACAGTAACAACAACAGTAACAACAGTCACAATAACAGTAACAACAATAACAGTAACAACAAGTTACATCAATAACAGTAACAACAGTCACAACAGTCACAAAAGCAGTAACAACAATAACAGTAACAACAGTCACAACAGTCACAATAGCAGTAACAACAATAACAGTAACAACAACACTAACAACAGTCACAATAACAGTAATAACAATAACAGTAACAGCAGTCACAATATCAGTAACAACAATAACAGTAACAACAATAACAGTAACAACATTCACAACAGTCACAAAAGCAGTAACAACAATAACAGTAACAACAATAAAAGTAACAACAGTCACAAAAGCAGAAACAACATTCACAACAGTCACAAAAGCAGTAATAACAATAACAGTAACAACAATAAAAGTAACAACAGTCACAAAAGCAGTAACAACAATAACAGTAACAACAGTAACATCAGTCACAATAACAGTAACAACAATAACAGTAACAACAGTCACAATAACAGTAACAACAATAACAGTAACAACAACAGTAAGAACAATAACAGTAACAACAATAACAGTAACAACAGTCACAACAGTCACAAAAGCAGTAACAACATAAACAGTATTAACATCACAACTGTCACAAAAACAGTAACAACAATAACAGTAACAACAATAACAGTAACAACAGACACAACAGTCACAAAAGCAGTAACAACAATAACAGTAACAACAACCGTAACAACAGTCACAACAGTCACAATAACAGTAACAATAAAAGTAACAACAACAGTAACAACAGTCACAATAACAGTAACAACAATAACAATAACAACAATAACAGTAACAACAACAGTAACAACAATAAAAGTAACAACAATAACAGTAACAACAGTCACAAAAGCAGTAACAACAATAACAGTAACAACAACAGTCACAACAGTCACAATAACAGTAACAACAAGAACAGTAACAACAATAACAGTAACAACAGTCACAACAGTCACAAAAGCAGTAACAACAATAACAGTAACAACAGCAGTAACAACAGTCACAATAACAGTAACAACAATAACAGTAACAACAAAATCAGTAACAACAACAGTTACATCAATAACAGTAACAACAGTCACAACAGTCACAAAAGCAGTAACAACAATAACAGTAACAACAACAGTAACAACAGTCACAACAGTCACAATAACAGTAACAACAATAACAGTAACAACAGACACAACAGTCACAAAAGCATTAACAACAATAACAGTAACAACAACAGTAACAACAGTCACAACAGTCACAATAACAGTAACATCAATAACAGTAACAACAGTCACAACAGTCACAAAAGCAGTAACAACAATAACTGTAACAACAACAGTAACAACAGTCACAACAGTCACAATAACAGTAACATCAATAACAGTAACAACAGTCACAACAGTCACAAAAGCAGTAACAACAATAACAGTAACAACAGTCACAACAGTCACAAAAGAAGTAACAACAATAACAGTAACAACAGTCACAACAGTCACAAAAGCAGTAACAACAATAACAGCAACAACAACAGTAACAACAATAACAGTAACAACAGTCACAACAGTCACAAAAGCAGTAACAACAGTAACAGTAACAAACACAGTAACAACAGTCGCAACAGTCACAAAAGCAGTAACAACAATAACAGTAACAACGGTCATCCAGTCACAATAACAGTAACAACAAAAACGGTAACAACAAGAGTAACAACAGTCACAATAACAGTAAAAACAATAACAGTAACAACAACAGTAACAACAGTCACAACAGTCACAATAACAGTAACTACAATAACAGTAACAACAATAACAACAGTCACAATAACAGTAACAACAATAACAGTAACAACAGTCACAACAGTCAAAATAACAGTAACAACAATAACAGTAACAACAACGGTAAGAACAGTCACAATAACAGTAACAACAATAACAGTAACAACTGTCACAACAGTCACAATAACAGTAACAACAATAACAGTAACAACAACAGTAACAACAGTCACTATAACAGTAACAACAATAACAGTAACAACAACAGTAACAACAGTCACAATAACAGTAACAACAATAACAGTAACAACAGTCACAACACTCACAATAACAGTAACAACAGTCACAACTGTCACAAAAGCAGTAACAACAATAAGAGTTACAACAATAACAGTAACAACAATAACAGTAACAACAGTCACAATAACAGTAACAACAATAACAGTAACAACAACAGTAACAACAGTCACAACAGTCACAAAAGCAGTAACAACAATAACAGTAACAACAGTAACAACAATAACAGTAACAACAACTGTAACAACAGTCACAACAGTCACAACAACAGTAACAACAATAACAGTAACAACAGTCACAACGGTCACAAAAGCAGTAACTACAACAACAGTAACAACAATAACAGTAACAACAACAGTAACAACAGTCACAACAGTCACAATAACAGTAACAACAGTAACAGTAACAACAGTCACAAGAGCAGTAACAACAACAACAGTAACAACAAAAGTAACAAAAGTCACAATAACACTAACAACAATAACAGCAACAACAGTAACAACAGTCACAACAGTCACAAAAGCAGTAACTACAACAACAGTAACAACAATAACAGTAACAACAACAGTAACAACAGTCACAACAGTCACAATAACAGTAACAACAGTCACAAAAGCAGTAACAACAATAACAGTAACAACAATAAAAGTAACAACAGTCACAAAAGCAGTAACAACAATAACAGTAACAACAGTAACATCAGTCACAATAACAGTAACAACAATAACAGTAACAACAACAGTCACAATAACAGTAACAACAATAACAGTAACAACAACAGTAAGAACAATAACAGTAACAACAATAACAGTAACAACAGTCACAAAAGCAGTAACAACATAAACAGTATTAACATCACAACTGTCACAAAAACAGTAACAACAATAACAGTAACAACAATAACAGTAACAACAGTCACAACAGTCACAAAAGCAGTAACAACAATAACAGTAACAACAGTCACAACAGTCACAGTAACAGTAACAACAATAACAGTAACAACAACAGTAACAACAGTCACAATAACAGTAACAACAATAACAATAACAACAATAACAGTAACAACAACAGTAACAACAATAAAAGTAACAACAATAACAGTAACAACAGTCACAAAAGCAGTAACAACAATAACAGTAACAACAGTCACAACAGTCACAAAAGCAGTAACAACAATAACAGTAACAACAACAGTAACAACAGTCACAATAACAGTAACAACAATAACAGTAACAACAAGTTACATCAATAACAGTAACAACAGTCACAACAGTCACAAAAGCAGTAACAACAATAACAGTAACAACAGTCACAACAGTCACAATAGCAGTAACAACAATAACAGTAACAACAACACTAACAACAGTCACAATAACAGTAATAACAATAACAGTAACAGCAGTCACAATATCAGTAACAACAATAACAGTAACAACAATAACAGTAACAACATTCACAACAGTCACAAAAGCAGTAACAACAATTGCAGTAACAACAATAAAAGTAACAACAGTCACAAAAGCAGTAATAACAATAACAGTAACAACAATAAAAGTAACAACAGTCACAAAAGCAGTAACAACAATAACAGTAACAACAGTAACATCAGTCACAATAACAGTAACAACAATAACAGTAACAACAGTCACAATAACAGTAACAACAATAACAGTAACAACAACAGTAAGAACAATAACAGTAACAACAATAACAGTAACAACAGTCACAACAGTCACAAAAGCGGTAACAACATAAACAGTATTAACATCACAACTGTCACAAAAACAGTAACAACAATAACAGTAACAACAATAACAGTAACAACAGACACAACAGTCACAAAAGCAGTAACAACAATAACAGTAACAACAACCGTAACAACAGTCACAACAGTCACAATAACAGTAACAATAAAAGTAACAACAACAGTAACAACAGTCACAATAACAGTAACAACAATAACAATAACAACAATAACAGTAACAACAACAGTAACAACAATAAAAGTAACAACAATAACAGTAACAACAGTCACAAAAGGAGTAACAACAATAACAGTAACAACAACAGTCACAACAGTCACAATAACAGTAACAACAAGAACAGTAACAACAATAACAGTAACAACAGTCACAACAGTCACAAAAGCAGTAACAACAATAACAGTAACAACAGCAGTAACAACAGTCACAATAACAGTAACAACAAAATCAGTAACAACAACAGTTACATCAATAACAGTAACAACAGTCACAACAGTCACAAAAGCAGTAACAACAATAACAGTAACAACAACAGTAACAACAGTCACAACAGTCACAATAACAGTAACAACAATAACAGTAACAACAGACACAACAGTCACAAAAGCAGTAACAACAATAACAGTAACAACAACAGTAACAACAGTCACAACAGTCACAATAACAGTAACATCAATAACAGTAACAACAGTCACAACAGTCACAAAAGCAGTAACAACAATAACTGTAACAACAACAGTAACAACAGTCACAACAGTCACAATAACAGTAACATCAATAACAGTAACAACAGTCACAACAGTCACAAAAGCAGTAACAACAATAACAGTAACAACAGTCACAACAGTCACAAAAGAAGTAACAACAATAACAGTAACAACAGTCACAACAGTCACAAAAGCAGTAACAACAATAACAGCAACAACAACAGTAACAACAATAACAGTAACAACAGTCACAACAGTCACAAAAGCAGTAACAACAGTAACAGTAACAAACACAGTAACAACAGTCGCAACAGTCACAAAAGCAGTAACAACAATAACAGTAACAACGGTCATCCAGTCACAATAACAGTAACAACAAAAACGGTAACAACAAGAGTAACAACAGTCACAATAACAGTAAAAACAATAACAGTAACAACAACAGTAACAACAGTCACAACAGTCACAATAACAGTAACTACAATAACAGTAACAACAATAACAACAGTCACAATAACAGTAACAACAATAACAGTAACAACAGTCACAACAGTCAAAATAACAGTAACAACAATAACAGTAACAACAACGGTAAGAACAGTCACAATAACAGTAACAACAATAACAGTAACAACTGTCACAACAGTCACAATAACAGTAACAACAATAACAGTAACAACAACAGTAACAACAGTCACTATAACAGTAACAACAATAACAGTAACAACAACAGTAACAACAGTCACAATAACAGTAACAACAATAACAGTAACAACAGTCACAACACTCACAATAACAGTAACAACAGTCACAACTGTCACAAAAGCAGTAACAACAATAAGAGTTACAACAATAACAGTAACAACAATAACAGTAACAACAGTCACAATAACAGTAACAACAATAACAGTAACAACAACAGTAACAACAGTCACAACAGTCACAAAAGCAGTAACAACAATAACAGTAACAACAGTAACAACAATAACAGTAACAACAACTGTAACAACAGTCACAACAGTCACAACAACAGTAACAACAATAACAGTAACAACAGTCACAACGGTCACAAAAGCAGTAACTACAACAACAGTAACAACAATAACAGTAACAACAGTCACAACAGTCACAATAACAGTAACAACAGTAACAGTAACAACAGTCACAAGAGCAGTAACAACAACAACAGTAACAACAAAAGTAACAAAAGTCACAATAACACTAACAACAATAACAGCAACAACAGTAACAACAGTCACAACAGTCACAAAAGCAGTAACTACAACAACAGTAACAACAATAACAGTAACAACAACAGTAACAACAGTCACAACAGTCACAATAACAGTAACAACAGTCACAAAAGCAGTAACTACAACAACAGCAACAACAATAACAGTAACAACAACAGTAACAACAGTCACAACAGTCACAATTACAGTAACAGTAACAACAGTAACAACAGTCACAAGAGCAGTAACAACAATAACAGTAACAACAGTCACAACAGTCACAAAAGCAGTAACAACAATAACAGTAACAACAACAGTAACAACAGTAACAACAGTCACAATAACAGTAACAACAATAACAGTAACAGCAACAGTAACAACAGTCACAACAGTCACAATAACAGTAACAACAATAACAGTAACAACAGTCACAATAGCAGTAACAACTATAACAGTAACAACAACAGTAACAACAGTCACAACAGTCACAATAACAGTAACAACAATAACAGTATTAACAACAGTAACAACAGTCACAACAGTCACAGTAACAGTAACAACAATAACAGTAACAACAGTCACAACAGTGACAATAACAGTAACAACAATAACAGTAACAACAGTCACAATAACAGTAACAACAATAACAGTAACAACAACAGTAACAACAGTCACAATAACAGTAACAACAATAACAGTATTAACAACAGTAACAACAGTCACAACAGTCACAATAACAGTAACAACAATAACAGTAACAACAGTCACAACAGTCACAATAACAGTAACAACAATAACAGTAACAACAACAGTAACAACAGTCACAACAGTGACAATAACAGTAACAACAATAACAGTAACAACAGTCACAACAGTCACAATAACAGTAACAACAACAACTGTAACAACAACAGTAACAACAGTTACAACAGTCACAATAACAGTAACAACAATAAGAGTAAGAACAGTCACAACTGTCACAATAACAGTAGCAAAAATCACAGTAACAACAACAGTAACAACAGTCACAACCGCCACAATAACAGTAACAACAATAACAGTAACAACAACAGTCACAAATGCAGTAACAACAATAACAGTAACAACAACTTTAACAACAGTCACAACAGTCACAATAACAGTAACAACAATAACAGTAACAACAGTCACAACAGTCACAAAAAGCAGTAACAACAATAACAGTAACAACAATAACAGTCACAAGAACAGTAACAACAGTAACAACAGTCACAACAATCACAACAGTCACAATAACAGTAACAACAATAACAGTAAAACAGTCACAACAGTCACAAAAGCAGTAACAACAACAGTAACAACAGTCACAACTGTCCCAAAAGCAATAACAACAATAACAGTAACAACAATAACAGTAACAACAGTCGCAACAGTCACAAAAGCAGTAACAACAATAACAGTAACAACAATAGTAACAACAGTCACAAAAGCAGTAGCAACAATAACAGTAACAACAATAACAGTAACAACAGTCACAACAGTCACATAAGCAGTAACAACAATAACAGTAACAACAATAACAGTAACAACAGTCACAACAGTCACAAAAGCAGTAACAACAATAACAGTAAAAACAACAGTAACAACAGTCACAACAATCACAAAAGCAGTAACAACAATAACAGTAACAACAATAACAGTAACCACAACAGTAACAACAGTCACAACAGTGACAATAACTTTAAAAACAATAAGAGTAACAACAGTCACAACAGTCACAATAGCAGTAACAACAATAACAGTAAAAACAACAGTAACAACAGTCACAACAGTCACAAAAGCAGTAACAACAATAACAGTAACAACAATAACAGTAACAAAAATAACAGTAACAACAATAACAGTAACAACAACAGTCACAATAAGAGTAACAACAATAACAGTAACAACAGTCACAACAGTCACAAAAGCAGTAACAACAATAACTGTAACAACAGTCACAACAGTCATAATAACAGTAACAATAATAACAGTAACAACAACAGTAACAACAGTCACAATAACAGTAACAACAATAACAGTAACGACAACAGTAACAACAGTCACAACAGTGACAATAACAGTAAAAACAATAAGAGTAACAACAGTCACAACAGTCACAATAACAGTAACAACAATAACAGTAACAACAGTCACAATAACAGTAACAACAATAACAGTAACAACAGTCACAACACTCCCAATAACAGTAACAACAATAACAGTAACAACAACAGTCACAACAGTCACAATAACAGTAACAACCATAACAGTAACAACAGTCACAACAGTCACAATAACAGTAACAACAATAACAGTAACAACAACAGTAACAACAGGCACAATAAAAGTAACAACAATAACAGTAACAACAGTGACAACAATAACAGTAACAACAATAGCAGTCACAACAGTCACAAAAGCAGTAACAACAATAACAGTAACAACAACAGTCACAAAAGCAGTAACAACAATAACAGTAACAACAATAACAGTAACAACAGTCACAACAGTCACAAAAGCAGTAACAACAATAACAGTAACAACAATAGTAACAACAGTCACAACAGTCACAAAAGCAGTAACAACAATAACAGTAACAACAGTCACAATAACAGTAACAACAAAACAGTAACAAAAATAACAGTAACAACAATAACAGTAACAACAACAGTCACAATAACAGTAACAACAATAACAGTAACAACAGTCACAACAGTCACAATAGCAGTAACAACAATAACAGTAACAACAACACTAACAACAGTCACAATAACAGTAATAACAATAACAGTAACAACAGTCACAATAACAGTAAGAACAATAACAGTAACAACAACAGTAACAACAGTCACAAAAGCAGTAACAACAATAACAGTAACAACAGCCACAACAGTCACAATAACAGTAACAACAGTCACAACAGTCACAATAACAGTAACAACAATAAAAGTAACAAATACAGTAACAGCAGTCAGAACAGTCACAATAACAGTAACAACAGTCACAACAGTCACAATAACAGTAACAACAGTCACAACAGTCACAATAACAGTAACAACAATAACTGTAATAACAGTCACAACAGTCACAATAACAGTAACAACAGTCACAACAGTCACAATAACAGTAACAACAATAACAGTAACAACAGTCACAACAGTCACAGTAACAGCAACAACAATAACAGTAACAACTGTCACAACAGTCACAATAACAGTAACAACAATAACAGTAACAACAGTCACAACAGTCACAAAAGCAGTAAATACAATAACAGTAACAACAGTAACAACAGTCACAACAGTCACAAAAGCAGTAACAACAATAACAGTAACATCAGTCACAATAGTCACAATAACAGTAACAACAAAAACAGTAACAAGAGTCACAACAGTCACAATAACAGTAAAAACAATAACAGTAACAACAACAGTAACAACGGTCACAACAGTCACAATAACAGTAACAACAATAACAGAAACAACAACAGTAACAACAATAACAAAGTCACAATAACAGTAACAACAATAACAGTAACAAAAGTCACAACAGTCAAAATAACAGTAACAACAATAACAGTAACAACAACAGCAACAACAGTCACAACAGTCACAATAACAGTAACAACAATAACAGTTACAACAGTCACAACAGTCACAATAACAGTAACAACAATAACAGCAACAACAACAGTAACAACAGTCACAACAGTCACAATAACAGTAACAACAGTCACAAGAGCAGTAAAAAAAACAACAGTAACAACAACAGTAACAAAAGTCACAATAACACTAACAACAATAACAGCAACAACAGTAACAACAGTCACAACAGTCACAAAAGCAGTAACTACAACAACAGTAACAACAATAACAGTAACAACAGTCACAACAGTCATAAAAGCAGTAAGAACAATAACAGTAACAACAACAGTAACAACAGTCACAATAACAGTAACAACAATAACAGTAACAACAACCGTAACAGTCACAACAGTCACAATATCAGTAACAATAACAGTAACAACAACAGTAACAACAGTCACAATAACAGTAACAACAATAACAATAACAACAATAACAGTAACAACAACAGTAACAACAATAACAGTAACAACAGTCACAAAAGCAGTAACAACAATAACAGTAACAACAACAGTCACAACAGTCACAATAACAGTAACAACAAGAACAGTAACAACAATAACAGTAACAACAGTCACAACAGTCACAAAAGCAGTAACAACAATAACAGTAACAACAACAGTAACAACAGTCACAATAACAGTAACAACAAAATCAGTAACAACAACAGTTACATCAATAACAGTAACAACAGTCACAACAGTCACAAAAGCAGTAACAACAATAACAGTAATACCAACAGTAACAACAGTCACAACAGTCACAATAACAGTAACAACAATAACAGTAACAACAGACACAACAGTCACAAAAGCAGTAACAACAATAACAGTAACAACAACAGTAACAACAGTCACAACAGTCACAATAACAGTAACATCAATAACAGTAACAACAGTCACAACAGTCACAAAAGCAGTAACAACAATAACTGTAACAACAACAGTAACAACAGTCACAACAGTCACAATAACAGTAACATCAATAACAGTAACAACAGTCACAACAGTCACAAAAGCAGTAACAACAATAACAGTAACAACAGTCACAACAGTCACAAAAGCAGTAACAACAATAACAGTAACAACAGTCACAACAGTCACAAAAGCAGTAACAACAATAACAGCAACAACAACAGTAACAACAATAACAGTAACAACAGTCACAACAGTCACAAAAGCAGTAACAACAGTAACAGTAACAAACACAGTAACAACAGTCGCAACAGTCACAAAAGCAGTAACAACAATAACAGTAACAACGGTCATCCAGTCACAATAACAGTAACAACAAAAACGGTAACAACAAGAGTAACAACAGTCACAATAACAGTAAAAACAATAACAGTAACAACAACAGTAACAACAGTCACAACAGTCACAATAACAGTAACTACAATAACAGTAACAACAATAACAACAGTCACAATAACAGTAACAACAATAACAGTAAGAACAGTCACAACAGTCAAAATAACAGTAACAACAATAACAGTAACAACAACGGTAACAACAGTCACAATAACAGTAACAACAATAACAGTTACAACTGTCACAACAGTCACAATAACAGTAACAACAATAACAGTAACAACTACAGTAACAACAATAACAGTAACAACAACAGTAACAACAGTCACAATAACAGTAACAACAATAACAGTAACAACAGTCACAACACTCACAATAACAGTAACAACAGTCACAACTGTCACAAAAGCAGTAACAACAATAAGAGTTACAACAATAACAGTAACAACAATAACAGTAACAACAGTCACAATAACAGTAACAACAGTAACAGTAACAACAACAGTAACAACAGTCACAACAGTCACAAAAGCAGTAACAACAATAACAGTAAAAACAGTAACAACAATAACAGTAACAACAACTGTAACAACAGTCACAACAGTCACAACAACAGTAACAACAATAACAGTAACAACAGTCACAACGGTCACAAAAGCAGTAACTACAACAACAGTAACAACAATAACAGTAACAACAACAGTAACAACAGTCACAACAGGCACAATAACAGTAACAACAGTAACAGTAACAACAGTCACAAGAGCAGTAACAACAACAACAGTAACAACAAAAGTAACAAAAGTCACAATAACACTAACAACAATAACAGCAACAACAGTAACAACAGTCACAACAGTCACAAAAGCAGTAACTACAACAACAGTAACAACAATAACAGTAACAACAACAGTAACAACAGTCACAACAGTCACAATAGCAGTAACAACAGTCACAAAAGCAGTAACTACAACAACAGCAACAACAATAACAGTAACAACAACAGTAACAACAGTCACAACAGTCACAATTACAGTAACAGTAACAACAGTAACAACAGTCACAAGAGCAGTAACAACAATAACAGTAACAACAACAGTAACAACAGTCACAACAGTCACAATAACAGTAACAACAATAACAGTAACAACAACAGTAACAACAGTAACAACAGTCACAATAACAGTAACAACAATAACAGTAACAGCAACAGTAACAACAGTCACAACAGTCACAATAACAGTAACAACAATAACAGTAACAACAGTCACAATAGCAGTAACAACAATAACAGTAACAACAACAGTAACAACAGTCACAACAGTCACAATAACAGTAACAACAATAACAGTATTAACAACAGTAACAACAGTCACAACAGTCACAGTAACAGTAACAACAATAACAGTAACAACAGTCACAACAGTGACAATAACAGTAACAACAATAACAGTAACAACAGTCACAATAACAGTAACAACAATAACAGTGACAACAACAGTAACAACAGTCACAATAACAGTAACAACAATAACAGTATTAACAACAGTAACAACAGTCACAACAGTCACAATAACAGTAACAACAATAACAGTAACAACAGTCACAACAGTCACAATAACAGTAACAACAATAACAGTAACAACAGCAGTAACAACAGTCACAACAGTGACAATAACAGTAACAACAATAACAGTAACAACAGTCACAACAGTCACAATAACAGTAACAACAACAACTGTAACAACAACAGTAAATACAGTTACAACAGTCACAATAACAGTAACAACAATAAGAGTAAGAACAGTCACAACTGTCACAATAACAGTAGCAAAAATAACAGTAACAACAACAGTAACAACAGTCACAACCGCCACAATAACAGTAACAACAATAACAGTAACAACAACAGTCACAAATGCAGTAACAACAATAACAGTAACAACAACTTTAACAACAGTCACAACAGTCACAATAACAGTAACAACAATAACAGTAACAACAGTCACAACAGTCACAAAAAGCAGTAACAACAATAACAGTAACAACAATAACAGTCACAAGAACAGTAACAACAGTAACAACAGTCACAACAATCACAACAGTCACAATAACAGTAACAACAATAACAGTAAAACAGTCACAACAGTCACAAAAGCAGTAACAACAACAGTAACAACAGTCACAACTGTCCCAAAAGCAATAACAACAATAACAGTAACAACAATAACAGTAACAACAGTCCCAACAGTCACAAAAGCAGTAACAACAATAACAGTAACAACAATAGTAACAACAGTCACAACAGTCACAAAAGCAGTAACAACAATAACAGTAACAACAATAACAGTAACAACAGTCACAACAGTCACATAAGCAGTAACAACAATAACAGTAACAACAATAACAGTAACAACAGTCACAACAGTCACAAAAGCAGTAACAACAATAACAGTAAAAACAACAGTCACAACAATCACAAAAGCAGTAACAACAATAACAGTAACAACAATAACAGTAACCACAATAGTAAAAACAGACACAACAGTGACAATAACTTTAAAAACAATAAGAGTAACAACAGTCACAACAGTCACAATAGCAGTAACAACAATAACAGTAAAAACAACAGTAACAACAGTCACAACAGTCACAAAAGCAGTAACAACAATAACAGTAACAACAATAACAGTAACAAAAATAACAGTAACAACAATAACAGTAACAACAACAGTCACAATAGGAGTAACAACAATAACAGTAACAACAGTCACAACAGTCACAAAAGCAGTAACAACAATAACTGTAACAACAGTCACAACAGTCATAATAACAGTAACAATAATAACAGTAACAACAACAGTCACAATAACAGTAACAACAATAACAGTAACGACAACAGTAACAACAGTCACAACTGTGACAATAACAGTAAAAGCAATAAGAGTAACAACAGTCACAAGTCACAATAGCAGTAACAACAATAAAAGTAACAACAACAGTCACAATAACAGTAATAACAATAACAGTAACAACAGTCACAATAACAGTAACAACAACAGTAACAACAGTCACAACACTCCCAATAACAGTAACAACAATAACAGTAACAACAACAGTCACAACAGTCACAATAACAGTAACAACCATAACAGTAACAACAGTCACAACAGTCACAATAACAGTAACAACAATAACAGTAACAACAACAGTAACAACAGGCACAATAAAAGTAACAACAATAACAGTAACAACAGTGACAACAATAACAGTAACAACAATAACAGTCACAACAGTCACAAAAGCAGTAACAACAATAACAGTAACAACAACAGTCACAAAAGCAGTAACAACAATAACAGTAACAACAATAACAGTAACAACAGTCACAACAGTCACAAAAGCAGTAACAACAATAACAGTAACAACAATAACAGTAACAACAGTCACAAAAGCAGTAACAACAATAACAGTAACAACAATAGTAACAACAGTCACAACAGTCACAATAGCAGTAACAACAATAACAGTAACAACAGTCACAATAACAGTAACAACAAAACAGTAACAAAAATAACAGTAACAACAATAACAGTAACAACAACAGTCACAATAACAGTAACAACAATAACAGTAACAACAGTCACAACAGTCACAATAGCAGTAACAACAATAACAGTAACAACAACACTAACAACAGTCACAATAACAGTAATAACAATAACAGTAACAACAGTCACAAGAACAGTAAGAACAATAACAGTAACAACAACAGTAACAACAGTCACAAAAGCAGTAACAACAATAACAGTAACAACAATAACAGTAACAACAGCCACAACAGTCACAATAACAGTAACAACAGTCACAACAGTCACAATAACAGTAACAACAATAAAAGTAACAAATACAGTAACAGCAGTCAGAACAGTCACAATAACAGTAACAACAGTCACAACAGTCACAATAACAGTAACAACAGTCACAACAGTCACAATAACAGTAACAACAATAACTGTAATAACAGTCACAACAGTCACAATAACAGTAACAACAGTCACAACAGTCACAATAACAGTAACAACAATAACAGTAACAACAGTCACAACAGTCACAGTAACAGCAACAACAATAACAGTAACAACTGTCACAACAGTCACAATAACAGTAACAACAATAACAGTAACAACAGTCACAACAGTCACAAAAGCAGTAAATACAATAACAGTAACAACAGTAACAACAGTCACAACAGTCACAAAAGCAGTAACAACAATAACAGTAACATCAGTCACAACAGTCACAATAACAGTAACAACAAAAACAGTTACAACAGTCACAACAGTCACAATAACAGTAAAAACAATAACAGTAACAACAACAGTAACAACGGTCACAACAGTCACAATAACAGTAACAACAATAACAGAAACAACAACAGTAACAACAATAACAAAGTCACAATAACAGTAACAACAATAACAGTAACAAAAGTCACAACAGTCAAAATAACAGTAACAACAATAACAGTAACAACAACAGCAACAACAGTCACAACAGTCACAATAACAGTAACAACAATAACAGTTACAACAGTCACAACAGTCACAATAACAGTAACAACAATAACAGCAACAACAACAGTAACAACAGTCACAACAGTCACAATAACAGTAACAACAGTCACAAGAGCAGTAACAAAAACAACAGTAACAACAACAGTAACAAAAGTCACAATAACACTAACAACAATAACAGCAACAACAGTAACAACAGTCACAACAGTCACAAAAGCAGTAACTACAACAACAGTAACAACAATAACAGTAACAACAACAGTCACAACAGTCACAATAACAGTAACAACAGTAACAGTAACAACAGTCACAACAGTCACAATAACAGTAACAACAGTCACAAAAGCAGTAACTACAACAACAGCAACAACAAAAACAGTAACAACAACAGTAACAACAGTCACAACAGTCACAATAACAGTAACAGTAACATCAGTAACAACTGTCACAACAGTCACAATAACAGTAACAACTATAACAGTAACAACAACAGTAACAACAGTAACAACAGTCACAATAACAGTAACAACAATAACAGTAACAGCAACAGTAACAACAGTCACAACTGTCACAATAACAGTAACAACAATAACAGTAACAACAGTAACAACAGTCACCACAGTCACAGTAACAGTAACAACAATAACAGTAACAACAGTCACAACAGTGACAATAACAGTAACAACAATAACAGTAACAACAGTCACAATAACAGTAACAACAATAACAGTAACAACAACAGTAACAACTGTCACAATAACAGTAACAACAATAACAGTATTAACAACAGTAACAACAGTCACAACAGTCACAATAACAGTAACAACAATAACAGTAACAACAGTCACAACAGTCACAATAACAGTAACAACAATAACAGTAACAACAACAGTAACAATAGTCACAACAGTGAAAATAACAGTAACAACAATAACAGTAACAACAGTCACAACAGTCACAATAACAGTAACAACAATAACAGTAACAACAACAGTCACAACAGTCACAACAGTCACAATAACAGTAACAACAATAACAGTAACAACAACAGTAACAACAGTCACAATAACAGTAACAACAATAAGAGTAAGGACAGTCTCAACTGTCACAGTAACAGTAGCAACAATAACAGTAACAACAACAGTAACAACAGTCACAACCGCCACAATAACAGTAACAACAATAACAGTAACAACAACAGTCACAAATGCAGTAACAAAAATAACAGTAACAACAACTTTAACAACAGTCACAACAGTCACAATAACAGTAACAACAATAACAGTAACAACAGTCACAACAGTCACAAAAAGCAGTAACAACAATAACAGTAACAAAAATAACAGTCACAACAACAGTAACAACAGTCACAACAGTCACAGTAACAGCAACAGCAACAACCATAACAGTAACAACAGTCACAACAGTCACAATAACAGTAACAACAATAACAGTAACAACAGTCACAACAGTCACAAAAGCAGTAAATACAATAACAGTAACAACAACAGTAACAACAGTCACAACAGTCACAAAAGCAGTAACAACAATAACAGTAACAACAGTCACAACAGTCACAATAACAGTAACAACAAAAACAGTAACAACAGTCACAACAGTCACAATAACAGTAAAAACAATAACAGTAACAACAACAGTAACAACGGTCACAACAGTCACAATAACAGTAACAACAATAACAGAAACAACAACAGTAACAACAATAACAACAGTCACAATAACAGTAACAACAATAACAGTAACAAAAGTCATTACAGTCAAAATAACAGTAACAACAATAACAGTAACAACAACAGTAACAGCAGTCACAACAGTCACAATAACAGTAACAACAATAACAGTTACAACAGTCACAACAGTCACAATAACAGTAACAACAATAACAGCAACAACAACAGTAACAACAGTCACAACAGTCACAATAACAGTAACAACAATAACAGTAACAACAACAGTCACAACAGTCACAATAACAGTAACAACAATAACAGTAACAACAACAGTAACAACAGTCACAACAGTCACAATAACAGTAACAACAGTCACAACAGTCACAACAGTCACAATAACAGTAACAACAATAACAGTAACGAAGAACAGTAACAACAGTCACAACAGTCACAATAACAGTAACAACAATAACAGTAACAACAACAGTAACAACAGTCACAAAAGCAGTAACAACAATAACAGTAACAACAGTAACAACAATAACAGTAACAACAACAGTAACAACAGTCACAACAGTCACAATAACAGTAACAACAATAACAGTAACAACAGTCACAAAAGCAGTAACAACAATAACAGTAACAACAACAGCCACAACAGTCAACAAAAGCAGTAACAACAATAACAGTAACAACAAAACAGTAACAAAAATAACAGTAACAACATTAACAGTAACAACAACAGTCACAATAACAGTAACAACAATAACAGTAACAACAGGCACAACAGTCACAATAGCAGTAACAACAATAACAGTAACAACAACACTAACAACAGTCACAACAGTCACAATAACAGTAACAACAGTCACAATAACAGTAAGAACAATAACAGTAACAACAACAGTAACAACAGTCACAAAAGCAGTAACAACAATAACAGTAACAACAACTGTAACAACAGTCACAACAATCACAATAACAGTAACAACAATAACAGCAACAAATACAGTAACAGCAGTCACAACAGTCACAATAACAGTAACAACAATAACTGTAATAGCAGTCACAACAGTCACAATAACAGTAACAACAATAACAGTAACAACAGTCACAATAACAGTAACAACAATAACTGTAACAACAATAGCAGTAACAACAGTCACAACAGTCACAATAATAGTAACAACAATAACAGTAACAACAATAACAGTAACAACAGTCACAACAGTCACAAAAGCAGTAACAACAGTAACAGTAACAACAGTCACAACAGTCACAATAACAGTAACAACAGTAACAACAGTCACAACAGTCACAATATCAGTAACAACAATAACAGTAACAACAATAACAGTAACAACAGTAACAACAGTCACAACAATAACAGTAACAACAGTAACAACAATAACAGTAACAACATTCACAACAGTCACAAAAGCAGTAACAACAATAACAGTAACAACAATAGAAGTAACAACAGTCACAAAAGCAGTAACAACTATAACAGTAAAACCAGTAACATCAGTCACAATAACAGTAACAACAATAACAGTAACAACAACAGTCACAATAACAGTAACAACAATAACAGTAACAACAACAACAGTAAGAACAATAACAGTAACAACAATAACAGTAACAACAGTCACAACAGTGACAACAGTCACAAAAGCAGTAACAACATAAACAGTAACAACAGTCACAACAGTCAAAATAACAGTAACAACAATAACAGTAACAACAACGGTAACAACAGTCACAATAACAGTAACAACAATAACAGTTACAACTGTCACAACAGTCACAATAACAGTAACAACAATAACAGTAACAACTACAGTAACAACAATAACAGTAACAACAACAGTAACAACAGTCACAATAACAGTAACAACAATAACAGTAACAACAGTCACAACACTCACAATAACAGTAACAACAGTCACAACTGTCACAAAAGCAGTAACAACAATAAGAGTTACAACAATAACAGTAACAACAATAACAGTAACAACAGTCACAATAACAGTAACAACAATAACAGTAACAACAACAGTAACAACAGTCACAACAGTCACAAAAGCAGTAACAACAATAACAGTAAAAACAGTAACAACAATAACAGTAACAACAACTGTAACAACAGTCACAACAGTCACAACAACAGTAACAACAATAACAGTAACAACAGTCACAACGGTCACAAAAGCAGTAACTACAACAACAGTAACAACAATAACAGTAACAACAACAGTAACAACAGTCACAACAGGCACAATAACAGTAACAACAGTAACAGTAACAACAGTCACAAGAGCAGTAACAACAACAACAGTAACAACAAAAGTAACAAAAGTCACAATAACACTAACAACAATAACAGCAACAATAGTAACAACAGTCACAACAGTCACAAAAGCAGTAACTACAACAACACTAACAACAATAACAGTAACAACAACAGTAACAACAGTCACAACAGTCACAATAGCAGTAACAACAGTAACAGTAACAACAGTCACAACAGTCACAATAACAGTAACAACAGTCACAAAAGCAGTAACTACAACAACAGCAACAACAATAACAGTAACAACAACAGTAACAACAGTCACAATTACAGTAACAGTAACAACAGTAACAACAGTCACAAGAGCAGTAACAACAATAACAGTAACAACAACAGTAACAACAGTCACAACAGTCACAATAACAGTAACAACAATAACAGTAACAACAACAGTAACAACAGTAACAACAGTCACAATAACAGTAACAACAATAACAGTAACAGCAACAGTAACAACAGTCACAACAGTCACAATAACAGTAACAACAATAACAGTAACAACAGTCACAATAGCAGTAACAACAATAACAGTAACAACAACAGTAACAACAGTCACAACAGTCACAATAACAGTAACAACAATAACAGTATTAACAACAGTAACAACAGTCACAACAGTCACAGTAACAGTAACAACAATAACAGTAACAACAGTCTAAACAGTGACAATAACAGTAACAACAATAACAGTAACAACAGTCACAATAACAGTAACAACAATAACAGTGACAACAACAGTAACAACAGTCACAATAACAGTAACAACAATAACAGTATTAACAACAGTAACAACAGTCACAACAGTCACAATAACAGTAACAACAATAACAGTAACAACAGTCACAACAGTCACAATAACAGTAACAACAATAACAGTAACAACAGCAGTAACAACAGTCACAACAGTGACAATAACAGTAACAACAATAACAGTAACAACAGTCACAACAGTCACAATAACAGTAACAACAACAACTGTAACAACAACAGTAAATACAGTTACAACAGTCACAATAACAGTAACAACAATAAGAGTAAGAACAGTCACAACTGTCACAATAACAGTAGCAAAAATAACAGTAAAAACAACAGTAACAACAGTCACAACCGCCACAATAACAGTAACAACAATAACAGTAACAACAACAGTCACAAATGCAGTAACAACAATAACAGTAACAACAACTTTAACAACAGCCACAACAGTCACAATAACAGTAACAACAATAACAGTAACAACAGTCACAACAGTCACAAAAAGCAGTAACAACAATAACAGTAACAACAATAACAGTCACAAGAACAGTAACAACAGTAACAACAGTCACAACAATCACAACAGTCACAATAACAGTAACAACAATAACAGTAAAACAGTCACAACAGTCACAAAAGCAGTAACAACAACAGTAACAACAGTCACAACTGTCCCAAAAGCAATAACAACAATAACAGTAACAACAATAACAGTAACAACAGTCCCAACAGTCACAAAAGCAGTAACAACAATAACAGTAACAACAATAGTAACAACAGTCACAACAGTCACAAAAGCAGTAACAACAATAACAGTAACAACAATAACAGTAACAACAGTCACAACAGTCACATAAGCAGTAACAACAATAACAGTAACAACAATAACAGTAACAACAGTCACAACAGTCACAAAAGCAGTAACAACAATAACAGTAAAAACAACAGTCACAACAATCACAAAAGCAGTAACAACAATAACAGTAACAACAATAACAGTAACCACAATAGTAAAAACAGTCACAACAGTGACAATAACTTTAAAAACAATAAGAGTAACAACAGTCACAACAGTCACAATAGCAGTAACAACAATAACAGTAAAAAGAACAGTAACAACAGTCACAACAGTCACAAAAGCAGTAACAACAATAACAGTAACAACAATAACAGTAACAAAAATAACAGTAACAACAATAACAGTAACAACAACAGTCACAATAGGAGTAACAACAATAACAGTAACAACAGTCACAACAGTCACAAAAGCAGTAACAACAATAACTGTAACAACAGTCACAACAGTCATAATAACAGTAACAATAATAACAGTAACAACAACAGTCACAATAACAGTAACAACAATAACAGTAACGACAACAGTAACAACAGTCACAACTGTGACAATAACAGTAAAAGCAATAAGAGTAACAACAGTCACAAGTCACAATAGCAGTAACAACAATAAAAGTAACAACAACAGTCACAATAACAGTAATAACAATAACAGTAACAACAGTCACAATAACAGTAACAACAACAGTAACAACAGTCACAACACTCCCAATAACAGTAACAACAATAACAGTAACAACAACAGTCACAACAGTCACAATAACAGTAACAACCATAACAGTAACAACAGTCACAACAGTCACAATAACAGTAACAACAATAACAGTAACAACAACAGTAACAACAGGCACAATAAAAGTAACAACAATAACAGTAACAACAGTGACAACAATAACAGTAACAACAATAACAGTCACAACAGTCACAAAAGCAGTAACAACAATAACAGTAACAACAACAGTCACAAAAGCAGTAACAACAATAACAGTAACAACAATAACAGTAACAACAGTCACAACAGTCACAAAAGCAGTAACAACAATAACAGTAACAACAATAACAGTAACAACAGTCACAAAAGCAGTAACAACAATAACAGTAACAACAATAGTAACAACAGTCACAACAGTCACAATAGCAGTAACAACAATAACAGTAACAACAGTCACAATAACAGTAACAACAAAACAGTAACAAAAATAACAGTAACAACAATAACAGTAACAACAACAGTCACAATAACAGTAACAACAATAACAGTAACAACAGTCACAACAGTCACAATAGCAGTAACAACAATAACAGTAACAACAACACTAACAACAGTCACAATAACAGTAATAACAATAACAGTAACAACAGTCACAAGAACAGTAAGAACAATAACAGTAACAACAACAGTAACAACAGTCACAAAAGCAGTAACAACAATAACAGTAACAACAATAACAGTAACAACAGCCACAACAGTCACAATAACAGTAACAACAGTCACAACAGTCACAATAACAGTAACAACAATAAAAGTAACAAATACAGTAACAGCAGTCAGAACAGTCACAATAACAGTAACAACAGTCACAACAGTCACAATAACAGTAACAACAGTCACAACAGTCACAATAACAGTAACAACAATAACTGTAATAACAGTCACAACAGTCACAATAACAGTAACAACAGTCACAACAGTCACAATAACAGTAACAACAATAACAGTAACAACAGTCACAACAGTCACAGTAACAGCAACAACAATAACAGTAACAACTGTCACAACAGTCACAATAACAGTAACAACAATAACAGTAACAACAGTCACAACAGTCACAAAAGCAGTAAATACAATAACAGTAACAACAGTAACAACAGTCACAACAGTCACAAAAGCAGTAACAACAATAACAGTAACATCAGTCACAACAGTCACAATAACAGTAACAACAAAAACAGTTACAACAGTCACAACAGTCACAATAACAGTAAAAACAATAACAGTAACAACAACAGTAACAACGGTCACAACAGTCACAATAACAGTAACAACAATAACAGAAACAACAACAGTAACAACAATAACAAAGTCACAATAACAGTAACAACAATAACAGTAACAAAAGTCACAACAGTCAAAATAACAGTAACAACAATAACAGTAACAACAACAGCAACAACAGTCACAACAGTCACAATAACAGTAACAACAATAACAGTTACAACAGTCACAACAGTCACAATAACAGTAACAACAATAACAGCAACAACAACAGTAACAACAGTCACAACAGTCACAATAACAGTAACAACAGTCACAAGAGCAGTAACAAAAACAACAGTAACAACAACAGTAACAAAAGTCACAATAACACTAACAACAATAACAGCAACAACAGTAACAACAGTCACAACAGTCACAAAAGCAGTAACTACAACAACAGTAACAACAATAACAGTAACAACAACAGTCACAACAGTCACAATAACAGTAACAACAGTAACAGTAACAACAGTCACAACAGTCACAATAACAGTAACAACAGTCACAAAAGCAGTAACTACAACAACAGCAACAACAAAAACAGTAACAACAACAGTAACAACAGTCACAATAACAGTAACAGTAACATCAGTAACAACTGTCACAACAGTCACAATAACAGTAACAACTATAACAGTAACAACAACAGTAACAACAGTAACAACAGTCACAATAACAGTAACAACAATAACAGTAACAGCAACAGTAACAACAGTCACAACTGTCACAATAACAGTAACAACAATAACAGTAACAACAGTAACAACAGTCACCACAGTCACAGTAACAGTAACAACAATAACAGTAACAACAGTCACAACAGTGACAATAACAGTAACAACAATAACAGTAACAACAGTCACAATAACAGTAACAACAATAACAGTAACAACAACAGTAACAACTGTCACAATAACAGTAACAACAATAACAGTATTAACAACAGTAACAACAGTCACAACAGTCACAATAACAGTAACAACAATAACAGTAACAACAGTCACAACAGTCACAATAACAGTAACAACAATAACAGTAACAACAACAGTAACAATAGTCACAACAGTGAAAATAACAGTAACAACAATAACAGTAACAACAGTCACAACAGTCACAATAACAGTAACAACAATAACAGTAACAACAACAGTCACAACAGTCACAACAGTCACAATAACAGTAACAACAATAACAGTAACAACAACAGTAACAACAGTCACAATAACAGTAACAACAATAAGAGTAAGGACAGTCTCAACTGTCACAGTAACAGTAGCAACAATAACAGTAACAACAACAGTAACAACAGTCACAACCGCCACAATAACAGTAACAACAATAACAGTAACAACAACAGTCACAAATGCAGTAACAAAAATAACAGTAACAACAACTTTAACAACAGTCACAACAGTCACAATAACAGTAACAACAATAACAGTAACAACAGTCACAACAGTCACAAAAAGCAGTAACAACAATAACAGTAACAAAAATAACAGTCACAACAACAGTAACAACAGTCACAACAGTCACAGTAACAGCAACAGCAACAACCATAACAGTAACAACAGTCACAACAGTCACAATAACAGTAACAACAATAACAGTAACAACAGTCACAACAGTCACAAAAGCAGTAAATACAATAACAGTAACAACAACAGTAACAACAGTCACAACAGTCACAAAAGCAGTAACAACAATAACAGTAACAACAGTCACAACAGTCACAATAACAGTAACAACAAAAACAGTAACAACAGTCACAACAGTCACAATAACAGTAAAAACAATAACAGTAACAACAACAGTAACAACGGTCACAACAGTCACAATAACAGTAACAACAATAACAGAAACAACAACAGTAACAACAATAACAACAGTCACAATAACAGTAACAACAATAACAGTAACAAAAGTCATTACAGTCAAAATAACAGTAACAACAATAACAGTAACAACAACAGTAACAGCAGTCACAACAGTCACAATAACAGTAACAACAATAACAGTTACAACAGTCACAACAGTCACAATAACAGTAACAACAATAACAGCAACAACAACAGTAACAACAGTCACAACAGTCACAATAACAGTAACAACAATAACAGTAACAACAACAGTCACAACAGTCACAATAACAGTAACAAGAATAACAGTATCAATAACAGTAACAACAGTCACAACAGTCACAATAACAGTAACAACAGTCACAACAGTCACAACAGTCACAATAACAGTAACAACAATAACAGTAACGAAGAACAGTAACAACAGTCACAACAGTCACAATAACAGTAACAACAATAACAGTAACAACAACAGTAACAACAGTCACAAAAGCAGTAACAACAATAACAGTAACAACAGTAACAACAATAACAGTAACAACAACAGTAACAACAGTCACAACAGTCACAATAACAGTAACAACAATAACAGTAACAACAGTCACAAAAGCAGTAACAACAATAACAGTAACAACAACAGCCACAACAGTCAACAAAAGCAGTAACAACAATAACAGTAACAACAAAACAGTAACAAAAATAACAGTAACAACATTAACAGTAACAACAACAGTCACAATAACAGTAACAACAATAACAGTAACAACAGGCACAACAGTCACAATAGCAGTAACAACAATAACAGTAACAACAACACTAACAACAGTCACAACAGTCACAATAACAGTAACAACAGTCACAATAACAGTAAGAACAATAACAGTAACAACAACAGTAACAACAGTCACAAAAGCAGTAACAACAATAACAGTAACAACAACTGTAACAACAGTCACAACAATCACAATAACACTAACAACAATAACAGCAACAAATACAGTAACAGCAGTCACAACAGTCACAATAACAGTAACAACAATAACTGTAATAGCAGTCACAACAGTCACAATAACAGTAACAACAATAACAGTAACAACAGTCACAACAGTCACAATAACAGTAACAACAATAACTGTAACAACAATAACAGTAACAACAGTCACAACAGTCACAATAATAGTAACAACAATAACAGTAACAACAATAACAGTAACAACAGTCACAACAGTCACAAAAGCAGTAACAACAGTAACAGTAACAACAGTCACAACAGTCACAATAACAGTAACAACAGTAACAACAGTCACAACAGTCACAATATCAGTAACAACAATAACAGTAACAACAATAACAGTAACAACAGTAACAACAGTCACAACAATAACAGTAACAACAGTAACAACAATAACAGTAACAACATTCACAACAGTCACAAAAGCAGTAACAACAATAACAGTAACAACAATAGAAGTAACAACAGTCACAAAAGCAGTAACAACTATAACAGTAAAACCAGTAACATCAGTCACAATAACAGTAACAACAATAACAGTAACAACAACAGTCACAATAACAGTAACAACAATAACAGTAACAACAACAACAGTAAGAACAATAACAGTAACAACAATAACAGTAACAACAGTCACAACAGTGACAACAGTCACAAAAGCAGTAACAACATAAACAGTAACAACATCACAACTGTCACAAAAACAGTAACAACAATAACAGTAACAACAATAACAGTAACAACAGTCACAACAGTCACAAAAGCAGTAACAACAATAACAGTAACAACAACCGTAACAACAGTCACAACAGTCACAATAACAGTAACAACAATAACAGTAACAACAATAACAGTAACAACAACAGTAACAACAATAACAGTATAAACAATAACAGTAACAACAGTCACAAAAGCAGTAACAACAATAACAGTAACAACAACAGTCACAACATTCACAATAACAGTAACAACAAGAACAGTAACAACAATAACAGTAACAACAATAACAGTAACAACAGTCAGAACAGTCACAAAAGCAGTAACAACAATAACAGTAACAAAAACAGTAACAACAGTCACAATAACAGTAACAACAATAACAGTTACAACAAAATCAGTAACAACAACAGTAACATCAATAACAGTAACAACAGTCACAACAGTCACAAAAGCAGTAACAACAATAACAGTAACAACAGTCACAACAGTCACAATAACAGTAACAACAATAACAGTAACAACAGACACAACAGTCACAAAAGCAGTAACAACAATAACAGTAACAACAACAGTAACAACAGTCACAACAGTCACAATAACAGTAACATCAATAACAGTAACAACAGTCACAAAAGCAGTAACAACAATAACAGTAACAACAACAGTCACAACAGTCACAATAACAGTAACATGAATAACAGTAACAACAGTCACAACAGTCACAAAAGCAGTAACAACAATAACAGTAACAACAACAGTCACAACAGTCACAAAAGCAGTAACAACAATAACAGTAACAACAACAGTAACAACAATAACAGTAACAACAGTCACAACAGTCACAAAAGCAGTAACAACAATAACAGCAACAACAACAGTAACAACAATAACAGTAACAACAGTCACAAAAGCAGTAACAACAGTAACAGTAACAACAACAGTAACAACAGTCACAACAGTCACAAAAGCAGTAACAACAATAACAGTAACAATGGTCATCCAGTCACAATAACAGTAACAACAAAAACGGTAACAACAACAGTAACAAGAGTCACAACAGTCACAATAACAGTAAAAACAATAACAGTAACAACAACAGTAACAACTGTCACAACAGTCACAATAACAGTAACTACAATAACAGTAACAACAACAGTAACAACAATAACAACAGTCACAATAACAGTAACAACAATAACAGTAACAACAATAACAGTAACAACAGTCACAACAGTCAAAATAACAGTAACAACAATAACAGTAACAACAACAGTAACAACAGTCACAATAACAGTAACAACAATAACAGTAACAACAGTCACAATAACAGTAACAACAATAACAGTAACAACAACAGTAACAACAGTCACAATAGTCACTATAACAGTAACAACAATAACAGTAACAACAACAGTAACAACAGTCACAATAACAGTAACAACAATAACAGTAACAACAGTCACAACACTCACAATAACAGTAACAACAATAACAGTAACAACAGTCACAACTGTCACAAAAGCAGTAACAACAATAAGAGTAACAACAATAACAGTAACAACAGTCACAATAACAGTAACAACAATAACAGTAACAACAGTCACAACTGTCACAAAAGCAGTAACAACAATAAGAGTAACAACAATAACAGTAACAACAATAACAGTAACAACAGTCACAATAACAGTAACAACAATAACAGTAACAACAACAGTAACAACAGCCACAACAGTCACAAAAGCAGTAACAACAATAACAGTAACAACAATAACAGTAACAACAACAGTAACAACAGTCACAACAACAGTAACAACAATATCAGCAACAACAGTCACAACAGTCACAAAAGCAGTAACTACAACAACAGTAACAACAATAACAGTAACAACAGTAACAACCGTCACAACAGTCACAATAACAGTAACAACAGTAACAGTAACAACAGTCACAACAGTCACAATAACAGTAACAGCAGTCACAAAAGCAGTAACTACAACAACAGTAACAACAATAACAGTAACAACAACAGTAACAACAGTCACAACAGTCACAATAACAGTAACAGTAACAACAGTCACAAGAGCAGTAACAACAATAACAGTAACAACAACAGTAACAACAGTCACAACAGTCACAATAACAGTAACAACAATAACAGTAACAACAACAGTAACAACAGTCACAATAACAGTAACAACAATAACAGTAACAGCAACAGTATCAACAGTGACAACAGTCACAATAACAGTAACAACAATAACAGTACCAACAGTCACAATAACAGTAACATCAATAACAGTAACAACAACAGTAACAACAGTCACAATAACAGTAACAACAATAACAGTATTAACAACAGTAACAACAGTCACAACAGTCACAATAACAGTAACAACAATAACAGTAACAACAGTCACACAGTCACAATAACAGTAACAACAATAACAGTAACAACAGTGACAATAACAGTAACAACAGTCACAACAGTGACAATAACAGTAACAACAATAACAGTAACAACAGTCACAATAACAGTAACAACAATAACAGTAACAACAACAGTAACAACTGTCACAATAACAGTAACAACAATAACAGTATTAACAACAGTAACAACAGTCACAACAGTCAAAATAACAGTAACAACAATAACAGTAACAACAGTCACAACAGTCACAATAACAGTAACAACAATAACAGTAACAACAACAGTAACAACAGTCACAACAGTGACAATAACAGTAACAACAGTCACAACAGTCACAACAACAGTAACAACAATAAAAGTAACAACAACAGTAACAACAGTCACAATAACAGTAACAACAATAACAGTAACAACAGCAGTAACAACAGTCACAACAGTCACAATAACAGTAACAACAATAAGAGTAAGAACAGTCACAACTGTCACAATAACAGTAGCAACAATAACAGTAACAACAACAGTAACAACAGTCACAACCGCCACAAAAACAGTAACAACAATAACAGTAACAACAACAGTCACAAAAGCAGTAACAACAATAACAGTATCAACAACTTTAACAACAGTCACAACAGTCACAATAACAGTAACAACAATAACAGTAACAACAGACACAACAGTCACAAAAAGCAGTAACAACAATAACAGTAACAAAAACAGTAACAACAATCACAACAATCACAACTGTCACAATAACAGTAACAACAATAACAGTAAAACAGTCACAACAGTCACAAAAGCAGTAACAACAACCGTAACAACAGTCACAACTGTCACAAAAGCAATAACAACAATAACAGTAACAACAATAACAGTAACAACAGTCACAACAGTCACAAAAGCAGTAACAACAATAACAGTAACAACAATAGTAACAACAGTCACAACAGTCACAAAAGCAGTAACAACAATAACAGTAACAACAATAACAGTAACAACAGTCACAACAGTCACAAAAGCAGTAACAACAATAACAGTAACAACAATAACAGTAACAACAGTCACAACAGTCACAAAAGCAGTAACAACAATAACAGTAACAACAATAACAGTAACAACAACAGTCACAATAAGAGTAACAACAATAACAGTAACAACAGTCACAACAGTCACAAAAGCAGTAACAACAATAATAGTAACAACAGTCACAACAGTCATAATAACACTAACAACAATAACAGTAACAACAACAGTAACAACAGTCACAACAGTCACAATAACAGTAACAACAATAACAGTAACCACAACAGTAACAACAGTCACCACAGTGACAATAACATTAAAAACAATAAGAGTAACAACAGTCACAACAGTCACAATAGCAGTAACAACAACAGTAACAACAGTCACAACAGTCACAATAACCGTAACAACAATAACAGTAACAACAGTCACAATAACAGTAACAACAATAACAGTAACAACAGTCACAACAGTCCCAATAACAGTAACAACAAGAACAGTAACAACAACAGTCACAACAGTCACAATAACAGTAACAACCATAACAGTAACAACAGTCACAATAACAGTAACAACAATAACAGTAACAACAGTCACAATAAAAGTAACAACAATAACAGTAACAACAACAGTAACAACAGTCACAACAGTCACAATAAATGTAACAACAACAGTCACAATAACAGTAACAACAATAACAGTAACATCAATAACAGTAACAACAGTCACAATAACAGTAACAACAATAACAGTAACAACTGTAACTACAGTCACAACAGTCACAATAACAGTAACAACAATAACAGCAACAACAGTCACAATAGCAGTAATAACAATAACAGTAACAACAATAACAGTAACAACAGTCACAGTATCAGTAAGAACAGTAACAACAACAGTAACAACAGTCACAACAGTCACAATAACAGTCACAACAATAACAGTAAGAACAACAGTAACAACAGTCACAACAGTCACAATAACAGTAACAACAATAACAGTAACAAGAATAACAGTAACAACAATAACAGTAACAACAGTCACAACAGTCATAAAAGCAGTAAGAACAATAACAGTAACAACAACAGTAACAACAGTCACAATAACAGTAACAACAATAACAGTAACAACAACAGTAACAACAGTCACAACAGTCACAATAACAGTAACAACAATAACAGTAAATACAGTAACAGTAACAACAGTAACAACAGTCACAAAAGCAGTAACAACAATAACAGTAACAACAACAGTAACAACAGTCACAACAGTCACAATAACAGTAACAACAATAACAGTAACAGCAACAGTAACAACAGTCACAATAACAGTAACAACAATCGTAACAACAGTCACAAAAGCAGTAATAACAATAACAGTAACAACAATAACAGTAACAACAGTCACAATAGCAGTAACAACAATAACAGTAACAACAGTCACAACAGTCACAATAACAGTAACAACAACAGTAACAACAACAACAGTCACAATAACAGTAACAACAGTCACAACAGTCACAATAACAGTAACAACAATAACAGTAACAACAGTCACAATAACAGTAACAACAATTACAGTAACAATAATAACAGTAACAACAGTCACAATAGTCATAATAACAGTAACAACAATAACAGTAACAGCAGTCACAACAGTCACAACAGTCACAAAGGCAGTAACAACAACAGTAACAACAGTCACAATAACAGTAACAACAATAACAGTAACAACAATAACAGTAACAATAACAGTAACATTGGTCACAACAGTCACAATAACAGTAACAACAGTCACAATAGTCACAATAACAGTAACAACAACAGTAACAACAGTCACAGCAGTCACAATAACAGTAACAACAATAACAGTAACAACAGTCACAACAGGCACCATAACAGTAACAACAACAACAGTAACAACAGTCACAACAGTCACAATAACAGTAACAAAAGTCACAGTAACAGTAACAACAATAACAGTAACAACTACACTAACAACAGTCACAATAACAGTAACAACAATAACAGTAACAACAACAGTAACAACAGTCACAACAGTCACAAAAGCAGTAACAACAATAACAGTAACAACAACAGTAATAACAGTCACAACAGTCGCAAAAGCAGTAACAATAATAACAGTAACAGCAATAACAATAACAACAACAGTAACAACAGTCACAACAGTAACAACAATAACAGTAACAACAGTCACTACAGTGACAGAAGCAGTAACAACAATAACAGTAACAACAGTCACAACAGTCACAATAACAGTAACAAAAGTCACAACAGTCACAATAACAGTAACAACAACAGTAACAACAGTCACTATAACAATAACAATAACAATAACAGTAACAACAGTAACAACAGTAAAACAGTCACAATAATAGTAACAACAATAACAGTAACAACAACAGTAACAACAGTCACAATAACAGTAACAACAATAACAGTAACAACAGTCACAACAGTCACAATAACAGTAACAACAATAACAGTAACAACAATAACAGTAACAACAGTCACAACAGTCACAATAACAGTAACAACAGTCACAGCAGTCACAATAACAGTAACAACAATAACAGTAAAACAACAGTAACAACAGTCACAACAGTCACAATAACAGTAACAACAATAACAGTAACATTAACAGTAACAACAGTCACAAAAGCAGTAACAACGATAACAGTAACAACAATAACAGTAACAACAACAGTCACAATAATAGTAACAACAATAACAGTAACAAAAATAACAGTAACAACACTCACAAAAGCAGTAACAACAGTAACAGTAACAACAACAGTAACAACAGTCACAACAGTCACAATAACAGTAACACACAATAATAGTAAGAACAACAGTAACAACAGTCAATTCAGTCACAAAAGCAGTAACAACAATAACAGTAACAACAGTAACAACAGTCACAACAGTCACAATAACAGTAACAACAATAACAGTAACAACAGTCACAATAGTCACAATAACAGTAACAACAATAACAGTAACAACAATAACAACAATAACAGTAACAACAATAACAGTAAAAACAATAACAGTAACAACAACAGTAACAACAATCACAATAACAGTAACAGCAGTCACAACAGTCACAATAATAGTAACAAAAATAACAGTAACAACAATAACAGTAACAACAACAGTCACAATAACAGTAACAGCAGTCACAACAGTCACAATAATAGTAACAAAAATAACAGTAACAACAATAACAGTAACAACAACAGTCACAACAGTCACAATAACAGTAACAGCAGTCACAAACGTCACAATAATAGTAACAACAATAACAGTAACAACAATAACAGTAACAACAGTCACAACAGTCACAAAAGCAGTAACAACAGTAACAGTAACAACAGTCACAACAGTCACAATAACAGTAACAACAAGAACAGTAACAACAACAGTCACAACAGTCAGAAAAGCAGTAACAACAATAACAGTAACAACAGTAACAACAGTCACAGCAGTCACAATAACAGTAACAACAATAAAAGTAACAACAGTCACAACAGTCACAATAACAGTAACAACAATGTAAACAACAATAACAGTAACAACAATAACAGTAACAACAATAACAGTAACAACAGTCACAACAGTCACAAAAGCATTAACAACAATAACAGTAACAACAACAGTAACCACAGTCACAAAAGTCACAATAACAGTAACAACAATAACAGTCACAACAACAGTAACATCAGTCACAACAGTCACAAAAGCAGTAACAACAGTAACAACAGTCACAACAGTCACAAAAACAGTAACAACAATAACAGTAACAACAACAGTCACAACAGTCAGAAAAGCAGTAACAACAATAACAGTAACAACAACAGTCACAACAGTCAGAAAAGCAGTAACAACAATAACAGTAACAACAGTAACAACAGTCACAACAGTCACAATAACAGTAACAACAATAACAGTAACAACAACAATAACAACAATAACAGTAACAACAATAACAGTAAAAACAATAACAGTAACAACAACAGTAACAACAATCACAATAACAGTAACAGCAGTCACAACAGTCACAATAATAGTAACAAAAATAACAGTAACAACAATAACAGTAACAACAACAGTCACAACAGTCACAATAACAGTAACAGCAGTCACAACAGTCACAATAATAGTAACAAAAATAACAGTAACAACAATAACAGTAACAACAACAGTCACAACAGTCACAATAACAGTAACAGCAGTCACAAACGTCACAATAATAGTAACAACAATAACAGTAACAACAATAACAGTAACAACAGTCACAACAGTCACAAAAAAAGTAACAACAGTAACAGTAACAACAGTCACAACAGTCACAATAACAGTAACAACAAGAACAGTAACAACAACAGTCACAACAGTCAGAAAAGCAGTAACAACAATAACAGTAACAACAGTAACAACAGTCACAGCAGTCACAATAACAGTAACAACAATAAAAGTAACAACAGTCACAATAACAGTAACAACAATGTAAACAACAATAACAGTAACAACAATAACAGTAACAACAATAACAGTAACAACAGTCACAACAGTCACAAAAGCATTAACAACAATAACAGTAACAACAACAGTAACCACAGTCACAAAAGTCACAATAACAGTAACAACAATAACAGTAACAACAACAGTAACATCAGTCACAATAACAGTAACAACAATAACAGTAACAACAGTCACAACAGTCACAATAACAGTAACAACAATAACAGTAACAACAACAGTATTAACAGTCACAACAGTCACAGTAACAGTAACTACAATCACATAACAACAGTCACAACAGTCACAATAACAGTAACAAAAGTCACAACAGTCACAATAACAGTAACAACAACAGTAACAACAGTCACTATAACAGTAACAACAATAACAGTAACAACAACAGTAACAACAGTCACAACAGTCACAATAATAGTAACAACAACAGTCACAACAATAACAGTAACAACAGTCACAACAGTCACAATAACAGTAACAACAATAACAGTAACAACAGTCACAACAGTCACAATAACAGTAACAACAACAGTAACAACAGTCACAACAGTCACAATAACAGTAAAAAGAATAAGAGTAACAACAGTCACAACAGTCACGATAACAGTAACAACAACAGTAACAACAGTCACAACAGTCACAATAACAGTAACAACAATAACAGTAACAACAGTAACAACAGGCACAATAACACTAACAACAACAGTAACAACAGTCACAACAGTCACAATAACAGTAACAACAATAACAGTAACAACAGTCACAACAGTCACAAAAGCAGTAACAACAATAACAGTAACAACAACAGTCACAACAGTCACTATAACAGTAACAACAATAACAGTAACAACAACAGTAACAACAGTCACAACAGTCACAATAACAGTAACAACAATAACAGTAACAACAGTAACAACAATAACAGTAACAACAACAGTAACAACAGTCACAACAGTCACAATTACAGTAACAACAATAACAGTAACAACAGTCACAACAGTCACAAAAGCAGTAACAACAATAACAGTAACAACAGTCACTATAGCAGTAACAACAATAACAGTAACAACAACAGTAACAACAGTCACAACACTCACAATAACAGTAACAACAGTCACAACAGTCACAATAACAGTAACAACAATAACAGTAACAACAGTCACAACAGTCACAATAACAGTAAAAAGAATAACACTAACAACAGTCACAACAGTCACGATAACAGTAACAACAACAGTAACAACAGTCACAACAGTCACAATAACAGTAACAACAGTAACAACAGGCACAATAACAGTACCAACAATAACAGTAACAACAACAGTAACAACAGTCACAACAGTCACAATAACAGTAACAATCATAACAGTCACAACAGTCACAATAACAGTAACAACAACAGTAACAACAACAGTCACAATAACAGTAACAACAATAACAGTAACAACAGTCACAATAACAGTAACAACAATAACAGTAACAACAGTCACAATAACAGTAACAACAATTACAGTAACAACAATAACAGTAACAACAGTCACAATAGTCATAATAACAGTAACAACAATAACAGTAACAACAGTCACAACAGTCACAACAGTCACAACAGTCACAAAAGCAGTAACAACAATAACAGTAACAACAACAGTAACAACAGTCACAATAACAGTAACAACAATAACAGTAACAACAGTCACAATAACAGTAACAACAATAACAGTAACAATAACAGTAACATTAGTCACAACAGTCACAATAACAGTAACAACAGTCACAACAGTCACAATAACAGTAACAACAACAGTAACAACAGTCACAACAGTCACAATAACAGTAACAACAATAACAGTAACAACAGTCACAACAGGCACCATAACAGTAACAACAACAACAGTAACAACAGTCACAACAGTCACAATAACAGTAACAACAGTAACAACAGTCACAACAGTCACAATAACAGTAACAACAGTCACAATAACAGTAACAACAATAACAGTAACAACTACACTAACAACAGTCACAATAACAGTAACAACAACAGTAACAACAGTCACAACAGTCACAAAAGCAGTAACAACAATAACAGTAACAACAACAGTAATAACAGTCACAACAGTCGCAAAAGCAGTAACAATAATAACAGTAACAGCAATAACAATAACAAGAACAGTAACAACAGTCACAACAGTAACAACAATAACAGTAACAACAGTCACAACAGTGACAGAAGCAGTAACAACAATAACAGTAACAACAGTCACAACAGTCACAATAACAGTAACAAAAGTCACAACAGTCACAATAACAGTAACAACAACAGTAACAACAGTCACTATAACAATAACAATAACAGTAACAACAACAGTAACAACAGTCACAATAACAGTAACAACAATAACAGTAACAACAACAGTAATAACAGTCACAATAACAGTAACAACAATAACAGTAACAACAGTCACAACAGTCACAATAACAGTAACAACAATAACAGTAACAACAGTCACAACAGTCACAATAACAGTAACAACAATAACAGTAACAACAGTCACAACAGTCACAATAACAGTAACAACAGTCACAGCAGTCACAATAACAGTAACAACAATAACAGTAACAACAACAGTAACAACAGTCACAACAGTCACAATAACAGTAACAACAATAACAGTAACAACAACAGTAACAACAGTCACAAAAGCAGTAACAACGATAACAGTAACAACAATAACAGTAACAACAACAGTCACAATAATAGTAACAACAATAACAGTAACAAAAATAACAGTAACAACAGTCACAAAAGCAGTAACAACAGTAACAGTAACAACAACAGTAACAACAGTCACAACAGTCACAATAACAGTAACAAACAATAACAGTAAGAACAACAGTAACAACAGTCAATTCAGTCACAAAAGCAGTAACAACAATAACAGTAACAACAATAACCGTAACAACAACAGTAACAACAGTCACAACAGTCACAATAACAGTAACAGCAGTCACAACAGTCACAATAATAGTAACAACAATAACAGTAACAACAACAGTCACAAGAGTCACAATAACAGTAACAGCAGTCACAACAGTCACAATAATAGTAACAACAATAACTGTAACAACAATAACAGTAACAACAGTCACAACAGTCACAAAAGCAGTAACAACAGTAACAACAGTCACAACAGTCACAATAACAGTAACAACAATAACAGTAACAACAACAGTCACAACAGTCAGAAAAGCAGTAACAACAATAACAGTAACAACAGTAACAACAGTCACAACAGTCACAATAACAGTAACAACAATAACAGTAACAACAGTCACAATAGTCACAATAACAGTAACAACAATAACAGTAACAACAATAACAACAATAACAGTAACAACAATAACAGTAAAAACAATAACAGTAACAACAACAGTAACAACAATCACAATAACAGTAACAGCAGTCACAACAGTCACAATAATAGTAACAAAAATAACAGTAACAACAATAACAGTAACAACAACAGTCACAACAGTCACAATAACAGTAACAGCAGTCACAACAGTCACAATAATAGTAACAAAAATAACAGTAACAACAATAACAGTAACAATAACAGTCACAACAGTCACAATAACAGTAACAGCAGTCACAAACGTCACAATAATAGTAACAACAATAACAGTAACAACAATAACAGTAACAACAGTCACAACAGTCACAAAAGCAGTAACAACAGTAACAGTAACAACAGTCACAACAGTCACAATAACAGTAACAACAAGAACAGTAACAACAACAGTCACAACAGTCAGAAAAGCAGTAACAACAATAACAGTAACAACAGTAACAACAGTCACAGCAGTCACAATAACAGTAACAACAATAAAAGTAACAACAGTCACAACAGTCACAATAACAGTAACAACAATAACAGTAACAACAATGTAAACAACAATAACAGTAACAACAATAACAGTAACAACAATAACAGTAACAACAGTCACAACAGTCACAAAAGCATTAACAACAATAACAGTAACAACAACAGTAACCACAGTCACAAAAGTCACAATAACAGTAACAACAATAACAGTCACAACAGTCACAATAACAGTAACAACAATAACAGTAACAACAGTCACAATAACAGTAACAACAATAACAGTAACAACTGTAACTACAGTCACAACAGTCACAATAACAGTAACAACAATAACAGTAACAACAACAGTATTAACAGTCACAACAGTCACAGTAACAGTAACTACAATCACATAACAACAGTCACAACAGTCACAATAACAGTAACAAAAGTCACAACAGTCACAATAACAGTAACAACAACAGTAACAACAGTCACTATAACAGTAACAACAATAACAGTAACAACAACAGTAACAACAGTCACAACAGTCACAATAATAGTAACAAAAACAGTAACAACAGTCACAACAATAACAGTAACAACAGTCAAAACAGTCTCAATAACAGTAACAACAATAACAGTAACAACAGTCACAACAGTCACAATAACAGTAACAACAATAACAGTAACAACAGTCACAACAGTCACAATAACAGTAACAACAACAGTAACAACAGTCACAACAGTCACAATAACAGTAAAAAGAATAAGAGTAACAACAGTCACAACAGTCACGATAACAGTAACAACAACAGTAACAACAGTCACAACAGTCACAATAACAGTAACAACAGTAACAACAGGCACAATAACAGTAACAACAACAGTAACAACAGTCACAACAGTCACAATAACAGTAACAACAATAACAGTAACAACAGTCACAACAGTCACAAAAGCAGTAACAACAATAACAGTAACAACAACAGTCACTATAACAGTAACAACAATAACAGTAACAACAACAGTAACAACAGTCACAACAGTCACAATAACAGTAACAACAATAACAGTAACAACAGTAACAACAATAACAGTAACAACAACAGTAACAACAGTCACAACAGTCACAATTACAGTAACAACAATAACAGTAACAACAGTCACAACAGTCACAAAAGCAGTAACAACAATAACAGTAACAACAGTCACAACAGTCACTATAACAGTAACAACAATAACAGTAACAACAACAGTAACAACAGTCACAACACTCACAGTAACAGTAACAACAGTCACAACAGTCACAATAACAGTAACAACAATAACAGTAACAACAGTCACAACAGTCACAATAACAGTAAAAAGAATAACACTAACAACAGTCACAACAGTCACGATAACAGTAACAACAACAGTAACAACAGTCACAACAGTCACAATAACAGTAACAACAGTAACAACAGGCACAATAACAGTAACAACAATAACAGTAACAACAACAGTAACAACAGTCACAACAGTCACAATAACAGTAACAATCATAACAGTAACAACAGTCACAATAACAGTAACAACAATAACAGTAACAACTACTGTAACAACAGTCACCACAGTCACAATAACAGTAACAACAATAACAGTAACAACAACAGTAACAACAGTCACAAAAGCAGTAACAACAATAACAGTAACAACAGTCACAATAACAGTAACAACAATAACAGTAACAACTACACTAACAAAAGTCACAATAACAGTAACAACAATAACAGTAACAACAACAGTAACAACAGTCACAACAGTCACAAAAGCAGTAACAACAATAACAGTAACAACAACAGTAATAACAGTCACAACAGTCGCAAAAGCAGTAACAATAATAACAGTAACAGCAATAACAATAACAACAACAGTAACAACAGTCACAACAGTAACAACAATAACAGTAACAACAGTCACAACACTGACAGAAGCAGTAACAACAATAACAGTAACAACAGTCACAATAACAGTAACAACAATAACAGTAACAAAAGTCACAACAGTCACAATAACAGTAACAACAACAGTAACAACAGTCACTATAACAGTAACAACAGTAACAGTAACAACAGTAACAACAGTCACAACAGTCACAATAATAGTAACAACAATAACAGTAACAACAACAGTAACAACAGTCACAATAACAGTAACAACAATAACAGTAACAACAGTCACAATAACAGTAACAACAATAACAGTAACAACAGTCACAATAACAGTAACAACAATAACAGTAACAACAGTCACAACAGTCACAATAACAGTAACAACAGTCACAGCAGTCACAATAACAGTAACAACAACAGTAACAATAGTCACAACAGTCACAATAACAGTAACAACAATAACAATAACAACAACAGTAACAACAGTCACAAAAGCAGTAACAACAATAACAGTAACAACAATAACAGTAACAACAACAGTCACAATAATAGTATCAACAATAACAGTAACAACAATAACAGTAACAACAGTCACAAAAGCAGTAACAACAGTAACAGTAACAACAACAGTAACAACAGTCACAACAGTCACAATAACAGTAACAAACAATAACAGTAAGAACAACAGTAACAACAGTCACAACAGTCACAAAAGCAGTAACAACAATAACAGTAACAACAATAACAGTAACAACAACAGTAACAACAGTCACAACAGTAACAACAATAACAGTAAGAACAGTCACAACAGTCACAATAATAGTAACAACAATAACAGTAACAACAATAACAGTAACAACAACAGTCACAAGAGTCACAATAACAGTAATAGCAGTCACAACAGTCACAATAATAGTAACAACAATAACTGTAACAACAATAACAGTAACAACAGTCACAACAGTCACAAAAGCAGTAACAACAGTCACAACAGTCACAATAACAGTAACAACAATTACAGTAACAACAACAGTCACAGTAGTCAGAAAAACAGTAACAACAATAACAGTAACAACAGTAACAACAGTCACAACAGTCACAATAACAGTAACCGCAATAACAGTAACAACAGTCACAACAGTCACAATAACAGTAACAACAATAACAGTAACAACAATAACAGTAACAACAAAAGTAACAACAACAGTAACGTCAGTCACAATAACAGTAACACAATAACAGTAACAACAGTCACAACAGTCACAAAAGCAGTAACAACAATAACAGTAACAACAACAGTAACAACAGTCACAATAACAGTAACTACAATAACAGTCACAACAGTCACAATATTAGTAACAACAATAACAGTAACAACAGTCACAATAACAGTAACAACAATAACAGTAACAACAGTCACAATAACAGTACAACAATAACAGTAACAACAGTAACATCTGTCACAATAACAGTAACAACAGTCAAAAAACAGTAACAACAATAACAGTTACAACAACAGTATTAACAGTCACAACAGTCACAGTAACAGTAACAACAATAACAGTAACAACAGTCACAACAGTCACAATAACAGTAACAACAATAACAGTAACAAAAGTAACAACAGTCACAATAACAGTAACAACAGTCACTATAACAGTAACAACAATAACAGTAACAACAACAGTAACAACAGTCACAACAGTCACAATAATAGTAACAACAATAACAGTAACAACAACAGTAACAACAGTCACAACAGTCACAATAACAGTAACAACAATAACAGTAACAACAGTCACAACAGTCACAATAACAGTAACAACAATAACAGTAACAACAGTCACAACAGTCACAATAACAGTAACAACAATAACAGTAACAACAACAGTAACAGCAGTCACTATAACAGTAACAACAATAACAGTAACAACAACAGTAACAACAGTCACAACAGTCACAATAACAGTAACAACAATAACAGTAACAACAGTCACAACAGTCACAATAACAGTAACAACAATAACAGTAACAACAGTCACAACAGTTACAATAACAGTAAAAAGAATAACAGTAACAACAGTCACAACAGTCACGATAACAGTAACAACAACAGTAACAACAGTCACAACAGTCACAATAACAGTAACAACAGTAACAACAGGCACAATAACAGTAACAACAATAACAGTAACAACAGTCACAACAGTCACAATAACAGTAACAGCAATAACAGTCACAATAACAGTAACAACAATAACAGTAACAACTACAGTAACAACAGTCACAATAACAGTAACAACAATAACAGTAACAACAACAGTAACAACAGTCACAACAGTCACAAAAGCAGTAACAACAATAACAGTAACAAACAACAGTAATAACAGTCACAACAGTCACAAAAGCAGTAACAACAATAACAGTAACAACAATAACAATAACAACAACAGTCACAACAGTAACAACAATAACAGTAACAACAGTCACAACAGTGACAGAAGCAGTAACAACAACAACAACAGTAACAACAGTCACAATAACAGTAACAACAATAACAGTAACAACAGTCACAACAGTCACAATAACAGTAACAACAATAACAGTAACAACAGTCACAGCAGTCACAATAACAGTAACAACAATAACAGTAACAACAACAGTAACAACAGTCACAATAACAGTAACAACAATAACAGTAACAACAACAGTAACAACAGTCACAACAGTCACAAAAGCAGTAACAACAATAACAGTAACAACAACAGTCACAACAGTCACAATAATAGTAACAACAATAACAGTAACAACAGTCACAACAGTCACAAAAGCAGTAATAACAATAACAGTAACAACAATAACAGTAACAACAGTCACAACAGTCACAAAAGCAGTAACTACAATAACAGCAAAAACAACAGTAACAACAATAACAGCAACAACAACAACAACAGTAACAACAATAACAGTAAGAACAATAACATTAGCAACAGACACAACAGCCACAAAAGCAGTAATAACAATAACAGTAACAACAATAACAGTAACAACAACAGTAACAACAGTCACAATAACAGTAAGAACAATAACAGTAACAACAGTCACAAGAGTCACAATAACAGTAACAACAATAACAGTAACAACAGTCACAACAGTCACAATAACAGTAACAACAATTACACTAACAACAACAGTAACAACAGTCACAACAGTCACAATAACAGTAACAACAATAACAGTAACAACAATAACAGTAACAACAACAGTAACAACAGTAACAATAACAGTAACAACAATAACAGTAACAAGAATAACAGTAACAACAATAACAGTAACAACAGTCACAACAGTCATAAAAGCAGTAACAACAATAACAGTAACAACAACAGTAACAACAGTCACAACAGTCACAATAACAGTAACAACAATAACAGTAACAACAGTCACAATAACAGTAACAACAATAACAGTAATATTAACAGTAACAACAGTCACAACAGTCACAATAACAGTAACAAGAATAACAGTAACAACAGTCACAACAGTCACAACAGTCACAATAACAGTAACAACAGTAACAACAGTCACAACAGTCACAATAACAGTAACAACAATAACAGTAACAACAGTCACAACAGGCACAATAACAGTAACAACAACAACAGTAACAACAGTCAAAACAGTCACAATAGCAGTAACAACAATAACAGCAACAACAGTCACAATAACAGTAACAACAATAACAGTAACAACTACAGTAACAACAGTCACAATAACAGTAACAACAACAGTAACAACAATCACAACAGTCACAAAAGCAGTAACAACAATAACAGTAACAACAACAGTAATAACAGTCACAACAGTCGCAAAAGCAGTAACAATAATAACAGTAACAGCAATAACAATAACAGCAACAGTAACAACAGTCACAACAGTAACAACAATAACAGTAACAACAGTCACAACAGTGACAGAAAGAGTAACAACAATAACAGTAACAACAGTCACAATAACAGTAACTACAATAACAGTAACAACAGTCACAACAGTCACAATAACAGTAACAACAATAACAGTAACAACAGTCGCAGCAGTCACAATAACAGTAACAACAATAACAGTAACAACAACAGTAACAACAGTCACAATAGTAGTAACAACAATAACAGTAACAACAGTCACAATAACAGTAACAACAACAGTAACAACAGTCACAACTGTCACAATAACAGTAACATCAATAACAGTAACAACAGTCACAGCAGTCACAATAACAGTAACAACAATAACAGTAACAACAACTGTAACAACAGTCACAACACTCACAATAACAGTAACAACAATAACTGTAACAACAACAGTAACAACAGTCACAACAGTCACAATAACAGTAACAACAATAACAGTAACAACAGTCACAACAGTCACAAAAGCAGTAACAACAATAACAGTAACAACAGTAACAGTAACAACAACAGTCACAACAGTCACAATAATAGTAACAACAATAACAGTAACAACAGTCACAACAGTCACAAAAGCAGTAACAACAGTAACAGTAACAACAACAGTAACAACAGTCACAATAACAGTAAGAACAACAGTAACAACAGTCACAATAACAGTAACAACAATAACAGTAACAACAGTCACAATAACAGTAACAACAATAACAGTAACAACAGTCACAACAGTAACAACAGTCACAATAATAGTAACAACAATAACAGTAACAACAGTCACAACAGTCACAAAAGCAGTAACAACAGTAACAGTAACAACAACAGTAACAACAGTCACAACAGTCACAATAACAGTAACAAACAATAACAGTAAGAACAACAGTAACAACAGTCACAATAACAGTAACAACAGTCACAACAGTAACAACAATAACAGTAACAACAGTCACAACAGTGACAGAAGCAGTAACAACAATAATAGTAACAACAACAGTAACAACAGTCACAATAACAGTAACAACAATAACAGTAACAACAGTCACAACAGTCACAACAGTCACAACAACAATAACAACAATAACAGTAACAACAACAGTAACAAGAATCACAACAGTCACAATAACAGTAACAACAATAACAGTAACAACAACAGTAACAACACTCACAACAGTCACAAAAGCAGTAACAACAATAACAGTAACAACAATAACAGTCACAACAGTCACAATAATAGTAATAACAATAACAATAACAACAATAACAGTAACAACAGTCACAACCGTCACAAAAGCAGTAACAACAGTAACAGTAACAACAACAGTAACAACAGTCACAACAGTCACAATAACAGTAGCAAACAATAACAGTAAGAACAACAGTAACAACAGTCACAATAACAGTAACAACAGTCACAATAATAGTAACAACAATAACAGTAACAACAATAACAGTAACAACAGTCACAACAGTCACAAAAGCAGTAACAAGAGTAACAGTAACAGCAGCAGTAACAACAGTCACAACAGTCACAATAACAGTAACAACAATAACAGTAACAACAACAGTCACAACAGTCAGAAAAGCAATAACAACAATAACAGTAACAACAATAACAGCAACAACAACAGTAACAACAATAACAGTAACAACAACAGTAAGAATAATAACAGTAACAACAGTCACAACAGTCACAAAAGCAGTAACAACAATAACAGCAACAACAACAGTAACAACAATAACAGAAACAACAGTCACAACAGCCACAAAAGCAGTAACAACAATAACAGCAACAACAACAGTAACAACAATAACAGTAACAACGGTCACAACAGTCACAAAAGCAGTTACAACAATAACAGCAAAAACAGTAGCAACAGTCACAACAGTCACAAAAGCAGTATCAACAATAACAGCAGCAACAACAGTAACAACAATAACAGTAACAACAGTCACAAAAGCAGCAACAACAATAACAGTAACAACAATAACATTAACAACAGTCACAACAGTCACAAAAGCGGTAACAACAGTAACAACAGTCAATACAGTCACAATAACAGTAACAACAATAACAGTAACAACAACAGTCACAACAGTCAGAAAAGCAGTAACAACAATAACAGTAACAACAGTCACAACAGTCACAATAACAGTAACAACAATAAAAGTAACAACAGTCACAACAGTCACAATAACAGTAACAACAATAACAGTAACAACAACAATAACAACAATAACAGTAACAACAATAACAGTAAAAACAATAACAGTAACAACAACAGTAACAACAATCACAATAACAGTAACAGCAGTCACAACAGTCACAATAATAGTAACAAAAATAACAGTAACAACAATAACAGTAACAACAACAGTCACAACAGTCACAATAACAGTAACAGCAGTCACAACAGTCACAATAATAGTAACAAAAATAACAGTAACAACAATAACAGTAACAACAACAGTCACAACAGTCACAATAACAGTAACAGCAGTCACAAACGTCACAATAATAGTAACAACAATAACAGTAACAACAATAACAGTAACAACAGTCACAACAGTCACAAAAGCAGTAACAACAGTAACAGTAACAACAGTAACAACAGTCACAACAGTCACAATAACAGTAACAACAATAACAGTAACAACAACAGTCACAACAGTCAGAAAAGCAGTAACAACAATAACAGTAACAACAGTAACAACAGTCACAGCAGTCACAATAACAGTAACAACAATAAAAGGAACAACAGTCACAACAGTCACAATAACAGTAACAACAATAACAGTAACAACAATGTAAACAACAATAACAGTAACAACAATAACAGTAACAACAGTCACAACAGTCACAAAAGCAGTAACAACAATAACAGTAACAACAACAGTAACAACAGTCACAAAAGTCACAATAACAGTAACAACAATAACAGTCACAACAGTCACAATAACAGTAACAACAATAACAGTAACAACAGTCACAATAACAGTAACAACTGTAACTACAGTCACAACAGTCACAATAACAGTAACTACAATAACAGTAACAACAACAGTAACATCGGTCACAATAACAGTAACAACAATAACAGTAACAACAGTCACAATAACAGTAACAACAATAACAGTAACAACAACAGTATTAACAGTCACAACAGTCACAGTAACAGTAACAACAATAACATAACAACAGTCAGAATAACAGTAACAAAAGTCACAACAGTCACAATAACAGTAACAGCAACAGTAACAACAGTCACTATAACAGTAACAACAATAACAGTAACAACAACAGTAACAACAGTCACAACAGTTACAATAATAGTAACAACAATAACAGTAACAACAACAGTAACTACAGTCACAACAATAACAGTAACAACAGTCACAACAGTCACAATAACAGTAACAACAATAACAGTAACAACAGTCACAACAGTCACAATAACAGTAACAACAATAACAGTAACAACAGTCACAATAACAGTAACAACAACAGTAACAACAGTCACAACAGTCACAATAACAGTAAAAAGAATAAGAGTAACAACAGTTACAACAGTCACGATAACAGTAACAACAACAGTAACAACAGTCACAATAACAGTAACAACAATAACAGTAACAACAGTAACAACAGGCACAATAACAGTAACAACAGTAACAACAGTCACAACAGTCACAATAACAGTAAGAACAATAACAGTAACAACAGTCACAACAGTCACAAAAGCAGTAACAACAATAACAGTAACAACAACAGTCACAACAGTCACTATAACAGTAACAACAATAACAGTAACAACAACAGTAACAACAGTCACAACAGTCACAATAACAGTAACAACAATAACAGTAACAACAGTAACAACAATAAGAGTAACAACAATAACAGTAACAACAGTCACAACAGTCACAAAAGCAGTAACAACAATAACAGTAACAACAACAGTAACAACAGTCACAACAGTCACTATAACAGTAACAACAATAACAGTAACAACAACAGTAACAACAGTCACAACAGTCACAATAACAGTAACAACAATAACAGTAACAACAGTCACAACAGTCACAATAACAGTAACAACAATAACAGTAACAACAGTCACAACAGTCACAATAACAGTAAAAAGAATAACACTAACAACAGTCACAACAGTCACGATAACAGTAACAACAACAGTAACAACAGTCACAACAGTCACAATAACAGTAACATCAATAACAGTAACAACAGTAACAACAGGCACAATAACAGTAACAACAATAACAGTAACAACAACAGTAACAACAGTCACAACAGTCACAATAACAGTAACAATCATAGCAGTAACAACAGTCACAATAACAGTAACAACAATAACAGTAACACCTACTGAAACAACAGTCACCACAGTCACAATAACAGTAACAACAATAACAGTAACAACAACAGTAACAACAGTCACAAAAGCAGTAACAACAATAACAGTAACAACAGTCACAATAACAGTAACAACAATAACAGTAACAACTACACTAACAACAGTCACAATAACAGTAACAACAATAACAGTAACAACAACAGTAACAACAGTCACAACAGTCACAAAAGCAGTAACAACAATAACAGTAACAACAACAGTAATAACAGTCACAACAGTCGCAAAAGCAGTAACAATAATAACAGTAACAGCAATAACAATAACAACAACAGTAACAACAGTCACAACAGTAACAACAATAACAGTAACAACAGTCACAACAGTGACAGAAGCAGTAACAACAATAACAGTAACAACAGTCACAATAACAGTAACAACAATAACAGTAACAAAAGTCACAACAGTCACAATAACAGTAACAACAACAGTAACAACAGTCACTATAACAGTAACAACAATAACAGTAACAACAACAGTAACAACAGTCACAACAGTCACAATAATAGTAACAACAATAACAGTAACAACAACAGTAACAACAGTCACAATAACAGTAACAACAATAACAGTAACAACAGTCACAATAACAGTAACAACAATAACAGTAACAACAGTCACAACAGTCACAATAACAGTAACAACAATAACAGTAACAACAGTCACAAAAGTCACAATAACAGTAACAACAGTCACAGCAGTCACAATAACAGTAACAACAACAGTAACAATAGTCACAACAGTCACAATAACAGTAACAACAATAACAGTAACAACAACAGTAACAACAGTCACAAAAGCAGTAACAACAATAACAGTAACAACAATAACAGTAACAACAACAGTCACAATAATAGTAACAACAATAACAGTAACAACAATAACAGTAACAACAGTCACAAAAGCAGTAACAACTGTAACAGTAACAACAACAGTAACAACAGTCACAACAGTCACAATAACAGTAACAAACAATAACAGTAAGAACAACAGTAACAACAGTCACAACAGTCACAAAAGCAGTAACAACAATAACAGTAACAACAACAGTAACAACAGTCACAACAGTAACAACAATAACAGTAAGAACAGTCACAACAGTCACAATAATAGTAACAACAATAACAGTAACAACAATAACAGTAACAACAACAGTCACAAGAGTCACAATAACAGTAATAGCAGTCACAACAGTCACAATAATAGTAACAACAATAACTGTAACAACAATAACAGTAACAACAGTCACAACAGTCACAAAAGCAGTAACAACAGTAACAACAGTCACAACAGTCACAATAACAGTAACAACAATTACAGTAACAACAACAGTCACAATAGTCAGAAAAACAGTAACAACAATAACAGTAACAACAGTAACAACAGTCACAACAGTCACAATAACAGTAACCGCAATAACAGTAACAACAGTCACAACAGTCACAATAACAGTAACAACAATAACAGTAACAACAATAACAGTAACAACAATAACAGTAACAACAACAGTAACAACAACAGTAACGTCAGTCACAATAACAGTAACACAATAACAGTAACAACAGTCACAACAGTCACAAAAGCAGTAACAACAATAACAGTAACAACAACAGTAACAACAGTCACAATAACAGTAACAACAATAACAGTCACAACAGTCACAATATTAGTAACAACAATAACAGTAACAACAGTCACAATAACAGTAACAACAATAACAGTAACAACAGTCACAAAAACAGTAACAACAATAACAGTAACAACAGTAACATCTGTCACAATAACAGTAACAACAGTCACAATAACAGTAACAACAATAACAGTTACAACAACAGTATTAACAGTCACAACAGTCACAGTAACAGTAACAACAATAACAGTAACAACAGTCACAACAGTCACAATAACAGTAACAACAATAACAGTAACAAAAGTCACAACAGTCACAATAACAGTAACAACAGTCACTATAACAGTAACAACAATAACAGTAACAACAACAGTAACAACAGTAACAACAGTCACAACAATCACAATAACAGTAACAACAATAACAGTAACAACAGTCACAACAGTCACAATAACAGTAACAACAATAACAGTAACAACAGTCACAACAGTCACAATAACAGTAACATCAATAACAGTAACAACAGTCACAATAACAGTAACAACAACAGTAACAACAGTCACTATATCAGTAACAACAATAACAGTAACAACAACAGTAACAACAGTCACAACAGTCACAATAACAGTAACAACAATAACAGTAACAACAGTCACAACAGTCACAATAACAGTAACAACAATAACAGTAACAACAGTCACAACAGTCACAATAACAGTAAAAAGAATAACAGTAACAACAGTCACAACAGTCACGATAACAGTAACAACAACAGTAACAACAGTCACAACAGTCACAATAACAGTAACAACAGTAACAACAGGCACAATAACAGTAACAACAATAACAGTAACAACAGTCACAACAGTCACAATAACAGTAACAGCAATAACAGTCACAATAACAGTAACAACAATAACAGTAACAACTACAGTAACAACAGTCACAATAACAGCAACAACAATAACAGTAACAACAACAGTAACAACAGTCACAACAGTCACAAAAGCAGTAACAACAATAACAGTAACAACAACAGTAATAACAGTCACAACAGTCACAAAAGCAGTAACAACAATAACAGTAACAACAGTCACAAGAGTGACAGAAGCAGTAACAACAACAGTAACAACAGTCACAATAACAGTAACAACAATAACAGTAACAACAGTCACAACAGTCACAATAACGGTAACAACAATAACAGTAACAACAGTCACAGCAGTCACAATAACTGTAACAACAATAACAGTAACAACAACAGTAACAACAGTCACAACAGTCACAATAACAGTAACAACAACAGTAACAACAGTCACAACAGTCACAAAAGCAGTAACAACAATAACAGTAACAACAATAACAGTAACAACAACAGTCACAACAGTCACAATAATAGTAACAACAATAACAGTAACAACAGTCACAACAGTCACAAAAGCAGTAATAACAATAACAGTAACAACAATAACAGTAACAACAGTCACAAAAGCAGTAACAACAATAACAGCAAAAACAACAGTAACAACAATAACAGCAACAACAACAACAGTAACAACAATAACAGTAAGAACAATAACATTAGCAACAGACACAACAGCCACAAAAGCAGTAATAACAATAACAGTAACAACAATAACAGTAACAACAACAGTAACAACAGTCACAATAACAGTAAGAACAATAACAGTAACAACAGTCACAACAGTCACAATAACAGTAACAACAATAACAGTAACAACAGTCACAGCAGTCACAATAACAGTAACAACAATAACAGTAACAACAGTCACAACAGTCACAAAAGCACTAACAACAATAACAGTAACAACAATAACAGTTACAACAACAGTCACAACAGTCACAATAATAGTAACAACAATAACAGTTACAACAGTCACAACAGTCACAAAATCAGTAATAACAATAACAGTAACAACAGTAATAACAGTCACAACAGTCACAAAAGCAGTAACAACAATAACAGTAACAACAGTCACAACAGTGACAGAAGCAGTAACAACAACAACAGTAACAACAGTCACAATAACAGTAACAACAATAACAGTAACAACAGTCACAACAGTCACAATAACAGTAACAACAATAACAGTAACAACAGTCACAGCAGTCACAATAACAGTAACAACAATAACAGTAACAACAATAACAGTTACAACAACAGTCACAACAGTCACAATAATAGTAACAACAATAACAGTTACAACAGTCACAACTGTCACAAAAGCAGTAATAACAATAACAGTAACAACAATAACAGTAACAACAGTCACAACAGTCACAAAAGCAGTAACAACAATAACAGCAAAAACAACAGTAACAACAATAACAGCAACAACAACAACAGTAACAACAATAACAGTAAGAACAATAACATTAGCAACAGACACAACAGCCACAAAAGCAGTAATAACAATAACAGTAACAACAATAACAGTAACAACACAGTAACAACAGTCACAATAACAGTAAGAACAATAACAGTAACAACAGTCACAACAGTCACAATAACAGTAACAACAGTCACAACAGTCATAAAAGCAGTAACAACAATAACAGTAACCACAACAGTAACAACAGTCACAACAGTCACAATAACAGTAACAACAATAACAGTAACAACAGTCACAATAACAGTAACAACAATAACAGTAATATTAACAGTAACAACAGTCACAACAGTCACAATAACAGTAACAAGAATAACAGTAACAACAGTCACAACAGTCACAATAACAGTAACAACAACAGTAACAACAGTCACAACAGTCACAATGACAGTAACAACAATAACAGTAACAACAGTCACAACAGGCACAATAACAGTAACAACAACAACAGTAACAACAGTCAAAACAGTCACAATAGCAGTAACAACAATAACAGCAACAACAGTCACAATAACAGTAACAACAATAACAGTAACAACTACAGTAACAACAGTCACAATAACAGTAACAACAACAGTAACAACAATCACAACAGTCACAAAAGCAGTAACAACAATAACAGTAACAACAACAGTAATAACAGTCACAACAGTCGCAAAAGCAGTAACAATAATAACAGTAACAGCAATAACAATAACAGCAACAGTAACAACAGTCACAACAGTAACAACAATAACAGTAACAACAGTCACAACAGTGACAGAAGGAGTAACAACAATAACAGTAACAACAGTCACAATAACAGTAACTACAATAACAGTAACAACAGTCACAACAGTCACAATAACAGTAACAACAATAACAGTAACAACAGTCACAGCAGTCACAATAACAGTAAAAACAATAACAGTAACAACAACAGTAACAACAGTCACAATAACAGTAACAACAATAACAGTAACAACAGTCACAATAACAGTAACAACAACAGTAACAACAGTCACAACTGTCACAATAACAGTAACAACAATAACAGTAACAACAGTCACAGCAGTCACAATAACAGTAACAACAATAACAGTAACAACAACTGTAACAACAGTCACAACACTCACAATAACAGTAACAACAATAACAGTAACAACAACAGTAACAACAGTCACAACAGTCACAATAACAGTAACAACAATAACAGTAACAACAGTCACAAAAGCAGTAACAACAATAACAGTAACAACAGTAACAGTAACAACAACAGTCACAACAGTCACAATAATAGTAACAACAATAACAGTAACAACAGTCACAACAGTCACAAAAGCAGTAACAACAGTAACAGTAACAACAACAGTAACAACAGTCACAATAACAGTAACAAACAATAACAGTAAGAACAACAGTAACAACAGTCACAATAACAGTAACAACAATAACAGTAACAACAGTCACAACAGTCACAATAACAGTAACAACAATAACAGTAACAACTGTCACAACAGTAACAACAGTCACAATAATAGTAACAACAATAACAGTAACAACAGTCACAACAGTCACAAAAGCAGTAACAACAGTAACAGTAACAACAACAGTAACAACAGTCACAACAGTCACAATAACAGTAACAAACAATAACAGTAAGAACAACAGTAACAACAGTCACAATAACAGTAACAACAGTCACAACAGTAACAACAATAACAGTAACAACAGTCACAACAGTGACAGAAGCAGTAACAACAATAACAGTAACAACAACAGTAACAGCAGTCACAATAACAGTAACAACAATAACAGTAACAACAGTCACAACAGTCACAATAACAGTAACAAGAATAACAGTAACAACAGTCACAATAACAGTAACAACAACAGTAACAACAGTCACAACAGTCACAATAACACTAACAACAATAACAGTAACAACAGTCACAACAGGCACAATAACAGTAACAACAACAACAGTAACAACAGTCACAACAATCACAATAACAGTAACAACAATAACAGTAACAACAGTCACAATAACAGTAACAACAATAACAGTAACAGCTACAGTAACAACAGTAACAACAGTCACAACAGTCACAAAAGCAGTAAGAACAATAACAGTAACTACAGTCACAACAGTGACAGAAGCAGTAACAACAATAACAGTAACAACAACAGTAACAACAGTCACAATAACAGTAACAACAATAACAGTAACAACAACAGTAATAACAGTCACAACAGTCGCAGAAGCAGTAACAATAATAACAGTAACAGCAATAACAATAACAACAACAGTAACAACAGTCACGACAGTAACAACAATAACAGTAACAACAGTCACAACAGTGACAGAAGCAGTAACAACAATAACAGTAACAACAACAGTAACAACAGTCACAATAACAGTAACAACAATAACAGTAACAACAGTCACAACAGTCACAACAGTCACAATAACAGTAACAACAATAACAGTAACAACAGTCACAGCAGTCACAATAACAGTAACAACAATAACAGTAACAACAACAGTAACAACAATCACAACAGTCACAATAAAAGTAACAACAATAACAGTAACAACAACAGTAACAACACTCACAACAGTCACAAAAGCAGTAACAACAATAACAGTAACAACAATAACAGTCACAACAGTCACAATAATAGTAACAACAATAACAGTAACAACAATAACAGTAACAACAGTCACAACCGTCACAAAAGCAGTAACAACAGTAACAGTAACAACAACAGTAACAACAGTCACAACAGTCACAATAACAGTAGCAAACAATAAAAGTAAGAACAACAGTAACAACAGTCACAATAACAGTCACAACAGTCACAATAATAGTAACAACAATAACAGTAACAACAATAACAGTAACAACAGTCACAACAGTCACAAAAGCAGTAACAACAGTAACAGTAACAGCAACAGTAACAACAGTCACAACAGTCACAATAACAGTAACAACAATAACAGTAACAACAACAGTCACAACTGTCAGAAAACAATAACAAGAATAACAGTAACAACAGTAACAACAGTCACAACCGTCACAATAACAGTAACAACAATAACAGTAACAACAATAACAGTAACAACAACAGTAACAACAATAACAGTAACAACAATAACAGTAACAACAGTCACAACAGTCACAACAGTCACAAAAGCAGTAACAACAATAACAGTAACAACAACAGTAACAACAGTCACAACAGTCACCATAACAGTAACAACAACAGTAACAACAATAGCAGTAACAACAATAACAGTAACAACAGTCACTACAGTCACAAAAGCAGTAACAACAATAACAGTAACAACAATAAAAGTAACAACAGTCACAAAAGCAGTAACAACAATAACAGTAACAACAGTAACATCAGTCACAATAACAGTAACAATAACAGTAACAACAACAGTCACAATAACAGTAACAACAATAACAGTAACAACAACAACAGTAAGTACAATAACAGTAACAACAATAACAGTAACAACAGTCACAAAAGCAGTAACAACAATAACAGTAACAACAGTCACAACAGTCACAATAACAGTAACAACAATAACAGTAACAACAATAACAGTAACAACAGTCACAACAGTCACAATAACAGTAACAACAATAACAGTAACAACAATAACAGTAACAACAGTCACAACAGTCACAAAAGCAGTAACAACAATAACAGTAACAACAGTCACAACAGTCACAAAAGCAGTAACAACAATAACAGTAACAACAACAGTAACCACAGTCACAACAGTCACAATAACAGTAACAACAATAACAGTAACAACAACAGTAACAACAGTCACAACGGTCACAATAACAGTAACAACAATAACAGTAACAACAACAGTAACAACAATAACAGTAACAACAATAACAGTAACAACAGTCACAAAAGCAGTAACAACAATAACAGTAACAACAACAGTCACAACAGTCACAATAACAGTAACAACAATAACAGTAACAACAATAACAGTAACAACAGTCACAAAAGCAGTAACAACAATAACAGTAACAACAGTCACAACAACAGTAACAACAATAACAGTAACAACAGTCACAACAGTCACAATAACAGTAACAACAATAACAGTAACAACAATAACAGTAACAACAGTCACAAAAGCAGTAACAACAATAACAGTAACAACAACAGTAACAACAGTCACAACAACAGTAACAACAATAACAGTAACAACAGTCACAACAGTCACAAAAGCAGTAACAACAATAACAGTAACAACAACAGTAACAACAGTCACAACAGTCACAATAACAGTAACAACAATAACAGTAACAACAGACACAACTGTCACAAAAGCAGTAACAACAATAACAGTAACAACAACAGTAACAACAGTCACAACAGTCACAATAACTGTAACAACAATAACAGTAACAACAATAACAGTCACAACAGTCACAAAAGCAGTAACAAGAATAACAGTAACAACAACAGTCACAATAGTCACAAAAACAGTAACAACAATAACGGTAACAACAGTCACAACAGTCACAAAAGCAGTAACAACAATAACAGCAACAACAACAGTAACAACAATAACAGTAACAACAGTCACAAAAGCAGTAACAACAATAACAGCAACAACAACAGTAACAACAATAACAGTAACAACAACAGTAACAATAATAACAGTAACAACAGTCACAACAGTCACAAAAGCAGTAACAACAATAACAGCAACAACAACAGTAACAACAATAACAGAAACAACAGTCACAACAGCCACAAAAGCAGTAACAACAATAACAGCAACAACAACAGTAACAACAATAACAGTAACAACGGTCACAACAGTCACAAAAGCAGTTACAACAATAACAGCAACAACAACAGTAGCAACAGTCACAACAGTCACAAAAGCAGTATCAACAATAACAGCAGCAACAACAGTAACAACAATAACAGTAACAACAGTCACAAAAGCAGTAACAACAATAACAGTAACAACAATAACAGTAAGAACAGTCACAACAGTCACAATATTAGTATCAACAACAACAGTAACAACAATAGGAGTAACAACAGTCATAACAGTCACAATAACAGTAACAACAATAACAGTAAGAACAATAACAACAACAGTAACAACATTAACAGTAACAACAATAACAGTAACAACAATAACAGTAACAACAGTCACAACCTCAGTAACTAGAGTGGTAATGGGGATGACGATGATGATGATTCATAATTGATGATGGTGATGCAGATGATGACGATGATGATGACTTTTTGGGTCATTTTTTTTAATTTTTAGGTCATAAATGCATTTTTTATTTTGCAGTTTTTACCAAATTTTAGGTCATTAAATGCCTAGCCCTAATAATCACTTAAAAGATTATGCTTCTTTCAATTTTGGAATATTTCGTTTTGAAGGGATTCCGTTATGTTTCCTGAAAATGCTAGTCTGTTATGATATTCCACTGAATTTCTATGTTAAGTTCTAGAATAAAACATGTGTGAATAATTATTTCAGAATTTATGCTTCTTTCAATTTTGGATTATGTCTTCTTGAGCATAATCCTGTTGTATTTTCTGATTATACAAGTCTTTATAATATGCCACTTAGTTTCAAAGTTTTTTTTTTTTTTTCCATAAGAACCATGTATGGATAATTATTTACAAAATTACGCTTCTTTCATTTTGGGTTATATTTTTTTCGAGGGATTCTGTTGTTTCTGAAAATGCAATTCTGTTATGATATTCCACCGAGTTTCAAAGTTAGTTTCTATAACAAACCATGTGTGGGAATTTATTTCAGAAAATACGCTCCTCTCAATTTTGGGTTATACCTTTTTGTGAGTGATTCTGTGATATTATCTAAAAATGCAAGTGTTTTCTCATATGCCACTGAGCTTAGAACTCACTTGCTATAAGAAACCATGAATGGATGGTTATTTCAGAAATTTCCGCTTCTGTTAATTTTGCATTATATCTTTTTGTGATTAATCCCGTAATATTTTCTGAAAATACGAGTCTTTTATGATATATCAGTGAGTTTTAAAGTTATTTGCTATAGGAAAGCATGTATGGATAATTACTTAATTCTTTACACTTCCTTCAACCTTGGACTATTATGCTTGGAGCTGCCCCATTGTGACCTCAAGTTGGTGTGTTCTGCATTAGTGCAAGAATTGAAGCGACAAAACCGACCTATCCCAACGCTTTCTGTTGCATCAGCGATAAATGAGCGTCTGAATTGTCTACTGCCAACATTCCACCTGGAAGGAGTTCCAGCAGATAGGACAATAATGTTCAGTTAAGCAGCTCGAAGAGATACTTTCACAAAATGGGCACACATGAACTACAAGTGTCTCCGTCTGCGGGATATGTGAATGGCAACCACAAGCTACACAAGCTGAGCAGAATATTACTTCCACTTACTGGTGTCTAGGGGATATGTGGATAGTGACCACAAGGTACCCAAGCTGAGCACAACATTACTTACACTTACTGGTGTCTAGGGGATATGTGGATAGTGACCACAAGGTACCCAAGTTGAGCAGAATATTACTTCCACTTACTGGTGTCTAGGAGATATGTGGATAGCACCACAAGGTACCCAAGCTGAGCAGAACATTACTTCCACTTGCTGGTGTCTAGGGGACATGTGGATAGTGACCACAGGGTACCCAAGCTGAGCAGAGCATTACTTCCAATTACTGGTGTCTAGGGTATATGTGGATAGTGAACACAAGGTACCCAAGCTGAGCAGAACATTACTTCCACTTACTGGTGTCTAGGGGATATGTGGATAGCACCACAAGGTACCCAAGCTGAGCAGAACATTACTTCCACTTACTGGTGTCTAGGGGATATGTGGATAGTGAACACAAGGTACCCAAGCTGAGCAGAACATTACTTCCACTTACTGGTGTCTAGGGGATATGTGGATAGTGAACACCAGATACCCAAGCTGAGCAGAACATTACTTCCACTTACTGGTGTCTAGGGGATATGTGGATAGTGACCACAAAGTACCCAAGCTGGGCAGAACAATTACTTATACTTGCTGGTGTCTAGGGGATATGTGGAGAGCACCACAAGGTACCCAAACTGAGCAGAACATTACTTCCACTTACTGGTGTCTAGGGGATATGTGGATAGTGACCACAAGGTACCCAAGCTGAGCAGAACATTACTTCCACTTACTGGAGTCTAGGGGATATGTGGATAGTGAACACAAATACCCAAGCTGAGCAGAACATTACTTCCACTTCCTGGTGTCTAGGGGATATGTGATTAGTGAACACAAGTTACCCAAGCTGAGCAGAACATTACTTCCACTTACTGGTGTCTAGGGGATATGTGGATAGTGACCACAAGGTACCCAAGCTGAGCAGAACATTACTTCCACTTACTGGTGTCTAGAGGATATGTGGATAGTGACCACAAGCTACCCAAGCTGAGCAGAACATTACTTCCACTTAGTGGTGTCTAGGAGATATGTGGATAGAGACCACAAGGTACCCAAGCTGAGCAGAACATTACTTCCACTTACTGGTGTCTAGGGGATATGTGGATAGTGACCACAAGGTACCCAAGCTGAGCAGAACATTACTTCCACTTACTGGTGTCTAGGGGATATGTGGATAGTGAACACAAGGTACCCAAGCTGAGCAGAACATTACTTCCACTTACTGGTGTCTAGGGGATATGTGGATAGTGAACACAAGATACCCAAGCTGAGCAGAACATTACTTCCACTTACTGGTGTCTAGGGGATATGTGGATAGTGACCACAAAGTACCCAAGCTGGGCAGAACATTACTTATACTTGCTGGTGTCTAGGGGATATGTGGAGAGCACCACAAGGTACCCAAACTGAGCAGAACATTACTTCCACTTACTGGTGTCTAGGGGATATGTGGATAGTGACCACAAGGTACCCAAGCTGAGCAGAACATTACTTCCACTTACTGGAGTCTAGGGGATATGTGGATAGTGAACACAAATACCCAAGCTGAGCAGAACATTACTTCCACTTCCTGGTGTCTAGGGGATATGTGGATAGTGACCTCAAGGTACCCAAGCTGAGCAGAACATTACTTCCACTTAGTGGTGTCTAGGGGATATGTGGATAGTGACCACAAGGTACCCAAGCTGAGCAGAACATTACTTCCACTTAGTGGTGTCTAGGGGATATGTGGATAGTGACCACAAGGTACCCAAGCTGAGCAGAACATTACTTGCACTTACTGGCGTCTAGAGGATATGTGGATAGTGACCACAAGGTACCTAAGCTGAGCAGAACATTACTTCCACTTACTGGTGTCTAGGAGATATGTGTATAGTGACCACAAGGTACCCAAGCTGAGCAGAACATTACTTCCACTTACTGGTGTCTAGAGGATATGTGGATAGTGACCACAAGGTACCTAAGCTGAGCAAAACATTACTTCCACTTACTGGTGTCTAGGGGATATGTGGATAGTGACCACAAGGTACCCAAGCTGAGCAGAACATTACTTCCACTTACTGGTGTCTAGAGGATATGTGGATAGTGACCACAAGGTACCCAAGCTGAGCAGAACATTTCTTCCACTTAGTGGTGTCTAGGGGATATGTGGATAGTGACCACGAGGTAACCAAGCTGAGCAGAACATTACTTCTACTTACTGGTGTCTAGGGGATATGTGGATAGTGACCACAAGGTAACCAAGCTGAGCAGAACATTACTTCCACTTACTGGTGTCTAGGGGATATGTGGATAGTGACCACAAGGTACCCAAGCTGAGCAGAACATTACTTCCACTTACTGGTGTCTAGGGGATAGGTGGATAGTGACCACAAGGTACCCAAGTTGAGCAGAACATTTCTTCCACTTACTGGTGTCTAGGGGATATGTGGATAGTGACCACAAGGTACCCAAGCTGAGCAGAACATTACTTCCACTTACTGGTGTCTAGAGGATATGTGGATAGTGACCACAAGGTACTCAAGCTGAGCAGAACATTACTTCCACTTACTGGAGTCTAGGGGATATGTGGATAGTGAACACAAGTACCCAAGCTGAGCAGAACATTACTTCCACTTCCTGGTGTCTAGGGGATATGTGATTAGTGAACACAAGTTACCCAAGCTGAGCAGAACATTACTTCCACTTACTGGTGACCAGGGGATATGTGGATAGTGACCACAAGGTACCCAAGCTGAGCAGAACATTACTTCCACTTACTGGTGTCTAGGGGATTTGTAGATAGTGAACACAAGATACCCAAGTTGAGCAGAACATTACTTCCACTTACTGGTGTCTAGGGGATATGTGGATAGTAACCACATCATACCCAAGCTGAGCAAAACATTACTTCCACTTACTGGTGTCTAGAGGATATGTGGATAGTGACCACTAGGTACCTAAGCTGAGCAGAACATTACTTCCACTTACTGGTGTCTAGGAGATAAGTGGATAGTGACCACAAGGTACCCAAGCTGAGCAGAACATTACTTCCACTTACTGGTGTCTAGAGGATATGTGGATAGTGACCACAAGGTACCCAAGCTGAGCAGAACATTACTTCCACTTAGTGGTGTCTAGAGGATATGTGGATAGTGACCACAAGGTACCTAAGCTGAGCAAAACATTACTTCCACTTACTGGTGTCTAGAGGATATGTGGATAGTGACCACAAGGTACCCAAGCTGAGCAGAACATTACTTCCACTTACTGGTGTCTAGGGGATATGTGGATAGTGACCACAAGGTACCCCAGCTGAGCAGAACATTACTTCCACTTACTGGTGTCTAGGGGATATGTGGATAGTGACCACAAGGTAACCAAGCTGAGCAGAACATTACTTCCACTTACTGGTGTCTAGGGGATATGTGGATAGTGACCACAAGGTAACCAAGCTGAGCAGAACATTACTTCCACTTACTGGTGTCTAGGGGATATGTGGATAGTGACCACAAGGTACCCAAGCTGAGCAGAACATTACTTCCACTTAGTGGTGTCTAGGGGATATGTGGATAGTGACCACAAGGTACCCAAGCTGAGCAGAACATTACTTCCACTTACTGGTGTCTAGAGGATATGTGGATAGTGACCACAAGGTACCTAAGCTGAGCAGAACATTACTTCCACTTACTGGTGTCTAGGAGATATGTGGATAGTGACCACAAGGTACCCAAGCTGAGCAGAACATTACTTCCACTTAGTGGTGTCTAGGGGATATGTGGATAGTGACCACAAGGTAACCAAGCTGAGCAGAACATTACTTCTACTTACTGGTGTCTAGAGGATATGTGGATAGTGACCACAAAGTACCTAAGCTGAGCAGAACATTACTTCCACTTACTGGTGTCTAGGGGATATGTGAATAGTGACCACAAGGTAACCAAGCTGAGCAGAACGTTACTTCCACTTACTGGTGTCTAGGAGATATGTGGATAGTGACCACAAGGTACCCAAGCTGAGCAGAACATTACTTCCACTTAGTGGTGTCTAGGGGATATGTGGATAGTGACCACAAGGTACCCAAGCTGAGCAGAACATTACTTCCACTTAGTGGTGTCTAGGGGATATGTGGATAGTGACCACAAGGTAACCAAGCTGAGCAGAACATTACTTCCACTTACTGGTGTCTAGGAGATATGTGGATAGTGACCACAAGGTACCCAAGCTGAGCAGAACATTACTTCCACTTAGTGGTGTCTAGGGGATATGTGGATAGTGACCACAAGGTAACCAAGCTGAGCAGAACATTACTTCTACTTACTGGTGTCTAGAGGATATGTGGATAGTGACCACAAAGTACCTAAGCTGAGCAGAACATTACTTCCACTTACTGGTGTCTAGGGGATATGTGAATAGTGACCACAAGGTACCCAAGCTGAGCAGAACATTACTTCCACTTACTGGTGTCTAGGGGATAGGTGGATAGTCACCACAAGGTACCCAAGCTGAGCAGAACATTACTTCCACTTACTGGTGTCTAGGGGATAGGTGGATAGTCACCACAAGGTATCCAAGCTGAGCAGAACATTACTTCCACTTACTGGTGTTTTGTTCCTGACTGTGACCTTTCTAATGGGCCTTACCTTGGTCATCTCTTGTGCTCTTCCAAGCCTGATGATATTGGGGTTCCCAAGTGGTAGGGAGTCTCTTGCTAGCTGTTATGGCAGGTAATAATAACCTTTGAACTGATTTATGATAAAGAAGATCCCAAAACCTTCACACATTACTCTGGAGCAGGCAGTAACCCAGACCTCTTGTTAACTACAACAGATATTGTTTTAAAAATTAAAAAACAAGTTATAGTTGACCCAAGTTCTGGTCACAGAGCAGTAATTGCTCATATAAAACTAGATAATACAAATAATAGTCAGAATCACACAAATCTGCATTGGAACTTTAAAAAAGCAAATTGGAACAAATATAAATCTGAATTGGAACATAAATCTAAAGAACAACCAAACAGCTGCATGACCACCCACATCATAAGAACAAAAATTTCTGTAAGGTCATCCTAGAAACTGCAAGAAAGCATATTCCCCGTAGAAGAATGAAAATTTTCAAACTCTTGTGGAACCCCTAGTTAGAAGAACTGAAAAAGCAAAGGGATGTAGCTAGAAATACAGCTGAACAAACAGAAATCATTTCAGATACACAAATATGGCGAAAGAAATGTGCCTCACTAAAAAAAGAAATTAATACAGCTAAAAAGAATCACTTTAATAATTTTTTAGAAAAAGTGGATTATAGGACAGATGGCAACAAAGCCCATAAGTTCATAAAAAATGTCAAGGACAGGAGAGAAAACAACAGCACACTTATGATACACAACAATAAAATATTAACATATGATGCAGCCATAGCCAAAACATTCAATAAATATTATGCTAATTCACATAAAGTAACAAGAAATAATAAAAAAGAACGTAAACAATTTAAGAAAGATTTGAAACAAGAAAGAGAATGTAATCCTAACACTCAATACAATATCTCTTATCAACATTTTAATATATAAGAATTGAACATTGCAATAAATAATCTAAAAAACAAAAAATCTCCTGGATCAGATCACATACATCCAGAGTTCATAAAAAACCTTGGAAAAACACCAAAACAAAAACTACTGAAACTCTACAATCTATCCTGGAAAACAACTGTACCTGCTGAATAGCGAAAAGCAATAATTGTCCCACTCTTGAAGAAAGATAAAACAGCATCAGAAATAAAAAAATTATAGACCAATAGCTCTTACTAGCATATGATGCGAAAATTATGCTGTTGGTTCACGTTGGATCGCCATTTGTAGTGGAATATATGATGGTCACGTTGTGTCGCCCTTTGATGTGGAATGGATTTAGTTTGCTCCGGCTTTGTTCAGCATGAAATCTCTTTAATCCCGGGTATGCATAGGTATGTTTTATAGATTACCCCAGAAGAACTTTTGTAATTTATGTATTTTTTTACTCTCTGACACTTTCGGGAGTTATGCCGACTTTCGATACATAGAGATACTCGCAGAGTAATCGCATTCACGTGTGTACACCACAACGTCCACTACTGGTCTGGGGCGAGTGGTGACGCTTTCTGGCGTACCCACGCTAGGAAAACGTTCTCTCCAATTTTAAATGTCATGACGTCATCCAAAAGAAAGCCTGGTATCCAAAATGCTATTTCATTCCTTTTCCCAATTTAGAAATGTCCCTTTCTATTATAACATGTTCTTTTTTTGAATTCCAAATATATATAGTTACCTTTTTATGATTAAACGATGTTATCTTTATATTCTATTAAACATATCGCGCGACTTTTAAGGTTGGCAGACCTGAATTTTGACTGATTTCAAACTATGTGGTATGACGTCATGACTCGTTAATTTCAAACCAATAATGCGTTTATCCTACAAATTTAACGACTATTATTTACTCATATCTTGCTCACCTTACAACACTTCCTACTCTATTATCTACCTATGTTATTACTCAACACTTATCGCAAATCTCACATCCGGCAATTAAATTAAAACGTGTCTTTATCAAGCCCATTCGATTTGAAATCTAAATTTCGGTATCAAATGCCCCCATTTGTTATTTTATTATTCCATAATAAAATAATGTAAATGTCTTGCCCGAAAGAAAAATTAAAAATTACTCCTGGATTTTGAATAATCGGCAACACTCCCATTATATACAATTTTCAATTACACTGTTTTGAAATTGGTTATTAACACATCTTCTCATTAATCTTTATAACATGACAAACAATTATACACTTGACTTAACATTAATCCTTAAATACTAATTATAAGATGTTATGGTTTCTTCTGTGAAACTTTTATATAAAGGTTAAATTTCAAGAGTCTTTCTTTATACTTCCTTCTTTTAGTTAGTTCATGTTTGCTCACTTCGCTCTCACTATCACTTGCACTGTGATTTTGCACTTTTGTTATTGTAACACATATCTTTACTAGATCCTTTAAGCACTAAAAATGTACATATATTTATATAAATCCATTACACTCCTCGGACAAGTTCTTTCTTTGTCTTGCTGTGATAACTATCTATACATCTAAATATTTTAACAAATGTTTACAAATTAAATATTCGGTTTTCTCTCAATGCGGAGATGAACATTTTAACAATCTTTCTAAAGCGGTTATTGTAAGCTCTATACAATATATTCTTAAGCTCTTTGTAGTATATAGCAATTCACATTCTGCATTTGTCATGAATACGTAAATACCTGACCAATATATGGTATTCAAGTAAGCTAACATTTAAATTTTATCTCAAAGCTGATTGGGCGCCAATAGAACAAATGACACTTCGAATTTTACATGAAGTCAAGGTTCCAAGGTACCACACGGTTTCTTGTATGGTCGAAGGAGTTGTTTATGCCACCTTCCCAAACATTTTTCATTTTTAACATCTTTTAGTTCATAGGTATGATAACCAAATTTTGATATAATTTCTGCAGGACCTTTATATAACAATTCCATCCTTTTGTTCCTACCTCGCAAGGCACTTGATAACTTATGGTCTTTAACTAGTACCCAATCGCCTATCTTAGGTTCCCATTTATGTTTTCTACTCTTTTTCTTTAATTTTCGCTTCTCTGCCTTTTTCTTGATTCGTTCAGAAGCAATTTTCGCTCTTTCTTCTTCACTTAACTCAATGTCATTTATTTATATGCCCGGCCACTTCTAGTGCCCCATCCATCAGTGAAAAATATTGGAGAGCAAGAGGATTAATGACTTCATTGTCAGAAATCCAGCATTAGCTAACAACATAATCTTTTCTATCAATGGACAATATTTCACCCAATCCTTGTGATTATGATGTGTAAGTACACGTAAATAAATTCCTATATCTCGGAGGACACGTTCTGTTGGATTCCCTGATGGAAAGTATGAGGAACAATGATTTAGTTTTCTCGAGTCTAATGTCACCCTAATCTTCCATTGGCCTTATTTACAATACATAGGGGATTCACAAATTCTGAATTCGAAATCTCAATAACCTCATCTTCTAACATTGACTTTATAACTGCATCTACCTCTTCTCTTATTGTACTAGGGATAGCTCTCGCTTTATGTGTAAAGGGTTTGATGGGTATCATCTCAAACGAATGAGTATAAATATTACATTTACCAGGTTTCTCAGAGAATACTTCTTTATTTCGGATTAATATTTTAAACAGTTTATCCCTCTGTTGTTCATTTAGTTGATCAGCCTGAGTTACCTTTTCTCGCAATAATTCTTCTAAGTCTTCACTACTCTCCCTATCATAGTACCTAGTTGCATCAGAAAACCTCAAATTGTCTATGAAATCATTTTTATCCCATTCTACATTTTCTTTATTATCGACACTGTACTCTTTGACATTTAATTCAGTTAATTCCATAGCTCCTACTTTAGCATATTCTACAAAGAATGTATCCCCTTGGATTTCTTCTTCCTCTTTTTCTCTTTCAATAGTTTCTGAACTACTATCTTCCACAAATGGCACTATAATGGTCTCATCTTCAACTTTCATTTCTACAATCATGTTTTTAAAATTCACCACAGCTTCCCAGGCATAAAGACAATCACAACCTATTATAATATCTGTCACAAGTCTTCCTACAATCAGAAATAAAATTCCTAGTATTCTCCCATTTATTTCAATATTTATCATTGCTTGAAATTTTACTCTCTCTTTTCGTTTTCCCACAGCTAGCGAGCAATATATCCCATTAACTGGTAAAGACATTACTTTAAAACCACTACTTTGTAAATTATCATAAAAATTTTGTGAGCATACTGTGCTATTTGATCCCGTATCTATAATTGCATTGTATTGTTTTCCATTTACTCCAATTTTGATTTTAGGTGCATCTCCTACTTTTTCGTTTTCGTCGATTCTATTTTTCCATTCTCTTTTCTTTTGTAACATCATTTGCCTTCCAGGACTATTTATTTCCGAGTACTTATCACAATCATTACTAGGATACCCAGTTCTCACTGAAGGTGCGTTTGACTGGGTCTGGCGTTTCCCTGATTTTTAGGTATGGCTCCTGTACAATTTCCCGAATTGTTACTTCTGTTTTCCTGCATTAAATCGGGGTTACTTCCTACCATGTTTTTGACCGTGTTAATGGCCTCAACCATTTCCACATTTTCAGGGGAATTTCGTCCATTATAACACCTTTCTCCCTGTCTTGGTGACCTCGGTCTAAACTCATTATCTCTGTTTGTCCAATACCCATCATTTGAATTTCTACTATGTCCAAAATAACGTCCCCGTCTACCTCAATCAAATCTATTTGTATTCATATAATTCACCCTTATATTTCTTCCCCTTAGATTACCATTTCTATTTTGGTGATGCCCTTCCTGGTTACATCTACCTTGATTTTCCCACCGGAACGATTCCATCCTTGGTACTGGTCCTTTATATCTTTCCCTAGCCTCACTTCTATTCTGATAATACTGTGCCCCTTGCCCGAAAGAATTTACAGTTTCTTTTTCTTCATATTTATTTCCAAATGCGTGTTTTGGCTTATTGACTTCTAAGCCTGATAATAATTCGATCATAGCTGCAATGCTACCGGGTCGGGCTATGATTAGGTAGTGTTGAAGCGTTTCCGGAAAATGTGGAGTAACTATATTTATTAGATCTTTTTCATCTATGGGAGGATCCAACATCTTCGATTTTCTCGCTATTCTCATAAAATAGTTGACCATCGATTCCTCCAATCTAGGATTAAACTTTCCGTTGCTTAATTCGAGTCTAATATTAGCCTGCCTACTAGCCCCCCAATATCTGGTTAAAAAGATGTTCCTAAAGGTCCCATAATCATTATTGTTACACATAGAAAGGCCTAGCCAATTGGCAGCATTACCCTTTAGGGATTTTCTTACTATCACCATCTTGTACTCCTCCGGTATACGTTTCACCGTGAAGTACTCTTGTAACCCTTCTAAAAAGGCTTTAGGATCATCTGAATCTTCATTTTCAAAAACTGGAGGTGTCATTTCATTTAAGACATGGTTAGGCCAATGTAAATTTGAATTGTCACCTGTCCCTGAGCTATTTCTGAGATCAGAATGGGAATTACTGTTACCTCTATTTTGCATCGAAATGTCAGCTGATACACCTGGTATTGCCTCGTTTCTTGCAACTTCATTATTAAGATTGTTGTGATTACATGCATTTTCATTTAATTTCAAATTTTCTAAGGCCTCTTTTACATGAGTAATTTCTGTTACTACTCCTTTTATTTGGTCTGTAACATCCTCCAAATTTCTAGCCTGCCTTTCACTTTCTACATCAGATCTTTCCATTCTAACTTTACACCCCTGTAACTCTTCTCTAATTTCTTCCCTGTCTTTATCTAACCTTTGTGCTACCTCTTCCCTTTGTTTGTCTAATCTATGTGTTACTCTTTCCCTTCCTTTATCTATTTTTTCACTCACTTGTTGACCTAATTTCTTTTCAGAATTCTTTACTTCTTGCCGTATTGTCTCTAATTCTCCCTTAACCTGTTCTCTATTTTCTTTTACTTCACTACTAACTTTATTAATTTCCTCCCTAACTTCTTCCCTAAAGGTTTCTAAAGCTCTCTTCTGATTTTCCAATTGCATTCCCAATTCCTGTTGCCCCTTCTCTAATTTCTGTCCTAACTCTGTTCTTAATTCTTTACTAGTTTCATCTATCTTTTGACTTAACTCTGTACTCATCTTTTTCACTGTTCTTAATTCTTTACTAGTTTCATCTATCTTTTGACTTAACTCTGTACTCATCTTTTCCATTATCTTTTGAAACATATTCTCTATTTCTGACATAACCGCTGGCCTTTCTGAATTACTACTAAACATTTCTGAGCTACCTCTAGGTGTTTCTCTAATGTTCTGATCTTCTACTTCTTGGCATATTCTGCTACCGATTATATTTTGATTATATTCTTCCATCCTAACTACACTTTTCTCAATTTCCGGACTCTCAAAACCTAGAAAATCGCTATCACTGTCTTGCATTTCTAAGCTATTTGCATGTGTTTTTCTACTCACCAATATTTCACAATTTTTACTATTATGATTTTTTTTTTTTTAACTGCACTTAAACTTATTCACTACACGTTTCACACGATGTTGACACGCTGGGCACCTTCTTGTTTGCTGGTTCGATGCTGGCTTGGTCGTCGTCCTTATTAATCACTGGTTCAATGCTGGTCTAGTTCATTCTTGGGGTTGGTCTATTCTCTCGACGCCACACGTTGGTTCGCCATTTGATGCGAAAAAAAAATGCTGTTGGTTCTCGTTGGATCGCCATTTGTAGCGGAATATATGATGGTCACGTTGTGTCGCCCTTTGATGTGGAATGGATGTAGTTTGCTCCGGCTTAGTTCAGCATGAAATCTCTTTAATCCCGGGTATGCGTAGGTATGTTTTATAGATTACCCCAGAAGAACTTTTGTATATTATTTATCTTTTTACTCTCTGACACTTTCGGGAGCTATGCCGACTTTCGATACATAGAGATACTCGCAGAGTAATCGCATTCACGTGTGTACACCACAACGTCCACTACTGGTCTGGGGCGAGTGGTGACGCTTTCTGGCGTACCCACGCTAGGAAAACGTTCTCTCCAATTTTAAATGTCATGACGTCATCCAAAAGAAAGCCTCGTATCCAAAATGCTATTTCATTCCTTTTCCCAATTTAGAAATGTCCCTTTCTATTATAACATGTTCTTTTTTTGAATTCCAAATATATATAGTTACCTTTTTATGATTAAACGATGTTATCTTTATATTCTATTAAACATATCGCGCGACTTTTAAGGTTGGCAGACCTGAATTTTGACTGATTTCAAACTATATGGTATGACGTCATGACTCGTTAATTTCAAACCAATAATGCGTTTATCCTACAAATTTAACGACTATTACTTACTCATATCTTGCTCACCTTACAACACTTCCTACTCTATTATCTACCTATGTTATTACTCAACACTTATCGCAAATCTCACATCCGGCAATTAAATTAAAACGTGTCTTTATCAAGCCCATTCGATTTGAAATCTAAATTTCGGTATCACATAATAGTAAAAGTGATGGAAAGAATGGTGTCATACAGGTTAAATTGGTTTCTAGAATCCCAAAATTTAACTTCCCCATGTCAAGCTGGATTCAGAGAGTTCCACACTACAAATGAACAAGTCTTACTTCTCAGTCAAGAAATCAAAGACTCCCTCAATAGAAAAGAAGATAATTTATCAGTTTTTATTGATTTCCAAAGTGCATATGATTCTATATGCAGAACAAAACTGCTAACGATAGCAAAACTAAGTAGGAATACCAGGTCCAATGTTTTCATGGCTATGTCACTTCCTAACACAATGCTTTATTGCTACAAAATATGGAAGAAATATATCTAAATATAAATAAGTACACCGTGGCTTACCACAAGGCGCAGTGCTCAGTACATCTGCCACAAAAAATGCAAGAATCAAGTGTGAAGTGTGCACTATTTGCTGATGACTTAGTAATGTGGACTTCAAAACCAAAAAGCAAAAGTACAGAACTAGAAAAATCCATGCAATAATCCTTAAACCACCTACAAAAGTGGACCAAAGAAAATTTAATGACTGTTAATACAACAAAATCAAACTACCAAATCCTTTCACAAAGAAAAAACCACTAAAAATAAAACTAAATTTTGAGTGTGTCAACAATTATCGGAAACAAAGCAAGCAAAGTATTTAGGAATTAGATTTGATACCAAACTTACATGGACCAAACAAATAGAAAATGTAATACAAAGAGCAGAGAGGCACCTTTCACTGTTAAAACGTTTAACAGGAATGAAGTGGGGATGTTCCAGAGCAACTCTTAACACAACATACAATGTATATATAAAGCCATTATTTACTTACTGCAGCGAAGTTCTTGCAACAGCAAACACAAAAGAAATTCAAATCTTTCAAAACCAAAGTCTGAGATTAATTACAGGTGCTATCAAAACCACACCAATAGCAGCTATGGAAATACTAACCAATCAATACCCCATTGAATATGAAATAGAAAAAGCGGCTCTTATTCAACACGAAAAGTTGATCAGACTCCCATTCAATACATGGCACAAGAGAAATTTTACACATACACAAAAGACTCAGGAGAGCTTTCTTTCCAAAATTCAAGACATCAAGAAGAATGTATACCTTCCTAATTCAAAGGAAAACTTCATATCTAAAGTCAATCTAACACATACATTAGACATCACATGTCATTTACACCTGACAGAAGAAGTTAAGAAAAGTGATACTCCAACTAGTGTTCTAAAATTATTGGCATTAGAGACAATCCATACTAGATCTCCACAACACGAATGGCTCCATATTTATACTGATGGATCATTTATATCAAACCAAGATGGAGCAGGTGCTGGAGTCACATGTCACCTCTTTTCCTATTACAAATCTTTAAGTTATGGAACTACTAACTTTGATGGAGGAATTGAAGCAATTCGAATGGCCCTACAAAATCTTTTGCATAGAATTTCACATTTTCATCAAGCAGTTATTCTGTCAGATTCCAGGGTGGCAACTATAGCAATTACTTCCAAGTTGTAACCAAAAAACCAAACAAATATAGAATGTTGGAAAATCCTTACCCATTTAACCGCACTTCAAAAATACCTTTTCTTCCAATGGATACCAGCTCACTGTGGACTGAGTGGTAATGAGAAAGCTGATTTTCTTGCAAAAAAGGGTACCAGCAGTGTACAAAAATCTATAGTTAATCTACCATTTTATGCAGCTAAGAGATCAATCAACTCTGAATTCAAAAAAATTATTGCAAAATATTACTATGAAAAATCAAAGAATAAACGATGGGAACTACCAAACATTCAAACAGTGATTCCTGAGTATCCTTGAAAAACAGCAGTTGCAACCTTCAGGTTGATTACAGGACATGATTGTCTAGCAAAACATTTGAACAGAATTGGGATATGTTCTTCACCACTCTGTCCTCTATGTGATCTGCAAGAGGAAATGGATCGAGACCACCTTCAAATATGCCCAGCCACTTCTAGTGCCCTCCCCATCCATCAGTGAAAAATATTGGAGAGTAAGAGGATTAATGACTTCATTGTTAGAAATCCAGCATTAGCTGACACTTTTTGTGCAGTAAGATTTTGCCTATCTCTTACGGTTTATGAGTTATTAAAAATCATCCAGAGTAAACCGGAATACATAAGAACTAGCCAGAAAATTCAAAATATACATTTTATTTGTCATACAAATATCTTAAATATGACATTTTAAAAATCATTAGAGCCATTTTCAAGAAAATCAAAGTATTTGAAACATTTTTCATGTAAAGGTGGTTAAGGGTGGGGCTATTTTCTTCAAAATCTCATACTTGAAAGACATTAAACTTAAATACCAACTTTTGTTTTTAACTTTTCATTTTTGAATAATGCTGTCCACACAGACACAGACTATGACTCAGACACTCTGAGACTTTGAGACACTCTGGGACACTCTGAGACTTTTAGACACTCTGGGACACTGAGACTTTGAGACACCCCGGGACACTCTGGGACAGTCTGGGACACTCTGAGACACTCTGGGACGCTCTGAAACATTGAGACACTCTGGGAGACTCTGAGACTTTGAGATACTCTGGGACACTGAGACTTTGAGCCATTCTGAGACACTCGGAGACAGACTCTGAGACACTCGGAGACAAACTCTGAGAAACTCAGAGACAGACTTTGAGACACTCGGAGACACTCGGAGGCAGACTCTAAGACACTCGGAGGCAGGCTGAGACAACCTGAGACACCTTGGGACACTCGGAGTCACTCTGAGACACTCAGAGGCAGAGTCTGAGACACCCGGAGGCAGACTCTGAGAAACTCGGAGACACTCGGAGGCAGACTCTGAGACACTCGGAGACACGCGGAGGCACACTCTGAGACACTCGGAGACACTCAGAGACACCTTGGGACACTCGGAGTCACTCTGGGAAACTCGGAGGCAGAGTCTGAGACACCCGGAGGCAGACTCTGAGAAACTCAGAGACACTCGGAGGCAGACTCTGAGACACTCGGAGACAGACTCTGTGACACTCGGAGACAGCCTGAGACACTCTGAGACACCTTGGGACACTCGGAGTCACTCTGAGACACTCAGAGGCAGAGTCTGAGACACCCGGAGGCAGACTCTGAGGAACTCGGAGGCACTCGGAGGAAGACTCTGAGACACTCGGACACAGCCTGAGACATTCGGAGGCAGACTCTGAGACACTCGGAGACCCTCTGAGACACCCTGAGACACCCTGAGACACTCGGAGTCACTCTGAGACACTCGGAGTCACTGTGAGTCACTCGGAGTCACTCTGATACATTCGCAGGCAGACTCTGAGACACTCGGAGGCAGACCCTGAGACACTCGGAGGAAGAGTCTGAGACACTCGGAGTCACTCTGAGACGCTCGGAATCACTCTGAGACATTCGGAGCCAGACTGTGAGACACTCGGAGTCACTCTGAGATACTCGGAGGCAGACTCTGAGACACTCGGAGGCAGACTCTGAGAGACTCGGAGTCACTCTGAGACACCCGGAGGCAGACTCTGAGTAACTCGGAGACACCCTGAGACTCTCGCAGTCACTCTGAGACACTCAGAGGTACAGTGTGAGACACTCGGAGTCACTCTGAGACACTCAGAAGTAGAGTGTGAGACACTCGGAGTCACTCTGAGATACTCAGAGGCAGAGTCTGAGACACCCGGAGGCAGACTCTGAGGAACCCGGAGACACTCGGAGGAAGACTCTGAGACACTCGGAGACAGCCTGAGGCACTCGGAGTCACTCTGAGACACTCAGAGGCAGAGTCTGAGACACCCGGAGGCAAACTCTGAGACTCTCGTAACAGACTCTGAAACACACGGAGACACTCGGAGGCAGACTCTGAGACACTCGGAGACCCTCTGAGACACTCGGAGACACCCTGAGACACTCGGAGTCACTCTGAGATACTCGCAGACAGACTCTGAGACACTCGGAGACCCTCTGAGCCACTCGGAGACAGACTCAGAGACACTCGGACACACCCTGAGACACTAGGAGGCAGACTCTTGAGTCACTCTGAGACACTCGGAGGCAGACTCTGAGACACTCGGAGACCCTATGAGACACTCGGAGTCACTCTGAGACACTCGGAGACAGACTCTGAGACACTCGGAGATAGACTCTGAGACCCTTGGAGACAGACTCTGAGACACTTGGAGACACTCTGAGATACTCGGAGGCAGACTCTGAGACACTCGGAGGCAGAGTCTGAGACACTTGGAGTCACTCTGAGACACTCGGAATCACTCTGAAACACTCGAAGGCAGACTCTGAGACACTCGGAGGCAGACTCTGAGACACTCGGAGTCACTCTGAGACACCCGGAGGCAGACTCTGAGAAACTCACAGACACCCTGAGACACTCGGGGTCACTCTGAGACACTCAGAGGAAGAGTGTGAGACACTCGGAGTCACTCTGAGACACTCAGAGGTAGAGTGTGAGACACTCGGAGTCACTCTGAGACACTCGGAGGTAGGAGTGTGAGACACTCGGAGTCACTCTGAGACACTCAGAGGCAGAGTCTGAGACACCCGGAGACAGACTCTGAGGGACTCTGAGGCACTCGGAGGAAGACTGAGACACTCGGAGACAGAATGAGACACTTGGAGGCAGACTCTGAGACACTCGGAGACACTCTGAGACACTCGGAGACGCCCTGAGACACTCGGAGTCACTCTGAGACACTCGGAGACAGACTCTGAGACACTCGGTGACCCTCGGAGACAGACTCTAAGACACTCGGACACACCCAGAGACACTCGGAGGCACACTCTTGAGTCACTCTGAGACACTCGGAGGCAGACTCTGAGACACTCGGAGACACCCTGAGACACTCGGAGGCAGACTCTTGAGTCCTCTGAGACACTCGGAGGCAGACTCTGAGACACTCGGAGACCCTCTGAGACACTCGGAGTCACTCTGAGACACTCGGAGACAGACTCTGAGACACTCAGAGATAGACTCTGAGACCCTTGGAGACAGACTCTGAGACCCTTGGAGACAGACTCTGAGACACTCGGAGGCAGACTCTGAGACACTCGGAGACCCTCTGAGACACTCGGAGATAGACTCTGAGACCCTTGGAGACAGTCTCTGAGACACTCGGAGATAGACTCTGAGACCCTTGGAGACAGACTCTGAGACACTTGGAGACACTCTGAAACACTCGGAGACAGACTCTGTGACACTCGGGGACAGACTCTGAGACACTCGGAGACAGACTCTGAGACACTCGGCGGCAGACTATGAGACACTCGGAGGCAGACTCTGAGACACTCGGCGCCAGACTCTGAGACACACGGAAGAAGACTCTGAGGAACTCGGCGGCAGACTCTGAGACACACGGAGGCAGACTCTGAGACACTCGGATACACTCGGAGGCAGACTCTGAGACACACGGAGGCAGACTCTGAGATATTCGGAGGCAGACTCTGAGACACTCGCAGACACTCGGAGGCAGATTCTGAGACACTCGTAGGCAGACTCTGAGACACTGAGGCAGACTCTGAGACACTGAGGCAGACTCTGAGACAGTCGGAGGCAGACTCTCAGACACACGGAGGCAGACTCTGAGACACTCGGACACACTCGCAGGCAGACTCTGAGACACTCGGAGGCAGACTCTGAGACACGGAGACACTCGGAGGCAGACTCTGAGACACCCGGAGGCAGACTCTCAGACACTCGGAGACACTCGCAGGCAGACTCTGAGACACTCGGAGGCACACTCTGAGACACTCGTAACATACTCTGAAACACACGGAGACACTCGGAGGCAGACTCTGAGACACTCGGAATCAGACTCTGAGACACTCGGCGGCAGACTCTGAGACAAACGGAGGCAGACTCTGAGAAACTCGGCGGAAGACTCTGAGACATTCAGCGGCAGATTCTGAGACACTCGGACGAAGACTCTGAGACACTCGGCGGCAGACTCTGAGACACTCGCAGGCAGACTCTGAGACACTCGGAGGCAGACTCTGAGACAGTCGGCGACAGACTCTGAGACACTCCGCGGCAGACTCTGAGACACTCGGAGGCAGACTCTGAGACACTCGGCGGCATACTCTGAGACACTCGGTGGCAGACTCTGAGACACTCGGAGGCAGACTGTGAGACACTCGGAGGCAGACTCTGAGACACTCGGCGGCAGACTCTGAGACACTCGGAGGCAGACTCTGAGACACTCGGCGGCAGACTCTGTGACACATGGAGGCAGACTCTGAGACACTTGGAGACACTCTGGAACACTCGGAGACAGACTCTGAGAAACTCAGAGACAGACTTTGAGACACTCGGAGACACTCGGAGGCAGACTCTAAGACACTCGGAGGCAGGCTGAGACAACCTGAGACACCTTGGGACACTCGGAGTCACTCTGAGACACTCAGAGGCAGAGTCTGAGACACCCGGAGGCAGACTCTGAGAAACTCGGAGACACTCGGAGGCAGACTCTGAGACACTCGGAGACACGCGGAGGCACACTCTGAGACACTCGGAGACACTCAGAGACACCTTGGGACACTCGGAGTCACTCTGGGAAACTCGGAGGCAGAGTCTGAGACACCCGGAGGCAGACTCTGAGAAACTCAGAGACACTCGGAGGCAGACTCTGAGACACTCGGAGACAGACTCTGTGACACTCGGAGACAGCCTGAGACACTCTGAGACACCTTGGGACACTCGGAGTCACTCTGAGACACTCAGAGGCAGAGTCTGAGACACCCGGAGGCAGACTCTGAGGAACTCGGAGGCACTCGGTGGAAGACTCTGAGACACTCGGACACAGCCTGAGACATTCGGAGGCAGACTCTGAGACACTCGGAGACCCTCTGAGACACCCTGAGACACTCGGAGTCACTCTGAGACACTCGGAGTCACTGTGAGTCACTCGGAGTCACTCTGATACATTCGCAGGCAGACTCTGAGACACTCGGAGGCAGACCCTGAGACACTCGGAGGAAGAGTCTGAGACACTCGGAGTCACTCTGAGACGCTCGGAATCACTCTGAGACATTCGGAGCCAGACTGTGAGACACTCGGAGTCACTCTGAGATACTCGGAGGCAGACTCTGAGACACTCGGAGGCAGACTCTGAGAGACTCGGAGTCACTCTGAGACACCCGGAGGCAGACTCTGAGTAACTCGGAGACACCCTGAGACTCTCGCAGTCACTCTGAGACACTCAGAGGTACAGTGTGAGACACTCGGAGTCACTCTGAGACACTCAGAAGTAGAGTGTGAGACACTCGGAGTCACTCTGAGATACTCAGAGGCAGAGTCTGAGACACCCGGAGGCAGACTCTGAGGAACCCGGAGACACTCGGAGGAAGACTCTGAGACACTCGGAGACAGCCTGAGGCACTCGGAGTCACTCTGAGACACTCAGAGGCAGAGTCTGAGACACCCGGAGGCAAACTCTGAGACTCTCGTAACAGACTCTGAAACACACGGAGACACTCGGAGGCAGACTCTGAGACACTCGGAGACCCTCTGAGACACTCGGAGACACCCTGAGACACTCGGAGTCACTCTGAGATACTCGCAGACAGACTCTGAGACACTCGGAGACCCTCTGAGCCACTCGGAGACAGACTCAGAGACACTCGCACACACCCTGAGACACTCGGAGGCAGACTCTTGAGTCACTCTGAGACACTCGGAGGCAGACTCTGAGACACTCGGAGACCCTATGAGACACTCGGAGTCACTCTGAGACACTCGGAGACAGACTCTGAGACACTCGGAGATAGACTCTGAGACCCTTGGAGACAGACTCTGAGACACTTGGAGACACTCTGAGATACTCGGAGGCAGACTCTGAGACACTCGGAGGCAGAGTCTGAGACACTTGGAGTCACTCTGAGACACTCGGAATCACTCTGAAACACTCGAAGGCAGACTCTGAGACACTCGGAGGCAGACTCTGAGACACTCGGAGTCACTCTGAGACACCCGGAGGCAGACTCTGAGAAACTCACAGACACCCTGAGACACTCGGGGTCACTCTGAGACACTCAGAGGAAGAGTGTGAGACACTCGGAGTCACTCTGAGACACTCAGAGGTAGAGTGTGAGACACTCGGAGTCACTCTGAGACACTCGGAGGTAGGAGTGTGAGACACTCGGAGTCACTCTGAGACACTCAGAGGCAGAGTCTGAGACACCCGGAGACAGACTCTGAGGGACTCTGAGGCACTCGGAGGAAGACTGAGACACTCGGAGACAGAATGAGACACTTGGAGGCAGACTCTGAGACACTCGGAGACACTCTGAGACACTCGGAGACGCCCTGAGACACTCGGAGTCACTCTGAGACACTCGGAGACAGACTCTGAGACACTCGGTGACCCTCGGAGACAGACTCTAAGACACTCGGACACACCCAGAGACACTCGGAGGCACACTCTTGAGTCACTCTGAGACACTCGGAGGCAGACTCTGAGACACTCGGAGACACCCTGAGACACTCGGAGGCAGACTCTTGAGTCCTCTGAGACACTCGGAGGCAGACTCTGAGACACTCGGAGACCCTCTGAGACACTCGGAGTCACTCTGAGACACTCGGAGACAGACTCTGAGACACTCAGAGATAGACTCTGAGACCCTTGGAGACAGACTCTGAGACCCTTGGAGACAGACTCTGAGACACTCGGAGGCAGACTCTGAGACACTCGGAGACCCTCTGAGACACTCGGAGATAGACTCTGAGACCCTTGGAGACAGTCTCTGAGACACTCGGAGATAGACTCTGAGACCCTTGGAGACAGACTCTGAGACACTTGGAGACACTCTGAAACACTCGGAGACAGACTCTGTGACACTCGGGGACAGACTCTGAGACACTCGGAGACAGACTCTGAGACACTCGGCGGCAGACTATGAGACACTCGGAGGCAGACTCTGAGACACTCGGCGCCAGACTCTGAGACACACGGAAGAAGACTCTGAGGAACTCGGCGGCAGACTCTGAGACACACGGAGGCAGACTCTGAGACACTCGGATACACTCGGAGGCAGACTCTGAGACACACGGAGGCAGACTCTGAGATATTCGGAGGCAGACTCTGAGACACTCGCAGACACTCGGAGGCAGATTCTGAGACACTCGTAGGCAGACTCTGAGACACTGAGGCAGACTCTGAGACACTGAGGCAGACTCTGAGACAGTCGGAGGCAGACTCTGAGACACACGGAGGCAGACTCTGAGACACTCGGACACACTCGCAGGCAGACTCTGAGACACTCGGAGGCAGACTCTGAGACACGGAGACACTCGGAGGCAGACTCTGAGACACCCGGAGGCAGACTCTCAGACACTCGGAGACACTCGCAGGCAGACTCTGAGACACTCGGAGGCACACTCTGAGACACTCGTAACATACTCTGAAACACACGGAGACACTCGGAGGCAGACTCTGAGACACTCGGAATCAGACTCTGAGACACTCGGCGGCAGACTCTGAGACACTCGGAGGCAGACTCTGAGAAACTCGGCGGAAGACTCTGAGACATTCAGCGGCAGATTCTGAGACACTCGGACGAAGACTCTGAGACACTCGGCGGCAGACTCTGAGACACTCGCAGGCAGACTCTGAGACACTCGGAGGCAGACTCTGAGACAGTCGGCGACAGACTCTGAGACACTCCGCGGCAGACTCTGAGACACTCGGAGGCAGACTCTGAGACACTCGGCGGCATACTCTGAGACACTCGGTGGCAGACTCTGAGACACTCGGAGGCAGACTGTGAGACACTCGGAGGCAGACTCTGAGACACTCGGCGGCAGACTCTGAGACACTCGGAGGCAGACTCTGAGACACTCGGCGGCAGACTCTGTGACACACGGAGGCAGACTCTGAGACACTTGGCGGCAGACTCTGAGACACTCGGCGGCAGACTCTGAGACACACTGAGACACTCGGAGGCAGACTGAGACACACGGAGACACTCGGAGGCAAACTCTGAGACACACGGAGACACTCGCAAACAGACTCTGAGACACACGGAGATAGACTGTGAGACACTCGGAGGCAGACTCTGAGACACACGGAGACACTCGGAGGCAGACTCTAAGACGCTCTGAAGCAGACTCTGAGACACACGGAGACACTTGGAGGGAGACTCGGAGACACTCGGAGGCAGACTCTGAGACACACGGAGACACTCGGAGGCAGACTCTGAGACACTCGGAGGCAGACTCTGAGACACTCGGAGGCAGACTCTGAGACACACGGAGACACTCGGAGGCAGACCCTGAGACACTCGGAGGCAGACTCTGAGACACTCGGAGGCAGACTCTGAGACACACGGAGGCAGACTCTGAGACACTCGGAGACACTCGGAGGCAGACTCTGAGGCACTCGGAGGCAGACTCTGAGACACACGGAGGCAGACTCTGAGACACTCGGAGGCAGACTCTGAGACACTCGGAGGCAGACTCTGAGACACTCGGAGGCAGACTCTGAGACACTCGGAGGCAGACTCTGAGACACTCGGAGGCAGACTCTGAGACACGCAGAGGCAGACTCTGTGACACTCGGAGCCAGACTCTGAGACACACGGAGACACTCGGAGGCGACTCTGAGATAACGGAGACAGACTCTGAGACACTTTGCGGCAGACTCTGAGACACTCGGAGGCAGAATCTGAGACACTCGGCGGCAGACTCTGAGACACTCAGCGGCAGACTCTGAGACACTCGGAGGCAGACTCTGAGACACTCGGCTTCAGACTCTGAGACACTCGGAGGCAGACTCTGAGACACTCGGCTTCAGACTCTGAGGTACGCGGTGCCAGACTCTGAGACACACGGAGGAACACTCTGAGGAACTCGGCGGCAGACTCTGAGACACACGGAGGCAGACTCTCAGACACTCGGCGGCAGACTCTGAGACACTCGGATACACTCGGAGGCAGACTCTTGGACACTCGGATACACTCGGAGGCAGACTATGAGACACACGGTGGCAGACTCTGAGACACTCGGAGGCAGACTCTCAGACACTCGGCGGCAGACTCTAAGACACTCGGAGGCAGACTCTGAGACACACGGAGGCAGACTCTGAGACACACGGAGACACTCGGAGATAGACACTGAGACACTCGGAGGCACACTCTGAGACACACGGAGACACTCGGAGGCAGACTCTGAGACACTCGTAGGCAGCCTCTGAGATACACGGAGACAATCGGAGGCAGACTCTGAGACACACGGAGGCAGACTCTGAGAAACTCAGAGGCAGACTCTGAGACACACGGAGACACTCGGAGGCAGTCTCTGAGACACTCTGAGGCAGACTCTGAGACACACGGAGACACTCGGCGGCAGACTCTGAGACACTCGGAGGCAGACTCTGAGGTACACGGAGACACTCGGAGGGAGACTTTGAGACACTCGGCGACAGACTCTGAGACACTTGGAGACACTCTGGAACACTCGGAGACAGACTCTGTGACACTCGGGGACAGACTCTGAGACACTCGGAGACACCGTGAGACACTCGGAGTCACTCTGTGACACTCGGAGTCACTCTGTGACACTCGAAGACAGATTCTGAGACACTTGGAGACACTTGGAGGCACTCTGAAACACTCGGAGACAGACTCTGTAACACTCGGGGACAGACTCTGAGACACTCGGAGACATTCGGCGGCAGACTCTGAGACACTCGGAGTCAGACTCTGAGACGCTCGGAGGCAGACTCTGAGACACACGGAGGCACTCGGAGATAGACACTGAGACACTCGGAGGCAGACTCTGAGACACACGGAGACACTCGGAGGCAGTCTCTGAGACACTCTGAGGCAGACTCTGAGACACACGGAGACACTGGGCGGCAGACTCTGAGACACTCGGAGGCAGACTCTGAGATACACGGAGACACTCGGAGGCAGACTCTGAGACACTCGGCGACAGACTCTGAGACACTCGGAGGCAGACTCTGAGACACACGGAGACACTCGGAGGCAGACTCTGAGACACTCGGCGGCAGACTCTGAGACACACGGAGGCAGACTCTGAGACATTCGGTGGCAGACTCTGAGCCACACGGAGGCAGACTCTCAGACACTCGGCGGCAGACTCTGAGATACTCGGAGGGAGAGTGTGAGACACCCGGAGGCAGACTCTGAGGAACTCTGAGGTACTCGGAGGAAGACTCTGAGACACTCGGAGACAGCCTGAGACACTCGGAGGCAGACTCTGAGACACTCGGAGACCCTCTGAGACACTCGGAGACACCCTGAGACACTCGGAATCACTCTGAGACACTCGGAGACAGCCTGAGGCACTCGGAGACAGCCTGAGGCACTCGGAGTGACTCTGAGACACTCGGAGGTAGAGTGTGAGACACTCGGAGTCACTCTGAGACACTCAGAGGCAGACTCTGAGGAACTCTGAGGTACTCGGAGGAAGACTCTGAGACACTCGGAGGAAGACTCTGAGACACTCGGAGACAGCCTGAGACACTCGGAGGCAGACTCTGAGACACTCGGAGACCCTCTGAGACACTCGGAGACACCCTGAGACACTCGGAGTCACTCTGAGACACTCGGAGACGGACTCTGAGAAACTCGGAGGCCCTCTGAGACACTCGGAGACTGACTCTGAGACACTCGGACACACCCTGAGACACTCGGAGGCAGACTCTTGAGTCACTCTGAGACACTCGGAGGCAGACTCTGAGACACTCGGAGACACCCTGAGACACTCGGAGGCAGACTCTTGAGTCCCTCTGAGACACTCGGAGGCAGACTCTGAGACACTCGGAGACCCTCTGAGACACTCGGAGATAGACTCTGAGACCCTTGGAGACAGTCTCTGAGCCACTCGGAGATAGACTCTGAGACCCTTGGAGACAGACTCTGAGACACTTGGAGACACTCTGAAACACTCGGAGACAGACTCTGTGACACTCGGGGACAGACTCTGAGACACTCGGAGACAGACTCTGAGACACTCGGTGGCAGACTATGAGACACTCGGAGGCAGACTCTGAGACACTCGGCGCCAGACTCTGAGACACACGGAGGAAGACTCTGAGGAACTCGGCGGCAGACTCTGAGACACACGGAGGCAGACTCTGAGACACTCGGATACACTCGGAGGCAGACTCTTGGACACACGGAGGCAGACTCTGAGATATTCGGAGGCAGACTCTGAGACACTCGCAGACACTCGGAGGCAGATTCTGAGACACTCGTAGGCAGACTCTGAGACACTGAGGCAGACTCTGAGACAGTCGGAGGCAGACTCTGAGACACACGGAGGCAGACTCTGAGACACTCGGACACACTCGCAGGCAGACTCTGAGACACTCGGAGGCAGACTCTGAGACACGGAGACACTCGGAGGCAGACTCTGAGACACCCGGAGGCAGACTCTCACTCGGAGACACTCGCAGGCAGACTCTGAGACACTCGGAGGCACACTCTGAGACACTCGTAACATACTCTGAAACACACGGAGACACTCGGAGGCAGACTCTGAGACGCTCGGAATCAGACTCTGAGACACTCGGCGGCAGACTCTGAGACACTCGGAGGCAGACTCTGAGAAACTCGGCGGAAGACTCTGAGACATTCAGCGGCAGATTCTGAGACACTCGGACGAAGACTCTGAGACACTCGGCGGCAGACTCTGAGACACTCGCAGGCAGACTCTGAGACACTCGGAGGCAGACTCTGAGACAGTCGGCGACAGACTCTGAGACACTCCGCGGCAGACTCTGAGACACTCGGAGGCAGACTCTGAGACACTCGGCGGCATACTCTGAGACACTCGGTGGCAGACTCTGAGACACTCGGAGGCAGACTGTGAGACACTCGGAGGTAGACTCTGAGACACTCGGCGGCAGACTCTGAGACACTCGGAGGCAGACTCTGAGACACTCGGCGGCAGACTCTGTGACACACGGAGGCAGACTCTGAGACACTTGGCGGCAGACTCTGAGACACTCGGCGGCAGACTCTGAGACACACTGAGACACTCGGAGGCAGACTGAGACACACGGAGACACTCGGAGGCAGACTCTGAGACACACGGAGACACTCGGAGGCAGACTCTGAGACGCTCTGAAGCAGACTCTGAGACACACGGAGACACTTGGAGGGAGACTCGGAGACACTCGGAGGCAGACTCTGAGACACACGGAGACACTCGGAGGCAGACTCTGAGACACTCGGAGGCAGACTCTGAGACACACGGAGGCAGACTCTGAGACACACGGAGGCAGACTCTGAGACACACGAAGGCAGACTCTGAGACACTCGGAGGCAGACTCTGAGGCACTCGGAGGCAGACTCTGAGACACACGGAGGCAGACTCTGAGACACTCGGAGGCAGACTCTGAGACACTCGGAGGCAGACTCTGAGACACTCGGAGGCAGACTCTGAGACACGCAGTGGCAGACTCTGTGACACTCGGAGCCAGACTCTGAGACACACGGAGACACTCGGAGGCGACTCTGAGATAACGGAGACAGACTCTGAGACACTTTGCGGCAGACTCTGAGACACTCGGAGGCAGAATCTGAGACACTCGGCGGCAGACTCTGAGACACTCAGCGGCAGACTCTGAGACACTCGGAGGCAGACTCTGAGACACTCGGCTTCAGACTCTGAGACACTCGGAGGCAGACTCTGAGACACTCGGCGGGTGACTCTGAGGTACGCGGTGCCAGACTCTGAGACACACGGAGGAACACTGTGAGGAACTCGGCGGCAGACTCTGAGACACACGGAGGCAGACTCTCAGACACTCGGCGGCAGACTCTGAGACACTCGGATACACTCGGAGGCAGACTCTTGGACACTCGGATACACTCGGAGGCAGACAATGAGACACACGGTGGCAGACTCTGAGACACTTGGAGGCAGACTCTCAGACACTCGGCGGCAGACTCTGAGACACTCGGAGGCAGACTCTGAGACACACGGAGGTAGACTCTGAGACACACGGAGACACTCGGAGATAGACACTGAGACACTCGGAGGCACACTCTGAGACACACGGAGACACTCGGAGGCAGACTCTGAGACACTCGGAGGCAGACTCTGAGACTCACGGAGACACTCGTAGGCAGACTCTGAGATACACGGAGACACTCGGAGGCAGACTCTGAGACACTCGGCGACAGACTCTGAGACACTCGGAGGCAGACTCTGAGACACACGGAGACACTCGGAGGCAGACTCTGAGACACTCGGCGGCAGACTCTGAGACACACGGAGGCAGACTCTGAGACATTCGGTGGCAGACTCTGAGCCACACGGAGGCAGACTCTCAGACACTCGGCGGCAGACTCTGAGATACTCGGAGGGAGAGTGTGAGACACCCGGAGGCAGACTCTGAGGAACTCTGAGGTACTCGGAGGAAGACTCTGAGACACTCGGAGACAGCCTGAGACACTCGGAGGCAGACTCTGAGACACTCGGAGACCCTCTGAGACACTCGGAGATACCCTGAGACACTCGGAATCACTCTGAGACACTCGGAGACAGCCTGAGGCACTCGGAGACAGCCTGAGGCACTCGGAGTGACTCTGAGACACTCGGAGGTAGAGTGTGAGACACTCGGAGTCACTCTGAGACACTCAGAGGCAGACTCTGAGGAACTCTGAGGTACTCGGAGGAAGACTCTGAGACACTCGGAGGAAGGCTGTGAGACACTCGGAGACAGCCTGAGACACTCGGAGGCAGACTCTGAGACACTCGGAGACCCTCTGAGACACTCGGAGACACCCTGAGACACTCGGAGTCACTCTGAGACACTCGGAGACGGACTCTGAGAAACTCGGAGGCCCTCTGAGACACTCGGAGACTGACTCTGAGACACTCGGACACACCCTGAGACACTCGGAGGCAGACTCTTGAGTCACTCTGAGACACTCGGAGGCAGACTCTGAGACACTCGGAGACACCCTGAGACACTCGGAGGCAGACTCTTGAGTCCCTCTGAGACACTCGGAGGCAGACTCTGAGACACTCGGAGACCCTCTGAGACACTCGGAGATAGACTCTGAGACCCTTGGAGACAGTCTCTGAGACACTCGGAGATAGACTCTGAGACCCTTGGAGACAGACTCTGAGACACTTGGAGACACTCTGAAACACTCGGAGACAGACTCTGTGACACTCGGGGACAGACTCTGAGACACTCGGAGACAGACTCTGAGACACTCGGTGGCAGACTATGAGACACTCGGAGGCAGACTCTGAGACACTCGGCGGCAGACTCTGAGACACACGGAGGAAGACTCTGAGGAACTCGGCGGCAGACTCTGAGACACACGGAGGCAGACTCTGAGACACTCGGATACACTCGGAGGCAGACTCTTGGACACACGGAGGCAGACTCTCAGATATTCGGAGGCAGACTCTGAGACACTCGCAGACACTCGGAGGCAGATTCTGAGACACTCGTAGGCAGACTCTGAGACACTGAGGCAGACTCTGAGACAGTCGGAGGCAGACTCTGAGACACACGGAGGCAGACTCTGAGACACTCGGACACACTCGCAGGCAGACTCTGAGACACTCGGAGGCAGACTCTGAGACACGGAGACACTCGGAGGCAGACTCTGAGACACCCGGAGGCAGACTCTCAGACACTCGGAGACACTCGCAGGCAGACTCTGAGACACTCGGAGGCACACTCTGAGACACTCGTAACATACTCTGAAACACACGGAGACACTCGGAGGCAGACTCTGAGACGCTCGGAATCTGACTCTGAGACACTCGGCGGCAGACTCTGAGACACTCGGAGGCAGACTCTGAGAAACTCGGCGGAAGACTCTGAGACATTCAGCGGCAGATTCTGAGACACTCGGACGAAGACTCTGAGACACTCGGCGGCAGACTCTGAGACACTCGCAGGCAGACTCTGAGACACTCGGAGGCAGACTCTGAGACAGTCGGCGACAGACTCTGAGACACTCCGCGGCAGACTCTGAGACACTCGGAGGCAGACTCTGAGACACTCGGCGGCATACTCTGAGACACTCGGTGGCAGACTCTGAGACACTCGGAGGCAGACTGTGAGACACTCGGAGGCAGACTCTGAGACACTCGGCGGCAGACTCTGAGACACTCGGAGGCAGACTCTGAGACACTCGGCGGCAGACTCTGTGACACACGGAGGCAGACTCTGAGACACTTGGCGGCAGACTCTGAGACACTCGGCGGCAGACTCTGAGACACACTGAGACACTCGGAGGCAGACTGAGACACACGGAGACACTCGGAGGCAAACTCTGAGACACACGGAGACACTCGCAAACAGACTCTGAGACCCACGGAGATAGACTGTGAGACACTCGGAGGCAGACTCTGAGACACACGGAGACACTCGGAGGCAGACTCTGAGACGCTCTGAAGCAGACTCTGAGACACACGGAGACACTTGGAGGGAGACTCGGAGACACTCGGAGGCAGACTCTGAGACACACGGAGACACTCGGAGGCAGACTCTGAGACACTCGGAGGCAGACTCTGAGACACACGGAGGCAGACTCTGAGACACACGGAGACACTCGGAGGCAGACCCTGAGACACTCGGAGGCAGACTCTGAGACACTCGGAGGCAGACTCTGAGACACACGAAGGCAGACTCTGAGACACTCGGAGGCAGACTCTGAGGCACTCGGAGGCAGACTCTGAGACACACGGAGGCAGACTCTGAGACACTCGGAGGCAGACTCTGAGACACTCGGAGGCAGACTCTGAGACACTCGGAGGCAGACTCTGAGACACTCGGAGGCAGACTCTGAGACACGCAGTGGCAGACTCTGTGACACTCGGAGCCAGACTCTGAGACACACGGAGACACTCGGAGGCTACTCTGAGATAACGGAGACAGACTCTGAGACACTTTGCGGCAGACTCTGAGACACTCGGAGGCAGAATCTGAGACACTCGGCGGCAGACTCTGAGACACTCAGCGACAGACTCTGAGACACTCGGAGGCAGACTCTGAGACACTCGGCTTCAGACTCTGAGACACTCGGAGGCAGACTCTGAGACACTCGGCGGGTGACTCTGAGGTACGCGGTGCCAGACTCTGAGACACACGGAGGAACACTGTGAGGAACTCGGCGGCAGACTCTGAGACACACGGAGGCAGACTCTCAGACACTCGGCGGCAGACTCTGAGACACTCGGATACACTCGGAGGCAGACTATGAGACACACGGTGGCAGACTCTGAGACACTCGGAGGCAGACTCTCAGACACTCGGCGGCAGACTCTGAGACACTCGGAGGCAGACTCTGAGACACACGGAGGCAGACTCTGAGACACACGGAGACACTCGGAGATAGACACTGAGACACTCGGAGGCACACTCTGAGACACACGGAGACACTCGGAGGCAGACTCTGAGACACTCGGAGGCAGACTCTGAGACTCACGGAGACACTCGTAGGCAGACTCTGAGATACACGGAGACAATCGGAGGCAGACTCTGAGACACACGGAGGCAGACTCTGAGAAACTCAGAGGCAGACTCTGAGACACACGGAGACACTCGGAGGCAGTCTCTGAGACACTCTGAGGCAGACTCTGAGACACACGGAGACACTCGGCGGCAGACTCTGAGACACTCGGAGGCAGACTCTGAGGTACACGGAGACACTCGGAGGGAGACTTTGAGACACTCGGCGACAGACTCTGAGACACTTGGAGACACTCTGGAACACTCGGAGACAGACTCTGTGACACTCGGGGACAGACTCTGAGACACTCGGAGACACCGTGAGACACTCGGAGTCACTCTGTGACACTCGGAGTCACTCTGTGACACTCGGAGTCACTCTGTGACACTCGAAGACAGATTCTGAGACACTTGGAGACACTTGGAGGCACTCTGAAACACTCGGAGACAGACTCTGTGACACTCGGGGACAGACTCTGAGACACTCGGAGACATTCGGCGGCAGACTCTGAGACACTCGGAGTCAGACTCTGAGACGCTCGGAGGCAGACTCTGAGACACACGGAGGCACTCGGAGATAGACACTGAGACACTCGGAGGCAGACTCTGTGACACACGGAGACACTCGGAGGCAGTCTCTGAGACACTCTGAGGCAGACTCTGAGACACACGGAGACACTCGGCGGCAGACTCTGAGACACTCGGAGGCAGACTCTGAGATACACGGAGACACTCGGAGGCAGACTCTGAGACACTCGGCGACAGACTCTGAGACACTCGGAGGCAGACGCTGAGACACACGGAGACACTCGGAGGCAGACTCTGAGACACTCGGCGGCAGACTCTGAGACACATTGAGGCAGACTCTGAGACATTCGGTGGCAGACTCTGAGCCATACGGAGGCAGACTCTCAGACACTCGGCGGCAGACTCTGAGATACTCGGAGGGAGAGTGTGAGACACCCGGAGGCAGACTCTGAGGAACTCTGAGGTACTCGGAGGAAGACTCTGAGATACTCGGAGACAGCCTGAGACACTCGGAGGCAGACTCTGAGACACTCGGAGACCCTCTGAGACACTCGGAGACACCCTGAGACACTCGGAATCACTCTGAGACACTCGGAGACAGCCTGAGGCACTCGGAGACAGCCTGAGGCACTCGGAGTGACTCTGAGACACTCGGAGGTAGAGTGTGAGACACTCGGAGTCACTCTGAGACACTCAGAGGCAGACTCTGAGGAACTCTGGGGTACTCGGAGGAAGACTCTGAGACACTCGGAGGAAGACTCTGAGACACTCGGAGACAGCCTGAGACACTCGGAGGCAGACTCTGAGACACTCGGAGACCCTCTGAGACACTCGGAGACACCCTGAGACACTCGGAGTCACTCTGAGACACTCGGAGACGGACTCTGAGAAACTCGGAGGCCCTCTGAGACACTCGGAGACTGACTCTGAGACACTCGGACACACCCTGAGACACTCGGAGGCAGACTCTTGAGTCACTCTGAGACACTCGGAGGCAGACTCTGAGACACTCGGAGACACCCTGAGACACTCGGAGGCAGACTCTTGAGTCCCTCTGAGACACTCGGAGGCAGACTCTGAGACACTCGGAGACCCTCTGAGACACTCGGAGATAGACTCTGAGACCCTTGGAGACAGACTCTGAGACACTCGGAGATAGACTCTGAGACCCTTGGAGACAGACTCTGAGACATTTGGAGACACTCTGAAACACTCGGAGACAGACTCTGTGACACTCGGGGACAGACTCTGAGACACTCGGAGACACCCTGAGACACTCGGAGTCACTCTGTGACTCTCGGAGACAGAGTCTGAGACACCCGGTGGCAGAGTCTGAGACACTCGGAGAGACCCTGAGACACAGGGGTCACTCTGTGACACTCGGAGACAGATTCTTAGACACTTGGAGACACTTGGAGACACTCTGAAACACTCGGAGACAGACTCTGTGCACTCGGGGACAGACTCTGAGACACTCGGAGACAGACTCTGAGACACTCTGCCACTTCTAGCTCCGCATCTATCAGTGAAAAATATTGAAGAGCAAGAGGATTAATGACTTCATTGTCAGTAATCCTGCTTTAGTTAACAACAACCACAACTTTGGATTATATCTTCTTGTGAGTGTTTTCGTTGTGTTTTCTAAAAATATAAGCCTTTTATGAGATGCCACTGAGTTTCAAGGTTATTTTCTATATGAAACCATGTATGGATAATTACTTCAGGGATTAAGCTAGATTCAATTTCGAATTATGTCTTCTTGTGAGAGATTATGTTATATTTTCTGAAAATGCCAGTCGATTATGATATTCTACTGAGTTTCAAAGTTATTTTCTTTAAGAAACCATCTATGGATAATTACTTCAGAAATTACGCAACACTTAATTTTGAATTATATCTTCTTGTGAGCGATTCTGTTGTATTTTGTTAAAATACAAGTCTTTTATAAGATGACACTGAGTTTCAATGATATTTTCTATAAGAAACTATGTATGGATAATTACTTCAGAAATTATACTTCCTTTAACTTTGGATTATATGCTCTTGTGAGTGATTCTGTTATATTTTCTCACATTACATTCTTTTAAGGTATGCCAGTGAGTTTTAAAGCTATTTTCTATAAGAAGCAAGGTATGGATAATTACTTTGGAAATTACGCTACTTTCAATTTTGCATTAAATCTTCTTGTGAGTGATTCTGTTAGACTTTCTGAAAATAGAAGTGTTTTAAGATGCGCCACTGAGTTTCAAAGTTACTTTCCATAAGAAAACAAGTTTGGATAGTTATTTATGATATTAAGCTTCTTTCAAGTTAGGATTATATCTTCTTTTGTGAGATCCTGTTTATTTTCTGAAGATACAGGTCTTTTATGATATGCTACTGAATTTCAAAGTTATTTCCATAAGAAAACATGTATGGATAGTTATTTCCGAAATAATGCTACTTTCAATATATCTTCTTGGACTAATTCTGTTGTGTTTTCTGAAAACAGAAGTGTTTTATGATATGCCACTGAGGTTCAAAGTTATTTTCTATAACAAACCTTGTATGGGTAATTACTTCAGAATTTACAGAGTCTACTTTCAATTTTGGATTATATGTTTGGGTGGGTGATTCTGGTATATTTCCTGAAAAGGCAATTCTTTTATGATATGCCACTGAGTTTCAAAGCTATTTTCTATAAGAAACTGTGGATGGATAATTACTTCAAAAATTATGCTACTTTCAATTTTGAATTATATCTTCTTGGAGTGATTCTAATATATTTTCTGAAATCATAAGTCTTTTAATGTGTAGGATGAGGTTTCAGACTTATTTTCTACAAGGAATCAGGTATGCATAATTGCTTAAAAAATTATGCTTCTTGCAATTTTGGATGACGTCTTCTTGGAGGGATTCCGTTATGTTTTCTGAAAATGCAAGTTTGTTATGATATTCGCTGAATTTCAAAGCTATTCTCACAAAGAAACCATGTATTGATAATTACTTCAAAAACTATGCTACTCTCAATTTTGAATTATATCTTCTTGGAGTGATACTGTAATATTTTCTGAAAACACAAGTCTTTTAAGGTGTGGCACAAAGTTTCAAACTTATTTTCTACAAGGAACCAGGTATGCATAATTGCCTAAAGTATTATGCTTCTTTCAATTCTGGATTATATGTTCTTGGAGGGATTCTGTTACGTTTGCTGAAAATGCATTTCTGTTATGATATTCCACTGAGTTTCAAAGCTATTCTCTCTAGGAAACCATGTATGGATGATTGCTTCAAAAATTATGCTACTCTAAATTTTGAATTAATTCTTCTTGTAGTGATTCTGTTTTATATTTTGAAAACACAAGTCTTTTAATGTGTGGCACGAAGTTTCAAACTTTTTTTATATAAGAAACCAGGTATGCATAATTGCTTAAAGTATTATGCTTCTTTCAATTCAGGAATATTACTTCTTTGAGGGATTCTGTTATGTTTTCTCAAAATGCAATTCTGTTATGATATTCCACTGAATTTCAAAGCTATTCTCTCAAAGAAAGCATGTATGGGTAATTACTTCAAAACTTATGCTACTCTCAATTTTGATTTATATATTCCTGGAGTGTTTCTGTAATATTTTCAGAAAACACAAATGTTTTAATGTGTGGCACGAAGTTTCAATCTTATTTTCTATAAGAAACCAGATATGCATAATTGCTTAAACAATTATGCTTCTTTCAATTTTGGATTATGTGTTCTTGGAAGGATTCCGTTATGTTTTCTAAAAATGCAAATATGTTATGATATTCACTGAATTTCAACGTTAATTTCTAAAAGAAACCATGTGTGAATAATTATTTCAGAAATAACGCTTCTTTCAATTTTGGATTATATCTTCTTGGAGGGATTCTGTCATGTTTTCTGAAAATCCAGCGATATTCCACTGAGTTTCAAAGCTATTCTCTCTAAGAAACCATGTACGGATAATTACTTCAAAAATTATGCTACTCTCAATTTTGAATTATATCTTCTGGGAGTGTTTCTGTAATATTTTCTGAAAACACAGCTCTTTTAATTTGTGGCACGAAGTTACAAACTGATTTTCTATAAGAAACCGGGTATGCATAATTGCTTAAAAAATTATGCTTTTTACAATTTTGGATTATGTCTTCTTGGAGGGATTCCGTTATGTTTTCTGAAAATGCAGGTCTCTTATGATATTCGCTGAATTTCAAAGTTATTTTCTATAAGAAACCATGTGTGAATAATTATTTCAGAAATTACGCTTCTTCATTTTGGATTATATCTTCTTGGAAGGCTTCTGTTATGTTTTCTGAAAATGCATTTCTGTTATGATATTCCACTGAGTTTCAAAGCTGTTCTCTCCAAGATACCATGTATGGATAATGACTTCAAAAATTATGCTACTCTCAATTCTGAAATATATCTTCTTGGAGTGATTTTGTAATATTTTCTGAAAACACAACTGTTTTAATGTATGGGACGAAGTTACAAACTTATTTTCTATAAGAAACCAGGTATGCATAATTGCTTATAAAACTATGCTTCTTTCAATTTTTTATGATGCCTTCTTGGATGGATTCCGTTATGTTTTCTAAAAATGCAAGTCTGTTGTGATATTTGCTGAATTTCAATGTTATTTTCTAAAAGAAGCCAAGCGTGAATAATTGTGTCAGAAATTACACTTGCTTCAATTTTGGATTATATCTTCTTGAGCATAACCCTGTTGTATTTTCCGATAATGCAAGTCTTTATAATATGCCACTTAGTTTCTAAATTATTTTCTATAAGAACCATGTGTGGATGAATGCTTATAAAATTATGCTTCTTTCATTTTGGATTATGTCTTCTTGGAAGGCTTCTGTTACGTTTTCTGAAAACGCAATTCTGTTATGATTTCCACTGAGTTTCAAAGCTATTCTCTCTAAGAAACCATGTATGGATTATGACTTAAAAAATTATGGTACTCTGAATTTTGAAATATATATTCATGGAGTGATTCTGTAATATTTTCAGAAAACACAAATCTTTTAATGTGTGGCAAGAAGTTACAAACTTATTTTCTATAAGAAACCATGATGCGAAAATTATGCTGTTGGTTCACGTTGTGTCGCCCTTTGATGTGGAATTGATGGTCACGTTGTGTCGCCCTTTGATGTGGAATAGATGTTGTTCGCACCGGCTAGTTCAGCATGGATCTCTTTCATCCCGGGTATGCGTAGGTATGTTATAGATTACCCCAGAAGAACTTTTGTATATTATTTATTTTTTTTTACTCTCTGACACTTTCGGGAGTTATGCCGACTTTCGCTACTTAGAGATGCTTACAGAATAGGAATCGCACTCACGTATGTACACCACAACGTCCAGCACCAGTCTGGGGTGAGTAGTGACGCTTTCTGGCATACCCACGCTAGGAAAACGTTCTCTCCAATTTTAAATGTCATGACGTCATCCAAAAGAAAGCCTCGTATCCAAAATGCTATTCCATTCCTTTTCCCAATTTAGAAATGTCCCTTTCTATTATAACATGTTCTTTTTTGAATTTCGAATATATAATTACCTTTTTATGATTAAACGATGTTTACTTTATATTTTACTAAACATATCGCGCGACTTTTAAGATTGGCAGACCTGAATTTTGACCGTGAATTTAAACTATGTAGTATGACGTCATGACTCGTTAATTTCAAACCAATAATGCGTTTATCCTACAAATTTAACGACTATTATTTACTCATATCTTGCTCACCTTACCACACTTCCTACTCTATTATCTACATATGTTATTACTCAACACTTATCGCAAATCTCACATCCGGCAATTAAATTAAAACGTGTCTTTATCAAGCCCATTCGATTTGAAATCTAAATTTCGGTATCAAATGCCCCCATTTATGTTATTTTATTATTTCATAATAAAATAATGTAAATGTCTTGCCCGAAAGTAAAATTAAAAATTACTCCTGTATTTTGAATAATCGGCAACACTCGCATTATATACAATTTTCAATTACACTGTTTTGAAATTGGTTATTAACATATCTTCTCATTAATCTTTATAACATGACAAACAATTATACATTTGACTTAACATTAATCCTTAAATACTAATTACAATATGTTATGGTTTCTTCTGTGAAGCTTTTTATATAAAGGTTAAATTTCAAGAGTCTTTCTTTATACTTCCTTCTTTTAGTTAGTTCATGTTTGCTCACTTCGCTCTCACTATCACTTGCACTGTGATTTTGCACTTTTGTTATTGTAACACATATCTTTACTAGATCCTTTAAGCACTAAAATGTACATATATTTATATAAATCCATTACACTCTTCAGACAAGTTCTTTCTTTGTCTTGCTGTGATAACTATCTATACATCTAAATATTTTAACAAATGTTTACAAATTAAATATTCGGTTTTCTCTCTATGCGGAGATGAACATTTTAACAATATATTCTTAAGCTCTTTGTAGTATATAGCAATTCACATTCTGCATTTGTCATGAATACGTAAGTACCTGACCAATATATGGTTTTCAAGTAAGCTAACATTTAAATTTTATCTCAAAGCTGATTGGGTGCCAATAGACAAATGACACTTCGAATTTTACATGAAGTCAAGGTTCCAGGTACCACACGGTTTCTTGTATGGTCAAAGGAGTTGTTTATGCCACCTTCCCAGACATTTTTCATTTTTAACATCTTTTAGTTCATAGGTATGATAACCAAATTTTGATATAATTTCTGCAGGACCTTTATATAACAATTCCATCCTTTTGTTCCTACCTCGCAAGGCACTTGATAACTTATGGTCTTTAACTAGTATCCAATCGCCTATCTTAGGTTCCCATTTATGTTTTCTACTCTTTTTCTTTAATTTTCGCTTCTCTGCCTTTTTCTTGATTCGTTCATAACTCAATGTCATTTATTTTGAGTATTTTTGGTACCCCGATCAATATTGGTTCTGGTTCAATTCCTAACATTAATTTTATTGGGGCAAACCCAGTAGTTACATTAATGGTGTGATTGATAATCTTTTCTATCAATGGACAATATTTCACCCAATCCTTGTGATTATGATGTGTAAGTACACGTAAATAAATTCCTATATCTCAGAGGACACGTTCTGTTGGATTCCCTGATGGAAAGTATGAGGAACAATGATATAACTTTATCTCATGATTTTCTAGGGTTTCTTTAAAGATTTTGCTCCAATGAACTGTAGCATTATCTGTTAAGATTGCCTGAATCTTGCCATATTTAGGCACATAGTCTTTTATTATCTTTCCTACACATGTTTTGCTGCTGATATTCCTAACAGGATAAATTTTAATAAATTTACTAAAAACATCATGAAGAACAAACATATATCTACATCCAAATTGTCCTACTGGTAGCTCCCCATGTGCATCAGCAGTAACTAGTACATTTTTCCCTTCTCTTATGATTGTCTGAGGTTCTATATCAAATTTGATGTTAAATGGTTTGGCCCTTTGACATAAATCACAGCTTGAACATATTTTTCTCACTTTCTTTGCCAAATGTTTTATATAAAAATGGTCACTAATTGCCATGATTAGCTTTTCACTACCTGTATGAGCTAGTGTTTTGTGATAAGCAAGTATAAGTTTCTCTTGTAAAGCTTTTGGTACCATTACTTTCCATTTAGGATCAATTCTTCCATGAAATTTATAGATTTTTCCCTCATAAATACCTATATTATCTTTTAGATTTTCTGTGATTGGTTGTGCCTTTTCTCTCAATTTCTTAAGTTCATCGTCCTCTGTCTGTAATCGTTCCAAATTTTGAAATTCTTTAGCTAATTGAGTCCCTTCTAAGGTTTTCAAATATAGTATGGTTACATCATGTTTGTTGTCACTAATTGTATCTGGTATTGTGTAATTAGTTTTCATCCTTGATAACAAATCACTAAAAATATTTTGATTTCCTGCTATGTGTTTGATTTCTATGTTATGGGATGTGATTTCATGTATGTATCTAGAAATACATGTGCTTGTGAGTTTGCAAGAGTTCATAAATGCCAAACTAACATGATCTGTGTAAACTATTACTGGGTTGTTATATACATATTGCCTAAATTTTACAAGTGCAAAGTAAATAGCTGCTATCTCTTTTTCTGTAGTGCAAGCCTGTGATTCAGTCCTTGAAAGCCCCCTTGAAGCTACAGCAATGAGGTGATCTTTTCCTTCCTCATCTTTTTGTAATATGACACTACCATACCCAAGTCCTGAAGCATCCATATAAATTATGTAGGGGAGACCTTCCCTAGGTTTTTCCAATAAAATTGACGCTGCAAACAATGTTTTTACCTTTTTGAAAGATTCTTCTTCTACTGATGACCATTGCCATTTCACATCTTTTCTCAAAAGTTGTCTTAATGGGGCTACTACGGTTGCATATTCCAGGATAAATCTTGATTGATAATTTAGAACACCATGAAATCTTCTCAATTGTTTCATATTTTTAGGAGCTGGTATTTTATTTATGCTTTCAATTCTTTCGGGATTAGGCCTGATTCCCTCATTTGAAATAACATAACCTAAAAATTCTGTCTGTTTCACAAAGAATGCAGTTTTACTTGGCTTTATTGTCATGTTTGCTTTCTTTAACTGACTAAGCACATAATTGATATGATTTAAATGATCCTCTATATTTTCTGAAAAAATTACAAAATCATCCACATATTGAGCTACAAATTTCTTTATGGTTTCTCCAAAAATTTCATACAAAGCTCTTAATAGTGCACTACCACTGGTATTCATACCAAAGGCGCAAACTCGAAACTGATATAATATCCCAGAATGTAAAAACGCTGTATATTTTCTTAAATCTTCTCTAAGTGGGATCTGCCAAAAAGATGCTGTAAGATCTAGAGTAGAAAAAATTTTGCCCTTCTGCAATTTGTTCAATATTACCTCTACACTTTCTGGTCTAAATCTATCAGGTTTACAATGTTGATTTAGTTTTCTCGCGTCTAATGTCACCCTAATCTTTCCATTGGCCTTATTTACAATACATAGGGGATTCACAAATTCTGAATTCGAAATCTCAATAACCTCATCTTCTAACATTGACTTTATAACTGCATCTACCTCTTCTCTTATTGTACTAGGGATAGCTCTCGCTTTATGTGTAAAAGGTTTGATAGGTATCATCTCAAACGAATGAGTATAAATATTACATTTACCAGGTTTCTCAGAGAATACTTCTTTATTTCGGATTAATATCTTAAACAGTTTATCCCTCTGTTGTTCATTTAGTTGATCAGCCTGAGTTACTTTTTCCCGCAATAATTCTTCTAAGTCTTCACTACTCTCCCTATCATAGTACCTAGTTGCGTCAGAAAACCTGAAATTGTCTATGAAATCATTTTTATCCCATTCTACATTTTCTTTATTATCGACACTGTACTCTTTGACATTTACTTCAGTTAATTCCATAGCTCCTACTTTAACATATTCTACAAAGAATGTATCCCCTTGGATTCTTCTTCCTCTTTTTCTCTTACAATAGTTTCTGAACTACTATCTTCCACAAAAGGCACTATAATGGTCTCATCTTCAACTTTCATTTCTACAATCATATTTTTAAAATTCACCACAGCTTCCCAGGCACAAAGACAATCACAACCTATTATAATATCTGTCACAAGTCTTCCTACAATCAGAAATAAAATTCCAAGTATTCTCCCATTTATTTCAATATTTATCATTGCTTGAAATTTTACTCTCTCTCTTTTCGTTTTCCCACAGCTAGCGAGCAGTATATCCCATTAACTGGTAAAGACATTACTTTAAAACCACTACTTTGTAAATTATCATAAAAATTTTGTGAGCATACTGTGCTATTTGATCCCGTATCTATAATGCATTGTATTGTTTTCCATTTACTCCAATTTTGATTTTAGGTGCATCTCCTACTTTTTCATTTTCGTCGATTCTATTTTTCCATTCTCTTTTCTTTTGTATCATCATTTGCCTTCCAGGACTATTTATTTCCGAGTACTTATCACAATCATTACTAGGATACCCAGTTCTCACTGAAGGCGCGTTTGACCGGATCTGGCGTTTCCCTGATTTTTAGGTATGGCTCCTGTACAATTTCCCGAATTGTTACTTCTGTTTTCCTGCATTAAATCGGGGTTACTTCCTACCATGTTTTTGACCGTGTTAATGGCCTCTACCATTTCAGCGTTTTCGGGGGAATCTCATCCATTATAACATCTTTCTCCCAGTCTTGGTGACCTCGGTCTAAACTCATTATCTCTGTTTGTCCAATACCCATCATTTGAATTTCTACTATGTCCAAAATAACGTCCCCGTCTACCTCGATCAAATCTATTTGTATTCATATAATTCACCCTTATATTTCTTCCCCTTAGATTACCATTTCTATTTTGGTGATGCCCTTCCTGGTTACATCTACCTTGATTTTCCCACCGGAATGATTCCATCCTTGGTACTGGTCCTTTATATCTTTTCCTAATCTCACTTCTATTCTGATAATACTGTGCCCCTTGCCCGAAAGAATTTACAGTTTCTTTTTCTTCATATTTATTTCCAAATGCGTGTTTTGGCTTATTGACTTCTAAGGCTGATAATAATTCGATCATAGCTGCAATGCTACCGGGTCGGGCTATGATTAGGTAGTGTTGAAGCGTTTCCGGAAAATGTGGAGTAACTATATTTATTAGATCTTTTTCATCTATGGGAGGATCCAATATCTTCGATTTTCTCGCTATTCTCATAAAATAGTTGACCATCGATTCCTCCGATCTAGGATTAAACCTTCCATTGCTTAATTCAACTCTAATATTAGCCTGCCTACTAGCCCCCCAATATCTGGTTAAAAAGATGTTCCTAAAGGTACCATAATCATTATTGTTACCCATAGAAAGGCCTAGCCAATTGGCAGCATTACCCTTTAGGCGTTTTCTTACTATCACCATCTTGTACTCCTCCGGTATATGTTTCATCGTGAAGTACTCTTGTAACCCTTCTAAAAAGGCTTTAGGATCATCTGAATCTTCATTTTCAAAAACTGGAGGTGTCATTTCATTTAAGACATGGTTAGGCCAATGTAAATTTGAATTGTCACCTGTCCCTGAGCTATTTCTGAGATAAGAATGGGAATTACTGTTACCCCTATTTTGCATTGAAATGTCAGCTGATACACCTGGTATTGCCTCGTTTCTTGCAGCTTCATTATTAAGATTGTTGTGATTACATGCATTTTCATTTACTTTCAAATTTTCTAAGGCCTCTTTTACCTGAGTAATTTCTGTTACTACCCCTTTTATTTGGTCTGCAACATCCTCCAAATTTCTAGCCTGCCTTTCACTTTCTACATCAGATCTTTCCATTCTAACTTTACACCCCTGTAACTCTTCTCTAATTTCTTCCCTGTCTTTATCTAACCTTTGTACTACCTCTTCCCTTTGTTTGTCTAATCTATATGTTACTCTTTCCCTTTCTTTATCTAATTTTTCACTCACTTGTTGACCTAATTTCTTTTCAGAATTCTTTACTTCTTGCCTTATTGTCTCTAATTCTCCCTTAACCTGTTCTCTATTATCTTTTACTTCACTACTAACTTTATTAATTTCCTCCCTAACTTCTTCCCTAAAGGTTTCGAAAGCTCTCTTCTGATTCTCCAATTGCATTCCCAATTCCTGTTGTCTCTTCTCTAATTTCTGTCCTAACTCTATACTAGTTTCATCTATCTTACTCATCTTTTCCATTATCTTTTGAAACATATTCTCTATTTCTGACATAATTGCTGGCCTTTCTGAATTACTACTAAACATTTCTGAGCTACCTCTAGGTGTTTCTCTAACGTTCTGATCTTCTACTTCTTGGCATATTCTGCTACCGATTATATTTTGGTTATATTCTTCCATCCTAACTACACTTTTCTCAATTTCCGGACTCTCAAAACCTAGAAAATCGCTATCACTGTCTTCCATTTCTAAGCTATTTACATGTGTTTTTCTACTCACCAATATTTCACAATTTTCACTATGCTGGCTTGGTCGTCTTGGGGTTGGTCTATTCTCTCGATGCCACACGTTGGGTCGCCATTTGATGCGAAAATTATGCTGTTGGTTCACGTTGTGTCGCCCTTTGATGTGGAATTGATGGTCACGTTGTGTCGCCCTTTGATGTGGAATAGATGTTGTTCGCACCGGCTAGTTCAGCATGGATCTCTTTCATCCCGGGTATGCGTAGGTATGTTATAGATTACCCCAGAAGAACTTTTGTATATTATTTATTTTTTTTTACTCTCTGACACTTTCGGGAGTTATGCCGACTTTCGCCACATAGAGATGCTTGCAGAATAGGAATCGCACTCACGTATGTACACCACAACGTGCAGCACCAGTCTGGGGTGAGTAGTGACCCTTTCTGGCGTACCCACGCTAGGAAAACGTTCTCTCCAATTTTAAATGTCATGACGTCATCCAAAAGAAAGCCTCGTATCCAAAATGCTATTCCATTCCTTTTCCCAATTTAGAAATGTCCCTTTCTATTATAACATGTTCTTTTTTGAATTTCGAATATATAATTACCTTTTTATGATTAAACGATGTTTACTTTATATTTTATTAAACATATCGCGTGACTTTTAAGATTGGCAGACCTGAATTTTGACCGTGAATTTAAACTATGTAGTATGACGTCATGACTCGTTAATTTCAAACCAATAATGCGTTTATCCTACAAATTTAACGACTATTATTTACTCATATCTTGCTCACCTTACCACACTTCCTACTCTATTATCTACATATGTTATTACTCAACACTTATCGCAAATCTCACATCCGGCAATTAAATTAAAACGTGTCTTTATCAAGCCCATTCGATTTGAAATCTAAATTTCGGTATCAACCAGGTATGCATAAATGCTTAAAAAACTATGCTTCTTTCAATTTTTGATTTTGTCTTCTTGGGGGGGTGCCATTATGTTTTCTGAAAATGCAGGTCTGTTGTGATATTCACTGAATTTCAATGTTAATTTCTAAAAGAAACCAAGTATGAATAATTATTTCAGAAATTACGCTTCTTTCAATTTTGGATTATATCTTCTTGAGCGTAATGCTGTTGTATTTTCTGAATTATACAAGTGTTCATAATATGCCACTTAGTTTCGAAGTTATTTTCTATAAGAAACATGTGCCGATAATTACTTATAAAACACGCTTCCTTCATTTTGGATTATATCTTCTTGGATGGCTTCTGTTACATTTTCTGGAAATGCAATACTGTTATGATATTCCATTGAGTTTCAAAGCTATTCTCTCTAAGAGACAATGTATGGATAATGCAAAAATTATGCTACTCTCAATTTTGAATTATATCTTCTTGGAGTGATTCTGTAATATTTTCAGAAAACACAAATCTTTTAATGTGTGGCACGAAGTTTTAAACTGATTTTCTATAAGAAACCAGGTATGCATAATTCCTTAAAAAATTATGCTTCTTTCAATTTTGGATTTTGTGTTTTTGGAGGGATTCCGTTATGTTTTCTAAAAATGCAAGTCTGTTATGATATTCGCTGAATTTCAATGTTAATTTGTAACAGAAACCATGTCTGAATCATTATTTCACAAATTATGCTTGTTTCAATTTTGGATTATATCTTCTTGAGCGTAATCCTGTTGTATTTTCTGATTATACAAGTCTTTATAGTATGCCGCTTAGTTTCGAAGTTATTTTCTATAAGAACCATGTGTGGATAATTACTTATAAAATTAAGCTTCTGTCATTTTGGATTAAATCTTCTTGGAAGGTATGTGTTATGTTTTCTGAAAATGAAATTCTGTTATGATATTCCACTGAGTTTCAAAGGTATTCTCTCTAAGAAAGCATGTATGGATAATTACTTTAAAAATTATGGTAGTCTCAATTTTGAATTATATCTTCTTGGAGTGATTCTGGAATATTTTCTGAAAACACAAGTCTTTTAATGTATGGGACGAAGTTTCAAACTTAATTTCTATAAGACACCAGGTATGCATAATTGCTTAAAAGATTATGCTTCTTTCAAATTTAGATTATGTCTTCTTGGAGGGATTCCGTTATGTTTTCTGAAAATGCAATTCCGTTATGATATTTGCTGAATTTCAATGTCAATTTCTAAAAGAAACCAGGTGTGAATAATTGTTTCAGAAATTACGCTTCTTTCAATTTTGGATTAAATCTTCTTGGAAGGATTCTGTTACATTTTCTGAAAATGCAATTCTGTTATGATATTCCACTGAGTCTGAAAGCTGTTCTCTCCAAGATACCATATATGGACAATTACTTAAAAAATTATGCTACTCTCAATTCTGAAATATATCTTCTTGGAGTGATTCTGTAATATTTTCTGAAAACACAACTGTTTTAATGTATGGGACGAAGTTACAAACTTATTTTCTATAAGAAACCAGGTATGTATAATTGATTAAAAAATTATGCTTCTTTCAATTTTGGATTATATCTTCTTGGAAGGATTCTGTTACATTTTCTGAAAATGCAATTCTGTTATGATATTCCACTGAGTTTCAAAGGTATTCTCTCTAAGAAAGCATGTATGGATAATTACTTCAAAAACTAAGCTACTCTCAATTTTGAATTATATCTTCTTGGAGTGATTCTGTAATATTTTCTGAAAACACAAGTCCTTTAATGTGTGGCACGAAGTTTCAAACTGATTTTCTATAAGAAACCAGGTATGCATAATTACTTAAAAAATTATGCTTCTTTCAATTTTGGATTTTGTGTTTTTGGAGGGATTCCGTTATGTTTTCTGAAAAGGCAAGTCTGTTATGATATTCGCTGAATTTCAACGTTAATTTCTAAAAGAAACCATGTGTGAATAATTATTTCAGAAATTATGCTTGTTTTATTTTGCATTATATATTCTTAAGCGTAATCCTGTTGTATTTTCTGATTATACAAGTCTTTATAATATGCCACTTAGTTTAAGTCTTATTTTCTATAAGTAACATGTATGGATAATTACTTATAAAATTACGCTTCTTTCATTTTGGATTATGTCTTCTTGGAAGGATTCTTTTACGTTTTCTGAAAACGCAATTCTGTTATGGTATTCCACTGAGTTTCAAAGTTGTTGTCTATAAGGATCCATTAATGGATGATTACTTTGGAAAATAAGGTAGTTTGAATTTTGGATTATATCTGCTTGTGCGTGATGGTATTATATTTTCAGAAAATACCAATCTTTTGTAATATGCCCCTTAGTTTCAAAGTTATTTTCTATAGGAAGCTATGTATGGATCGTTACTTAAAAAATTATGCCACTTTCAATTTTTTATTATATCTTCATGGAGGGCTTTCGCTATATTTTCTGAAAATAGAAGTCCTTTAAGGTGTGCCATGAGGTTCAAACTTTTTTCTATAAGAAACCATTTATGGATAACTACTTTAGAAATGAAGCAAATCTCATTTTGAATAATATCCTCTTGTGAGTGATTCTGTTATATTTTCTAAAAATGCAAGTCTTCATCGATATGCCACTGAGTTTCAAATGTGTTTTCTGTAAGAAACCCTATATGGATAATTACTTCTGAAATTACACTACATGCAGTTTGTGAATATACCTCTCTCTGGGCGATCCTGTTATATTTTCTGAAAGTGCAATCTTTCATAATATGGCACTGAGTTACAAATATATTCTCTATAATGAACAATGAATGAGCAAATGCTTCAGAAATTACGCTTCTTCCAATTTTGGGATATATATTCTTGTGAGTGATTCTCTTATATTTTTTGAAAATACACATTTTTCATGATATGCCACAGTCTTTTAAGGTATTTTCTATAGGAAACCATTTATGGATAATTACTTCAGAAAGTAAGCAAATCTCAATTTTTATTTGATATCTTCTTGTGAGTGATCCTGTTGTATTTTCTAAAGATGCAACTCTTTTATGATATGCCTCTGTGTTTCAAACATATTTTCTATAAGAAACTATGAATGGGTAATTACTTCAGAAATTACACAACCTTCAATAATAATAAGCTTTAATTTAACTTAATTAACTCACCTTTAAATTAAATTAATTACAACACTGTTTTCAAACTTCAATGAAAGGAAGATAATAATAAGCTTGTATAAATTTTGGATTATATCTGCTTGTTTGTGATCATGTTATATTTTCTGAAAATACAAGTCTTTTATGAATACCACTGAGTCGGAAACTTATTTTCCATAAGAAGCCAGGTATCCATAATTACTTAAAAAATTATGCTTCTTTCAATTTTGGATGTAAGGGGTAGTGATGCGCCTCCTATAGCCTCTCCTACCCAATTCCCATCCTCATCCTGCCCGTGGTGCACCCTGCTTTTAACAGATGAGGCTCTGGGGACCGAATCACAGCAGTATAACTGTTTCATCTAAAATGGAGGAAATGCCATTTACATATGTGCTGGCCTATCACAGCACAACAGCGTCCCTCAGAGGCACATGAGGGGAAGGTCGGTGGATCTAAATACCACCTATTTAGTCCTCCCGGCTAGGTCCGATGGACCCGTTGACCAACGATAGTTGTGGTCCCCCTTGTACAATGGGGGTTTAAGTCGGGTGATATAACTGCCACATTGTAAAACTGGTGCCCGTTAAGAAAACAGTTACATGAAAGCCACATACATGAATATGAGTCCTAAAGATAAACATTCCGGAGTTAAAACTGTCCCCCAATCGGATCTCCAGGTGGGGACATTTTTAGGCAAATTTCATCACAACAATTCCAATACTTTAAGAATTCTACAATGGAATGCAGGAGGCATGTCCCAGCCTAAAAAACAAGAGCTAATGAAAATATTAAAAGACCAAGATATAGATGTCTTCACAGTACAAGAAGCCAATATATCAGAAGAACAGGAAATATACTTTGAAATGGATCAGCACATTACACATATACTTCCAAAAGCTCGTCAAATAGCAAGTGGTATTTTTACAGGAATTAAAAGAAACATGAAAGCTACTATCCAAATCCAAAAAACAATGGAAGAACAAGATAAATCAGAAATAGTTAAAATTGAAGTATGGAAAAGTAACTACCACTATAGAATTTACAGTATCTACAATCCTCCAGACAATACACTAGATCTAAATTCTATTCCCATAGAACCCAAAAGTATTTTAATAGGTGATATTAATGCACACTCCCCTAGATGGGGCTACAGAGATATAAATTCAGCAGGAAGAGACATAAAAGACCTATTAAACTCATCAAAAATTGAATTAATATTTAATCCAAATGATCCACCCACTTACCTTCATTATAATGGTTCGGGTACAAATCCTGATCTTCTGATGGTGTCATCTGACAGAATTGACAATACAAAAAGAGAAATAATAGAAGACTCAGGTTCATGCCACAGAATCACCATAAACTCCATAAGAGGTCTAATAAATAAAAGTAACAAACCAAAAATTAAAAATTCTTGGAATTCTAAAAAAGACGCTTGGTCCAGTTTCCAAAATGAGATAGAAGGGAAGTGTAATGTACTGTTAGAATCAGAGTTCAAGTCAACAGATGAAATGAATAAAAAAATTTGTGAAAAATTATTGACAGCAGCCAAAACACATATCCCCAAAGGAAAGTTAAAGAAATATAGCTACTTTTGGTCTCCATCTTTATCTAAGTTAAAACACGAAAGAAATATAGCAAGAGTCAAAGCCGAAAGAACCAAGTGTCCAGAAGATGTACAAAACTGGAGAAGAAATGCAGTCATTTTTAAGAAAGAATTAATTACAGCAAAGAAGGTCAGTTTCACACATTTTGTAGAACAAATGGACTATAGGAAAGATGGAAATAAAATATACAAATTCCTTAATAAAAGAAAATTACCAAGAAATACAACTGAACCATTACAACTTAATAACAAAAGCTTAACTACAGATAGGGAAATAGCAGAATCCCTTAACAAGTTTTATGCTCAGTCACAAAGAATACCCCAAGCGTATAAAAAACAAGATAAAGCTATCCAAAAAACTATCAGAGAAACTAATAAGCCAAAAGATATACGAAATGATATTTTTATTCAGGATTTTAACGAAACAGAACTGGATTTAGCAATAGAACAATTACAGAACAAAAAATCTCCAGGACCTGACAAGATTCACCCAGAGTTTATTAAACACCTTGGCAGGAAAGGAAAGGAAATCCTACTTAAACTGTATAACACGTGTTGGAGAATGACCGTGCCTTCCGACTGGAAAAAAAAAAGCCATTATCATCCCGATTTTAAAGAAAAACAAACCCTCAAACAATATTAATAGTTTCAGACCAATATCTTTGACCAGTGTTATTGCAAAAGTGATGGAAAGAATGGTGGCATCTAGACTTAACTGGTTCCTGGAATATTACAACGTAATTAATAGTTCACAGACCGGCTTCAGACAGAATCATAGTGCAAGTGAAAATGTACTCCTACTAAGTCAAGACATCAAGGAAGCTTTCAATAGAAAGGAGGATACCTTAGCAGTATTCATTGATTTTAAATCAGCATATGACTCAGTCTGGAGAAACAAATTAATTGAGAAGTTGCAATCAATAGGTGTGAAAAGTAACATGCTTAAATGGATAACTCAGTTTATTTCACAAAGATTTTGTGCCACAAAATATAATACATACATTTCCAAATATAAACAAACACACCGAGGACTTCCACAAGGTGCTGTTCTGAGCACAACACTCTTTAACATATACATAAATGACCTTCCATCAATTATAAAAACTTTAGAAACCAAAATTGCTTTATTTGCTGAGGATGTAGTCATTTGGACTCCAGGCTCTTCAAAAAAACCTGAATTAATTAAAGACAGAATAGAAACAGCCCTAAACAAAGTACATGAATGGAGCTCCAAAACCCTCATGACTATCAATGTGGAAAAAACAAATTATGAATTATTTACACTAAAATACAAATCAGTTAATATTAACATAAATTATAATGGTAAACCACTCAAAGCAGTTGATGATGCCAAATACTTAGGCATCACTTTTGACATAAAGCTAAGTTGGAAAAGACATATAACAAACATCTCAGAAAAGGTTGAAAAGAAACTGCAAATCCTGAAAAGGTTAGCTGGTGCTAAATGGGACTGCTCAAGGAGAGTCCTTAACACAACATACAACATGTACGTTAAACCAAAGCTGTTGTACTGTTCTGAAGCTTTAATAACAGCAGCAAATGCTAACATCAATAAACTTGAACAAATACAAAATCAGGCTCTTCGCCTAATCACTGGAGCAGTTAAATTGACACCTGTTGATGCCATACATGCCTTAACACGGACCCCATCAATAACAACAAAAATAGAAGAACAAGCATTGCTCCAACACGAGAAAATGTTACGACTGCCAAAGTCTATATGGACAGAAGAGAACTTCCCCCCTTCAATCCTTAAAACTCATAGTAGTTTCCTAGAAAAGGTAACACAGATTAAATCCAAATTGAACATTCCCAACACCAGAGGAAATCTACTTATAAGAGAAAATCCATTGGAATTATTGCACCCTACCTTCAGTTTGGAATTAATAGAGGAAATAAGTAAATCAGACACACCAAAAGAAATACAAAAACTTCTAGCTCTGGAAACAATCAATACTAGGTATCCCACAGAAGAATGGCTGCACACATATACTGATGGATCCTCCACGGAAAACCTTACTGGAGCTGGAGTTACGTGTTCACATTTTTCCTTTTATCATTCTTTTGGCAGAGACTCAACAAATTATGATGGAGAAGTAGAGGCTATTTACATTGCTCTCCGACAATTATTAAATCTTCACTTAAATAAATTTAACAAGGCAGTAATTCTTTCAGATTCTAAAGCTGCAATTCAGGGAATATGTTCAAATACTACAAAGAAGTCAACAAAAATTAGAGAATGCTACAAAATGTTAACACAACTCCAAAAAGTTAATAAGACTCTTCATCTCCAATGGATTCCAGCACACTGTGGAGTCATGGGGAATGAAGCTGCAGACTCACTTGCAAAGAAATGCACAACAATAAAACAAAAGTCTAGATTCAATTTCTCATATTCCTCAATAAAACGCTTGATCATTAAAAATTTTCCTCATTCATACCTACAAGAAATAGAAACAAATGCCAGAGATAAAGAATGGATTACACTACTTTCCAAGCCAGATATAATCCCCCAGAGACCAAGGAAAACAGCGGCTGCAGCCTTCCTACTATTGACAAATCACGACTGCTTAGCAAGTCATCTCTACAGAATAGGTACCTCAGCCTCACCAATATGTGTCCTGTGTAACGATCCAGCAGAAATGAACGAACACCACTTGAAGACCTGTGAAGCATTAAGATCAGAAGAAATTACAGTTCAAAAGTATTGGAAAGCATGAATGCTAATGGCTTCATTGCCAGATGCAAGGCACTAGAAAACAACAACAACAATTTTGGATTATAACTTCTTGGAGGGATTCCGTTATGTTTTCAGAAAATGCAAGTCTGTTAAGATATTCCACTGAGTTTCAAAGTTATTTTCTATAAGAACCATGTATGGATAATTACTTATAAAATTACCCTTCTTTAAATCTTGAGTTAGATCTTGTTGTGAGTGATCCTGTTTAATTTTCTGAAAATACAAGGCTTTGAAGCTATGCCAGTAAGTTTGAAATTTATTTTCTTTAAGAAATGGCTAATTACTTGAGAGATTTTGTAATGCTTTAATTTTTTAATTGTATCTGCTTGTGAGCAATTCTGTAATATTTTCTGAAAAGGCAAGTCTTTTATGATATGCCACCGAATTTCAAAGTTATTTTCAAAAAGAAACCATGAATGGATAGTGATTTCAGTAATTACCCTTCTTTCAAGTTTGAACTGTATCTTCTTGCACTTGATGCTGTTAGATTTTCTGAACATACAAGTCTTTTAAGGTGTGCCACTGAGTTTCAAACTTATTTGTTATAGCAAAACATGTATGGATAATAATTACTTAAAAAATTATGCTACTTTCAATTTAAAAATATATCTTCTTGGAGTGATTCTGTTATATTGTTTAAAAATGCAAGTCTTTAATGTTACTGCACTGATTTTCAAGGTTATTTTTTATAAGAAGCGTTGTGTGAATATTTATTTCAGATATTGCAGTACTTTCATTTTGTATTATATGTTCTCTGGAGTGAATCTTTTATATTTTCTAAAAATGCAAGTGTTTTATCATATGCCACTGAGTTAAGAACTCACTTGCTATAAGAAACCATGTGTAGATGTTTATTTCAGAAATTTCCGCTTCTGTCAATTTTTCATTATATCTTTTTGTAATTGATCATGTAATATTTTCTAAAAATACAAGTCTTTTATGATATGTCAGTGAGCTTCAAAGTTATTTTCTATAAGAAACCAGGTATGGATAATTACTTCAGAAAGTACGTTACTTTCAATTTTGCATTATATATTCCTGTGAGTGATTGTTATATTTCCTGAAAATCAAATCTTTTAGGATATGCCACTCAGTTTGATAGTTATTTTCTGTAAGAAACCATGTATGGATAATTACTTCAGAACTAACGCAACTGAGAATCGTGAATTATATATTCTTGTAGTAATTCTGTTATATTTTATGCAACTGAAAGTCCTTTATCAGGTCTATAAGACCACATAGCTGGCCGGGAGGCCTCGGGGTGCTGACCACGTCCCGACCTCCAGTACTGCATCTCACCAATGACGCCCGTAGTGGGCAGAGTTGGGGGACACAGTGGCTGCGCGGTAGGCCTCGGCCCTTCGTGGGCTGTCGCGCTGGGGTTTAGTTTAGTTAGAAAGTCTTTTATGATATGCCACTGAGTTTGATAGTTATTTTCTGTAAGAAACCATGTATGGCTAATTACTTCAGAAAAAATGCTTGTTTCAATTTTGGATTATATCTTCTTGTGCGTGATCCTGATATATTTTCTGGAAATACAAGTCTTTTATAATATGGCACTTAGTGTCAAGGATATTTTCTATAGGAAACCATGTGTAGATACATAAGAAATTACACTTGCTTCCACTTTGGATTATTATGCTTGGGGCTGCTCCATTGTGCCCCTCAAGTTGGTGTGTTCTGGACTAGTGCAAGAATTGAAGTGACAAAACCGTCGTATCCCAAAGCTTTCTGTTGCATCAGCGATAAATGAGCGTCTGAATTGTCTACTGCCAATGTTCCACCTGCAAGGAGTTCCAGCAATTAGGCCAATAATGTTCAGCGAAGCAGCTCAAAGAGATCCTTTCAGAAAATGGCCACACATGAACTACAAGGGTATCTGTCAACAGGATATATGAATGGCAACCACAAGCTACCCAAGCTGAGCAGAACAATACTTCTACTTACTGGTGTTTAGGGGATATGTGGATAGTGACCACAAGGTACCCAAGCTGAGCAGAACATTACTTCCACTTACTGGTGTCTAGGGGATATGTGGATAGTGAACACAAGGTACCCAAGCTGAGCAGAACATTACTTCCACTTACTGGTGTCTAGGGGATATGTGGACAGCACCACAAGGTACCCAAGCTGAGCAGAACATTACTTCCACTTACTGGTGTCTAGGGGATATGTAGATAGTGAAGGTATCCAAGCTGAGCAGAACATTACTTCCACTTACTGGTGTCTAGGGGATATGTGGATAGTGAACACAAGGTATCCAAGCTGAGCAGAACATTACTTCCACTTACTGGTGTCTAGGGGATATGTGAATGGTGAACACCAGGTACCCAAGCTGAGCAGAACATTACTTCCAATTACTGGTGTCTAGGGGATATGTGGATAGTGACCACAAGGTACCCAAGCTGAGCAGAACATTACTTCCACTTACTGGTGTCTAGGGGATATGTGGACAGCACCACAAGGTACCCAAGCTGAGCAGAACATTACTTCCACTTACTGGTGTCTAGGGGATATGTGGATAGTGAACACAAGGTACCCAAGCTGAGCAAAACATTACTTCCAATTACTGGTGTCTAGGGGATATGTGGATAGTCAACACAAGGTACCCAAGCTGAGCGGAACATTACTTCCACTTACTGGTGTCTAGGGGATATGTGGATAGTCACCACAAGGTACCCAAGCTGAGCAGAACATTACTTACACTTGCTGGTGTTGTGCTCCTCACTGTAACTTTTCTAATGGGCCTTACCTTGGTCATCTCTTGTTCTCTTCCGAGCCTGATGATATTGGGGTTCCCAAGGGGTAGGGAGTCTCTAATTTCTCTATAAACTCTTAACCCCTAACTTGCTAGCTGTCATGGCAGGTAATACAGCCTCTGTTTGGTGATCAGAGTATATGGTCATTGAATTTATTTTGATAACTCTCCCGGTCAGATCGATGAGACCTGTAAATGAACGAGAGGGTGGTCCTCCAGACATTATGGGGGTTGTGTGAGAGCAATGTAACCGTTAAAACACAAAAATATGTGCTCTCTAAAAAGAGGTTACTATTACTGCTAAGTCTCTTCAATATTTATGAAGTGTGACTCGAGGGGTTAAATGTTCCGGAGTTAAAATTGTCCCCCATTTGGATCTCCCGGCGCGGACTACTTCTCAAGAACCAAAACATTATATAAATAGATCTAACATCAGAATTCAACAATGGAACACAGGTGGTCTCACCCAAAGAAAAAGAATAGAACTGAATAAAATTGTATTTAACTGTGACATAGATATGTCATACAAGAAGCAAATCTAACAAATGATCAACTTAAATACTTCAGTTTTACTGGATTTCTACTACACTTACTACCCAAAAATAGACAGATAAGTAGTGGAATATTAGTTGGAGTCAAAAATGATATTAAATCCTCCTTTCAAATTTTTAAAGAAATGGATAAGAAAGATAAACCTGAATTAATAAGTCTAAATTTTTGGGATTACAAAACACATCTTCATTTATACAGTTTTTACAATCCTCCCAGGAATGAACCAGATCTCTCACTTATTGAACAATTAAATATAACCACCATAATTGGTGATTTCAATGCACATTCCGAACGATGGGGTTATGAAAAAGTGGATTCTATATGGCAGATAGTGGAAGAATTTTTGAATACCATAACCTTTGAACTGATTTATGATAAAGAAGATCCCAAAACCTTCACACATTACTCTGGAGCAGGCAGTAACCCAGACCTCTTGTTAACTACAACAGATATTGTTTTAAAAATTAAAAAACAAGTTATAGTTGACCCAAGTTCTGGTCACAGAGCAGTAATTGCTCATATAAAACTAGATAATACAAATAACAGTCAGAATCACACAAATCTGCATTGGAACTTTAAAAAAGCAAATTGGAACAAATATAAATCTGAATTGGAACATAAATCTAAAGAACAAACAAACAGCTGCATGACCACCCAGATCATAAGAAAAAAATTTCTGTAAGGTCATCCTAGAAACTGCAAAAAAGCATATTCCCCGTAGAAGAATGAAAAATTTCAAACCTTTTTGGAACCCCCAGTTAGAAGAACTGAAAAAGCAAAGGGATATAGCTAGAAATACAGCTGAACAAACAAAAATCATTTCAGACACACAAATATGGCGAAAGAAATGTGCCTCACTAAAAAAAGAAATTAATACAGCTAAAAAGAATCACTTGAATAATTTCTTAGAAAAAGTGGATTATAGGACAGATGGCAACAAAGCCCATAAGTTCATAAAAAATGTCAAGGACAGGAGAGAAAGCAACAGCACACCTATCATACACAACAATAAAATATTAACAAATGATGCAGCCATAGCCAAAACATTCAATAAATATTATGCTAATTCACATAAAGTAACAAGAAATAATAAAAAAGAACGTAAACAATTTAAGAAAGATTTGAAACAAGAAAGAGAATGTAATCCTAACACCCAATACAATATCTTTTTTCAACATTTTAATATATAAGAATTGAACATTGCAATAAATAATCTAAAAAACAAAAAGTCTCCTGGACCAGATCACATACATCCAGAGTTCATAAAAAACCTTGGAAAAACACCAAAACAAAAACTACTGAAACTCTACAATCTATCCTGGAAATCCACTGTACCTGCTGAATAGCAAAAAGCAATAATTGTCCCACTCTTGAAGAAAGATAAAACAGCATCAGAAATAAAAAAATTATAGACCAATAGCTCTTACTAGCATAACAGCAAAAGTGATGGGAAGAATGGTGTCAAACAGGTTAAATTGGTTTCTAGAATCCCAAAATTTAACTTCCCCATGTCAGGCTGGATTCAGAGAGTTCCACACTACAAATGAACAAGTCTTACTTCTCAGTCAAGAAATCAAAGACTCCTTGAATAGAAGAGAAGATAATTTATCAGTTTTTATTGATTTCAAAAGTGCATATGATTCTGTATGCAGAACAAAACTGCTAACGATAGTAAAACTAAGTAGGAATACCAGGTCCAATGTTTTCATGGCTATGTCCCTTCCTAACACAATGCTTTATTGCTACAAAATATGGAAGAAATATATCTAAATATAAATAAGTACACCGTGGCTTACCACAAGTCGCAGTGCTCAGTACATCTGCCGCAAAAAATGCAAGAATCAAGTGTGAAGTGTGCACTATTTGCTGATGACTTAGTAATGTGAACTTCAAAACCAAAAAGCAAAAGTACAGAACTAGAAAAACCCATGCAATAATCCTTACACCACCTACAAAAGTGGACCAAAGAAAATTTAATGACTGTTAATACAACAAAATCAAACTACCAAATCCTTTCACAAAGAAAAAACCACTTAAAAATAAAACTAAATTTTGAGTGTCAACAATTATCGGAAACAAAGCAAGCAAAGTATTTAGGAGTTACATTTGATACTAAACTTACATGGACCAAACAAATAGAAAATGTAATACAAAGAGCAGAGAGGCGCCTTTCACTGTTAAAATGTCTAACGGAATGAAGTGGGGATGTTCCAGAGCAACTCTTAACACAACATACAATGTATATATAAAGCCATTATTTACTTACTGCAGCGAAGTTCTTGCAACAGCAAACACAAAAGAAATTCAAATCTTTCAAAACCAAAGTTTGAGATTAATTACAGGTGCTATCAAAACCACACCAATAGCAGCTATGGAAATACTAACCAACCAATACCCCATTGAATATTAAATAGAAAAAGCGGCTCTTATTCAACACGAAAAGTTGATCAGACTCCCATTCAATACATGGCACAAGAGAAATTTTACACATACACAAAAGACTCAGGAGAGCTTTCTTTCCAAAATTCAAGACATCAAGAAGAATGTATACCTTCCTAATTCAAAGGAAAACTTCATATCTAAAGTCAATCCAACACATACATTAGACATCACATGTCATTTACACCTGACAGAAGAAGTTAAGAAAAGTGATACTCCAACTAGTGTTCTAAAATTATTGGCATTAGAGAAAATCCATACTAGATTTCCAGAACATGAGTAGCTCCATATTTATACTGATGGATCATTGATATCAAACCAAGATGGAGCAGGTGCTGGAGTCACATGTCACCTCTTTTCCTATTACAAATCTTTAAGTTATGGAACTACTAACTTTGATGGAGGAATTGAAGCAATTCGAATGGCCCTACAAAATCTTTTGCATAGAATTTCACATTTTCATCAAGCAGTTATTATCTCAGATTCCAGGGTGGCAACTATAGCAATTACTTCCAAGTTGTCACCAAAAAACCAAACAAATATAGAATGTTGGAAAATCCTTACCCATTTAACCGCACTTCAAAAACACCTTTTCTTCCAATGGATACCAGCTCACTGTGGACTGAGTGGTAATGAGAAAGCTGATTTTCTTGCAAAAAAGGGTACCAGCAGTGTACAAAAATCTATAGTTAATCTACCATTTTATGCAGCTAAGAGATCAATCAACTCTGAATTCAAAAAAAGTATTGCAAAATATTACTATGAAAAATCAAAGAATAAACGATGGGAACTACCAAACATTCAAACAGTGATTCCTGAGTATCCTTGAAAAACAGTAGTTGCAACCTTCAGGTTGATTACAGGACATGATTGTCTAGCAAAACATTTGAACAAAATTGGGATATGTTCTTCACCACTCTGTCCTCTATGTGATCTGCAAGAGGAAATGGATCGAGACCACCTTCAAATATGCCCAGCCACTTCTAGTGCCCTCCCCATCCATCAGTGAAAAATATTGTAGAGTAAGAGGATTAATGGCTTCATTGTTAGAAATCCAGCATTAGCTAACATTTTTTGTGCAGTAAGATTTTGCCTATCTCTTACGGTTTATGAGTTATTAAAAAATCATCCAGAGTAAACCGGAATACATAAGAACTAGCCAGAAAATTCAAAATATACATTTTATTTGTCATACAAATATCTTAAACAGGACATTTTAAAAATCATTAGAGCCATTTTCAAGAAAATCAAAGTATTTGAAACATTTTTCATGTAATGGTGGTTAAGGGTGGGGCTATTTTCTTCAAAATCTCGGTGTCTCATCCTTGAAAGACATTAAACTTAAACACCAACTTTTGTTTTTAACTTTTCATTTTTGAATAATGCTGTCCACATACAGACACAGACTATGACTCAGACACTCTGAGACTTTGAGACACTCTCGGACACTCTGAGACTTTTAGACACTCTGGGACACTGAGACTTTGCGACACTCTGGGACACTCTGGGGTAGTCTGGGACACTCTGGGACACACTGAGAGATTGTGGGACATTCTGAGACACTCTGGGACACTCTGAGACTTTGAGACACTCTGGGACACTCTGAGACTTTGAGATACTCTGGGACACTGAGACTTTGAGACATTCTGAGACACTCGGAGACAGACTCTGAGACACTCGGAGACAGACTCTGAGATACTCGGAGACAGACTCTGAGAAACTCAGACACAGACTTTGACACACTCGGAGACAGACTCTGAGACACTCGGAGACAGACTCTGAGACATTCGGAGACAGACTCGCAAACAGACTCTGAAGACAGACTGGGAGACACTCAGAAACTCGGAGACAGACTCTGAGCCACCCGAAGGCAGCCTCTGAGACACTCGGACATACTCTGAGACACTCGGAGATACCCTGAGACACTCGGAGATACTCTCAGACACTTGGAGACACTCGCAGACACTCGGCGGCAGACTCTGAGACGTTCGGAGACAGGGAGACAGACTCTAAACCACTCAAGGACACTCGGAGGCAGACTCTGAGACACACGGAGAAACTCGGAGGCAGACTCTGAGACGCTCGGAGACAGGGAGACAGACTCTGAAACACTCGGAGACACTCGGAGGCAGACCCTGAGACACACGGAGACACTTGGAGGCAGACTCTGAGACACACGGAGACATTCGGCGGCAGACTCTGAGACACTCGGAGTCAGACACTGAGACGCTCGGAGGCAGGCTCTGAGACACACGGAGACACTCGGAAGCAGACTCTGAGACACTCGGAGGCAGACTCTGAGACACACGGCGACACTCGCATGCAGACTCTGAGACACTCGGAGGCAGACTCTGAGACACACTGAGACACTCGGAGGCAGACTCTGAGACACTCGGAGGCAGACTCTGAGACACTTGGAGGCAGACTCTGAGACACACGGAGACACTGGGAGGCAGACTCTGAGACACTCGGAGGCAGACTCTCGGAGGCAGAATTTGAGACACACGGAGACACTCGGAGGCAGACTCTGAGACACACAAAGACACTCGGCGGCAAACTCTGAGACACTCGGCGGCAGACTCTGAGACACTCGGCGGCTGACTCTGAGACACTCGGAGGCAGACTCTGAGACACTCGGAGGCAGACTGAGACACTCAGAGGCAGAATCTGATACACTTGGAGACACTCGGTAGCAGACTCTGACACACACGGAGGCAGACTCTGAGACACTCGGAGGCAGACTCTGAGACACACGGAGACACTCGAAGGCAGACTCTGAGACACTCGGAGGCAGACTCTGAGACACTCGGAGACACTAGGAGGCAGACTCTGAGAAACTCGCAGGCAGACCTTGAGACACTCGGAGGCAGACTTTGAGACACTCAGAGACACCCGGAGGCAGACTATGAGACATTCGGAAGCAGACTCTGAGACACTCGGAGGCAGACTCTGAGGCACTCGGAGGCAGACTCAGAGACACACAGAGACAGACTCTGAGACACTCGGCGGCAGACACTCAGTCTACAAGAGGAACAACAAGACGAACTTCAAGAGGAACAACAAGAGAAACTACAAGAGGAACAACAAGAGGAACTACAAGAGAAACTACAAGAGGAACAACAAGAGGAAATACAAGAGGATCTAAAAGACACGAACAAGAGGATCAAAAAGAGGAACAATAACAGGAATTACAAGAGGAACAACAAGAGGAACAACATGAAGAACTACAATAGGTACTACAAAAGGAGCTAGAAGAGGAACAACAAGAGGAAACACAAGAGCACGAACAAGAGGGGCAAGAAGAGAAACTACAAGAGGAGCAACAAGAGGAACAATAAGAGGAACTACAAGAGGAACAACAAGAAGAACTACAAGAACACGAACAAGAGGGCAAGAAGAGAGAATACAAGAGGAACTACAAGAGGAACTTCAACAGGAACTACATGAGGGACTACAAAGAAACTACACGAGCACGAAGAAGAGGTGCAAGAAGAGTAACTACAAGAGTAACTACAAGAGGAACAACAGCACGAATAAGAGGAACAACAAGACCACGAAGAAGAGGAACTACAAGAGGAACTACAAGAGGTACAACAAGAGGAACTACAACAAGAGCACGAACAAGAGGAACAACAAGAGCACGAACAAGAGGGGCAAGAAGAGGAACTACAAGAGGAACTACAAGAGAAACTACAAGAGCACGAAAAAGAGGAACAACAAGAGCACGAACAAGAGGAACAACAAGAGCACGAACAAGAGGGGCAAGAAGAGCACGAACAAGAGGGGCAAGAAAGGGAACTACAAGAGGAACTACTAGAGAAACTACACCAGCACGAATAAGAGGGACAAGAAGAGGAACTACAAGAGGAAAAACAAGAGGAACTACAAGAGGAACAACAAGAGCACGAACAAGAGGAACAACAAGAGCACGAACAAGAGGAACAACAAGAGGGGCAAGAAGAGCACGAACAAGAGGGGCAAGAAGAGGAACTACAAGAGAAACTACACGAGCCCGAAGAAGAGGGGCAAGAAGAGGAACTACAAGAGGAACTACAAGAGGAACTACAAGAGGAACTACAAGAGGAACTACAACAGAAAAAACAAGAGAAACAACAAGAGGAACAACAAGAGGAACTACAAGAGGAACCACAAGAAAAACTACAAGAGAAACAACAAGAGGAACAACAAGAGGAACTACAAGAGAAACTACAAGAGAAACAACAAGAGAAACTACAAGAGAAACAACAAGAGGAACAACAAGAGGAACTACAAGAGGAAAAACAAGAGAAACTACAAGAGCACGAACAAGAGGGCAAGAAGAGAAACTACAAGAGGAACAACAAGAGGAACTACAAGAGGAACAACAAGAGAAACTACAAGGGAAACAATAAGAGGAACAAAAAGAGGAACAACAAGAGGAACTACAAGAGCATGAACAAGAGGGGCAAGAAGAGAAACTACAAGAGGAAAACAAGAGGAACTACAAGAGGAACAACAAGAGAAACTACAAGGGAAACAATAAGAGGAACAACAAGAGGAACTACAAGAGGAACAACAAGAGGAACTACAAGAGGAACAACAAGAGGAACTACAAGAGGAACAACAAGAGAAACTACAAGAGCACGAACAAGAGGGGCAAGAAGAGAAAATACAAGAGGAACTACAAGAGGAACAACAAGAGCAACAAAAAGAGGAACTACAAGAGGAACAACAAGAGGAACTACCAGAGGAACTACAAGACGAACAACAAGACGAACTACAAGAGAAACTACAAGAGGAACTACAAGAGCACGAACAAGAGGGACATGAAGAGGAACTACAAGAGGAACAGCAAGAGAAACTACAAGAGGAACAACAAGAGGAACTACAAGAGGAACAACAAGAGCACGAACAAGAGGGACAAGAAGAGGAACTACAAGAGGAACAGCAAGAGAAACTACAAGAGGAACAACAAGAGCACGAACAAGATGGGCAAGAAGAGAAACTAGAAGAGGAACTACAGGAGGAACAACAAGAGGAACTACAAGAGGAACAACAAGAGGAACTACAAGAGGAACTACAAGAGGAACTACAAGACGAACTACAAGAGGAACAACAAGAGGAACAGCAAGAGGAATTACAAGAGAAACTACAAGAGGAACTACCAGAGGAACTAGAACAGGAATTACAAGAGGAACTACAAGAGAAACTACAAGAGGAACAACAAGAGGAACTACCAGAGGAACTACAAGAGGAATTACAAGAGGAACTACAAGAGGAACTACCAGAGGAACTACAAGAGGGATTACAAGAGGAACTACAAGGGGAACTACAAGAGGAAAAACAAGACAAACTACAAGAGCACGAACAAGAGGGGCAAGAAGAGAAACTACAAGAGGAACTACAAGAGGAACTACATGAGGAATTACAAGAGGAACAACAAGAGGAACTACAAGAGGAACAACAAGAGGAACTACAAGAGCAACAACAAGACAAACTACAAGAGCACGAACAAGAGGGGCAAGAAGAGAAACTACAAGAGGAACTACAAGAGGAACAACAAGAGGAACTACAAGAGGAACAACAAGAGGAACTACAAGAGGAACAACAAGAGGAACAACAAGAGCAACAACAAGAGGAACTACAAGAGGAACAACAAGAGGAACTACAAGAGGAACTATAAGAGGAACAACAAGAGCACGAACAAGAGGAACTACAAGAGGAACAACAAGAGGAATTACAAGAGGAACAACAAGAGGAACTACAAGAGGAACTACAAGAGCAACAACAAGAGGAACTACAAGAGGAACAACAAGAGCAACAAAAAGAGGCACTACAAGAGGAACAACAAGAGGAACTACAAGAGGAACAACAAGAGCACGAACAAGAGGGACAAGAAGAGGAACTACAAGAGGAACTACAAGAGGAACAACAAGAGCACGAACAAGAGGGGCAAGAAGAGAAACTACAAGAGGAACTACAAGAGGAACAACAAGAGCAACAAAAAGAGCAACTACAAGAGGAACAACAGGAGAAACTACAAGAGGAACAAGAGGAACAACAAGAGGAACTACAAGAGGAACTACAAGAGCACGAACAAGAGGGGCAAGAAGAGAAACTACAAGAGGAACTACAAGATGAACAACAAGAGCAACAAAAAGAGGAACTACAAGAGGAACAACAAGAGGAACTACAAGAGGAACAACAAGAGCACGAACAAGAGGAACTACAAGAGGAACTACAAGAGCACGAACAAGAGGGACAAGAAGAGGAACTACAAGAGGAACAGCAAGAGAAACTACAAGAGGAACAACAAGAGCACGAACAAGAGGGACAAGATGAGGAACTTCAAGAGGAACTACAAGAGGAACAGCAAGAGGAACTACAAGAGGAACAACAAGAGCACGAACAAGAGGGGCAAGAAGAGAAACTACAAGAGGAACTACAAGAGGAACAACAAGAGAAACTACAAGAGGAACTACAAGAGGAACAACAAGAGGAACTACAAGAGGAACAACAAGAGGAACTACAAGAGGAACTACAAGAGGAACTACAAGACGAACTACAAGAGGAACAACAAGAGGAACAGCAAGAGGAATTACAAGAGAAACTACAAGAGGAACTACCAGAGGAACTACAACAGGAATTACAAGAGGAACTACAAGAGAAACTACAAGAGGAACAACAAGAGGAACTACCAGAGGAACTACAAGAGGAATTACAAGAGGAACTACAAGAGGAACTACCAGAGGAACTACAAGAGGAACTACAAGAGGAATTACAAGAGGAACTACAAGGGGAACTACAAGAGGAAAAACAAGACAAACTACAAGAGCACGAACAAGAGGGGCAAGAAGAGAAACTACAAGAGGAACTACAAGAGGAACTACAAGAGGAATTACAAGAGGAACAACAAGAGGAACTACAAGAGGAACAACAAGAGGAACTACAAGAGCAACAACAAGACAAACTACAAGAGCACGAACAAGAGGGGCAAGAAGAGAAACTACAAGAGGAACTACAAGAGGAACTACAAGAGGAACAACAAGAGGAACTACAAGAGGAACAACAAGAGGAACTACAAGAGGAACAACAAGAGGAACAACAAGAGCAACAACAAGAGGAACTACAAGAGGAACAACAAGAGGAACTACAAGAGGAACTACAAGAGGAACAACAAGAGCACGAACAAGAGGAACTACAAGAGGAACAACAAGAGGAATTACAAGAGGAACAACAAGAGGAACTACAAGAGGAACTACAAGAGCAACAACAAGAGGAACTACAAGAGGAACTACAAGAGGAACAACAAGAGCAACAAAAAGAGGAACTACAAGAGGAACAACAAGAGGAACAACAAGAGCACGAACAAGAGGAACTACAAGAACACGAACAAGAGGGGCAAGAAGAGAAACTACAAGAGGAACTACAAGAGGAACAACAAGAACAACAAAAATAGGAACTGCAAGAGTAACAACAAGAGGAACTACAAGAGGCACAACAAGAGCACGAACAAGAGGGACTACAAGAGGAACAGCAAGAGCAACAAGAAGAGGAACTACAAGAGGAACAACAAGAGCACGAACAAGAGGAACTACAAGATGCACAACAAGAGAAACTACAAGAGGAGCTACAAGAGGAACTACAAGAGGCACAACAAGAGAAACTACAAGAGGAACTACAAGAGGAAAAACAAGAGGAACTACAAGAGGAACTACAAGATGAACTACAAGAGGAACTACAAGAGCAACAACAAGAGGAACTACAAGAGGCGCAACAAGAGAAACTACAAGAGGAACTGCAAGAGGAACTACAAGAGGCACAACAAGAGAAACTACAAGAGGATCTACAAGAGGAACTATAAGAGGAGCTACAAGAAGAACTACAAGAGGAACTACAAGAGGAGCTGCAAGAGGAACTACAAGAGGAACTACAAGAGGAACAACAAGAGCAACAACAAGAGGAACAACAAGAGCAACAACAAGAGGAACTACAAGAGGAACTACAAGAGGAACTACAAGAGGAACTACAAGAGGAACTACAAGAGGAACAACAAGAGGAACTACAAGAGGAAGAACAAGAGGAACAACAAGAGAAACTACAAGAGGAACAACAAGAGGAACAACAAGAGGAACTACACGATGAACTACAAGAGGAACTACAAGAGGAGCTACAAGAGGAACAAAAAGAGGAACTACAAGAGGAACAACAAGAGGAGCTACAAGAGGAACTACCAGAGGAGCTACAAGAGGAACAACAAGAGGAACTACAAGAGCAACAACAAGAGGAACTACAAGAAGAACTAAGAGAGGAACTACAAGAGGAGATACAAGAGGAACAACAAGAGGAACAACAAGAGGAACTACAAGAGGAACTACAAGATGTACAACAAGAGCAACAACAAGAGGAACTACAAGAGGAACTACAAGAGGAACAACAAGATGAACTACAAGATGAACAACAAGAGCAACAACATGAAGAACTACAAGAGGAACAACAAGAGGAACTACAAGAGGAACTACAAGAGGAACTACAAGAGGAACAACAAGAGGAACTACATGAGGAACAACAAGAGCAACAACAAGTGGAACCACAAGAGGAACAACAAGAGCAACCACAAGAGAAACTACAAGAAGAACTACAAGAGGAACTACAAGAGGAACTACAAGAGGAACAACGAGAGGAACAACGAGAGGAACTACAAGAGAAACTACAAGAGAAACTACAAGAGGAACTACAAGAGGAACTACAAGAGGCACTACAAGAGGAACTACATGAGGAACTACAAGAGGAACTACTAGAGGAACTACAAGAGGATCTACAAGAAGAACTACAAGAGGAACAACAAGAGCAACAACAAGAGGAACCACAAGAGCAACAACAAGAGCAACAACAAGAGGAACAACAAGAGAAACTACAAGAAGAACTACAAGAGGAACTACAAGAGGAACAACACGAGGAACAACGAGAGGAACTACAAGAGAAACTACAAGACGAACAACAGGAGGAGCTACAAGAGGAACAACAAGAGAAACTACAAGAGGAACAACAAGAGGAACAGCAAGAGGAACTACAAGAGGACAACAAGAGGAACTACAAGAAGAACGACAAGAGCACGAACAAGAGGGGCAAGAAGAGAAACTACAAGAGGAACTACAAGAGGAACAACAAGAGCACGAACAAGAGGGGCAAGAAGAGAAACTGCAAGAGGAACTACAAGAGGAACTACAAGAGAAACTACAAGAGGAACTACAAGAGAAACTACAAGAGGAACAACAAGAGGAACAGCAAGAGGAACTACAAGAGGACAACAAGAGGAACTACAAGAAGAACGACAAGAGCACGAACAAGAGGGGCAAGAAGAGAAACTACAAGAGGAACTACAAGAGGAACAAGAAGAGCACGAACAAGAGGGGCAAGAAGAGAAACTGCAAGAGGAACTACAAGAGAAACTACAAGAGGAACTACAAGAGGAACTACAAGAGGAACTACAAGAGGAACTACAAGAGGAACAACAAGAGGAACAACAAGAGGAACTACAAGAGGAACAACAAGAGGAACAACAAGAGGAACTACAAGAGGAACTACACGATGAACTACAAGAGGAACAACAAGAGGAACTACAAGAGGAACTACAAGAGAAACTACAAGAGGAACTACAAGAGGAACAACAAGAGGAACAAGAGGAACAACAAGAGAAACTACAAGAGGAACTACAAGAGGAACAACAAGAGGAACTACACGATGAACTACAAGAGGAACTACAAGAGGAACTACAAGAGGAACTACAAGAGGAACAACAAGAGGAACTACAAGAGGAACTACAAGAGGAACTACAAGAGGAACAACAAGAGGAACTACAAGAGGAACAACAAGAGAAACTACAAGAGGAACTACAAGAGAAACTACAAGAGGAACTACAAGAGGAAGTACAAGAGAAACTACAAGAGGAACTACAAGAGGAACAGCAAGAGGAACTACAAGAGGAACTACAAGAGGAACAGCAAGAGAAACTACAAGAGGAACTACAAGAGAAACAACAAGAGGAACTACAAGAGGAGCTACAAGAGAAACAACAAGAAGAACTACAAGAGGAACTACAAGAGGAACTACAAGAGGAACCACAAGAGGAACTACAAGAAGAACAACAAGATAAACTACAAGAGGAACTACAAGAGGCACTACAAGAGGAACTACAAGAGGAACAACGAGAGGAACAACGAGAGGAACTACAAGAGAAACTACAAGAAGAACTACAAGAGGAACTACAAGAGGAACAACAAGAGAAACTACAAGAAGAACTACAAGAGGAACTACAAGAGGAACTACAAGAGGAACTACAAGAGGAACTACAAGAGGAACAACAAGAGGAACTACAAGAGGAACTACAAGAGGAACTACAAGAGGAACAACAAGAGGAACAACGAGAGGAACTACAAGAGAAACTACGAGAGGAACAACAAAAGGAACTACAAGAGGAACTACAAGAGGAACAACAAGAGGAGCTACAAGAGGAACAACAAGAGAAACTACAAGAGGAACAAGAGGAACAGCAAGAATAACTACAAGAGGACAGCAAGAGGAACTACAAGAGGAACTACAAGAAGAACAACAAGAGCACGAACAAGAGGGGCAAGAAGAGAAACTACAAGAGGAACTACAAGAGGAACAACAAGAGCACGAACAAGAGGGTCAAGAAGAGAAACTGCAAGAGGAACTACCAGAGGAACAACAAGAGCACGAACAAGAGGGGCAAGAAGAGAAACTACAAGAGGAACTACAAGAGGAACAACAAGAGCACGAACAAGAGGGGCAAGAAGAGAAACTGCAAGAGGAACTACAAGAGGAACAACAAAAGCACGAACAAGAGGGGCAAGAAGAGAAACTGCAAGAGGAACTACCAGAGGAACAACAAGAGCACGAACAAGAGGGGCAAGAAGAGAAACTACAAGAGGAACTACAAGAGGAACAACAAGAGGAACAACGAGAGGAACTACAAGAGAAACTACAAGAGGACCAACAAGAGGAACTACAAGAGGAACAACGAGAGGAACTACAAGAGAAACAACAAGAGGAACTACAAGAGGAACTACAAGAGGAACAACAAGAGGAACAACAAGAGGAACAACAAGAGGAACAACAAGAGGAACAGCAAGAGGAACTACAAGAGGACAACAAGAGGAACTACAAGAGGAACTACAAGAAGAACAACAAGAGGAGGAACAAGAGGGGCAAGGAGAGAAACTACAAGAGGAACTAAAAGAGGAACAACAAGAGCACGAACAAGAGGGGCAAGAAGAGAAACTGCAAGAGGAACTACAAGAGGAACAACAAGAACACGAGCAAGAGGGGCAAGAAGAGAAACTACAAGAGGAACAACAAGAGCACGAACAAGAGGGGCAAGAAGAGAAACTACAAGAGGAACTACAAGAGGAACTACAAGAGGAACTACAAGAGGAACAAAAAGAGAAACTACAAGAGGAACAACAAGAGGAAGTACAAGAGAAACTACAAGAGGAACAACAAGAGGAACTACAAGAGGAACTACAAGAGGAACAACAAGAGGAGCTACAAGAGGAACAACAAGAGGAACAACAAGAGGAACTACAAGAGGAAGCTACAAGAGGAACTACAAGAGGAACTACAAGAGGACAACAAGAGGAACTACAAGAGGAACTACAAGAAGAACAACAAGAGCACGAACAAGAGGGGCAAGAAGAGAAACTACAAGAGGAACTACAAGAGGAACAACAAGAGGAACAGCAAGAGGAACTACAAGAGGACAACAAGAGGAACTACAAGAGAAACTACAAGAGGAACTACAAGAGCTACAAGTGGAACAACAAGAGGAACAACAAGAGGAACAGCAAGAGGAACTACAAGAGGAACTACAAGAGGAGCTACAATAGGAACAACAAGAGGAACAGCAATAGGAACTACAAGAGGACAACAAGAGGAACAACAAGAGGAACAACAAGAGGAACTACAAGAGGAACTACAAGAGGACAACAAGAGGAACTACAAGAGGAACTACAAGAAGTACAACAAGAGCACGAACAAGAGGGGCAAGAAGAGAAACTACAAGAGGAACTACAAGAGGAACAACAAGAGCACGAACAAGAGGGGCAAGAAGAGAAACTGCAAGAGGAACTACAAGAGGAACAACATGAGCACGAACATGAGGGGCAAGAAGAGAAACTACAAGAGGAATTACAAGAGGAACTACAAGAGGAACAACAAGAGCAACAAAAAGAGGAACTACAAGAGGAACAACAAGAGGAACTACAAGAGGAACAACAAGAGCACGAACAAGAGGGACAAGAAGAGGAACTACAAGAGGAACTACAAGAGGAACAACAAGAGCACAAACAAGAGGGGCAAGAAGAGAAACTACAAGAGGAACTACAAGAGGAACAACAAGAGCAACAAAAAGAGGAACTACAAGAGGAACAACAGGAGAAACTACAAGAGGAACAACAAGAGCACGAACAAGAGGAACTACAAGAGCACGAACAAGAGGGACAAGAAGAGGAACTACAAGAGGAACAGCAAGAGAAACTACAAGAGGAACAACAAGAGGAACAACAAGAGCACGAACAAGAGGGACAAGATGAGGAACTTCAAGAGGAACTACAAGAGGAACAGCAAGAGGAACTACAAGAGGAACAACAAGAGCACGAACAAGAGGGGCAAGAAGAGAAACTACAAGAGGAACAACAAGAGAAACTACAAGAGGAACTACAAGAGGAACAACAAGAGGAACTACAAGAGGAACAACAAGAGGAACTACAAGAGGAACTACAAGAGGAACTACAAGACGAACTACAAGAGGAACAACAAGAGGAACAGCAAGAGGAACTACAAGAGAAACTACAAGAGGAACTACCAGAGGAACTACAAGAGGAACTACAAGAGAAACTACAAGAGGAACAACAAGAGGAACAACAAGAGGAACTACCAGAGGAACTACAAGAGGAATTACAAGAGGAACTACAAGAGGAACTACAAGAGGAGCTACCAGAGGAACTACAAGAGGAACTACAAGAGGAATTACAAGAGGAACAACAAGACAAACTACAAGAGCACGAACAAGAGGGGCAAGAAGAGAAACTACAAGAGGAACTACAAGAGGAACTACAAGAGGAATTACAAGAGGAACAACAAGAGGAACTACAAGAGGAACAACAAGAGGAACTACAAGAGGAACAACAAGACAAACTACAAGAGCACGAACAAGAGGGGCAAGAAGAGAAACTACAAGAGGAACTACAAGAGGAACTACAAGAGGAACAACAAGAGGAACTACAAGAGGAACAACAAGAGGATCTACAAGAGGAACAACAAGAGGAACAACAAGAGCAACAACAAGAGGAACTACAAGAGGAACAACAAGAGGAACTACAAGAGGAACAACAAGAGCACGAACAAGAGGAACTACAAGAGGAACAACAAGAGGAACTACAAGAGGAACAACAAGAGGAACTACAAGAGGAACAACAAGACAAACTACAAGAGCACAAACAAGAGGGGCAAGAAGAGAAACTACAAGAGGAACTACAAGAGCACGAACAAGAGGAACTACAAGAGCACGAACAAGAGGGGCAAGAAGAGAAACTACAAGAGGAACTACAAGAGGAACAACAAGAGCAACAAAAAGAGGAACTACAAGAGTAACAACAAGAGGAACTACAAGAGGCACAACAAGAGCACGAACAAGAGGGACTACAAGAGGAACAGCAAGAGCAACAAGAAGAGGAACTACAAGAGGAACAACAAGAGCACGAACAAGAGGAACTACAAGATGCACAACAAGAGAAACTACAAGAGGAACTACAAGAGGAACTACAAGAGGAAAAACAAGAGGAACTACAAGAGGCACAACAAGAGAAACTACAAGAGGAACTACAAGAGGAAAAACAAGAGGAACTACAAGAGGAACTACAAGAGGAACTACAAGATGAACTACAAGAGGAACAACAAGAGCAACAACAAGAGGAACTACAAGAGGCACAACAAGAGAAACTACAAGAGGAACTCCAAGAGGAACTACAAGAGGAACTACAAGAGGCACAACAAGAGAAACTACAAGAGGAACTACAAGAGGAACTACAAGAGGAACTACAAGAGGAACTACAAGAGGAACAACAAGAGCAACAACAAGAGGAACCACAAGAGGAACAACAAGAGGAACAACAAGAGGAACTACATGAGGAACTACAAGAGAAACTACAAGAGGAACTACAAGAGGAACTACAAGAGGAACTACAAGAGGAACAATAAGAGGAACAACAAGAGGAACTACAAGAGGAACTACAAGAGGAACAACAAGAGGAACAAGAAGAGAAACTACAAGAGGAACTACAAGAGGAACAACAAGAGGAACAACAAGAGGAACTACAAGAGGAACTACACGATGAACTACAAGAGGAACTACAAGAGGAACTATAAGAGGAGCTACAAGAGGAACAACAAGAGGAACTACAAGAGGAACAACAAGAGGAGCTACAAGAGGAACTACCAGAGGAGCTACAAGAGGAACAACAAGAGGAACTACAAGAGGAACTACAAGAGCAACAACAAGAGGAACTACAAGAAGAACTACAGGAGGAGCTACAAGAGGAACAACAAGAGGAACTACAAGAGGAACTACAAGATGTACAACAAGAGCAACAACAAGAGGAACTACAAGAGGAACAACAAGATGAACTACAAGATGAACAAGAAGAGCAACAACAAGAAGAACTACAAGAGGAACAACAAGAGGAACAACAAGAGGAACTACAAGAGGAACTACAAGAGGAACTACAAGAGGAACAACAAGAGGAACTACAAGAGGAACTACAAGAGGAACAACAAGAGGAACTACAAGAGGAACTACAAGAGGAACAACAAGAGGAACTACAAGAGGAATAACAAGAGGAACTACAAGAGGAACAACACGATGAACTACAAGAGGAACAACACGATGAACAACAAGAGCAACAACAAGAGGAACAACAAGAGGAACTACAAGAGGAATAACAAGAGGAACTACAAGAGGAACAACACGATGAACTACAAGATGAACAACAAGAGGAACTACAAGAGGAACTACAAGAGGAACTACAAGAGGAACTACAAGAGGAACTACAAGAGGAACTACAAGAGGAACAACAAGAGGAACTACAAGAGGAACTACAAGAGGAACAACACGATGAACTACAAGAGGAACTACAAGAGGAACAACACGATGAACAACAAGAGCAACAACAAGAGGAACAACAAGAGGAACTACAAGAGGAACTACAAGAGGAATAACAAGAGGAACTACAAGAGGAACAACACGATGAACTACAAGATGAACAACAAGAGCAACAACAAGAGGAACTACAAGAAGAACTACAAGAGGAACAACAAGAGGAACTACAAGAGGAACAACAAGATGAACTACAAGATGAACAACAAGAGCAACAACAAGAGGAACTACAAGAGGAACAACATGAGGAACTACAAGAGAAACTACAAGAGGAACTACAAGGGGAACAACAAGAGCAACAAGAAGAGGAACTACAAGAGGAACAACAAGAGGAACTACAAAAGGAACAACAAGGGGAACAACAAGAGGAACTACAAGGGGAACTACAAAAGGAACAACAAGGGGAACAACAAGGGGAACAACAAGAGGAACTACAAGAGGAACTACAAGAGGAGCTACAAGAGGAACTACAAGAGGAATAAATAGAGCACGAACAAGAGGAGCTACAAAAGGAGCTACAAGAGTAACTACAAGAGGAACAACAAGAGGAACAACAAGAGGAACAACAAGCGGAACAACAAGAAAAACTAACAGAGGTACTACAAAAGGAACAGTAAGAGAAGCTAGATGAACTCTTTCGGTATCAAACAACCTAGCAAGTTGTTCTAATAACATTTTTCCTAAAGAAACAATACACACTCGCTAAATGCATAATGTACCTACTTTGGTGAAAAAAAAAATCGTTGCCTGTCAATATTCTGGTTAACTCAAGTGTAATCCAAGTGAAACTACTAATTGTGGTACGTACCTCAGATATCGTTTAGAATAGCACTGGTTAAAACACACTGATTTACGTTTATACCTCATGGCCAAATTCTAAACTAATCCAATTTATTGACCAATCGACTACATTTTCACATGGATACCAGTCATATTTACTATGTAATTTGTTCGACTTTTATGACAACCATATTGAATAAAATTGCGTTGCTTTAATATATTTCTCTACATGATTGTGAATCAATTCGCACTTGGGGATATGTAAGCTTGTTTCACACTTTAAGCTTTAAAGGATAGGAAATGCTTACGCTGTGCACTTCTGTTGTCAGTGTGTCATCAGTGAACTGCATCTGTTCCCGCACTTCTTGCTGGCGATATTCCAGGTATGAATTGAATATGAAATGTCCTTTTTCAGAAATCTATTAAAGGCAGTCTGGGGGCTTCTATCTTCTTCGTGTTAGTTGAGATAAACATATGTGCAAATTATCTTATTATTTCCTTATGGGAATACAGTAGACTTTGTGCGATAGTCAAATCTTTTAAAGCTTTCAAATTCCATTCTCTTTGCACGGTTAACATATAACAAATGAATAACAATGTTCCATTTAACAGAAGTACAAGTTCTCCAACACTGACACCAATAATACGGAATATCTCTGAAATGGTTCAGTCTACAAAAAATTTATTGAGACATAAATTATGTGTTTTAGGAAGAACTACAGTTATTCAAAAGTTATCCAGAATAAACAGGGTTACATAGGCTATAGCCAGAGAATTTAAAATATACATTTCATTTGTCATAAAAGTATCTCAAACATATGACATTTTAATTAAAATCGTTTGAGCCATTTTCAAGAAAATCAACATTTTTTTAAAAATTTTCCATGTAAAGGGTTATGGATAGTGGTTTATGGTGGGGCTATTTTCTTCAAAATCTTAGTGTCGCATCCTTGAAAGATATTAAACTTAAATACCAACTTTGGTTTTAACCGACTTTTCGTTTTTGAGTTATGCTGTCCACAGACTGACACACACACACACACACGGACCTTTTTCTAAAAATGCTTTTTTTGGATTCAGGGGGTCTCAAAACATATATTTCCGGTGACATCTCGACATGGAATTTTTGGGTGGAATACAATACTTCCCCTACTGACATTAGAGAAAGTAAAATGCTTTATTGTGTTCAGGGGTCCTCAAAAGACGTATTTCCAGTGAAATTTCGACATGGAAATTTTGTGTCAAATGCAACATTTCCCCTAGTTACTATACGTAGCAGAGAAAGTAATAAACCTTATAGGAAAATGATTATTATGATCATAATTTATCTTGCTGGATAACATGAAATCCCTATCAGATAAATACTCATACATTGCTATAGAATGCATTATTGACATTAACTCTTATCAATTCGCTTAAAAGCCTTCATATTTTCAAGATTATTTTAAATATTTTGTTTTATATTGTGACGCTGGGCTCGGCGCACAATAAAGGACGGACGGGCCCAGCTACTTGACACCACATGCCAGGCTGGCGAACAAAGGTGCGAGGTTACGCTTTTCCACACCACTCACCGAGCGAACACATCACTAACAACAATGAAGCGGCAACATAAAAGGGGTTTTCTCTGGAGGCTTCGAGAAAGATCTGGTTGCGTCATCAGCGGCATGTTTGAAAGGGTTTCCGAAAGGTCCGTATGTGAGAGACAGAGAAAGTGAAGAAAAACAGTGAAAGTAGTGAGTCAAAGTTACAAGAAGTGAAATTTGTGAGTTGTGATAGGCCGAAAGACTGTAGAGTCTGTTGAAGACGAGAAGAAAACTACGTATTTGTGATAAAAGTTTAGAATACAATAAAACAATAGAAAAGTAATAGAGCTGATTTTGTCGTTTAGTTGCACGCACTGGTGTCAAAGGTGGATTTCGTCCAATTATCATTTCTTAATTCCTATTATGAATTATTATTATTATTATTATTATTATTATTATTATTATTATTATTATTATTATTATTATTATTATTATTATTATTATTATTATTATTATTATTATTATTATTATTATTATTATTATTATTATTATTATTATTATTATTATTATTATTATTATTATTATTATTATTATTATTATTATTTACGTCCCTTTATGCTTTGAATATTTGCACAGCATAACTATTAAAATCCATTTGTATATGGTAAAAGAATGGTGGTTGTAAATCTAGCATGGTTACTATGGATACATGCATACATGAACATTTTCTAACATGGCAGGTATCCAAATATAAAATGTCTTTAATTTTAATTCACATTTTCTTTAGATTTCATTGCTAAAAGGTACCAGTTATAATATTCTTTTTATATCAAATGATTTTAATGAAAATCGCTATTATAAAATAAAAGTTAATAAAATTGCTATTAAAATAGGTAATTGAGACATGTTAGTTTCCTGTTTAGTGAAGGGAATAGGTACATAGATGGTTGTGTGACCCAACACACGGGTAGGGCCATTTTCGCAATAACTGCAAGGCCTACTATGAAACTTGAACAATGAATTAGAGGATGCGTTTAAACCTTGAAGATGTAGAAACGTTTTTGTTGCACGAGGGAACCTTGAAGGCCGGCCAGTGAGGAAGTTTCCTCTCATTCGTGAAGAGGCATTCTAACAGACCAGTGCACTGTCACAGGTATGGTACGATCACTTCATGTTAAACATTCACATGCAAATCTCTTACCTTCTCTATTATGTATAGTATACCACCCAAAAAATTCAATATCGAGATTTCACCGAAAATATGTTTTGAGGACCCCTGAATACAAAAAAGCCGTTTTAGGAAAAAGTTAGCGCGCGTGTGTGTGTCAGTCTGTGGACAACATAACTCAAAAACGTAAAATCGATTAAAAACCAATTTAAGTTTAATATCTTTTAAGGATGCAACACGAAGATTTTGAAGAAAATAGACGCACTCTAAACTACCATTTACATGGAATTTTTTTCGAAAATGTTGATTTACTTGAAAATGGCTCTAACGATTTTGATTAAAATGTCATGTTGAAGATATTTTTATGACAAATGAAATGTATATTTTGAATATTCTGGCTTTTTTGTATAGTGAACCTTTTCGGAAATATTCCTTGTTATTTGTGTGAGTTTTGGGATATTTGAACTTTCGTCAAGTGGAACATCGTTATTCATTTTTTTATACATTAGCCGTGCAAAGAGAACTGATTTTGAAAGCTTTAAAAATGTTGATCATCGGTGAAAGTACTGTACTCCCCTTGTACCTACAAGGAAATAAGCAAGAAGGTAATTTGTACAAATGTTTATCTGTATTAACATGAAGAAAATATAGGAATAAGAGTTTGTAAGAATGGTTAGTAGGTACCTACATGAGCAGAGAAAGTCATGTGAGTGCAACACATGAGATTTTGATGTAGGTAGGTACCTAACTAAAGCGTTTTCCTTGGTGGGTTAGTTGCGTGTGTTTTGACTGTAGTAGGTGAATACATACATACGTCATAGACACGTAACAAACAACAAACAGAAGGTTTGTGGTACCAAGCTATCAGAGACCTTAACTCTGTCAATATCCACAGCAAACAACACCACTATAGCACTTTCATTAAGATCTGACCCCTCCTACTGACTTTTGCAAATTCCTTCTTTATTTATTTATGCAATTTGCACCATATTTTCAGACTTTATTGGAGTTCTCAGAATTCAGGTGTGACAGGAATTTGAATTCATTCTGATTCGTGACTTTAATTATTTTAATAATTTAGTAAAACATATTTCAGTTACTACTGTATTCTCATATTCCCCTTGTACCTACTAGAAAATTAGTAATACCATAACTTGTACAAATGTTTATCTCAACTAACACGAAGAAGATATAGGAATTTTAGTTTGTATAAGAGTGAATAGAGAAAGTCATCTGAGTGTAACAGATCAGTTTTTTTTACATGTTCGAATAGTACCTTTCAACATGTACCTACCAGTGGCGGCTCGCAGTCAAAATTTTAAGGTAGGCAAAGTGTAACAGTAACAAAAACAACAACAACAACAACAATAATAATAATAATAATAATAATAATAATAATAATAATAATAATAATAATAATAATAATAATAATAATAATAATAATAATAATAATAATAATAATAATAATAAACCCCGTTTATCCGAAATATATGGGGCGAAGTCATTGCGGATAACGCAAACAATATATTGTTTGGTTGTTTAATAAGAGCAGAGTGAATGAGTGTGATTTACGGACGAATTACCGCCAAAACTAAATTCACGAGTATCGGCAGACTTTTTTCCGGGGGGGGGGGGCACATGTTGGAAATTTGCAATCATATAATATTAAATCATTATTTTACTGTGAAAATTTATAGTATTTGTTGCAGATAACCGTATTAATTTGTGCTAAACAAAAATTGTTCTTTACATCAAAATTAAAATAATAGTTTAAAAGTCAGTAACTGACTGCACATTAAGTTCACCAACTTCCAAGGTGGGGCCGTGGCCCCCCTTGCCTCCGTTTTGCCACGCCCATGACTAAAATAGATTAAGAAATTGAAAAATTGTCTGACTGCAGCTTTGTGTTAAATGGCTAAAACACTCTTTTCATTGTCAGTGCGCCGCGAAAGCGAAATTTGTAATAGTTCACTAATTAAGTCGGTCATACTGATATTACACAGAGATAACGACAGATTCAGATCTCTGAGATCTTCGTTCGTGGAGTATGGCTGTTCGGAAAATGTCGCATAAATTCGGATTTGGGCAGGCAAGTGTTCGGACTGCTGGCAGACGCGTCTACGCATGCTCGGAGTGCATATACAGACCGAATGTTTCTTTATCCCTGTTCAAGGGCCTCGTACTGAGGAAATGGGACCGGGCCGGCAGAGGTTAAGCTAGCTGACTCTCCACTACCCAGGTTCCATGCGTATCATTTCTGCCGCGCGTTTCAAACACGCAGCGCAGTTTTGATGAATCGGAATTGAGATTAAAGGATTTGACCATGCGCTGGTCATTATAACCGAGAAAACTTTTCTTGAACTGCAATTTAGGGGAAAATGACGGTTCAAATGATAAAATGCAGAATCATAGTTAAACATTATTTGCTGATGTATTACGATAGGGTAGGCAATGCTGAGAAGCCGCGCTGAGGAGCCGCGCCTGGAGTAGAAAGAACCATATGACAGTAGGTTGTATATTGCATAGCATAAAAACGTTCATGCAACGTCACCGAACTTCACGGTGGTTGGTCAAGCCGTTTTCGCTTTAAAACACTTAGTTTAACGACGCTGTCAACTGCCAGGATCATATCAGTGCCATCGGTCTGGGCCGGATTTGAACTCACGACCTTGGAATCAGTATGACAGTGTCTAACCAACTGAGCCACCCAGACCGACAAGCAGTTTTCGAGATTAACCGTTGCATATGTCGAAAAAACATTCATTACTTCAAACATACTGGAATTGTATGGCTAAGTTTAGAAGAGGAAATAAAAGGTTTTCTTTTGTGTAAAATCGGTTTTTTTTTCAGGAAAATTGTAGACGAGTGAGCAGAGAAAGAAATGTGAATGTGTTACCTAAAAGTTAGTAGAAAAAAATATGAATGTAATACGTACGTAACATTTCTATTTCAAACATACCAAAAAGGGTACTACCTACTTGTTTGTAGAAGAGGAAATAAATTTTGTTGGTGTAAAATTGCGTTTTCAGTTTTTTTTAAAAAAATAAAACGTCCTCCAACGTTATGTCATATCGGACGCTGAATGAATGAAAAGGATGAAATGATGCTGAAACGAGCCCGAGGTCCATGGAGCTTTAAGTTACTCGACATTCGTCTTTTCAGGACAAGGGAAAACCTCGGAAAAAACCTTACACGGATGGCTTACTCTAAGTAAGATTCGAACTCGCGACCTTTTGAACGTCGGGCAGACACGCTAACCATCACGCTACAGAGGCGGGATTTACTTATAGACGAGTGAGTAGAAAAATAATTGTGAATGTGTTATCTAAAAGTGAGTAGAGAAAACAGTGTGAATGTATGGTACTACGTAACATTTCTATTTCAAGCATATACAAAATTGTATGACTTATTTCTAGAAGAGGGAACAAAAAATGTTTTTTGGTTGTAAAATCGCGTTTTTTTAAGGAAAGACACCTTTGTAAGTAAACTCAAAAAGCAAAATCTCATATGGATACAACATTTGATCGAAATCGTTAGAGCCGTTTCCAAGATACGTGGAACATATAATTGCTCATTTAAAGATATTAGATTAGATATTTACACTATAGTAAACTGTCAGTATTGATTTACGTAATTTTGCACTACCTACATGATATCACATTAGAATGAGCTAATTTTTATACATGTTCACAGAGACGTAGAAGGAAGTGAAGCAACGGAACGTAGTTTGTTCAAAATGGCGGCTGTGTGGGAAACCATTACAAAGTGGTGAAAAGAAAATTGTTTTAAACGTACCTATTCAGAACGTGTTAACACCATAATAACTGTGTTAGGTACACCTCATTTTACATAAGAGTGCAGAATATCTGAGCTGCTTCACTTCCTTCTGCATACCTACATAATTATGTAAACAAGAGCTGCTAAATGCTCATATGCAATAGGTACAGAGTTGGAAAGACGAGCTACTCACGTGACGACGAAAGTTCACATGTTATATTTCCGGCCCGGAGAGAAACATACCTACTTTTGCAGCATGTTGATAAGGCTGGGAAAGGTATGAGGGCTACAAGATGAGTGTTGCTGTGTTTCAGATGTGGGCTCTCATTTTGGCCGCCTTGGTCCTCGTGATTCTTGTGCTCAACATCTTCCTGCCATACCATTATGAATGGTTGTTCAGGTGGAAGGCCTGCCAACAGCTCAGTCACATACCAGGTCCACCAACTGTCCCATACTTTGGTAACATTCTCACATTCAACGTTTCTCATGACCGTAAGTATGGCAACTTCACTCAACGAGCATTCTTAAAACATTTTCATTGGTTAAGTCAGAGTCCTCGAATCGAGGTTAGGTACAGCTGAACATTTCCAAAGCGAAGCTAAGACTTTGAAACAGAATTACCTACTGCAGTGAAGTCCATATATACGTAATGGACTGTAAGAGTGGTTCATAACTACCTCGCAACGGGAAGCAAGACAGTGCTGAGCTTTTTGGTCCACAACAACCTGCATATTATCGATAGAATGTGGAGGTCGTTATTACGCATTGGGAGTCCATTTGTTTCTAACTGACCAGTGCTTGTGACTAGAGAGGGTTCTGGCAGCTGTTTCATGGTGCGACCACCTTGAATGGCTTTTACAATGCAAAGTCTAATATACCTGTAGAAACTGATTATCCGGGCTTGTGGGCCGTGGTCTAGTCAGGAAACTCCTTCCAGACGCTGCGTCGAGCATCGTCAGTCATCGCCGAGACTAAGAGAGTGTTAAGGCAACGCCACTGAGGATGTTCGACGCAGCTTCGGACGAAACGTCTGGAAGGAGTTTCCTGACTAGACCACAGCCCACAAGCCCGGATAATCAGTTTCTACATTATGACACCGGCCGTGAAAGCTTACGCAGTTTCATCTAATATACCTACACAATGTGAATCTAACATGCCGTGTTTCTAACGGGAACAAAAAGTTAAAACTTGTCCAAGTCTTCTTTCCCATTACCGGGACTGTCGGCTCTGAACACTCCCATTTAAATACGTGTATTTCAACTTTTTCATTGTGGTTATCGTCAGTGTTGTCTATGATTGTGAACCAGCCTTAAAGAAGATTATAAGAATCGTTTTCAACACTCGTAGTAGAACTCTTGCAAATATTTGTACAAGACTGAAGATATTAACCTTACTCTTCATGTATATATGTATTCTCAATCGTAAAATTCTGTGTATCTAATCAAGCCACAAACAATGAAATTTATGAGATAAACACTAGACAAAAGGCTAACAATCATCCCAGTGCAAATATGTCTTGCTTCCAGAAAATTGTATATTATGAAACTATCAAGGTACCTATTTAATGTTCTTCCTAATGATGTTAAGGAAAATGTTGACAGTTCCAATTCTTTTAAAATTGCTGCTAACGAGTAACTATGCTCAAAAGCATTTTATTTTGTACAAGATTATCTGTGTGAAAAATTATCCTGTTAATGTTTATGTATAGCTTTGTAAATAGTTTCTAGCTGTTTTAGTGACAAATCACTATTAACTACATTGATACCTCCTCGATAGCTACTTAAATCTAGTATATGTATATGTATGTACTGAACAACAATAGAGGCCATATATTCGAAATAAAATAGACATACAAGTCATAAAAGCCTAGTGAACGTTTAAAACAAAGCTTATGTCAGTTTTATAACGGCAGGGAGGTATTTGATTTTATTTCTGAATTACCACTGCTTTGTTTCCGTAGCACATATACTACTTGTATATAAAATGGTTTCTTGCGTTCAATATTCAAATGTAGGTAGGTCATGTTTATGCAGTTATATATGCAACTAAATTGTACATTTCTCGACACGTTGAACGTTCTACTTACATATATCGAGAAAGTTATTTAATTTGCAAATGCTTTTCTGTATCCAGGAAGTCTCAAAACATTTGAATATTTCCGGTGAAATCTCGACATTTAATTTTTGGGTAGAATACAATAGGTTTGTTGCGACTCGATTCAGAATCAGCTCTGAATTATCTGAGCATGCGCAGTATATAGGTAAGTTGGATTGCAACATGACGAACTCGGTTCTTGCACAAAAGTAGGAACTGCAAGTTCTGGACATGCGAAAATCGTATAGCCTACAACGCGTTCTCAAATTATTCACAATTCAAGTAATGTTCCAAACCTACAAGAGTCCGAAAACTAGTTCCGAGAGCGTGCTGGATGGTATTCAGAACCGCTTGTATTTATCTACCATAGGTAGTGGTTGATAAAATGTGCTTGTACATGCTGGAGGTAAGTTATAACGATACAGACATTAATAAGACAATTTACAGCCGTGACACGTCAGGTGCTGTCATACATACAACTAGCGCTATAGCAAAACAATCCTTGATGTCAAGGTTCTCTCTCCTTCCACAGAAATACTGCACAAACTGGCCCATCTTCATGAGTGTTATGGCCCAGTGTTCAGACTGTGGATCATGGGTATGCCCAGGGTGTTCCTCGTCGAGCCTCAACACGTCGAGGTGAGTTCACGCACATACCATACCTACGTATCCTGCTTTGTGGTACCTATAGGTAGGTATGTTTCAATTTGTGTATGTATCTGCGGAATGTTGGGCTAACCAACATTTTAGGTTAACATGTCTCTGGCGCAAGTCGTTCGATTCCAATGGGTTTCACGTCTCCTCCCCCCCTCCCGAGGGAAGGGTATGGCCCAGACGTCACAAAGCTTCAAGTCGCACCGGGTGCAATCCAGAGTGCAGAGGTTCCTTGCACCGTGTACCGTGGTGACTCGATTAAGTTCGGCTCAACTCGTGCGCTAGAAAAGAGGCGAGGAAGTAAGTGTGTGATGATAGACGACTTGCTTATCAATAAAATACGTACCGGGTAGAAGGGAAATCGTTACATTTATTCAAATCAGTGATACATCTCGGTATTTGGAACACATTTGTATCTTACGTTTTTGTTTCTGACCATTTGCGATGCAGATATTTTAGTTTTGTCGAAAAGAACTTGTTAACATTGCAGGTTGTGTGGGTGTCGCTTTCCCTAGCTTAGTATGTAAACAAACACAGTAATGGTGCGTCTTGAAAACATAAACGCATACCCTGCTTGTCCTTCCGTGTTTGCTGTGCAAGTATAGACCAATCACAAGCTTTAGCTCCAAAAACATAAGGACAAAAGCGAAAGTGCCCGACCTGTTTACATGCACAAATCAGGTCAATTCTCTGACCAACCTCAACGCAACATTGTCGATTTACCTAACGTCTGAGAGAGCAGCTTGGAGTATTCCTTCATGTCTTTTAACTGATTATTTCTAAACTTGTAAGATGAGTAGAGTAACTTATTTCTGACAGACATCACACAGAGTTATTTTCTCGAAATCGGCTGATCAAAGAACAAAATGCCATTCGACGTTTTTGTTTGTAATGCTTCTATGAAGAACATATTAGACGGAATGCAATTATTGTGTTACAATTATTGAATAGAAATTTGTTTTATTTTGAATAAAACCTCAAAATTGCCGAAAATGAAACAATTTATTTCACGCACAGCTTCCTTGCAGCTCAACTCAGATAAATAATACTTACCGGTCTCATGACTCAGATATGCGTTACCTACTGAAATCGTCTCAGATGTCCCACAAAATTATACCAGGACTTAAACCCAGCATATAGGTACATATTATAGCTTTTATGAAAAACAGCCGCATACTAAACTTCACTGATGGTTCTATTTACATTAACTCTTTAGTAATTATTTTGTATACATGGCTATATTTAACCTGTACAGAGTGTAACTTACAACAAATATATACTGTGACAAACTCCACTTACTTTTTCTGACACATTATTTATCTTCTAAAGTGAACCATAAGAACACAGTTCTATTTTATCCTAGTTAAGACAATGCACAATTTTTCGTGATCTGTCCTATGGTAACCTTCACACGTACTTTACTGTATCTCTTAAGCTGCTAATCACATTCACTCACCTCAAGACTGACTTGGACGCGATGATTAAATGTCCCCAAACTGTCTCTGTCGATACACACTCAACGACGACGTAGACACACAGCTGTCTCGTCCAACACTCACGACTCCGTCACATTCTCTCGCCTCGCTTATATAGGCCAGAATGATGTAGTACAGATTTTTCTTGAAGTTCACATTTTCTTGAATCACAAACAAGCCTGCAGTAGAAAGTTCGTGAACAGTTTGGAAACGCTTTGTTCTACCGCGCTACCTAAACCGGGTTTCTTTGAAGTGCGCAGCTGCCCAGTGGTGTGAGCTACCTTGACTTTTAGCGTCTCTGTCGGCTGCCGGCCGGGGTCACAATACAAATACTAGTACTACGTTAATATTTTAGCGTCTACAAATCTTTGTCTACATGGTTCACTGCTATTTATATTATACGTATATCCTGCAATATGAGCGCCCTGTTCAGGGTTCCAATTAACACGTGGGATGCGGGCATTTCCATCTCTCATTAAACAATTCCCTCCCTGTCAGAGAAGTATTTTTTTTCTTTGTACTGTAAGTGTAAGTAATTACTACAACTGCTGTTTGAAAATACAAGAAGACATGGAACACTTTCAATACAGACTGTATGTGGTACGAAAGTGAGCTCTGAGTAAGTAAATGTATCATATCGCAAGTAAACTAAACAATAAATAATTCTCAGGTTCAGTAGCTGGGTTCGCATTAAGGGTATGTTTGTATGTTAGCTGTAAGTTCTTTATTGAGTAATCACATGTATCCTATTTATTTGTAAATCACTGAGGTATCATCAGTGTGGTGCGGTTTTTTAATTAATATCGTTGATGGTGCTGAGCTTTGGACTCTTTCGTTATCTCGGGTCGTGGTACAGGGTAAAATAATAGGACACAGCATATAACTTTTTCACAACATATTTTATTTGCACCTTTTTCGTTGAATATTACACGCGTGACACTTTAGTTAACATTCCTTACACATGAACTGACTTCCTCAACGGTTTCTTCGCCTTACTTGTCGTTTTAAATCACACTTTTAGCGTCTAAACCTGCACGTATCAAAAACACGCCTTCTCTCCTTAGACGCCAGGACGCTAAAATCTAGCATTTTCTTTTAGCAACACATGTATATTCATACGCGTATATGTCCATTTCCTACGGCGTACCCTATGACGTCATCTTACATGTTACATAGTTCCCGGAATGTTGAGCAAACTATCTCTATCTATCCTCCCTACAGTTTTAATATTAAATATAAAATAATTCTTATAATTATACATATTAAATTTGAACATATTATTTAACATTAATGACGTTATTAAACAAATATTATTCTCAACAATGAGACACTGGTAATACACTCTCAGTACTTAAACATCCATACCAACATGAAAAATAAACTATACTTACAATAAATATTTACTTAAATACTTTCTTTTCGGGGTCTGACCACATATTCTGTCTCAAGTGCACGACATTATTTGAAATTTGAGGACTTAGTATTGTTGTTTATGTATAATAGAAGAGCAAAGGTTGCAGTATAATTTCTTTGAGGATTTATGAACAGATTTAAATAAAGGTTATTTATTATTTAGGGTGTTAATAGCTGTAAGTCCTCTATATCAGGTGGGCCAACAGAGGACATGAAGAAGAAGAATTTCTTGTAAAAATTAGGCACATAAAGTCACAAAAAATAATGGTATGCTATAATTATGTTGAACAAATTTGTATAAATTAGCAGTTTGATTATGAAGCTCACTAGTTGCATGAAAATGAATGTGGTTTTGTCATTAATGAAATTCTTTATGGTTGTAGGTGATAATGAACAGCAGAGTACACATATCAAAGAGTTCTGAATATCGCCTGCTGACTCCCTGGCTTGGTGAAGGTCTGCTAACCAGCGGAGGTAGGTACCAATAGAAACATTTTCAACAAAATCACCTCTCTCCAAACTGTTTTACAACATAACATAAAAACAAGCCCACACACGGCTTGTGTTTAAAAAAAAACACCAACCGCAAGTTTGTTGGCAGAAATGAATAATAATGTAAACAATGTTTACTAAAAGCGAGACTTGCCATTAACGATTAGTACTTTCCAGAGATGTATCACAAATGCTTGCAAGAAATTTCCCCTGTCCCAAACTACCATTTATAAGGAAAAATAATCAGTGTTAAATCAAGGAAAATTGGAGCTACTAACAGCGATGCAACAGAATCTAAAATAAGAACAAATTAGAAACTAAAAGCTTCACTTATCCTAGTAATATTGCAAGTTCTTCAAACACTGACTAGTTTCAAGTTGTATCCAACTTATTTTCAAAGCTATCCAAACAAGTTACCTTAGTTACTGATGCTCAACTTAAACAAATAGATGTTTTAATCCCTGGTTAACATATGGCCAAAGTACTCAGTTATGTTTGTTGCAGGTGAACGTTGGCGCTCACACAGGAAGATGTTGACTCCAGCATTTCACTTTAAGATCCTTGAGGAGTACATAGAGGTGTTCAACTCTAATGTCAACATCATGATACAAAGACTAACAAAGACCTGCAACAAGACTTACATTGATATATGTCCTTATGTAGCAGACTGTACTCTCGATATCATTTGTGGTAAGTTCACATTACAAATGTACCTACTCTCATTTCATTAGAAATATAGATTTTGTGTTATGTGAAATAAAGCATTTGATATGTATACTCACATGTCTTTCTCTATTCCTCTTGTACAAGATAATCAAGGTTCTACTTTATTCTTACAAACACTAGATGTAAACATGTATACAAATTATATCTTATTGCTAATTTTCTTGTAGGTATAAAGGGAATATAGTAGACTTTAAGCATTAGTCAGATGTTTTAAGAGTGGTCCCTATGTCATGACTTTGAAATTCAGTTCTCTTTACATGACCAAGAGGTAAAAACGGGACCTTGGTTAACCCGGAACTCTGTTAGTCATACGGCTCAGACAACTGCAGCTCTACTGTAGTTTGTATAAGAGTGAGTAGAATAAGTGATATGAATACACATTTCAGATATTTTATTAAATAAATATCTACTTGTATTTCACAGAGACTGCAATGGGAGTGTCTGTCCATGCACAACAAGGAAGTCGAAGTGATTATCTGAATGCTGTTAAAAGGTAAGCTCTTATATTACAAACTTAACATTTTCTATTAGCGATGGCCAGAAGGTGCTTGAACTCTTCATTTTAAATTACTTTATTTGTAATTTTGTGCAGTCAGTAAACCATAAGAGAGATATTGGAAAGGCAGAATGAGGTTGAAGAATTCAGTGCTATAGCTGTGGTTTGAATTACAGATTTTGCAGTCTCTTTCTGGCTGCTTTAACCAACTGAGCAACCACACCTAAAATTCATATTAGAGAACATAACCTAATGGCTATGTTGAAGCTATCAACAACATGAAAACATTACTTTTATTAACTAAAATTATTATTGTACAAAAGAAATAAATGTTAATGTAAAGTTGTTCATTAAATTGTCCTGAGGTAACAATAGAAATATCTGCAGTGGCACACAACAATGGATGGACAGACACCAGACTGCTTTACATCATGTTCTGGGCTGGTGAGAAAAACTGGGGTTCAAGTTCAGGCTGCTTTGCATAACTGTTTTTGTGTTTTGATTGTAACAATGGAAATGGCAGAAAAAAAAGGGACTTCTCTAGCATCTTCTCAAGACTTTTAGATGACTCATTGCAGTGTGTGTGTGTGGAGAGTTTCTCAAAAGGTTGTATGACATCATCCCCAGTATAAAACAACATGAAACAACAACAGAGTCAGTCAGTCAGCTAGTTAGTTTAGTTTCAGCTATGGGAATAAGTTGATCAGTATATCTGCTGTGCGTGTGTGTGTTGTTACATCAGTTGTGTGGTACATCAGAAGGAAGACACTGAAAGTACTGAGCAAGGTTATAAGAAGTACAGTTGTGAGTTGTAATAACATGAAAGACTATGGATTGTGTTAACAACAAGAAAAAAAACCTGTGTATTTGTGATAAATGTTAGAAGACAATAAGATGATAGAAAAGTAAGTGGAGTGATTTTATCATTTTGTTGCAGAATGACGGAGCTTGTGGTACACAGACAGATGAGGCCGTGGCTATACAGGCGAAGCATCTTCCTCCTCAGTCCCACAGGAAGAGAACAGTGCAAGGTTCTACAGACTCTTCACAACTTTACTAACCAGGTGATACTCAATTTTGTTCCATATATTGGCTTTATATTGTGAACATTGCACATTTTAAGAATATTTCCATGTCAAATCTTAAAATACATATTTAAAATTCAGTTTTGGTGCATGGAGGTAACTTATTATGTTCATATTATTGAACTTTGCTATGAATTAAGTGAACATTTTCAGTTTCTCTACCACAGAGACACATTAGTACTTATGTATTCTAACCAAACATTTCATATTAAGATTATATCAGTATAAGATTTGGACACTCACTGAATGGTAAAAGAGACCATTGTTATAAACATATGTGTATAGCAAGACTCTCATAACTCTTCTTCTTCTCTTTTTCTTCTCCTTCTCCCCTCCTACTCCTAGCCCCCTACTCTTCTTCTTCCTCTAATTATCTTATTGTTAACTTTCTTGCAGGTACAAGGGGAGTATGGGAATACAATAGACTTAAGTGATAGTATAATGTTTTAACAACTGGTCCCTATTTATGACCAAAGGATGAGAAATAATTTTCCTTTCGAAAAATATAAGTACTATAAAATTCAAACAATAATAAGGATTATGTGAAAAATGGTTCAATAAGCCAAAAATTGTATTTGATATAAATGGTGTGTTTTAACGAGATGCACATTTTTGTGTAGTAAACAATCTCTTACAGTTAACCAGTCATAGCAAAGTCATTCACAATGAAGAGAACTTCAGAGAATATTCACAAAATTTCAATATGTATATTTCATTTATCATTAAATATATTAAATGATAAATCGGTGCACTTCGTACCACCTAAAATTAATTTGGTTGTAACTCTTCATAAGTGATTGTCAATCCTAATCAACCTTCCAACTCCAATTCATTGAGATTGATAACATTAGCTACAACTGATGTTTCAAAAGATATAATTGAATTCAATTTAACCAAATCTATTCCCAAAATCCACTATCTTTTTTATGGAAAAACAATTTTAGATGCAGATGTCAAACAATAGGTTCACCACAAATGCCATATATTGAAAGGAATATTTCAGCTTGTCCTCTCCTTGGCATTGTAATGAACACTGTAAAATGACATGGAATTGTTTCCAGTCACTCAAATTTGTTGAACTTACCTTGCTTGGTCGAGCAAGCCCCAGACAACACCCACAACCAATGGTCGATGATCAGCCAATCAGAGAGGAGGGGCGGAGTCGCCCTCTCAACATGGTATATAAGCAACAGAAAACAGACAGCGCACTTGAGCCCGGAAGAAGCCCACGATAAGATGGGGGAAACGTCGGCAACAAACCAGAAGAGGATGCGGCCTTCACCGGAAGCCAAGAATAACCACGACACAGACCGCGGAAGTCTACGCATTCACTTTACCTTGAGAACTTTGTAATATTTAAATCCTCAAACTAATTCCTCAAGCTTCACTACATAAAACATTTTGTGGTTATGTCTAAGCTTGCCCTAATTCCTTGAGTCTCACTAAAACAAAATTGAATGAACGTTTTTGTTTATTTTTAAGCCTGCAAAATCAATTTACTTAATAAAATGACTGATCAAAATGAATGTTCACAAAATGTAATTAAATTCTATTTAACCAAATCTATTCTCAAAATGCACTACTTTTTTTTATGAAAAAGCAATTTTAAATATAATAAATGCAGCTGTCAAACAATAGGTTTGCTAGAAATGTCATATACTGAAAGTAATCTGAAGTAGCAATTCCCATTCAAAATTACCAATTTTGATTTTTCAGCTGTTCCTTTGGGTTTTTTCTAAACCATCCCAGTATTAAGACAAACAAACCAAAAAAGAAGTTATTCAAACTGGTCGAGCCATTTTCCGGTTTCTGTGAGACTAATGCACAGCAATTGATTTATATATATATATAATATTATATTATTATTTTTTAATGAGTCATTACAGGCATTTTTGAGAAAATCAAAATATTCAGAGAATTTTTGATGCAAAGGGTATTCTGAGATGCAGGATTTTCTCATAATATTTCTGTTGCATCCTTGGAAGATACTAAACTTAAATACAAATTTTGATATTTAACTGTCTTTTTATTTTTGAGTTATGTTGTTTACACACACAGAGTATTTTCTAAAAATGCTTTTTTTTAACCAGGTGATCTATAGAATGCAAAGTAGGTCAGCTTTTATGCTTACTGATTTACTTTCAGGTGATAGAGGAGAGACAGAAGGAATACAGAGCAAGTGTCGTAGGCTGCTCTCCCATCATTCAATATTGTGAGTATGAGAGGTCAGCAACAAGACATATCGTACATAAATACTTAACAGTAATGAATCACATTTCATCCCAAACTGAAAATAATAGCTTCCTTCAATTTGGTACGGTTTTTATAAATAAGTCTTTACCTAGCAGCGGGAATATAGCAGCAGGAATAATGCTTTTACTGAAAGATGGAAAGTTTGATTGATATCTGACGCTACTCTTATCTACAGGGTCGATGGATACAGAATGGAATGCACAAATCAACGTTCCTTTATCACAACATATTTATTCGTTGATTTACATTTCTATCGCTATATTAATTAGTTAACAACTTTCAAAATTCGATAGAATCTACACTGTTTAAAAGTTTGGGTGTAATTTACATGTTCACACGCTATCAGCAAAAATATACATCCTTTCACCTTGAGCTCACAGACGCTAATGATAAAAGAGTCCCAAGCGTCTCTATGACGCAACACCGCCATTCTTATGTATTCATCCGCGTAACAGTTCTCATTGGTTGAACTCAAAGTGACGAGAAAACGTTGTCTATCTTGAATATTGAAAAAAATAAGTCCCTGATACACCCAAATTAAAAGAATTAGAAATTTACACACTCTTACAAAAATATTTACATGAACAATTTTCTATTGATCAATATTCTGTCTCATATGCCCCTTGTTTTGTTTTTCAAGTTGTCACCTTATTTACAATCTTGAAACACAATACAATACTTCTCCCTACTCCTATGATTCAATCACTTTGTACAATTTTTTTTTTTTTTTTTTTTTCAGTCTTCTTCACTGTTTGTCCTTATCCTTCGTTTTGACATGATACAGCATGTCTTTATAAATTTCACATATTCGATTACTACACAATGCATTCAGTTATTATACAATACATATCCAGTTACTGTACAACACATTTAGTTATTTCACAATATGTCCAATTATTATACAATATATATTCAGTCATTGTACAATATACCCAGTTATCATATCACATATGTTGTTATTATACAATACACCTTCAGTCATGATACAATACATATTCAGTTATTGTACAACACATTTGATTACTATACAACATGTCCAATTATTACACAATACATATTCAGTTATTGTAAAATATATCCTGCTATCATGACACATATGTGTTCTGTTATTATACAATACATATTCAGTTATTACACAATACACATTCAGTTTTTGCATAACGCATTTAGTTATTACTCAACATATTCAGTTATTACACAATATATCCAGTTATCATACATATTCAGTTATTGTACAACACATATTCAGTTCTTATACAACACATACTCAGTTATTGTACATTTGACATTGACACAAATATAATTTAAGTGTATCATGGTTCATTATGTGGTTTTTGACTTGTATTCATTGCTATGAGGAGAGAAAAACAGGATACAAATTTTGAGCTAATGATTATGATCATATTTATGGCAATACTTTATTCAGTTCTTTGCCTTCTTTGTGTTATAAGCTTGTTATGTATAGGCAGGTTGTTGAGTCGGTTCTTAAACTCTGATGTTACTAATGGTACTAATTTTCTTGATTGGGTTATTATTCATTGTTGTTTGGTTCAACATTTCTTCGAGCTTAGCATTGGCTATATTCATCTTAATTCATGGGCATTGTTTTTCTGGTTATTGTTTTCCTCTCTTCACTAATTGTCATTTCTTTGTCTCTTATTTTTATAAGAGAAAACTTCTATACTTACAATTATTCTGTAATTGTATTATTTTTCTTCTCAATTTACCCTCGACATCTTTGTGTCGAAACATTATACCTTTTTCATCATAATTGATTCATTTTTATTTTTGTCCCTGACATCCTTATGTCAAAAACATATTATCTTTCGTCGCTATGATTCATTTCTTTAATGACAATCAGTGTCCTCGTCTGTTTTTGTTGACAATGCTCTTTGTGGTCGATATAGCCAATGACTATGTTGATTTTCTTCCTTGTTGTAATTCCTAATCTGAACATAATTTTCTATAAGTAACCCATTAAAAATTGTTATCTTCTTTCATCTCCACTACTCCTGCCTTACACATTCGTTGACAAAGACTATTTGGTCCTTTCTTTGTATGGCTTCAATTTATTTTTATGGTATCTTCCTACCAACTTGCCATTTGTATTCTGTAGCTCATATGTGTGGTCACCCAGCTGTTTTGTTATGACCAGTGGTCCAGTATACAATAGCTCCATCTTTCCAGATCTTTTTTCAGATGCCTTGGATGCTTTGTGGCTTTTTAAGAGCACCTTTTCTCCAATTTGTGGGGACCATTTCCTGACGAATCTTTTCACCTTGTTCCTCCCTTTTTCAGCCTTCTGCTGTAATCTTCTGAATGCCAATTGACATTTTTCCTTCTCTGATAATTCTCTTTGGGCAGCCATCGTAGTGTCAATGTCAATTGCTAATTTTTTTGGTTTCGTGTTGGTCATCAGCTCGATAGGGGCGAACTTGGTCGTGGGGTTCACCGAATGGTTAATCACCTCCTCTATATATCCGCATTTTTCCGTCCAGGAAGTGTGGTCTCTGTGGCAGAGTAAACGAAAATAAATACTTATATCCCTCATGATTCTCTCAGTCGGGTTTCCCTGGGGATAATATGCTGAGGAATAGTACAATTTTATTCCTAATGTTTCTAAGGTGTTCTGAAACAACTTGCTCTTATGCATGGTCGCATTGTCCGATAGAATACATTTTATTCTCCCATATTTTGGGATGTAGTCCTTGACGATTTTATCTAGGCATGTTCTGCTTTTGATGTTCTTAATGGGGTATATTTTGGTGAATTTTGTGAAAACATCAAACATGACAAATATGTGTCTGTTTCCATCTTTACCCCTTGGTAGCTCTCCATGCTCGTCAATACACACCAATGCATTTTTCTCGTTCCTCACGATGGATTGTGGGATGACATCATACTTTACATTAATTGGCTTGGCCTTTTGGCATAGGTCGCATGAGGAAATTAACTTCCTGACCTTCTTGCCAAGATGTTTGATGTACAATACCTCCTCGATGGCAAGCATTGTTCTCTCAGTACCGGAGTGAAGCATCGAGTGGTGGAATGCCAAAATGACCCTGTCCTGTAAGGAATTTGGTACCATCATTTTCCATTTCCTTACGTCGCGACCATGCAATTTAAATAGGATGTTCCTAAATTTGCCTATCTTGGCATCCAATCTTGGTATTATGTCTGGAGCCTTGTCGAATAGCCTCTTCAATTCAGGGTCTTCTTGTTGTAGCTTTGCTATGTTCTTGAAGTCTTGCAAGATCTCGTTGCTTTCTTTGCTATTTATCTGCATGATTTTAATCTCATGGTGCGGATTGTATATCGTCTCGGGTATGTGACTCTCCGACCTTAATCTTGACAATAAGTCACTGAAGATGTTCTCCTTCCCCGGGATATGTTTGACCTCTATGTCGTGTGACATTATCTCATGTATGTACCTTGAGATTTTGGAGTTGGTTAGCTTGCATTTTTGAATGAAGGACAGGCTTACGTGATCTGTATATATAATTATTTTATAAAGATATATATATTGTCTGAACTTTTGCAACGCAAAATGGATTGCACCTATTTCCAATTCGGTTATGCAGGCATTGGCTTCTATCTTGTTTAAAAATCTAGAAGCTGTGGCAATCACATGTTTGTTGCCATCTGCATCTTCTTGTGCTAATATTGCTCCATATGAGTGCGCACTAGCATCGGTGTATACTAGAAAAGGTGAATTTGGATCCGGTCGTTCCAGGAGAATACTGTGCTTGAAAAGTACTTTGATATTCTCAAAGGCCACCTGGTGTTCAGCATTCCATTCCCACTTAGTATCTTTTTTCAACAGTGCTCTAAGGGGTACCAATTCCTTAGCGTAGTTGACCACGAATTTTGACTGGTACTGTAAAATGCCTATAAACCTTCTCAACTGTTTTAAGTTACGTGGGGGTGGTATATGCTCTATGGCCTTGACCCTCTCCGGATTAGGTTGTATACCATCAGGTGTAATGATGTGGCCTAGAAATTCAGCCTCTTTGACGAAAAATTCACACTTTTCTAAATTTAGGGTTATGTTGCTTTCCTGGAACCTGGATAATACATAATCTATGTGATGTAAGTGCGACTCGGGATTCTTGCTGTATATCAAAAAATCGTTGACATATTGCGTCACAAAAGTCTCGATGGTATCCCCAAAAACTTTGTCTAGAGCCCTCAGTAGTGCACTGCTACTGGTCGATAGTCCAAAGGCACATTTTAAAAAATGGTATACCTTTCCTTTGTGCAAGAAACAGGTATATTTCCTGACATCTGGATGAAGAGGAATTTGCCAGAACGATGCTGTCAAGTCGAGACTTGTGAAATGTTGACCTCCCTTCAATTTCGATATTAGTTGGTCTACCCCCTCAGGCCTGTAATGATCCGGCAAGGTATGTGTATTTATCTTCCTTGCGTCTATGGTCATCCTCAATTTTCCCCCTTTCTTATGGACCCATACTACTGGATTCACATAACATGAGTCCGACGGCTCTATTATTCCGTCCGCTAACATTTTCTGGATCACTCTGTCAGCTTCCTCCCTGATGGAGTTGGGGATGGGCCTGGATTTATGTGAATAGGGGGTAATATCTGTTACTGTAAAAGTATGTACGTACTTGTTACACGTACCTGGCTTTTTATTGAAAACTTTCCTGTTTTTAACCAATATTTTCCTAAGTTGGTTTCTTTCCTCTTCAGAGATGCCATGTGCCCCCCAGACCTTCTCATCGATTAGCTCTAACATCGATTCTTCTCCATCTGTTGGTAGTGGTTCAGGTTGGCAGTTGTCCCAGGTAACATATTCGTCTTCTGTGCAGATCCAATGGCTGCAAACGTTAGTTTCCTCCTCGCTCGTCCAACCTGTTTTCTTCTTGTTTACTCTTAGGTCTACCAACCTATTCTCGTGGACATTGATGTTCTCCACAAAGAATTGTTCATCCGGATGGATCCCTGTCTGGTCTGGTTCCTCCTGGCATGTTTCTTCCTCCAGGAACTTCGCAGTGCATTCTGAGGCTCCTTCCTTAATAATAAATTCATGTAGGTCATAGTTAATTACCGACCTCCAAAGGTTAAGCAAATCACTGCCAATGATTAGGGTAGCTGTTAGTCTAGGTATTACTAGGGCAATAAAATCGAACTTCCAACTTCCGATTTCAATTACCAGCCTTACCTGGTATTTAACATGTTCCTTTTTCTTGCCAATTGCTGTGCTGCAATACACTCCACACACAGGCAAGAATTCAGCATTTCTTTTAGTTATCAGTTCCTGGAACAGCTGTTCGTCACATACTGATGTGCTGGCTCCTGTATCAATCATTGCTGGCAATTCGATACCCCATACCTTCAGCCTAATCATTGGTGGATTGGTTATTTCCTTTCTTTCACTCGCCTGTCTTCTCAAGGTACCTACATTACATTGGTCAATATTGCCCCTACTGCCACACAGGTCAACTTCCGGGACACAAAGTTGACTTGTACTTAGTTTTCCTGGACGTTGGAGGTGATCGTCGTTTCTGTATTCTGTGCAGTATCGGTCCTATCCGGCATATTTTCATTCTGTTCCTGTTGTCTTACGTTGTCGGTGTTCCCTTGGTTTCTGCCCCTTTGACGTGAACCCCTATTGTACGACGGCCTATGGCTGTTCAAGTATTCCCTACAGAATCGTATATGATTCACTTGATGGGTACGGTCTCCTGGTCTTCCACGATCATATCTATGCGTTCTGTATCTCGATTCACCCCTCGGTATTGTGTCGTGGTACCGCTGTCTTGTGTTCTCCATCCTCTCGCCATGATTATGTGGTTGTGGGAAATGGTGTGCCCCTCTCCCCCTTTCATGGGTACTCCTAGTATTTCTATGTTCTCCCTCACTCTGGTTGTTCGTATCCGTGTTCCGGTTTAGGATGGGTGAGTTTGGGTGACCGTTCCTATGTCTATGCTCATTAGGCCGACCATTTTGTGTTTCGAAGGCTGTCAGCAATTCTATCATATCTGCAAAATCTACTGGCCTCGCAACAATTAATCCTGTTCTCACTGTGTCTGGGAAATGTCTTGTTATGCTGGCAATTAGTTCTGCCTCCGACAAGTTGGGGTCTAATAGCTTTCCTTTGTTGGCTACTTTCATAAAATAATCGACTAGCGACAACCCTTTGGTTGGATCGTATCTACCTGTCGCTAGCTCTACCCTAGTTTGGTTTTGTTTAGCTGGGCCCCAATACCTTGATAGGAATAAATTTCTGAATGAGCTATATGACTCATGACCAGCTAGGGTTAACCTGAGCCATTCTAATGCCTTGTTTTTTAAGCTTTTCTTAACTATCATCATTCTAAGCTCGTTTGGTATCCTTTTCACTTTAAAATATTCTTCCATCTCTTTAACAAAGAGTTTTGGATCGTCTCCCTTCTCCTCGTCAAATGTAGGTGGTGTGATTTCATGTAATATGCTGTTGGTGTAACATGTGTTATGTGTTGTGTCATTGTTTGGTTGTGAACCTCTTTCTCTATATGGTGAGTCAACATTTTGTACATTATTCAAATAACTCTCATCTTGTACATTACTTACATCTAAATCATCTTGTCTTTGTAATGCCTTCACAACATCATTTACATTAGCCAAACTTTCTTTCCCTTTTTTCATTTCTTCACAAATTGATTTTAAATCATTCTTTATTTCTAAGTGGCTTTGTTTCATATCATTTATAGCATCCTGTTGTGAAAGCATCACATCATTCATTGTCTTAATTTTAGGAATTACAATTTGTTCTACAGTTTCATTAATAATGTCTTTCTTTACTACCTCAATCTCTTTCCTTAATTCCTCAGTTATTGCTGCTTTTACATTTGTTATCTTACAGTCTACACTTGTATTACATTCTGTTATTTCATCCCTACATCTAGCAATTTCTCCTTCTAACACAATTTTATTCTCTCTCATCTCTGATTCTATCTTTCCCATCCTATCTCCTACAATTTCTATCATAGCTTCTAAGGCTTCCTTTGTTTCATTTAAGTTTTTATGTACTAATTTTAAATTAGTTTCCATTACTTTCATATTTTCTTTACACTCCTGTCTTCCTAATTCTATTTTCTGTTCTAGGTTCTGTCTACCTAATTCCATTTGCTGTTCTAAGTTCTGTCTACCTAATTCCATTTTCTGTTCTAAGTCTTTTCTCACTTCCTCCATTTTCTGACCTATCTCTTCCTTATTCTGTTCCAGTTTCTGATCTAAACTTTGTTCTATGTCCTGTTTTAATTCTGCATTATTTTGCTCCATTTTCTGACCTAATTCTACCTTGTTTTGTTCCAGTTTCTGACCTAAACTTTGTTCTAGTCTTTCAAACATCATCATCATTAACCTTTGGTCTTTGCTTATTTCCGCCTGTTCCTCACTTTCTAATCCTATCTGATAACTAGGCCTATCTGCCCCTTCCCCCACTCCTGTTTCTATCTCTTTTCGCGACATTTTAATTCCTTTATCCAATTCACTTAATGTTGAAAGTCCCAATATTTTTCCACTTCTCAAAAACATGTACAATGGAAATAAAATGTATGTAAAAACAAAAAATTTTGATCCTACTTTCTTTTCTGTTGGTTCTTCGTCCAGTTATTTACGTCTCCTGGGTAGTTGGCTTCGCCAGATGATCTCCGGTGTTTTTCCCACGTTGATTCTCCGTGTATCGATGTTTTGTTGATATCAGTCGATGGTCTAATGGCGTCTTTCTCCTGCGCGATGGGATGGCGTCATTCGATGTTAACACTTCGTAATTTTGCATTCCATTCTAAATTTGCGCTCCACGTTGGGCAAGCCATTTTGGTACGGTTTTTATAAATAAGTCTTTACCTAGCAGCGGGAATAATGCTTTTACTGAAAGATGGAAAGTTTGATTGATATCTGACGCTACTCTTATCTACAGGGTCGATGGATACAGAATGGAATGCACAAATCAACGTTCCTTTATCACAACATATTTATTCGTTGATTTACATTTCTATCGCTATATTAATTAGTTAACAACTTTCAAAATTCGATAGAATCTACACTGTTTAAAAGTTTGGGTGTAATTTACATGTTCACACGCTATCAGCAAAAATATACATCCTTTCACCTTGAGCTCACAGACGCTAATGATAAAAGAGTCCCAAGCGTCTCTATGACGCAACACCGCCATTCTTATGTATTCATCCGCGCAACAGTTCTCATTGGTTGAACTCAAAGTGACGAGAAAACGTTGTCTATCTTGAATATTGAAAAAAATAAGTCCCTGATACACCCAAATTAAAAGAATTAGAAATTTACACACTCTTACAAAAATATTTACATGAAGAATTTTCTATTGATCAATATTCTGTCTCAAATTAAAGATAGTAGAACAACAATAAATTGAATTTTTGCCTTTATAGAACATCAACTCATGGTGATTATGAATATTTTAATACTTTTTCACACAAATGTGCTGTTTTTAATAGTTTAATTTATGGGTTAATAAATGTACCTCTTAACAAGGAAGAATTTAACAAAGAACATAAACATATTATCAACACTGTGGTGGTTAATAGTTTTAATACAGATTTTTTACATAGAAAAATAGAGAAATTTAAATATCAAAAGGCTGTTAAAGAAATTTTAACCCTCAACAAAATAAAGATGATTGTAAATTTTAAAAGTTCACTTGGGCTGATAAAAAATTTGCAAAAATCTTTAACGAACATGGAATAACTTCGGTTGCCCAAAATTAATATAATGTAAAAAGTTTGCTAAATTCTAAACATTATCTAAAATAAGAACAACCAAATTAGAAACTAAAAGCTTCATTTATCTTAGTAATGTTGCAAGTTCTTCAAACACTGACTAGTTTCAAGAGTTTGAATAAAGTTTTGAAAATGTGATTGAAGCACCTCAAAACTAGTCAGTAGCATTTCAAAAACTTACAGCAATTACTAAGATAAGTGAAGCTTCTAGTTTCTAATTTGGTTGTTGTTATTTTAGATAATGTTGCTTCACTGTTAATAGCTTCAATTTTTCTTTGAATTAATCTAAAAATTCTAATAAATAGAGACTATAAGCTTCAGTTATCTTAACATCTGCTGAAAGTTCTTGAAATTAAACAAGATAAACAAGAGATGCACTGACGTTACAGTTAATATACTCTGAAACTGCATAGTCTGCATTGAATTTCAACAACTTTCAGCAGATATTAAGATAAGTGAAGCTTAGTCTTTAAGATTCTTATCATTTTTAGAATTGTATTTCTTCACTGTTAATAGCTTCAGTTTTTTATAATTGGCTAAACTTTTCTAAAAAGAATAAAAGTTCAAATTATAAAAGTCTGACAGAGATCAATTTATCTGTTTGAATTGTAAACAAGGTTACATTGGTAAAATCAAACATCATTTGGAAACCAGAATAAAGGAATATTTTAGAAATATTAAATATAAACAGATTGATAAATCAGCTGTGGCAGATCATTTTTGGTCATTTAATCATGAAATAAATTCAGAGGTTAAATTATTAAAACAATTAAATGGACCCAGAAATTTAATGGTTTGGAAAACGATTTTCATTTTGAAACATAAGGACCATGGTATGATTTTTGAAACAGTGTTGATTAATTGTGTTAACACATCCCCTAGGAGCTGCTGGGCATGCTTGTGTGGTCTGAGGATCCTTCAGGCCATGCTACTGGTAGCATAACTACTGGCATGGCTACCCTTGCCGGACAGGCTGAAGGTGAAAAGAAAAAGTTCAGAAGAGGAGGTGCAAAGGTCAAGAAAGCAGAAGAGGAGGGGGCACATAAGGTGGGAGACACTCTATAGTCATGGTGACAGCAGTCTCCTAAGGGAGTAAACCCTGTAAGAAAAACCAACTTGTGCTCCGGAAGCAAACTGTAAGGACTTGTCTAATGGGCCCATGTCGTCGGGGCACTCCCCCATGTATGGTATAAGAGATTCAAAGAATTAATGAGAGCCTCAGAAGGAGACAGATGAACAGACGACAATTACACATGGAAAAGGACTTTGATTTGGTACATGGAATGTAAAACCTCTTGCAGAAAAAGAAGTAGAAGTAGTTGAGGAAATGAAAAAATATAAAATAGGTATCTTAGGTCTGAGTGAAGTAAAGAGGAAAGGAAATGCAATGCAGAGGTTGGAGAGCAACTACGAGGGCTGATCAACAAACACTGAGACTGATTTAATCCTGTAGCTTCCGCGATAGTTTCGTATCTGTAACATAAATATTTGAAAAGAGCGGGTTTTTATGTTTAATGTCAGTAGGCGACAGCACTCTCGTATTGGTAGATTGGTAGTAATACTCTATTTTGTAGACCCTATGTGCATTTCACATACCAGGTAATGGAGGTGATGCGAGAGGAGCAGTACAGCACAATCAAATTCTGTTTTTGTTTAAACCATACAGCCAGTAAAACTTATGAAAAGCTGAAGCAAGCGTACAGTGAAGATGCACTACCTCATGCAACAGTGTTTAGGTGGTTCAAGGACTTCAAGGAAGGCCGACTTCTCAGTGTTAAGCAGGTGGGCCTGGTGTTTCGGCTTCTGCTGTGACTGAGGTCAACATCAACACAGCTGCTGTGATTGTCTGAGAGGACCAGCATATAACATTATGTAACCTCAGTGAAGTGTTGAGAATTTCATATGGGAGTGTGTTTACAATTATGCACGAGCATCTCCATATGACCCGAGTTTGTGCTCGTTGGGTGCCATGTCTGTTGACTTCCGAACAAAATGCTGTGCGAATGGAGGCAAGCTGTGAGGTGCTGCATCTCTTTGCTGATGGAGGGGATGCATTTTTTAAATTGATTATCACCGGTGATGAATCATGGCTGCATCATTATGAACCTGAAGGAAAACAAGTCAGCACAATGTGGAAATTGCCAAGTTCTCCAACACCAAAAAAGGCAAAAGTTGTTCCATCTGCAGGAAAGTGATAGTGATCACATTTTTTTACTGTAATGGAATGACTTACCTGCATGCAGTTCCCCCTCACACTACTGTTACAGCAGCATACTATACGTCAGTATTGGCTACACTGAGGAAGCATATTGTAAAGAAACGACCAGAGCTTTCTCGGACTGGGTGGCGACTTCATCATCACAATGCACGGCCTCACGTCGCAAATCAAGTCATGCAGTTTCTGGCTCGATTCAACATTACCTGTGTACCACATCCAGCTTATAGCCCTGATCTTGCACCCTGTGGCATTTTAATTTATTCCCATCACTAAAGGCAAAGCTTAGGGGTATTCGATTTGAGAACTCTGAAGCAGTGCTCAAGAAAAGTGAGGCAATTCTCAAGGACCTGACAAAGAATGGTCTGCAGCATGTGTTCAAGGACTGGCAGAGACACTATAAAAAGTGCATTGAAGTAGGAGGGGATTACTTTGAAAGAGAGACTTAGCAAAAAACCAACCAATTATAGAATGTTGGAAAATCCTTACCCATCTAACAGCGCTTCAAAAACACCTAGTCTTCCAATGGATACCAGCTCACTGTGGACTGAGTGGTAATGAGAAAGCTGATTTTCTTGCAAAAAAGGGTACCGGCAATGTGCAGAAATCTATAGTTAATCTACCATTTTATGCAGCTAAAAGATTAGTCAACTCTGAATTCAAAAAAAATTATTGAAAAATATTACTATGAAAAATCAAAAAATAAAAGATGGGAACTACCAAACATTCAAACAGTAATTCCTGAGTATCCTCGAAAAACAGCAGTTGCAATCTTCAGGTTGATTACAGGACATGATTGTCTGGCAAAACATTTAAAGAGAATTGGGATATATTCTTCACCACTCTGTCCTCTATGTGATCTGCAAGAGGAAATGGATCGAGACCACCTTCAAATATGCCCGGCCACTTCTAGTGCCCCATCCATCAGTGAAAAATATTGGAGAGCAAGAGGATTAATGACTTCATTGTCAGAAATCCAGCATTAGCTAACAACAACAACAACAACTTTGAAAGAGATCATGTAAACATTGAATCAAAAAGTCTCCTGGACCAGATCACATAGATCCAGAGTTCATAAAAAACCTTGGAAAAACAGCGAAACAACAACTACTAAATCTCTACAATCTATCCTGGAACACCACTGTACCTGCCAAATGGCGAAAAGCAATAATTGTCACACTCTTGAAGAAAGATAAAACAGCATCAGAAATAAAAAAATTATAGGCCAATAGCTCTTACTAGCATAATAACAAAAGTGATGGAAAGAATGGTGTCAAATAGGTTAAATTGGTTTCTAGAATCACAAAATTTAATTTCCGCATGTCAAGCTGGATTCAGAGAGTCCCACTCTACAAATGAACAAGTCTTACTTCTCAGTCAAGAAATCAAAGACTCCTTCAATAGAAAAGAAGATAATTTATCAGTTTTTATTGATTTTCAAAGTGCATATGATTCTATATGCAAAACAAAACTGCTAAAGAAAGTAAAAAAAATAGGGATACAAGGTCCAATGTTTTCATGGCTATGTCATTTCCTAACACAACGCTTTATTGCAACCAGATATGGAAGAAATATATCTAAATACAAACAAGTACACCGTGGGTTACCACAAGGCGCAGTGATCAGCACAACACTTTTTAATATATTTATTAATGATCCGCCACAACAGATACAAGAATCAGGTGTGAAGTGTGCACTATTTGCTGATGACTTAGTAATGTGGACTTCAAAACCAAAAAGCAAAAGTACAGAACTAGAAAAAGCCATGCAACAATCGTTAAACAACCTACAAAAGTGGACCAAAGAAACTTTAATGACTGTTAATACAACAAAATCAAACTACCAAATCTTTTCACTAAGAAAAAAACCACTAAAAATAAAACTAAATTTTGAGGGTCAACAATTACCAGAAACAAAGGAAGCAAAGTATTTAGGAGTTACATTTGATACCAAACTTACATGGACCAAACAAATAGAAAATGTAATACAAAGAGCAGAGAGGTGCCTTTCACTGTTAAAACGTCTAACAGGAATGAAGTGGGGATGTTCCAGAGCAACTCTTAATACAACATACAATGTATATATAAAACCATTATTTACTTACTGCAGCGAAGTTCTTGTAACAGGAAATACAAAAAAAAATCAAATCTTTCAAAACCAAAGTCTGAGACTAATTACAGGTGCTATCAAAACCACGCCAATATCAGCTATGGAAATACTAACCAACCAATACCCCATTGAATATGAAATAGAAAAAGCGGCTCTTATTCAACACAAAATGTTGATCAGACTCCCATTCAATACATGGCACAAGAGAAATTTTACACATACACTAAAGACTCAGGAGAGCTTTCTTTCCAAAATTCAAGACATCAAGAAGAATGTTTACCTTCCTAATTCAAAGGAAAACTTCATATCTAAAGTCAATCCGACCCATACATTAGACATCACATATTATTTACACCTGACAGAAGAAGTTAAGAAAAGTGATATTCCAACTAGTGTTCTAAAATTATTGGCATTAGAGACAATCCATACTAGATTTCCAGAACATGAATGGCTCCATATTTATACTGATGGATCATTGATATCAAACCAAGATGGAGCAGGGGCTGGAGTCACGTGTCACCTCTTTTCCTATTACAAATCTTTAAGTTATGGAACTACAAACTTTGATGGAGAAATTGAAGCAATTTGAATGGCCCTACAAAATCTCTTGTATAGAATTTCACACTTTCATCAAGCAGTTATTCTGTCAGATTCCAGGGCGGCAATTATAGCAATTACTTCCAAGTTGGCACCAAAAAACCAAACAGTTATAGAATGTTGGAAAATCGTTACCCATCTAACAGCACTTCAAAAACACCTAGTCTTCCAATGGATATCAGCTCACTGTGGACTGAGTGGTAATGAGAAAGCTAATTTTCTTGCTAAAAAGGGTACCAGTGGTGTACAGAAATCTATAGTTAGTCTACCATTTTATGCAGCTAAAAGATTGGTCAACTGTGAATTCAAAAAATTATTGCAAAATATTACTATGAAAAATCAAAAAATAAAAGATGGAAACTACCAAACATTCAAACAGTAATTTCTGAGTATCCTCCAAAAACAGCAGTTGCAACCTTCAGGTTGATTACAGGACAAAACATTTAAACAGAATTGGGATATATTCTTCACCACTCTGTCCTCTATGTGATCTGCAAGAGGAAATGGATCGAGACCACCTTCAAATATGCCCGGCCACTTCTAGCACCCTCCCCATCCATCAGTGAAAAATATTGGAGAGCAAGAGGATTAATGACTTCATTGTCAGAAATCCAGCATTAGTTAACAACAACAATATGAATAAGATTCATGGAATGGTCTGTCTTTTGAAATATTCATAACTTACACCAAAGATAAGTGAAGATTAGTTGATAAATATTTATTATATTTGTTGAGTTAGAGTGCCTCAGTGTTAATAGCTTTAGTTTTCATTGTTTTTAAATGTCAACAAATATATGTTTTATAGTTTTAGCAGTATAGTATTTATTTATTGTGATATACAGACAATATTTTTATGCAAACAACAATGGTGTTTTATGCAAATCTATAACACCAGTTACACATATTTGTAGATTTTGATGTTTATACTGACATCAACTGGTGCTTATTAATTTTCCTGTTCTACAACATGCTGGAATGAGTTGGAATCTGTATCAGGATCTTGTGAGTATACTGATATAGGACTGTGTACTTTTAAGTGAAATAATGTTGATGATTCTTATCAGCAGATAAGAGGAAACGCATGGCCTTCTTGGACCTTCTCATTGAAATGTCAGAGACTGAAAATAAATTAACAAACACCGACATTCGGGAAGAAGTGGATACATTTATGTTTGAGGTAAATTTGTGTTACACTTTGCCACAAAAATGATTTGCACTAGATGGGAAGATATAGTCAATGACAAGTACTAACTGGCATGGTTTTGGCCTACCCCCTCGCCCCTCCACTTGCTGCTAAAGTCCATAGTGAACCAAGCCAAATATGAAATGGCATGGATCCATACAATAGTATTCTAGATTTACAACTTGTATCATATCCTTCAACTTCTGTGGTTTCCTGTTGTTAAACAAGACATTTCATTGTACCTTGAAGAATAGTAAACATAACTGCATTCGGAATATACAAGCAATTTAAAATACATATTTTTTCCTTTTCCAAGGTAGTACCATGGCATGCATGCACTATGTACCTATGGTGTTGTCCCCGCATTTAACTTGGTTTTATAAGCAATTAATATCAAACTGACAGTAATAGAAGCTTAATTGTACATATATTTCAGGGACATGACACTACAACAGCTGGTATCTCATGGGCATTGTACTCTATTGCTAGCAACACCTCAGTACAGGTGAGTTTTAAACTACATATCTGGGCATAATTTGTAGAGAAATTTTAATATTTTAGTTTGTTCATTTGCTTCACTTCAACAGGGAATCTTGGAAGATGTGGAAGAAGGTGATAAGATCAATGGGCTTTTCTCTCTCACTGCTTACAGTAACAGCACTTTGTCACATCACTGTCACAAGCGTACTAGCTGATATACTTACAGGAATATTGGCAGTTTGTGGGAGGCAGAGGAAAGAGACATCAACAAATATTTTATTTAATTTAAAAGGTGGGTCAATTAATAACATTAAACAACCCTTACATTAGTGTTATTAGTTGACTCACCTTTTAAATTAAATTGATTATAACAACACTGTTTTCAACTTGTAAGAAAGGAAGATAATCAACAAATATCCTCTTATATGTAGCTAGTGCTTGTGGGGTTTATGTAAGCTAAGAGCAACCCATCTTCTGTTACTCTCCACTGGCCACAGTGAAGGGTACATTATTATCTCCCTTAGTGGAAGAGGCTTTCTTAGAAAATAACACAAAACTTTTATTGGGAATAGTAAGGACTATATGAAATTACAATTCTAAGAGATAAAGGGGAGGATTCACTATAAGAACCCTCTACATCATTGAACAATAATTTGATAAAGAATGTAGGAGAGGTAAATGGAATTATTCAATTCTTCACTGAATATAAAAAGCTAACATGCAACATCATAGGATAGCTTATCATTATTGTTAGATTGTAAAACCCAAGTGTCAAAATCACACAAAAAATACTCCTTCATAACAAAGTTTAGCAAAATCAGAGGGAAATTTGATAATATGAACATGATGTTTAACTCCAGTAAGTGAATTTCTAAACATTTTAATGGTCCACATTCATCCCTTTCAGCTGGAAGTGATTAAAAATATGCATTGTTCATGATAAAGTACCAAGAAATACCCCCTGATATTAATATTTAAAAAAATGAGATTGAAAATTGCTCAACAAACATATGAACCCCCCTCCCCACCCCCCCCCCAAAAAAAAAAAAAAAGAAAACAAGATCCTGAGAACAACACTCTTCAGTAGTGAAAGAATGATCAAAATCAAGTAAATGGTTTCCAAAATCTCTCTCTTCTGTTTATAGGAGAAGATAGTTGACGAGCTGAAGAACATTTTTGGAGACTCCAGTCGTGCAGCAACATATGAAGATCTGCAGAACATGCGATATCTTGAGAAAGTCATTAAAGAAACGTTAAGACTGTATCCCAGTGTTCCAGGAGTTTGTCGAAAAGTAGATGTTGATGTACAAGTTGGTGAGTATATATTTACTCTTATTACTTTAAAACCAGTTTTTGGGACCACTCACAGTGAAAATTAACCATTGATATAAATCATAAAACCTAAGCAGGAACTTTGGTGCAGTCATTGTTACGAAGTTGCATGATGAGCAATGACAACTCTTATCTCTTCTCAGGTAGCGGCCAGGGAATAAAGCATACACTTAGCTTTTCAGATTAAACTCCTCGATTTCTTTTGCTGCACACCTTTTTATTATCAATTTTACTTTGCTACAATATTTGTTTACTTTTATAAATGTTTCTAGCTTGCTAGCATGCCTGAAAACATATAATTTATGATTTTTTGGTGAACTATTGAAAATGTCTATCGTCTTCCACAAATTCACTAACCAAGCCCTGTTTGAAAAATGTTCCGTAGGTAAATATAGTGATATTATTCAGCACTTGTTGCCTTTACAATACATTTTCTTGTTTTATCAGAATTATTAAAGTAATTTCGGTCATTCCATAAATAATAACATTAATTTATATTTTATATTTCCTGTTTTACATGGTATGACATAAAATAATTACTAATTACTCATACATAAACATGACTGAAGTATTCAAACAATGTTAATAATAGTGATAATTTCCACAAGTTGATAACAGATTAAATAATACTAAACATTTAGTTAACAAAATGAAGCTGTGATGAATAATTGTTTGACACAAAGATTTCTAGATACACATATCTGCTTCAACTTAATGCAGTATTTTGTTACTTACAATGATAAAGCATTACATATACAGCAGCCATGGCAGTAGACAAGCACATTCATAAAGTAGGTTTCCCACTCATCCCACAGCTAGCAGACTGTTTGTTGAGTGAAGCAGCTACATAAACAGAAAGCCAATTTAGTAAAATGCAGGGTATCATGATTATTTACTGAGGCCTTTGTAACTTCCCCCTCTCCAATAACAGCAGTATTCATGATCCTGGCTGGACATGTTATGTTATAACCAATGGCATCAAAGGGAAGTATTGATTATTTCTGATGGCTCACTAAATCATTACCCAACTGTTGCTTGGTTTGCAGCACATTGTGTACATTAGAAACTACACGTGGCTAGATTATTGGTCTATAGTAACACAGTTCAATAAATTTCACAAACTGTGCAAATTCACAGAAATGTAATTAAATTTTAGTGTCCCCCAAGAAAGGCTGTATGGAATATGCATTAGTAGAGAACCTTTTATTGGCAAGCAGAAACTTGATTATAAAATTATGCAATAGACAAACAAGCTATTTCAATGCAAATTTTAATTCCAATATAAGTATAGGGAGAATTTGTAGAAGGATTAAACCATTTTATATTTTTCAATATATAAAAATATGGTGCCCTTTAAAAAGTGGTTACTATTGCTGCTATTTCTCTCTGTTATTGGAGAGCAAGAGGATTAATGACTTCATTGTCAGAAATCCAGCATTAGCTAACATATTTTTCAATATATTACATTATGTTTACTGTACAGGTTTAAACGTTTATGTTATTCTAAGGACAAAGTTATGCTTTGCTTATTACACAGAATCATTTAATCCAACAAATCCTGCTTATTTGAAGCAACATTTACATATTTTTCCATAATAGGCATAAAGCATAGCTTTCCTAAAAGGCCAGGTGTAATTATCCTTCCTCCTGCCCGCCTCAGTAGCGTGATGGTTGGCGTGTCTGCCTCACGTTCAAGAGGTCGCAAGTTCGAATCTCGCTTAGGGTAAGTTATCCGGGTAAGCTTTTTTTCCGAGGTTTTCCCCACCTTGAGAAGACGAATATCGGGTAACTTAAAGCTCCATGGACCTCGGGCTCATTTGAGCATCATTTCACCCACTTCATTTCATTCATCCGATATGACACAATGTTGGAGGATGTTAATTTAAAAAAAAGATCCTTCCTCCTTTCCTTGTCCTAATTACAGGGCCACAGCTCTAGCCACATGATGCAGCTGATCATCGCTTGCAGAACCCTGCAAGGCAATAAGAAACTGAGAGATGCTCTCAAACAGTGTAATATATTACTAAATTTGTTTTGTGCACCTACACGATAAGAGTAATGACATGTCATGGCACACGTGCTAGCAGCTAGTTGTAGCATATGTTCTTCGTGTTATCTTAGTCTTACTGTATTTTGAATAGCTACCTCTTGCAACTCCATAACTTACGGAAAATATGCACTTCTGAGGACGTGTGTCCTGGCAACACTTTTTGTTTATCAATGTTATTTCTTAATGTCAATGTTTACTTTAGTATTAAAATTACTATTTCACACTCTCAGCAAATAAGTTATTGTTGACAACATGCCTGAGTGTATCAGCATTCCTTTCCTAAAGTCAGCAGTTGCATTGCTCCACATTATAATAAAATAAATGATTACACCTGCTTCAGTGTATACCATTACTGCTAGTGCCTTCTTATATTACTGTCTATTTATCTGCAACACCTATTACATCAAGGTCTACTAATGAACTTATCTCTGCAAATGTTTATCATGAAGAAGATAGAGAAATAGGCTTTAGTGAAAGAGATATAAATAAAAAATAATAATGAGAGAAACTAATGCAACTTTAACAGATTAGAATTTTAAGGTATAGTAGTTTCATATAATTTTGTTGTCCATTTGTTTTAGGAAATTTCACAATTCCTGCTGGCACAGAAATCACCATAATGCCATACTTTGTGCATCGTAATGCAGATGTGTTCACAAATCCACATGACTTCAACCCCGAGAATTTCACTCTAGAAGAATCACTGAAGCGTCACCCCTTCTCGTACATACCCTTCAGCGCAGGACCAAGAAACTGTATTGGTGAGGCAAACCTGCAATATACCAAATATTCCTACAATTGTGAAAATGGGTCTTTTTAGGTGATGTAACACAATTCTGTTTGCAGGTCAGCGCTATGCATTACTTGAGGAGAAGGTTGTGATATCGTCTGTGATTAGAACATTCAAACTTGAGGCTTTGGACAGGAAAGAAGACATTCCACACATGTTTGAACTGATTCTAAGGCCAAAGAATGGACTGAAAATAAAACTGACTCCCAGACAACAGAACAACCACCAGGTGATTGGTCACTTTAGTCATTAAAGTAAATAAAAAAGAGAACTGTATCAGATTCAGGAAAGGACTAAATTGGTTTCTTCATAAAAGAACAAGTTGAAATGGTATATATAAATATGTTTAAAGTGTCCTATACATAAAGTTCATGGGTTTTATCAGCCCATTACTATTTATTCTCATAGCTGTTTCACAAATTATTCATACACTCTATTTATCTGTTCTAATACAGGCATGGGCAAGATAGGAGAGGTTTCGATTGAACTTGCCTTACTCACTTCACATTCTCTTGCAGAGTGACGAAGGTTGTTTTGATACATCATGTGCAGTGGTGTTTATTCCACCTGCACAGTAGTCATCATTTCTACCCGTTTGTTAACTATTTTGTTTATATTAAACATAAACAATAATTATTACGGCCACCTACTGATGTTAGGCAAATTAAATAATCTTCAAGTTTATGATTTTCCTTTCATCTTATGCATGTAATATTGTTACACTGCTTTATGATTAACATACTCTTTCACAATAAACAAAGCAGTAAAGTTCTTCACGGGTGATCAGCCGTGTGAGGTTTAAAAACATTGAGCTTTCAGCCATTGTAGACACTATGGCCTTCATCAGAATGAAAAATGACCGTTAGCTTTCCTCTCCCCATATATATATATATATACAATGTTAGGTGGGAGGGGGTTGCGTTGCCCTGGCCAATGAGCGGGTGACGATTTGTGATTGGGCCTGCTGTTTTGGGCTATGTTTGTCACTGGCCACAGTGTTTTCTTGAGGGTCAGTACTTGGTCCAGAATCACTGTAGTTGCTGTTGTGGATGTGTTTGATGGTTATTGTCCAAGCAGGGCTTAGTTGAAGTCTGCGGTCCCTGTTCTAATTGTTTGGATGTAGTTTGATTTGGATGGCTTCCTTAATGACCCTGTCCCAGTATTTATCAGTATGGTCCAGAACTTTGATATCTTCAAAGCTTATTTTATGGACATACTCTATACAGTGCTCGGTCACTGCTGACTTATCTGGTTGTAGGAGCCTGATATTGTGTTGGTGTTCTTTACACCTTTCTTCTATTGTGCATCCTGTTTGGTCTACATACACTTTACCACATTCGCAAGGAATCCTGTACACTCCTGGGATCTTGAGCTGAAGTGGTTCTTTTACCGGCCTAAGGTATTCTTGGATCTTCTTTGGAGGCGTGAAGAAAGTCTTGATGTTATACCTAGCGAGTATGCGGGAGATCTTGTTTGAGACGGAACCGTAGAACGGTATGTAGGCTTTATTCGGCCAGCTATCCATCCTTTCAGTGAGGCGTTGGGGGTTGTTGCGATTGTGTTCAACCTTCTTACGTGCCTTCTTGATGTCGTTATCACTGTATCCATTTTTTAGCAAGGTGTCTCGTAGGTATTTAAGTTCTTGCTTAATGTGGTCTTCATCCACAATATCAAAAGCCCGGTGAAACAAAGTGGAGATAACTGTCTTCTTTTGAGTAGGATGGTGGTAACTGGAGGCGTCCAAGTAGCGGTTGGTGTGTGCGGGTTTCCTGTATACCGTGTGACCTAGGCTGCCGTCCAGCTTCTTGTAGACCAGAACATCTTGGAAGGGATGTGAGCCATTGTTCTCAACTTCCATGGTAAACTTGATGTTTGCATGTAGGTTATTGAGGTGGTCTAAGAAGGCAGAGGTAGACCGAGGATTCATGGCCAAAGAAAGAGATCAACTTCCGGTCAGGGTGTTACATTGCACAACCGGGCTAGAGAATTTGTGTGTTCTCTTAGGGAATTTTTCAAACAGGAAGAGGAGAACATGCTTGTGACACCTGAGAAGTGGAAAAACTGTGTAACACATGTGCGAAGAGGCCAGGCAACTGGATGGCATCATAGACAATTGTGTGAATGAGCTGATTATCCACCTTGGCAATAGCAATATTCGTATTGAGAACAAATTACCTTTGTTTTGATAGTAGGCTACTAGAGATTACATGTGCATGTTTTCACTGCTGTGAGATAAACCTGAAAGTTTGTTTATATGTCTCGAGTACTGTGGGTTATCACTATATGCTTATTGACAACACTGCAGCTCTCCACATGGAGAACTTGGCATTTGACATGTATCTTCTTTTAAAAATCAGACTATAGCACAATCTGTGGTTCTGCACATTAAGTATGAAGATTTTCTGTATTTCTTATTTCTGTACCTTACTGTTTGTTCCTTTCCATTATCTCTCCTAGCTACATAGGCAGTGGTTTGAAAACCGATAATAAAACATATTTTTCCTAGAGTGTTAATCAAAGTTAAAAATAACACTAAAAGTTTATCTACTATGACACCGGCCACTGACCATGGATCATACAAAGCCGAGGCTGAGTGCTTCACACCACTGTAAAGCAAATAAACAAGGTAACAATTAAGAAAAAATTAAAGGTATTAACAGTGAAGTAACAGAATCTAAATTAAGAACAAATTAGAAACTAAAAGCTCCACTTATCTTATTAATATTGCAAGTTATTGCAGTGCTGACTAGTTTCGAGTTGTATCCATCTTATTCTCAAAGCTATACAAACACATCTATATACAGCTACAACAATGAAGAGGACATTTCCTCTGTGTGGAAAAAAGAATAAGTTATGTAAAGACATAATTTATACTAAGAGGCTTTAAAATATGTTAATCTAAAGTGAAAATTTAACTTGTGAAAATTGACATAATAATTAATTATAACTATGTTTTATTAATGAAAACAAATTTATACATTTTGGAGTCCTTATTTGCTCAGATAGCCCCTCAAACTTCAGACCCTACAGATAAGACCACAGAAAAACCCTGTAATACACAGGCCTTTCTCTTAAAGGCATCTTTTATTTATTAAGGGCAAGTTAAGACATGTATTTCCAATGAAATCATGGTAGTAGTAATGTTTTGATGGAATACAATACCTTCCTTACCTGCTATGCACATGGTAGTTTTCCTTGTAAGGAGTAGACGAGTAATGTATCCCAACTGATAACATTGATTTTGATGCTTCAAGTTCATGTCGTATAAACATTATTAACAGTGTAATAACAATTTAATGTAAAAGGTGAGTCAACAACACTGAACAACACTTACGAGACATTTATAGTTTTCTGGAACACGTTTTGGAGGTTAACTTTCCTCCATTATCAACCGGACAATAACTAGTTTTCCATGGCGTGGATGGCAATGGTTCTTCTGATGTTTCTTCTGGTAATGATTCAAGGAACTTGCTGAAAATATCTTTCTGGGGAATGTCGAAATTAAATACTAGGTTTCTATTTTTTAAAATGATTTGTTCCCATGTGGACAGTATTTAATTTCGACATTCCCCAGAAAGATATTTTAGCAAGTTCATTGAACCGTTACCAGAAGAAACATCAGAAGAAGCATTGCCATCCGCACCATGAAACACCATGGAAACCCAGTTATTGTCCGATTGATAATGGAGGAAAGTTAACCTCCAAAATGCATTCTGGGAAACTATAAATGTAAGTGTTGTTTAATGTTATTGACTCACCTTTTACATTAAATTGAATACAACAACACTGTTTTCAAGCTTCTAAGAAAGTAAGATAGTGCAATAACAATTTGTTAGCTAACTGAAAATTCTGTACATGAAATAAAACGTTTGTAGCTTAATATTAAAGATAAGTTTTACTTATACTATCTTCCTCACTTTAGTAAATTAGAACATGTTTTTGGAACAATTGCTGTTATCTTCAGTTAACAACTGACTGATTGACTGATAGATATAGATACTGAACAACCACCATGACATTATTCAGGGAACCAACATTCTCAGGACAGCAAGATGCATAACTGACCTCTCATTTTGGCAAAATATCCACATTATAAAAACCAAGCACACAATTATGAATTGAGATTTCCTGCCAATGGACCAGTTTAGCAGGTTCATATCATCACCATCAATAGTATATCAGACAACACAATATATACATCACTTGAGAGGTAGAACTGGAACTTAAAAATTCAGTACCATAGCTGGGATTTGAACCACAGACCCTCTGCTTACCAGGCAGGTGCTCTAACCATTAAGCTACTGTGCAAACCTGCCAGAATGATATTGTATTCTCAAACCAGTTCAAACATTGCCCACACACACCTTGTGTGTTTAAAAACACCGACAGTAAGTTTGTTGGCATAAATAAATAATAATTGCCATTTAAAAGTTATTTAATCCTGGGACAAAGTACTTGCTATAGTAAGTCACCATTGGGGTAATTGTCTCTGATGTGGGACTGCCTTTGTGGTTTACCAGGGAAAAATACAAACTGGTTTGAGAATTCAGTATCATTCTGGCAGGTTGTCACAGTAGCTTAATGGTTAAGGCACCTGTCTGGTAAGTGGAGGGTCTGTGGTTCAAATCCCAGCTGTGGCATTGAATTTTTAAGTTCCAGTTCTACCTCTCAAACATTGCTCACACACGCCTTGTGTGTTTAAAAACACCAACAGTAAGTTTGTTGGCATAAGTAATAATTGTACATCACTTGTTAGCTAAAGATGGGAATAATTATTCCTGAAACATGTCCTAATTCTCTAAAGTGAATGAGGTATAGTGTAAATAAAACTTACCTTAACATTAATGTGTTTCTTCTTAGTTGTCGACGTTCCTTTATTTTTTCACGAATAATCTGTGGATATTTATTAACAGTTAAGGAATTATTATGGTTCAATTCTGGAGTAGCCTTCAACACAGCAGAATGAGTTAGTTTAAAAAAAAAAAAAAAAAAAAAAAAATTAATGTGTTTAACCTCTTTTTCTTTACCTGATTACCCCCTCCTTATGTAGGACTTACACCCCGTAGGGCTTACAAGCCAGTGTCTAGGGTCAGACGTCTGTCAGGGAACACAGGAACCTATGTACCAGAGTGAACACCTGCAAATATGAGAGTGAGGAAGTGATTACCCTCCCCTTATGTAGGACTTACAAGCCAGTGTCTAGAGTCAGACGTCTGTCAGGGAACACAGGAACCTATGTACCAGACAGAGTGAACACCTGCAAGTATGAGAGTGAGGAAGTGATTACCATCCCCTTATGTAGGACTTACAAGTCAGTGTCTAGAGTCAGATGTCTGTCAGGGAACACAGAAACCTATGTACCAGAGTGAACACCTGCAAATATGAGAGTGAGGAAGTGATTACCCTCCCCTTATGTAGGACTTACAAGCCAGTGTCTAGAGTCAGACGTCTGTCAGGGAACACAGGAACCTATGTACCAGACAGAGTGAACACCTGCAAGTATGAGAGTGAGGAAGTGATTACCCTCCCCTTATATAGGACTTACAAGTCAGTGTCTAGAGTCAGACGTCTGTCAGGGAACACAGGAACCTATGTACCAGACAGAGTGGAAGGGAAGTCATTATATTCCTTCTAATATATGCTTCATAGAAGGGTTACAAACAAAAAGTCTAATGGCATTTTGTTCCTGATCAGCTGATTTCGAAAAAATAAATGATGCATAATTCCACAAGAAATGTACGAAGATAACAGTTTGTTACTTGTAAGATGTGTAGAGTAACTTATTTCTGACATAGCTTCAATAGTAATTATGGGAAATCACACAGGGTATCAAAATAATTAATCACTTAAAAGACATGAAGGATTACTCTGAGCAGCTTTTTCACACGTGCAGTAAGTCGACAACATTGCATTGAGGTTGGTCAAGGAATTGAGCTGGTTTGTGGATGTAAACGGGTCTGGCATTTTCGCTTTCGCTTAATATTTTGGGAGCTAACACTTGTGATTGGCCTACACTCATGCAGTAAACACGGAAGGACAAGGCAGGGAACTTGTTTGTTTTCTCATGAAACACCATTACTGTTTGAGAGGTAGAACTGGAACTTAAAAATTCAATGCCACAACTGGGATTTGAACCACAGACCTTCCGCTTACCGGGCGGACGCTCTAACCACTGAGCTATTGTGACAAACTGCCAGAATGGCATTAAATTCTCAAACCAGTTCGTATTTCTCCGGGTAAACCACAAAGGCAGTCTCACATCAGAGACAAATTACCCCAATGGTGACTTACTGTTGTAAGTACTTTATATCCCAGGATTAAATAATCTTCAGAATGGTAATTATTATTTATTTATGCCAACACACTTACTGTTGGTGTTTTTAAACACACAAGCTGTGTGTGGGCAAAGTTTAAGAGGTAGAACTGGAAGGTCTGTGGTTCAAATCCCAGTTGTGGCATTGAATTTTTAAGTTCCAGTTCTACCTCACCATTACTGTGTTTGTTTATGTACTGAGCTAGGGAAAGTGACATGCACACAATTGCAGTGTTGCCAGCTTGTTTTCGAGAAAACTAAAATATCTCCGTAGGAAGTAGTCAGAGACAAAATTAAGATACAAAATGCATTCCAAATACTGAGTTCTATCACTGATTTAAATTGATGTCCCTTCCATTCGGTTTATATATAAGATGTTCCAAAAAAAACACTGACAATATTTAGTATGTTGTGCTGGATGGCAAACTGATTGGTTTTTCCCTGTTCGGAAATGCGCAGTTTGGACGCTAGAGAGTGTCAAAGTCTGTCCAGTTGTGCCAATTTGCTAACATTCATTTTGATATCTTTATACCGAAGGTACGCAACACTTTAGGCATCTGTGTACTGAGATGAATGACCTCAACATAACAACACTGCTGCATAGAGTCCTTGGTGCACATCCTACTGTGTTACTTGTGTAATTTCCAGTACAGTAATGTTTTAGCAGCAGTGCAACACATACCAGTACACAGCTGCAGAAATGGCCAACATAAGGTCAAACATACTTTGATGTAAATGTGCTCAATCACCTCATCACATATCCAACTGGTAGAGCTGGACCCATTCTATGGCCAACATGGTCACCAGAATTAACATCTCTCGACTATTTTCTGTGGAGCTATATCAAGAGTATGGTGTATGGCACTCCTGTGACACCAGCGGAGGACCTTATGGCTCAAGTCCACGGAGCAACTGAAAGTCTTCGGACAACTGCACGTATTGGGTCATGTGCCTTAGGCTCAGCACCACCGATATAGACTTTGCATTGACATAGGAGGTACACATTTTGAAGCCTATTTGTAATGTAGAGAGCTGGGTTTATTGATGAAATATGAATGCACACCCATCACACACTTCAATGTGCTACAGCATCCAAACCATGCGTTTCTGGACAGGAGTTACTTCTAAAAAACCAAACTACTTGCCATCTCGCATAACATACTAAACATTTCAGTGGACTTTTGGGATACCTGTAAATATATCTAAGAAGGCCACGCAGGGGCCAAGCGGTTAGACGACTTGACTCTCACCAAAGCAACCCGGATTCAATTCCAGGGGTCCGCATATGGGATGTGTGATGGACACACTATTGCAGGGGTGGGTTTTCTCCAGGTTCTCTGATTTTCCCTGCCATTATTCCACCATTTGTTCCATCATCACCTTTCCTGTCATCTTTGCCATCATTTTATATCATCCACTTCCTCGCTCTCACATCAGGCTTTGATCACCCCTGGTTCTGACGACCGCATATATACTGACCGGGAGGGATCAGAGTGCTGACCATGTTCCACCCTCCACCACTGCTCCCTATTCCTGATATCCGCAGTGGGTTGATGCAGAGGATACAGCGACTGGACAGTGCCCTATGTTCCACAAAGGAATAACAGGAACTCATTCATATAATATATAAAAATCTGATGTGTTGCACTCACATGACTTTCTCTACTCTTGTATTAACCATTCTTACAAACTCTTATTCCTATATTTTCTTCGTGTTAGTTGAGATAAACATTTGTTCAACTTATCTTATTGCTTATTTCATTGTAGGTGCAAGGGGAATGTTAGAATACAGTAGGCTTTGTGCGATAGTCAAATCTTTTAAAGCTTTGAGATTCCATTCTTTTTTGCACACTATAAAAAATGAACAATGATGTTCCATTTTACGAAAAGTTTTAAGTTTTCCGAAACTCAGACACATAATAAGGAATATCTCAGAAATGGTTCACCCTACAAGAAAATTTATTTCCACCTAAATTGTGTATTTTAGCAAGATCTACATTTTTTGTAGAGAAAATGATTTGGTCTCTTTCTAACAGTTTACCAGTTATGCAAAAGTCGTCCAGAGTAAATATGACTACAGGGGCTATAGCCAGAAAATTCAAGATATACATTTCATTTGTCATAAAAGTATCTCAAACATATGGCATTTTAATCAAAATCGTTAGAGCAATTTTCAAGAAAATCAAAATTTTGGGAAAATTTTCCATGTAAACGGTAGTTTAGGGGAGGCTATTTTCTTCAAAATCTTTGTGTCGCATCCTTGAAAGACATTAAACTTAAATATAAACTTTGGTTTTTAACCAACTTTTAATTTTTGAGTTATGCTGTCCCCACACACACGTGCACGCGCACACACACACACACACACACACGCGCGCGGACCTTTTTCTAAAAATGCTTTTTTTCAGGGGTCTCAAAACATATATTTCTGGTGAAATCTCGAAATCGAATTTTTGGGTGAAATACAATACTTCCCCTACTTACCAGTAGAGAAAGTAAAAATTAACAACAATGTTCCATTTCACTAAGGTTTTAAGTTTTCCAAAACTCACACACATAACAAGGAACATCTCTGAAATGGTTCACCCTACAAGAAAATATATTTGCACATAAATTGTGTATTTTAGCAAGATCTACATTTTTTGCATAGTATGATTTGGTCTATCTCTAACGGTTTACCAGTTATGCAAAAGTCGTCCAGAGTAAATACGACTACAGGGGCTATAGCCAGAAAATTCAAAATATACATTTCACTTGTCATAAAAATATCTCAAACATGACTTTTAATCATAATCGTTAGAGCCATTTTCAAAAAATTTTGCATGTAAAGGGTAGCTTAGCGTAGGACTATTTTCTTCAAAATCTTCGTGTCACATCCTTGAAAGACATTAAACTTAAATACTGTCTTTGTTTTTTAACTTACTTTTCGTTTTTGAGTTATTCTGTCCAAAGGCAGACTCACATACATGGACCTTTTTCTAAAAATGCTTTTTTTGGCTTCAGGAGGTCTCAAAATATATATTTCTGATGAAATCTTGAAATCGAATTTTGGGGTGGAATACAAGGAATATCTCCGAAATGGTTCACCCTGCAAGAAAATTTAGAGACATAAATTGTGTATTTTAGCAAGATCTGCATTTTTTGTATAGTATGATTTGGTCTATCTCTAACGGTTTACCAGTTATGCAAAAGTCGCCCAGAGTAAATACGACTACAGGGGCTGTAGCCAGAAATTCAAAATATCCATTTCATTTCTCATAAAAATATCTCAAACATGTGACATTTTAATCAAAATTGCTAGAGCCATTTTCAAGAAAATCAACATTTTCAAAAAATTTTCCATTTAAAGGGTAGTTTAGCATAGGGCTATTTTCTTCAAAACCTTCGTGTCGCATCCTTGAAAGACATTAAACTTAAATACCAACTTTGGTTTTTAACCTACTTTTTGTTTTTGTCCACAGACTGACAGACAGACAGACACACACACACACACACACACACACACAGACCTTTTTCTAAAAATGCTCTTTTTAGATTCAGGGGGTCTCAAAACATATTTCCGGTGAAATCTCAACATTGAATTTTTGGGTGGAATACAATATTTCCCCTACTTATCAGCAGAGAAAGTAAAAAGACAGTCTGTAACTAAGTTACGCACACAAAGACAGTGTGCTTCCTGCATCAGTAACTTGGTCACTCTAACCCACCCTTTAGTTAGAAGGAAATGTGAATATGAAGTCAAGTTACTTATAAAGTAAATATGAGGTATAGTGTATGTATTTGAAGAAATAACTTCATTTCATTTGATACCATACAAATGTAATACAGAGTACTGCATTTGCAATTATATCATGGTAACTATTACAAACATTTGTGACCACTACAAAGCACCATCTGTTAGTAGATGGAAAAGCAGTGTGCGCATGCATGCTACATATTATTATTACAACTTGTGTATTACACTCATTACATCAATTTAAATAAGTCATCAACAAAATTACCAGTCAAATTTTATATACCAAAGTGGTTAATCAATTGATAAAACGAGTCCAGTTTAACCCATTAACTTTGTTAAAATGCTTTGTTTTTACATATGCAAACTTATTGTGTTTCCAAGCAATATGGCTGCATAGTAACTTGTAAGGTCCTATGTTTGATTCCTGGGGCAAGTTAAGTTTCTCATGGTTTTCCCTGCTTGGCAAGGCTCTTGTACCATAAATTCCTCTCCCTTATTTCCCATGATTTCACTTCCCCTTTCAGGTAGACAGGTGTATCGAGTTCTCCCCACTGCTCAGTGTGACCATCACCTCTGTGCCTGCTGTAATTCTGTTCCCCCAGGAGGTGGTAAGTATCAAGGTGCGAGATGTCCCCTCTGTTCCCTGGACATTCTTGTCAATTTATAGTGTGCTAAATTCAACTCATTTTATCAATTAACAATTATGTTTTAATGCGAGAGAGCCAACACAAACTGAGACAGATTTGTTTTTTTACACTAATTATTAAATTTCTGCTTTGCAGATCAGTAAACACTGTTTAGTTTACATTTGGAAGGCAATTCAGTTTCTAATATTACAGAGAGAAAATCTATAAACCACTCAAGTAAACAACTGGAAAAGATGCTAGAATAGGACCATACTGGAGTAATTGAAGAAGATCTTGCAAAGAAGACTTTGACTTGAGATTGTTAGACAGTAGAAATAAATTGTTGTTATTCATAGAGTGGACTGGAGAGTAACACACAATAATTTTTTTTAAAAAAAAGCTGTTGTTGTTAGCTAATGCTGGATTTCTGACAATGAGGTCATTAATCCTCTTGCTGTCCAATATTTTTCACTGATGGATGGGGCAGGGCGCTAGAACTGGCCGGGCATATTGGAAGGTGGTCTCGATCCATTTCCTCTTGTAGATCACATAGAGGACAGAGTGGTGAAGAATATATCCCAATTCTGTTTAAATGTTTTGCCAGACAATCATGTCCTGTAATCAACCTGAAGGTCGCAATTGCCATTTTTTCGAGGATACTCAGGAATTACTGTTTGAATGTTTGGTAGTTCCCATTTTTTATTTTTTTTTATTTTTCATAATAATATTTTTAATAGCTATAAAAATATGCACAAATGAACTGACATGTTTTAACTACTTTTCCATATACAAGGGCTGAAAAGAAGTAAGTGGTAACACTGTTTTATCTTCATGCAGGAATTTTTGTTCGAGCTACGGTTGGCTACACATGTTAAGGGTTGGTGGAGCATGGCGTGTGTTGAATGTAAGTCTTCCAATCCCACTGCCCTAAAAGTGATGTTCACCAAGTTCGAAGTGTCCCGTGGAAAAAGCCCCAGGGGATGTCACTCTAGGCTATGTGAAGCACATGGGAGTGAGGCTGTGGCATGTTGGGTTGCAGCTTTTTGTGCAGGATGTGAGTATGCATCAGGAACCAGGTGGAGGTCAATATGGGGTGGGAAACAGCATCATTGAATTGAGTCAATCTTTGCTGCCTGGACATCATCTACATCCAGCAGTGTGCAAAAAGAAACGGAGACCCAACCATTGTGTTACAGGACTGTGCCTGTTGTCACAATGGAGTAGCTGTGTGGGACCTTTCGTATGAGGGGATGGGAGATTCTAGAGCATGCACCCTATTCACTGGATATGAGCCTGTGTGACTTTCATCTGTTGCCTAAGATCAAGGAACCATTGCAAAGGATATGGTTCCACATCAGAGAGGCCATACTTGGGGTTATAGGGTACTCTCTTGCACACACAACAAATAGGGCAGCACTGGTGGTATCCTTGACTTCCTTATATCTGGCAACAAGTGCAACATGTGGCACGGGATTACATTGAAGGCCTGCAGAAGTATCATGATTGTACTACACAGTTCACACAAGATTTATATGTTGCCACTTATTTCTCTCTAGCACTTTCTCAATACATTTCTTTCATTGCCATTACATTACACCTCCTTCACAGAAGTCGGTTCAATGGAATACAGTTATGTGCAACTGCCCATTTCACTTCTGTATCTCTCGCAAAGCATTGACCAGCCAGGAATTTCATGGGACTAAACAGTGCAAGGACTATGTGTGCTTGTAGTTAACTTTCACCACCTAGATAGCAGCTGTTACTGGCAGTCAGCAATGTGGCAAATCAAAAAGATTATCTTAAGCATCTTTCAAGAATGCACACCACCTGGAGACATTGCTACACTCTATACAATTGTCCCCATACATATATAAGATTTGAAGCTTTCACAGTGATGGTTACTAATTAAAGCTTTTTGGCTTACCAGCCATGTAATATATCTAAGAAATTGTTCAAGCTTTCAGCCATATTAAACTCCATGTCCATCATCAAGAAACTAATAATTAATATGGCTATCTCAAACTAATGGCCTTTACTGGGAACTGTATAAAAATAAATGGCCATTTCAAAATCATGGCCTTTTAAACATTCCTGTCCAAGCTGTGCTCAGTTGTAGTTGTTGTCCCTACTACAATTATTTGGCTCTAATTTAATTTCAATTACCTCTTTTATGAGTCTGTCATAATGTCAGTTACTGTGGTACAAAACTGTTACCCCATCAGATAAAATTCTGTGATCATTATAGAGACAGTGCTGTGCTATTCCTGATTTTTCAGGTTGCATTAGTCGTAGCTTGCATTTGTGTCCACATGCCTCTCTTCAATCATATGCCCTGTCTGTTCTATATGTCATTCCACATTGGCAAGGCATTTTGTAAACACCATGTATTTTAAAACAAACATTGTTCTTAACTGTTCTCATATACTGTCTAACCTTTTTTGGTGGCAGGAATATTTTAATGTTACGTTTTCTGGGTATCCATGCAATCTTATTTGAGACTGTACTGTAGAAGGGGGTAAATGACTTTCCTTTAGAGCACAATTTGGACACAAATATTTAAGAGAAGGGCTTGATTTCGAAATGGCCATTTATTTCTTATGCAGTTGCCTATGAAAGCCATGAGATTCAGAAAGACGAAAGCTTGAACAATTTCATAGATATTACACTGCAGGTGACCAAGAAGCTCTAACCAATAGTCCCCAGACATGTCACTGTGTACTTCACTTGGGTTATGTCCTTTAGCCTGAGAAGCTCTAACTAATAGTCCCCAGACATGTCCCTGTGTACTTCACTTGGGTTATGTCCTTTAGCCTGAGAAGCTGTAACCAATAGTCTCCAGACATGTCCCTGTGTACTTCACTTGGGTTATGTCCTTTAGTCTGAGAAGCTGTAACCAATAGTCCCCAGACATGTCACTGTGTACTTCACTTGGGTTATGTCCTTTAGTCTGAGAAGCTCTAACCAATAGTCCCCAGACATGTCCCTGTGTACTTCACTTGGGTTATGTCCTTTAGTCTGAGAAGCTCTAACCAATAGTCCCCAGGCAGGTCCCTGTGTATTTCACTTGGGTTATGTCCTTTAGTCTGAGAAGCTCTAACCAATAGTCCCCAGGCAGCTCCCTGTGTATTTCACTTGGGTTATGTCCTTTAGTCTGAGAAGCTCTAACCAATAGTCCCCAGGCAGGTCCCTGTGTACTTCACTTGGGTTATGTCCTTTAGCCTGAGAAGCTCTAACCAATAGTCCCCAGACATGTCACTGTGTACTTCACTTGGGTTATGTCCTTTAGCCTGAGGAGCTCTAACCAATAGTCTCCAGACATGTCCCTGTGTACTTCACTTGGGTTATGTCCTTTAGCCTGAGAAGCCCTAACCAATAGTCTCCAGACATGTCCCTGTGTACTTCACTTGGGTTATGTCCTTTAGCCTGAGAAGCTGTAACCAATAGTCTCCAGACATGTCCCTGTGTATTTCACTTGGGTTATGTCCTTTAGCCTGAGAAGCTGTAACCAATAGTCTCCAGACATGTCCCTGTGTATTTCACTTGGGTTATGTCCTTTAGTCTGAGAAGCTGTAACCAATAGTCCCCAGACATGTCACTGTGTACTTCACTTGGGTTATGTCCTTTAGTCTGAGAAGCTGTAACCAATAGTCCCCAGACATGTCCCTGTGTATTTCACTTGGGTTATGTCCTTTAGCCTGAGAAGCTGTAACCAATAGTCCCCAGACATGTCCCTGTGTATTTCACTTGGGTTATGTCCTTTAGCCTGAGAAGCTGTAACCAATAGTCCCCAGGCATGTCCCTGTGTATTTCACTTGGGTTATGTCCTTTAGCCTGAGAAGCTGTAACCAATAGTCTCCCGACATGTCACTGTGTACTTCACTTGGGTTATGTCCTTTAGTCTGAGAAGCTGTAACCAATAGTCCCCAGACATGTCCCTGTGTACTTCACTTGGGTTATGTCCTTTAGCCTGAGGAGCTCTAACCAATAGTCCCCAGACATGTCCCTGTGTACTTCACTTGGGTTATGTCCTTTAGTCTGAGAACCTGTAACCAATAGTCCCCAGACATGTCACTGTGTACTTCACTTGGGTTATGTCCTTTAGTCTGAGAACCTGTAACCAATAGTCCCCAGACATGTCACTGTGTACTTCACTTGGGTTATGTCCTTTAGTCTGAGAAGCTCTAACCAATAGTCCCCAGACATGTCACTGTGTACTTCACTTGGGTTATGCCCTTTAGTCTGAGAAGCTCTAACCAATAGTCCCCAGACATGTCACTGTGTACTTCACTTGGGTTATGTCCTTTAGCCTGAGGAGCTCTAACCAATAGTCCCCAGACATGTCCCTGTGTACTTCACTTGGGTTATGCCCTTTAGCCTGAGAAGCTGTAACCAATAGTCTCCAGACATGTCCCTGTGTACTTCACTTGGGTTATGTCCTTTAGTCTGAGAAGCTCTAACCAATAGTCCCCAGGCAGGTCCCTGTGTATTTCACTTGGGTTATGTCCTTTAGTCTGAGAAGCTCTAACCAATAGTCCCCAGGCAGGTCCCTGTGTATTTCACTTGGGTTATGTCCTTTAGTCTGAGAAGCTCTAACCAATAGTCCCCAGGCAGGTCCCTGTGTACTTCACTTGGGTTATGTCCTTTAGCCTGAGGAGCTCTAACCAATAGTCTCCAGACATGTCCCTGTGTACTTCACTTGGGTTATGTCCTTTAGCCTGAGAAGCCCTAACCAATAGTCTCCAGACATGTCCCTGTGTACTTCACTTGGGTTATGTCCTTTAGCCTGAGAAGCTGTAACCAATAGTCTCCAGACATGTCCCTGTGTACTTCACTTGGGTTATGCCCTTTAGCTCACACTACACTTCGTTGCTCTTCAAGAGTTGACGACACAAACATACCCACCATCTTTGCTGCATTGTTCATATTTTCCCCACTAAATCTCCACAAGGAAAACAAATAGCATCTATAGTGAAAGTTTCAAACTATATCTTGATAAAATGTCAACATCCCAGCTGCAATACCACAACAATAAAAGTTTTTGTGCATTACTTTCTGATCCACCCTCATATGTAAAAAAAAATGTTACTCTCACATGACTTTCTCTACACACTCTTGTACAGACTATTCTTACAAGCACTTATTCCTCTATCTACTTCATGTTAATAGAGATAAACATTTGTATAAATTACAAAATAAATATCTGGGCTTGTGGGCCATGGTCTAATGAAAATTCTCCTTCCAGATGTTTTGTTCGAAGCAGTGTTGAACATACTCATTGGTGTTTCCGTAGTACTCTGCTAGTCTTGGCGATAACTGATACAGAGCTGTTTGATTTCACAGATGTTATACACTTAGCATGTGTGGGCATATGACAGTTGGTCTGGTCTTTGTTTATTGGTTTGGCTGCTGCTTGGGATGGTTTAAAGTGGGGGCTACTTCCATTGTTGTCATTGGGCTGGCATATTGTGGCTGAAGCTGTTGATGGTGTATGATCTTGAATTTGTCTCCGGCCAGGTTTTTTGCACGCTTTGTATAATGCTGGATGCTAAGCTTTATTTAAGTGCTTTGTTTCTTCCTCTGAAGCTATCATTGTGTTTCTTAATCTCTATGCCTTCATGACTTAACCAGGCATAATAAACTATAAAATGAACAGCTTCAGCTACAGTAAATGCCAGCCCATCGACATCCAAGTGAGAGTAAACAAAGCAATTGAGGTTAAGAAGCACAGTCAACAAATTTTAATACCATTAGTTGGTTCTCAAGTCAAAGCCCCTTTAATATGACCATAGAAGTTAGACGTAGCTATACAAATGAAATAAAATTCATAAATAAAGTAAACTCATGACAGAATTAAAGAAGAACAGTGATACCTTCCAAACCACTCAGGCCTTTCTTTCTAAAAGCCACAACTTTTTGCAGTTATCTTGCATAACCTTTCATTTTCCTCTTAAACCAGGTGTCAAAAGAAACTTAACAAAATGTTAAAGATTTCTGTCTCAGTTTGTCTCTCTTTACCTCATTAACAACCAGGCATACTTGCCAACTTCATGAAACTGAAATCTGTGTAACTTCCCTCATCCAGCAACACATAATAATTCTATAACATGAAAATTACAACACATAAAATGCTCAGTGCAGCAAACATACAAAAATTTCATGAAAAATAAACATTTCATAAGAAGCCTCAAGGGTCTCGTAGTACTGCTTCTGAAATTCTTCCAGTTACACAAAGAACCCCACTTTCTGGGCTAGGCATATTTTATACTTCATAGAATCAACTATAAATAAAAACTGTCACACAAAACAGCAGACTTATATCCCACAGCCATAGAACGTGCATAACATAAACACTGTATACCATTCAATCTCTATTCTTAACTTTCAATATAATGCAATAGAATTTAAATGCTTTGTCATGTCTATGATGAAAATTTACACTTTGAATTTGCCCAAAAATCTGAAAAAATATGGCTTTATTGCTGATGCCGTATGTTTTGTGAGCAAACTGTAAAAGTTGGCAAGTATGCACAGTAACTTCCTATCTGGACGGCATGCTCATAATAATTAGCAAACACCTCATGTACGTATATTTTGAAATTTGTGTAATTTACTCAGTAATGAATGTGTTATTATAAAAGTACAAGTTTAAATATAAAACGAGGACGCAATCTGAAGCAAGGGTTTAGATAAGCTCACTTTACATCAAAGAAAGAATGGAAATCACTTTTCTGTTCCTTTCAGTCAAACTTGAGCAATGATACCAACTCGCCTGTTTGAATGTTGGCACCCTATTGGAAGCAACTAATTCTTTTCTAATCATCGTACATTTAATTTAAGAGGGTATTGATTTATTTTCTAATGTTTTAATCTAAACATTGCTTCTAACTGGATGGCACGCCTAAAAGCTCGTCCATTTCTTTCTTATAATTACTTTGCACATTAAATCATTGTTAAATCTACATGTGAGTAAAGCAAGCAGGTTTAATACTCAAGTACTTAGCACCTGTAAGTTGTTTGATACCTGTAACAAACACCTGAAGGTCTGATTGAAATGAAACAGCTGACAGAATACCCTGATTAAAAAGTGTCCAGTGTTAAGAAAGAATTGCAGTGATTTTAACTTCAATAATACTAATTAAGGGCACCTATCACCTTGCAGTGCATGCACCATCCACAGTTGCCACAGCACTCGACAAGTGACAGTTTCAACATGGACTGCATGTATTTCATTGAACATTACACTTTATTTATGATGCATAAATTCTCCAGTTCCTAGAAAGTCAATGATTTGCAGCTTAACAAAAGAGTCAATGTCCAGTTGACAATGGAAGAAAATCAGCCTCTGAAACATGTTCCAAGAAATTCTAAAGTAAATGTTGTGTAGGGTTATTAATTGACTCACCTTCTGGATTAAATTAATGAAGAACATTTGTTCAATAGCATCAGTAATAAACAGAAAAATCTGATGTGTATATTTACATGACTTTCTCTACTCACTCTTGTACTAATTATTCTTAAAAACATTAATTCTTCTATCTACAAGGGTGATCCCGAAATTAAGGTCACAGGGATTCTTGATGCAGCCTCCTGCATGACAGCACAAAGTCCCACACTATGCGAGTTTAACAGGAGGTGTTGACATTGTTCATATGCCCCTCCCCTGTGTATCTTCGGATTATCACCTTTTCATAGAACTAAAGGAGTTTTTGGGTAGGAAATGTTCTTCCAATGATCAGCAGGTCGAGGAAGTTGTGAAGAAGTGGCTGAAAGAGGTGGCACTGGAGGTCTATGACATAAAAGCTGCTGCCCCAATTACAGAAATGTACTAATCTTGGCAGCAATTACATTGAAAAATAGTTTAATATATTTGTAAAGTACAGTATGTGAATTTCAATTCAATACATCCATTTTTTGATCCTACATAAATGTTGTAACCTTACTTTCTGGATGATCCCCATACTTCATATTAATCATGATAGACATTTGTAGTTGAAGTTCATTATCCGGCTTTCAACTTGCCAGCAGCAGACAACTCATTATTTAGGTTCATCAACAGGCCACCTAGCTTACTCCAAGTCTTCAACAATCAAATGACTTGAGAGTCAATGCGGCAGTCAAAGGTCGCTGACAATGTGAGTTCAAGCTTATGATACATGTTCTGCATAATAAATAGGTGAATGAAGCTATTTAGGAGTGTTCAAAATGATTCCGCCTTTGATCTATGAATTGCTTCACTGTGTTCGATTCCAACAATATTTTGGAAATAACACTGTATTTAATAGAACTGCTGTTCCACTTTGCTGCAGTATTAACAACCATTAGTTCATAATTTAAAACATAATTAAATGTTTCTAGCTGTAATAATTTAGTCAATTTTCAGTTCGTGTTACTGTGTGGTTTTAATGTTCACTTGCTAATTGCTTTTATGAAATTTCAGAAAGTGGAAATAAATTTTAGTTACCTAGAATCGGGTTGTCTCTTTAACGCAGTGGTAGTGCTACTGCTTACCATGTGAGAGACCTGGGTATGGTTCCCATTATCGGCATGGAGATTTTCTCCTGCTGTAAGATCTGGCCTGTGGTGCACTCAGCCTCGGTAGGTCCCTGAGGGAGCAACTGAGGAGCAGTGGCCCCTGGTTGTATGAACTGCAAAACTAGCCGGGAGGTATCACATCCCACCTCCAGCACTGCAACCCACTCATAATGCCTGTGGTGGATGCAGACCTTGGGTTATTATTACAAAGAATCAAGTATTTAGCTTGTGAAACCATATCTCTCTTTTGATCATTTTGCAGCTTACTCTAGGTGCCTAAAAATTGGTTTTGTTTTCTAGTGCCTTGCATCTGGCAATGAATCCATTGGTTTTTAAGGATGTAAAAATCCCGAGTTCTACTTATGAGATATGTGTACCCTTGAACTGAGGAAACAGTGAAACATATTTTACTGGAATGCAAGGCCATAGAACAGAAGTACCAGATTAATGCAGGTACTAACAGATACTAATCTAGTGAGGTAGACACTACAGTTAGAGAAAGCGCACACAAAGTGCTTCCAAAACTATCACAGTCATTAAAAACCAAGGTAGAGCTACAACACTTGCATTGGATTTGTCTCAAATAGGTGATAAGGCATGCATATCTTTTCTTAACTCTGGACGCTCCTTTGTAGTCCTATCTAAATTATACAGCTTAAAGTTAGTTTTAAGAAGAAAAAAAAAAAAAAGAAAAAGGAACTAGATTTAAAAAAGATTTTGTGTTATGCACATATAAACAAATGATTCTTCTATCTGGCCTAGAAATTATTTCAAATTAAACAACACAGACACTATTACAACATTAAGCTGTATATATCACAAGATGTTTGTTAGTAATAAATTCACATAAAAATGAAGAATCACACATTTTTAGAAATTTTACTTATTCATTGCACCATAAACTTCAACCTCAGAAACTTAAAATATACAACATGTATTGTGGGAACTGCGAACTATGAAAAGTTTTATTTGACATCAATTGTATACTTCAACTCTAAAGTTTTTTTCTGTAGGAAGCCTTTTCTATCACTTTGTTATGGTTTCATAGTTTTATAAAATGAAGGATAAAGAGGTCTTAGAACACTATTTAAGGCAATGTATCTGTCAAATTTGGCAAAACTTTAACAATTTTCAGTCAAAAATAGATGCTGAATTGTTCCTGCACCATATTGAACCTTTAAACTTTATTTTTCTCAATTCCTTTTTTTCAGCATTTTTTACTATTCA